>ML675608.1:3226586-3556856 GCA_007922155.1 Mesoclemmys tuberculata | reverse complement strand
TTATTTTTTCCACAGTCTTACACTTCAGACTAATTCAATTTATCTTGTCCATTTTACTCAAACAACTGAAACAGATCTATGGTAAATTAATGTGCTACAGATAATGTGGAATGCGTGTAAAATTTCACTGTGCACCAGCTCTACTGTATAACCTAAGGATATAAGATTTTAATTTAAAAAGTTAAAGGTCCATAAATCACACTCTAGCTACACTTGTCAATGCTTCTTACAACCTATTTTAACATCTAGGATTATTTCCTTCTTTAACACTTAAGAGAATCTTTAGTTTAACTCCACTTTGCCCTAAAAATAGATAGAGTGTAAGGGAGTTTCACAAGATGATAGGGTTCCAAGGAATCCTGGCATCCTCTCCATACACTATGTTTCAAGATTTGGAAATGTCACCAGTTTCCAACAATGATGTGGAAGCAATGAGTAAAAGTCACACCGTGGTAATGAATATGTATGTAAACAAGCACATCAACATGTACTTGAACTGAGACACAACATGCCCTGCAACTTCCCACTATCTCACACTAAGAAGCTGTTGCAAAATAAGAAAAAGTGTGGGAGAGAAGTGAGGGAGGTTCCAAAAAGTAAACAGGAAGTTATAAGGATGAAGTTGCCCTTAAATACTTAGGGCTAGATTTTTAAGGGGTAAAAATCAGCAGATCTATTGTAGCCATTTACACTAGTTGAGGATATGGGCCTCAGATTATATTCCTTTTGACCTCTTATTCACACGTACTAGAAAAACCTTTATTTGACCTCAGTGAGACTACTTGAGCAAGTAAGCACTACTCGGCAAGAACAAGGATTGAAGAATTATATAGAAGAAACAAATCTTAATAAATTCAAGAGGCATTAAAAGTGCACAAGTATCTTAGAACCTGAATGTCTCTGAATGCAACTATATACTGTATAGCACACAGCCAGCAAACTACAGCAGTAAGTGGAAGGTAGTTAGTGTACCTGGATACTAACATTATATATATATTTAAAAGAATATCATGGGGAGTAATAGTAAGTAAATTAGTCACTTTGTTCACCTACAACTTACTTATAGGAACTACTCATTATATATTGGAAAGCAAAATGTAATTATACTATAATTGCAATATAAGTAGCTGTATTACAAAGTGTGACTGGTGCATGGATTGTTTTTCATTATATTGTGTAGTTTCTATTTGGTTTTGACTCAGTTGTGTATTATAATGTGGTACACTGGAGATGAGGATAGGGGAGGGGTTTTTGTATATTTTGCCATTTGATAAAATGACCCAAGGTAGGGTGTTGTTTCAGAGCAACAATTTTGACCTCAGCCTTCAAAAAAGTAAGGGTTAATCCTCAATTGGTTGACACCTCTGCCTTTTCAATCAACCAGCTTTTTGTGGGGAGCAAGGGGAAGATTTTATTTAATGCTATTTCAGGCTGTTTACAATAAAACATTTCAATTATAGTGTCTAGACATATATAAGTGTGTGTCTTAGGACAAAATTATCATTATTTTGCAGCATATTGTACATTATCGTTATTCCTTTTTTTCAAACTATTTAAACATAAACATAGCTTGCTATATATATATATATATATATTTCACCATACTTATTAACTTAATGCCTTTATTGGGAAACTGAACGTTTTTGGGGGCGAGAGGTGGGAAGGGTCACGAGAGATAGAAAGTACAAAAAAATTAGAGGAAGGGGGGATGTAATTCCATTATTGTCCTTTGCATTTCCATCTTGACTATCTATTGTTCCTATAAATACATGATTATTGTATCCACACCAAAGCAGCTTAACGATTTCAGTACTTTTGCTACATTGTTTTCCTGTGCAAGGTATCCTATTACTCTTATCCAGTTTTTTGGTAATGTCTAACACTGTTCTCACAAAATATTCTATGTCTTCCACTATTAGATACTATTTTAATAGGTTTTGTTTTCTAATATTGTATCATAAGAGCTGTTGCTTGGGACCACTGATTTAAGATTGCTTTTTTTGCTATCAAGAACAAAATAATAGATCAAGTCCGAATACATGTCTAAGTCCTGTTACAGTTCTAGCTCAAGATTTTTTGTTTTGTTTTGTTGGATTTCTTTTTAATTTCTTTCAGAATGGTCTTCCAAAATATTTTACCACCCAGTATTCCTATATTGTTTATAAAAGCAGGCTTGGCTCTTTTGCATTTCGTGCAGACATCTAGGAAAATATTATGTATTATATTATATGGAGATGGAGAAACATGCATTCTGTGAAACAGATAATACTAAACTTCCACTATCCGGTTAGTATCAGAGTCAATATTTATTGTCTGCATTCTCTCATTCCATTCCATATTGACTGTCTGCTCTCTATAAGTGAATAGCTTTATGCTGTTTCTTCTTTAATCATAAATTTATAGAGTTTAAGGACAGAAGGGACCATTAGATTATACAGTCTGACCTCCAGTATATCACAGGCCATTAAATTTAACCCATTTATTCCTGTATTGAGCCCCAAAGTATATCTTCCAGAAAGGCATCCAGTTTTGATTAGAAGACAATAAAATATGAAGAATCCACCACTTCTCTTGGCAGTTTGTTCCAAAGATTAATTACCCTCACTTAAAAAAATGTGCCTAACGTCTCATTTGAATTTGTCTGGCTTCAGCTTCCTGCTCTTTGGTCTGACTTTCCCCACTAGAGTAAAGAATTGTTTTGTACCCCATATTTTCTCTCCATGAAGATACTTATATACAGTAATTAAATCACTGCTCAATCTTCTTTGATAAACTAAAGAGATTGTGTCCTTTAAGTCTCTCACTGTAAGGCTTTTTCTAGAGGCCTTGAATCACTTTTGACACTTTTCTTCACCTTTCCAATTTTTCAACTTCTTTTTTAAAATGTTGGCAGCAGAGTTGTATGCAGTATTCATCTCACCAAACTGTATACATAAGAGCATAGTCATTAAATTATACATTCTAGACATAATCTTGATCGCTGAAACTTCAAACGCTCAAATGAAATTTCTAATGTAAATAGCTTTGTTTCTTTCTTTTCTGAAAGTGTTTTTAATAAAGTAAGCAATCCGTATAAACTCATAATGCACATTCTTCTTTTTTCAAAATACACTGCCTACATCCCTGAAGAAATCATTCCACTTAGTATAGCGATATTTGCTTCAACATCTAAATACTCCTATATTTATCCTGAATACAAAAGCACTATTTATTATTTTTGATACTGCTAAGATCACATCGTTTTGTTGGATTAAGTGCCTCACATATGCCAATTACATGCACTTTTATGTCTCTGGGAGCCAGCATTTTGAAATATGGGTCTAGAAGACGATTATATAATGAGTTCCTATTCTATCTGTATCCACAATGGATTCTCTCCATGAGAGTTCCATTCTAGTGCCAGTCTGATTTGTTCCACCCTATAGTATTTCTTGAAATCTGGTGTTGGCAGGCCTCTCATCGCCAGCCATTCCATTTTGTTACTTGGTTTCCAATTTGACAACAGAAATGACTTTTAATTTCTTACAGAAAGTTTTGGGGGATACAAAGGACATCAGGGAAAAAGGATACAAGATCCTGTGCAGGACATTCATTTTAACTACTTAAATTCTCTCAATCACCGTAAATGGTAATAATGTCTACCTGTCTAGGTCCTTGTAAATAATTATCATTAATGGCTCAATATTTAAATAGCTTCCCCTGATCAGCCGATACATTAACTAAGCAACGTTTGCCGTGCTTTTCATATCATTATTTAAATTATCATTCTGTGGGGCAGCATGGAAATAAAAACACTCAGCTAGCAACTATCTGGGAAAGGAATGTTAACAATATTCAAGTACAGTATATGGGACTTTGAACACTGTTTTGGAGATGTTCCCACTGTCTGGCTAAAAAATCTGCCAGTTCATCTTTTGTATATATTATCATGCTCAACACTTGCCCCATATATATTTAAGTAGCATGGATAAGTTCAAACACTACGATACTCATGGGTAGTTTGAATCTAGTGTTTCCTTACTTAAAAGTAGCTATAAACCCCAAAAGCTGATAAATTAGAATGAAAGAGAGTTAGTCTTTTTTCATAGGTCAGGAAAATATTCAAGACTCGTTTTAAATTCCCCTATAGTGAGATCTCATATAGCAATACCCACATTTAGTGACAAAGAAGATTGAGATGCCATCAATCAAGGTTGTAGTTTAGCCAAAGATTGAGGAAAAGTAAAATAAACCAGTCAGGAACAAAAACACTCTCCTTTGGAAAATTTGTACTGTTTGATTGCCATTCTCAATCTAACCTGTAGTGCCAGAAACTGAACTAAAGTCTCTCAACTAAGATTCAATGAGTTTTATTAACCAGTCCAATGAAGTATCTTTTCTTTTGGTTATGCTATATATTTGTGGTCACATAAAGTGTGGTTAAAAGCAAAGATGTGTGATTTCACCCTCAAACAAAAATAAACCGAAGATGAATAATCAGTCTCAGCTAGGAGTTGGCATCACGTTGTGGTCAATCTAAGAAAATTATATTTTAAATCAGGGTATGTGAAACACTTTGAGGATATTCTCAACCTAGATAACTGTTAATCAGTTGAACAAGCGATCCGTTTGCTTGACAATCCAGTACAATTATACATGTTTGAATTTCCCTAAGCATTTTATATATCCCCAGACTAATTTGTTTTTATGGACATCTCAGTGACATGGAAGACAGTTTGTTGAACCTTGTTAATGTAACTTAAAATACCCTCTGCTGTATTCATGAAGATAGTGCCACCTTTTCTTTTGTCAGCAACATTTAATTTACAAAATCATTATATATGCAACGTTTTTGTGTCTCTCTTTTATAAGCCAGTAAACGTTAACTTGGATTCATTAACTACTGAAAGCACTGGAGGTTTAATCAATACAGTGTATAACTAGCTTGTGAATGCAGCCCCAACATTATCAATCTTTTTGATTAAATGTAAAACCTAGTCCTGGCCATTGGCGATGATTAAGGATCCCTTGACAATTTTTATTAGAGTAGGGATCTTATCCCTGCTGTTCCAGTCAACCACACGCTTCAATTAAAATTTGTGTCAACAAACCATGGCCACCTGAACATTCAAGTCAGAGTAGCTAGAATTCAGGACCTTCTGCTTGAAAATTCAACCCCCTGCTATTAAACTACAGGAAAATCTCTACTATCTCTGGTAGTATTGGGATGTTGGGAACCTCTACTGGCTAGCTACCAGATGGTAACAAAGTTGCAAACATTTCAGCAAATCTGACATTCCATCTACTAAAGATCACTGGTATGTATACAGTGGTAGCTGGTAGATTACACCAGTCTAATTTGGGAACCTTTCTCAATAAATTTCCACTGCAGTTTCAATATTATAATCCCTGGGTTTTTCAGATGGAAATCTACCATCACATTTGGGATTATATATTTAATAGTCTATAAACCACTCAGGGATCCCTTGTGATCATAGACTCATAGAGCTGAAAGGGACCTCGAGAGGTCATCTAGTCCAGTCCCCTGAACTCATGACAGGACTAAGTAATTCCTGACAGGTGTTTCAGTAACCTGCTCTTAAAAAACTCCAATGATGGATATTCTACAACCTCTTTAGGCAATTTATTCCAGTGATTAACCACCCTGACAGTTAGGAAGTTTTTCCTAATGTCCAACCTAAACCTCCCTTGCTGCAGTTTAAGCCCATTGCTGCTTGTCCTGGCCTCAGAGGTTAAGAAGAACAATTTTTTCTCCCTCCTCCTTGTAACAACCTTCTATGTACTTGACAGCTGTTATCACATCCCCTCTCAGTCTTCTCTTCTCCAGGATAAACAAACCCAGTTATTTCAGTCCTGCCTCACAGGTCGTGTTTTCTGGACCTTAATAATTTTTGTTGCTCTTCTCTGGACTTTCTCCAGTTTCACTACATCTTTCCTGAAATGTGGCAACCAGAACTGGACACAATACTCCAGTTGAGGCCTCATCAGCGCAGAGTAAAGCAGAAGAATTACTGTTCGTGTCTTACTTACAACACTCCTTCTAATACATCCCAGAATCATGTTCATTTTTTTTGCAACAGCATTACACTGTTGACTCATATTTAGCTGTAGCCCCCAGATCTCTTTCCTCAATACTCCTTCTTAGGGCAGTCATTTCCCACTTTTTATGAGTGCAACTGATTGTTCCTTCCTAAGTGGAGTACTTTGCATTTGTCCTTATTGAATTTCATCCAATTTACCTCATACTAATTGTCCAGTTTGTCCAAATCATTCTGAATTATTAATACTATTCTTCAACGTACTTGCAACCCCTCCCAGTTTGTTATCGTGTGTAAACTTAATAAGTGTACTCTCTATGCCATTATCTAAATCTTTAATGAAAATATTGAACAGAACTGGACCCAGAACTGATCCCTGAGGAACCCCACTCATTATGCCCTTGCAGCATGACTGTGAACCATTGATAACTAGTCTCTGGGAATGGTTTTTCCAACCAGTTTTTCACCCACCTTATAGTAGCTCCATCTAGGTTGTATTTCTCTAGTTTGTTTAAGAGAACGTCCTGCCGGACAGTATCAAAAGTCTTACTAAAGTCAAGGTATACCACATCTGCCACATCCCTCCTATCCACAAGGCTGGTTACCCTTTTAAAGAAAGCTACCAGGTTGGTTTGACATGATTTGTTTTTGATAAATCCATGCTGACTATTACTTATTACCTTATTATCTTCTAGATGTTTGCAAATTGATTGCTTAATTATTTGCTCCATTATCTTTCTGGGTATAGAAGTTAAGCTGACTGATCTGTAATTCCCTGGGTTGTCCTTATTTCCCTTTCGTAGATGGGCACTATATTTGCCCTTTTCCAGTCTTCTGGAATGTCTCCTGTCTTGTCAAAGATCTGAGCTAATGGCTCAGATATCTCCTCAGTCAGCTCCTTGGGTATTCTAAGTTGCATTTCATCAGGTCCTGGTGTCTTGAAGACATCTAACTTGTCTAAGTAATTTTTAAATTGTTCTTTCCCTATTTTAGCTTCTGATCTTGCCTCATTTTCACTGGCATTCACTATGTTAGATGTCCGATTGCCACCTACCCTCTTGGTGAAAACCAAAACAAAGAAGTCATTTAGCACCCCTGCCATTTCCACATTTTCTGTTATTGTTCCCCCCCATTGATTAACAGGCCTACCCTGTCCTTGTTCTTCATCTTTTTTCTAATGTATTTGTAGAATATTTTCTTGTTACCTTTTGTGTCTTTAGCTAGTTTAATTTCATTTAATCTCTCCTTGTTATGAGGAGAGGCTGAGGGAACTAGGCTTGTTTAAATTGCAGAAGAGAAGAATGAGGCAGGATTTGATAGAAGCCTTTAACTACCTGAGAGGGGGTTCCATGGAGAATGTAGCTAGGCTGTTCTCAGTGGTAGCAGATGACAGAACTAGGAGAAGTGGTCTCAAGTTGCAGTGGGCGAGATCTAGGTTTAATATTAGGAAAAAAAATTTCATTCGGTGGATGGTGAAGTATTGGAATTGGTTACCTAAGGAGATGATGGAATCTCCATCCTAAGTGGTTTTTAAGGTGCAGCTTGACAAAACCCTGTTTGGGATGATTTAGTTGGGGTTGGTTCTGCTGTGAGTAGGGGGTTGGACTAGATTACCTCCTGAGGTCCCTTTCTACCCTAATCTTCTATGATTCTGTGATTGTCTGTTGCCTTTTCACTTGTACAAGTGGATGATGGATGTATCCTTGTCCTCCTAGGATATAGTTCCTTGAATTCGCAGTAACTGGAAACATTCAGTCAGTTTCAAAGCCATGTCTGGTCCTCCAGCCTTGTAGACTTATGCTAGCATAGCATCTGTTTCAGGTGCTTTCCATTTGACAGCAGGTCAATCACTTATACAATTTAATTTAGCGTTGGGGGATCAGCAAGAGATACGTTAATATTGATCTGGGAGAATCGATCAATTGCTTCCTCGCAAATAGATGATTATTGATTTAGGATTTTGTTAAAGTTTTCCACCTTTGCACTAACTTTTCTTTGTCTGTGAGCAGTGTGGTGACATCAGCATTTAGTACTAAAAAATTTCTGATGACTATGGCCCATAGATTGACCTCAAAGTATCACAGAAGCTCTTCACGTCATTCCTATCTGTGTAGGACTGAATCTGTCTTGTTGTTCAGCCAAGAGTTTTGTATCTCTCTAAGTTTGTGTTGGACAGTCCTCTTAATGTTGTTGAAGGCTGCCTTAGATGTTAAAGTGTAGTCTTCTAAACAGGCTTCATGGAGTTGATGTTTCACATTCAATAGTCTTCCTATGTCATTATCATTTTCATCAAACCGATCTTGATGTTTATGTCTGATTGAACTAAGGGTATTAGATTCTGTCCAGTATACAGTCTCTAAAATATGGCCAATTTTCTTCAATGTTAGTAGAGTTTGTTAGTAGCATTGATTATTACAAGTTAATTGTACAGTTCTTCAACAAAAGCCTGTTTCAAATACTCCTCTTTCAATTTGGAGACATTCGGGGGTTTTTGGATTCTTTTTTACCTTGTGGTTGATTACCAGGATGGATCCGGATATTCAAATTGAAGACTATGAGCCTGTGATTGGTCCAGCATTCAGCACTTCTCATGGTCTTTTTCACTCTAACATCCTGTGTATCTCTTCTCCTGATGATGACATGTAACCCCCAAGGAGATTACTTAATATCCTGGGGCTATGTGTGCTGGTAGCTCAGGAAGGGGTAATCAAGGCAGACTCAGAGTCTTCCTGGCAACCAATAGAGATGGAGATGCCCCTCCTAGGGAGCTCAAGAGAGGGGAGAGGCCATTTTGGGGCAGTCTGGAATCTGGAGAGAAAGGGGCAGGACTGTGGGGAGCTGGGGAGCCCAGGCCTGCATGCAGGATTCTCCCTGAGAACTGGCCTCTGAGGACTGGAAGGCAATATCCTTCAGCTTGAGCCCTTTCTGCTCCAAGTTGTCTCCCAGTTTGTAGACTGTTGTTGTCAAAACTTCCCCCAGCAGGCTGAGTTAGCTGTCCAACTCCCTATGTGCGAGAGGCACCACATGGCAAGCTCTGTTCTGGCTGATGGTCTAGGACCACAGCCTGCTATGAGTGTGTTGGGGTGCTGGGGTGTGAGACTGAAGTTGGATTTGTGGTGTAGTTTTGTAATCAGCACTTTGAACACTGCACCTCTTGGTGCTCAGGGGAAATCGTGGGACCAGAAGCAGCCGGATTCCTGCATGAAGAGGATCTCTGCCAGCAGAGACCAGCCCCTCTGCAGTGACTGAGGAGTTCAGAGCCATCGCTGAACCTGAGGATCAATCCTGAAATGTATGAGTGAACTGTATTTTAGTTAGTTAGTCATGGAAATTGTTTGAGGAAACTCTACTCCCTGAATGGCATCCTCAGGCCAGAGAGTATGAATTTTGGGATTTTAATAATCTACAGCCTATTAAACCTGCAGAGGGACTGACCAATTTATCCTAACTGTGAGCCTTTTAGGCTGTGCTGAACCCAGTCTAGTCATACTGCTAAACCACGGCTCAGAAGAGATTGTGTCACAGGTCATCAAGGGCTCCAACAAAGTATGGGTACCAACGGGACACTAATTTTACAATTGCTACATCAGGTCATGTGACTGGTGGTCCTAAGAATAATGTTTTACCCTGTTATCTTATATTTGTCTACTGTTTAAAATAATGGCTGTATGGAATATTTTGTACGTGTTTGCATTATTCCTTGGGAGTCTCCAACAATCTGGAAAGTAAATAGGAGTTATCCTGTGGTTAGAATTTTCTTCCCCAGACACCCTGATGACCCTGCCAGGAAATAGCGAGAGGAGTGGAGGCACAGCCAATTAAAGCCATACGGAAAAAAATAAAGCAGATACACCCAACTGAGTGGGTGGCAGGATCCATAAGAACCCAGGCCTGTCCATCAAAACCTATAAGCAGTTTGGCATTAAAGAAGGTAACAGGGTGGAGAGGGGTGCTACAAATATAATCAATGAAATGCCAGTGCTTGAAGCATTCAAGATGACTTGTTATAGTTTGACAGGTGGAAGACTGTGTTGGTAATGAGGAGGTTGTGTTCAGCACATTTCCCCAGCAGGAGGAGCCTGTTGCTGTTGCATTTCCCAAGGCCATTTTTTCTGATGACCTCTGCGCCCATGCCTGGTAATCTGCACCAACTCTAGTGTTGAATTCACTAAGGACGATGAGCTTGTCTGTCTTTGGAACTTCTGCAATAAGAGCCCCCATGTCTTTGTAAGATGTGTCCTTTATCACTTCTGGGTTGGTCATGGCAGGTGCATAGGTGCTGATGATATTTGCACATTTTTTCCTAAACATTAGCATGAGTCTATCTTTCACGCCCTTTGGGAAATTCATGAGCTTGCTCACTAGCTTTTTTTAATAGCAAATCTGACAGCAGCTTCACATCACTTTTCTTTGCTACAGCCACTCCAGAACAAGTGAGTTGTCCTTCTTCAGCTAGGTGAATTTCACTCAGGGCCACTATCTTAATGTTGTGTCTGACCAGTTCTCTACCAACTAGAGCTGTTCTTTGTGGTCTATCCGTTGTTATACAGTCCATTAATATATACACAGTCCAAGTATCAGTGTGGAGTGGTGACAACAGAAATAACACACTTGGGAAAAAGACTGAGCCCCAAGGGAATCTTGCCTGATAAATGAATGATTCAGGCAAAACTGAACATGTCAAAACCTGAAGATAAAAAGTGAATTCAAAGGCAAATAGGTATGATGACTCATGTCAACAGATTGATACCTGACTATACTGCTCACATAACTCAGTTAAGACATCTCCTCCATAAAGTCACTGAATGGACAGGGATACCAGAGCATGAGAAAGAGTTCAATGACTTCCAGCACATTTGGACGTCAGTTCCAGTGCTGCATATTTTGACCCATTGAAATAAAACCTCGACAAAGAGCTTCAAAAGGAGCGTAGGGAGTAGCACTAATACAGTATCATGGACCTGATATGTTGATTGCTAATCTTACATGCATCTAGGGCTATGACAGCTGCAGGGAAGATGTATGCAAACATTGAAAAAAAGAGGTACTAGGTCTGGCATATGGATGCTCAAGATGTTATGCCTTTCTCTATGTATCTTCAAAGCAGAAATTGATCATAAACTACTGATCAGAATACACAGAAAAGGGGTTTGTGGAGAAGCACCACCAAGTATACAAGGTATTTTGAAAATACAAAAGTATGATGTGATTCTGGAGTTCCAACCTGCATGCCACTTAGTAATGGCAGACACACACTCAAGAACATATGTTCCATCTAGCAATACACAGCCTGATTATCTGGAACAAGCAATAAACATACATGTGAACATGATAAAAGCATCACATGCTATATCTCCAGGCATATGGGATTAATTAGAGACAAAAACAGTTTAAGATGAAATATTGCAAACAATGATACAACCAAAGTAAAGGAGGAAAAAACCCAACACTTCCTATTCCAGTATAAAAATGAGCTTTCTCAGAGCTCTGCTTTTGCTTTGAACATAGACCATGGCTCCTATAGTGATAAGAAGGAAAATATTGGAACTAACATATGACGTGCACCTGGGAATGACCAGTTCCATGGGACAAGGTTAGAACTAATATGTTCAATTTGGGAAGACATTATCATTTGATTATAATGGACTACTTTACTATTTTCCCAGAAGTAGTCACACTTGACGAAACTGCAGCAGCAATGGTTGTCAGGCATATTACATGAAATTGCATGTCATGGAATTCCAAGAACAATAATAACTTATCACGGACCATGGTTCAAGAATAGGACATTCCCAGACTTTGTTAAAATGTATGATTTTCATCATGAGACATCTAGGCCCAGATATCCTCAAAGCAATGGACTGGCTGAATGTGAAGTATATATAGTGAAGAACTTACTCAAAAAAAGCAATGGATGCAAGAGAAGATTCATGTTTAGCACTATTTAAGTATAGAGCTATGTGGAAAACCACCTATTCAACTTCTCTACGATAGACATATCAATTATCAGATATGGTATGATAAAAAAACAAAAACAAAAACTCGGATAGCTAAGGAGTCTGTGATATTCTGGGAAAGTAAAGTCAGAAAAAAATTACTACAACAAAGAAGCAAGACTGACACAACAACTAGAAAACAAAGACTCGGTGAAAATTTGATAAAATGAGGGCTGACCAGTCAAAGCAACAGTGATCAAAAAGAAGTAACCTCACTCAAATTCCGTGATCACAGAGAAAGGCACAATCATAAGAAGGAATCATAAACAAGGAATCAACATCTGCTCAAAATACCTATCAACTTGGGTGAAACAAATGAAATGAGAGCAGACATACAGGTTGAAAATAATTCAGAAACTGAGCCTATTATTGATCATGAGAATGGACAGTCTGGTTTGCAGTACAGTAGATCAGGAAGATTGCTGAAGTGCCCCAAGAGCGTGACTGAAGACTGTGTTTAAGCAACCTAAAGGGTTGTTAAATGACTCAATGTATTTGTAATAGATTGTTAGTTTTATTTAATAGTATTTCAGTTTAATCAGAAAATTTAGAGATTTAAAAAACGGAAGATGTTCTATAAGGTAAGTCCTACATAGATGCTATACTTCCTGTACACTGTAGATATAGCCTTTGTTTTCCTATGACACACTTCCTGTTGGGGCAAAAAAAGGAACCTTGGGTCAGGGCACTTGCAAATTGTGGCTAAACAGAGTAATAGGAAGTTTTGTTATCTCATTTCTGTACACAGTTCCTGTTCATAATAAATGTTTATCTTGAAACCAGTCTGTTCATTAGTAATATACCACACCAGCTGAGTTACTCCAGGTGGGCACTGTTGAAATAATTTAGCTGGTACTGAACTTGGTTTGCATGAATCTTCTTTTGTAGTGAAGTAGACTGGAAGCATTTGACAGCTTGCAGATGACAATTTTGCTTATACTGAAGTTATATTGTGTAACGAATGACTTCCTTACAACAGGGCTTCAAGATATATGAATATATATTTGCTTATATTAATCTCTTTAACATCACATATTCACAGACCAATTAATGTTGTTTAAACTTGATATACTCCCTATTGATATGTAGTAAAGAGCTATTGTATCCTACTCATGTTATCAAATGAAAATAGTAAGCACAAAATCTACACAATTATTCCATTTTTACAGCTAATATGATTAAAAGGCATACTCATTTTTACTTGTTTGGGGAATTATGAATTTTTAAATTTGTTAACCTCCCTCAATTTTTTAATTTAAATTTTCACAATTGCAGGAAATTATAGAGGGGTGTCCAGCATGGGGTGGGGGAGCAGACCAAAATTATTTAATAAGATGTTGAGATTAGAAAAGTTAAAGGTTTATAAACATTAAAACACAAAAGTGGAAAAATGCTTAAAAATAAACATTGATATTATCTGGCAAAATTATATTAAAAAATCAAATTTTGCCAAGCCTAACTATAGGTGTCTACATTTGTCTTCCTATGTCACACCACAACTATGGATGGCCAAATCTAGTCTACGGTCAATCCTTATACTTATTCAGGAGTTGGTTGGTGGTAGCTCTTTCTAGGTCAAGAGTTCTTGATAGTGAAATTCCCCACTGAACCACACAGTAGTTGTCTTTAGAGTATATGAGAAATCTATTTTTTATCAGTGGGTGTATTTTTCCTACTGTTTAGGGCACTTCCTAGCTTCTGAATATTTGCTACCAGCTAGAAATCGATCCCTTTGTGGATAGGGTGACCAGATGTCCGGGTTTCATAGAGCCAGTATCGATATTCAAGGTTTTTTTTTATATAGACACCTATTACCCACCACCCCCGAACCAATTTTTCACACTTGCTATCAGGTCACTCTATTTGTGGATGCCAGAGTTTGCCTTGAATGGAACAAAAACTTTTGAATTTTCCAAACTGGAATGGAAATTGTTACTGGTTTGGGTTTTTTTACAATTTTAGAGAGGTCAAAATATTTGGAAAATGCAAGATTTCAGTGAAAATGTTGCTGTTTGACTATGAATTGCATTTAATTGGTTGTATTTTTTATATTTTATTTTACTTTTCTAGCTGGAAATAGATTAAATCATTTAAAATAAACAGAAGTAAAAGATACATTCCTAGTTAAGAGCAACACTGTGGCTTTGCGCACTTGAGTTGCTCTGTGGAGAAAAAGGGGATGAGTTATAGCAAAGTCGAAAGGACTTAGGTGATTTCACCTGCACAGTACAGACAGAGACTGCTATGTGGTGGCCATGTACAGTATGGCACTTACTGCTGCAGTGAAATTTTCACAGATTCATGGCTTTTAAGACTAGTACGGACCATTAGATCATTTTAGCTAAACACAAGTTTTTGGGCTCAATACAATAGTAACAGGGTGAAATGTAATGGCTTGTAATATACAGGAAGTCAGAGTAGATGTTACTGTGGGAGACTGTTTCAGAAGCTTTGCTAAAGTCAGGGTATATCATGTCCCCCATTTTCCCCACTGCTCACTGTTTCCGATCACCTTCCTTTCCTCCAAGTGCTTCAACATGGATTCTTTCAGGACCTGCTCCATGTTTTTCCAGGGACTGAAGTAAGACTGATTGGTCTGTAGTTCCACAGATCCTTCTTCTTCCATTTTTTTAAAGATGGGTACTATATTTGCCTTTTTCCAGTCATCTGGGACCTCCCTCAATTGCCACGTGTTTTCCAAGGTAATGGCCAATGCCTTTGGAATCACATCAGCCAACTCCCTCAGCACCCTTGGATGCATGCTTCCTGCCCCATGGACTTGTGCATGTCCAGATTTTCTAAATAGTCCTGAATCTGTTCTTTCACCACTGAGGGCTGCTCAACCTCCTTCTCGTACTGTGCTGCCCACTGCTGTAGTTCGGGTGCTGAACTTGTCTGTGAAGACAAAGGCTTCCTCTAATAGTTTTTTCCAATGCTTTATCATGCAGACTATTACATATTTCTAATCTGAAGTTGTCTGAGCTATACTTCCAGCCGTTAATTTTTACTATGGTTTTCTCTACTAGATATAAGCTCTTTAATACCAGTATTTTCTTCCTATGAAGGTATTTATACACTGTAATCAGGTCACCTCTCAGTCTTTTTTAATAAAATAAACAGATTGAGCTCTTTAAGTCTTTGACTGTTAGTTTTTCTCCAGCACTTGAATCATTTTAGTGGCTCATTTCTGCATCTTTTCCAATTTTTTAACATTGTTTTAAAAAGTAGACATCAAACTCTATACAGTATTCTAGGATTGTTATCACCGATCTGGAAATCAGAAGAAAAATATATCATCACCTCTGCTTTAATAATCCAAGGTTTCACTAGCCCTTTTTTGTCATAGCATTGCTTTGAGAGCTCATGTTCAGTTGCTTGATGCCAGAAGGTACCAATGTGCCTTTTTTATGTTCATGATTTTACATGTTAGTGATAATTTTAATGTAAAGAATATTTTTAGTTTGGCCGCCTGATATCACGTCTGTTTTCTTAGTTTATTGCTATGGGTTAGTTAGGGTGACATAAGAGGCATTTTGACCTAGTGGATAGATCACTGGACTGGGACTCAGGAAACCTATTCCAGCTCTGCCATTGGCCTACTGTCTGACCTTGGGCAAGCCATTTCTTCAATCTGTACCTGAATTTCCCCATCTGTAAAATGGGTATATTGATACTGATCTAATTTGTAAAGCACTTTGACATCTACATATGAGCTGAACTGATAATGTTATTATAACTGAAGCAGGTTACAAGTAAGGGTGACAATCTGCTTGGAATCTAGAGATGAAAGATAGGACCATAACCATACAAGAAGACCACAAGGTTATACTCCTTTACCACTTATGGGCATGCTTATTTTTCACACATGAATAGCCCTATTAACTGCCCCCAGTAGTTCCTCAGTCAACCTCAGGGTTGATTTCAATGGGATTACTCATGCTTCAAGTCCAGTTTATCAATAAGTACTTCCTGGATCAAGGCTTTAGCTATATATAAAAAAGAAGACATAATAAAATGGGATGAATTATTAAAAATGAAGTTCAGTAAATAAAATGACAGTCTATCACATTTTTTAAAACGAAGTTCAATACAGAATTAAATTAACAGAAAAATATGACTTTGTGTTTTATACAACAAAATCTATGCTCTGCAGAGTACCAAAAGAAATGGTTTCATTCAAGGACATCCATTTCAAATCCATAAATATTTGATCAGGGTGGAATGAATTGCTTATTTTCAAACAGGTGTTATTGTCAAAAATATTTTGATTTCTTTTTTGCCTCAAGGCTTTTGTACAAAATACAAATATATCACCCTCCTCTCTGCCCCCTCCCCCCACCTCCCACATTAGATATTATGTTGTGTATCTGTTTTCCATAATTGGATCAGATAAAACAGGGGACCATATTTAGGGGACCTCGTCTGTTTCACCACTAGCTTCCAATGAAGTAACATATTTTAAATAGTCAGAACATCTCATTACCCATTTTTTCCCATTTTAAAAGACACAATAGTCATGCTCATTTTGAGATTATAATAATAGATGGAAATACATTTTATCATGAAGTTATTCAAAGTGTCAGTGGCATCTTCTCAATGTAACTTTCAAAACTTCTCGAATACAATATTCATGCTTTTGTTCCCCAGCAAAAGCAATCAGTTATTAAAGATGTTTTTAATTTTCTTCCCTCTTTGTTTTCTCCCTTATTTTTTTCTTTCTCTTCCGCTTCCAAGCTGCACTGAGAATTGCTAATGAGAAGGTTAGAACTTCCTTATAAAGTTTCTTTTAGCATTTAGGAGAAGTTAAATGGAACTCCTTTTTTCCAAGCTTGTGATTAAATGCTCTCACTAGAAGCCTCTTACCTCCGTTGAAGCTCATTACTTATGATGCAGTGAGGGTGAGTACATGAAACCCATCATCAGTGTCATTTGTTGGGGATATTTTTTTTCCCTCTCTCATCTTCTGAATAACATGATTGAACATATTAATGTGCTGTGGAATTTAGGCGTTCTCCTTTTGGGATTATAAAGAAGAGAATGATGATACACATGCAGCCCTAATGATCCATTCTGATCTAGGCATATTAATAAAAGAAGCCTTTTAGAAATGAATTTACAAGCTGCATGAGAGAATGGTGGAGATATAATTATAATACAGCCTAAGGACTTCAGTGTAATTAAGGGAGGAGCTAGCTATTCCTAATTAAAGACTCAGTGCATCACAACCACAGTGCTGTTTGTGTACAGTTCACCCCTTGCATCAAGTGAACAATTAGAAAGTGTGTATGTTAGGGAGTAAATTATTATATTTTTTGAACATCAGTTCATGTTTGTACGATGCTTTGAACACAAAATGCGCCATTATGTCTGCTATTAGATGATAGCAGATAGTTTCTTTCCCCAGTCACATGGCATTATTGAAAAGAAAAGACATAGTGGGGATTATAGGACTATTCAACAACTAAGACCCAAGCAAAGCTAAAAAAGAATGTCGATTGTTCAGGGGTCATTGGGAAAGCTGCAGTACAATTAAGGGACTTTAAAAAAAATTGGCCTAGATTCTCCACTCCACTAGTTTAGTGCTAATGTAATGGCCTTGAATTCAGTGGAGTTACATTAGAATTTAATCACCCACTTCATGTGGCATGTAGCAAAATCAAAGCAGTTTTTGTTTTGGTTGACAGGTCAGCACTTTGGCTTGCACTGAAAGGAGTTGGCATCCCAGAAGTACTGCTAAATATGGTGTGTGATATTCGTGCTGATACTGGTATGAGAGTGCACATTGGTTCATGGCTTTTACTGCATTTATACACAATCTTGGGCATGCAGCAGGGTTGCATTCTCACAATGGCACGATTCTTCAAGCTATCAGCTGGACATTAGGACTTGCTGCTCACATGTCGGAATCACGGTTGGTCAAGAAGTGTTCATCAAGCAAGACTGTGCTAATAATGCTGATTGCTTGCGAAGGAGACAGAGAATTTCAGCCTTGCTCTTAAAGGTTTCCAAGATGCTGCCTGCACTGTGTGGTTGAACATCACATGCCAGAAGACCAAGCGCCTGAACCCTAGAGGTAGGCCACCACAATGCCCAGTGCAGGTGAAGTCAAGCACCATGGAGAATGTCGATGAGTTCACCTACCCAGGCTGCAAGCAGAGTTCAAGTTATCAAAGCAAACTTCTTTTGATGAGTAGTTCTCTTAGCCTTCTGCATAAAGTCCATGTCTCGCCTATAGATGCAGAAATATCTCGGCTCTGAGACAAAATTCAGTATGTATTACACTTGTATACTGCCTATATTGCTATATGGATCAGAAACCTGGACCTTCTTAAGGCAGAGATGGAGAGGCTAGATTCATTCTGTATGTGCTCTCAGCAGCAAATCCTCAGCATAAAGTGGTTAGACTCTGTGTGAAATGCTATAAACTTGCAGAGATCTGGCTTTCCTCCAGTTACTCACTATATTCAAAAATATTGTTGAATGCTCTTTGGCCATGTTAGAAGGATGGAAAAAAACACCCCTGCACATCATGCTATCAAACTCTCCATAGATGTGTGAAGGGGTACATGAGTTGACTCTGCCTGACTGGTAGCCTCAGAGATTTGTGGATTCACAGAACTGAGCCGAATCTGGGCACTGCACTTTATAATGCCTGGTAAGAAGCCATCAAGCATGGTCTTTCTGGCTGGCGCAACTGTCAGCAGTAGACTTGTGTGTTGGATGATGATGCCAGTGTAATGAAGAGAAGAATTGGGTTAATATCTCCTATCGATTCCTGCTTGCCATCTGGGAAGATTAGAAAGCAAATTTATAATTAATAATAAAAGTGTCCCAATACAAAGATTTGCCTGGAATATCCTTTTTGAAAACAATCAGTTTAATAAATACTGTAATGTGAATGGAAACAGGCCATTTGGGGTGGAATCTTGGCCGTTGACTTCCGTATAGTCAGGATTTCACTTTTATAGCATTTCCATGGCTTAAATGGCTTTATTTATTTGAACACTGAGAGAATTTAGAGACTCAAAGGACTTACTGCAAACCCTGCACCCATGTGGAACAGGAACAGGAGAAGGACACAGATCTGAATTATCTCAGGCTTTGAGGATGTTTGGATCTGGTTTGACATTTGGTGCTCGGGCCCATCTTTAATTCAACCATGATCCTGGAAGCAATATACCACGGTTACCCACGCCATTGCCATCCATAAGCTGGATCACTTTAATGCACTCCATTTAAGGCTACACTTGAAGACCAGTTGGAGAATTCAGCTACAGTTTAGCGAGGCCCCCTTTGTTCTCTCCACACTTCCAACTAGACTGAATTCAGGAAATGCCGGATATAATTCAAGAGAGCCTGTTTTTGTAAGATTTCTAGCCAAATGTTTCAGTTTTAAGAGATTCAGACTGTGGATGAAATTCAGATACATGTCCAGACTTTTGGGTACTTATCCAAACCACCAAACATTTTGAGGTTGATATGTCACTCTGGCAGGCTATAATGACTTTGAACATAAATAATACCCACTCCCAATGCTGCACTGTGCACCAAAATATTATCCATATCAGACTGATAGCATGTATAATACTAGTTTTATAAAATGAATAATTATATTATCTGTCATACCAGAAGTGATAACTGTTCTAGTAGTATTCATTTAATAACCTTGCAAACAAAACATATTTTAAAATAGAACACTTAAATACATAAAACTAAGCTGAAAATATGGTAGGTCTTAAATATAAGATTTTTGACAGAAACCTGGAAATCCATAGATCTATATGCTTTTTGTGGGGAAAGGGGAAAAGATTCTTCGGATAATTTGACAGTTCTTAACAATTGTTGGGCTTTTCTATTTTTCTTAAACCACAGTTTACTGTCCTTTTTGTGTAAAACTCCTATGCTAAGCTTCATTGGAAAATAAATATCGACTTCAATTTCCTTTTAATACACATAGTAATTATTCTTGGTGAGTTCTTTAGTTAACTATTTTCAATGCCAAATTGCCCAGATAGTCAATCATTTTCACTTGATCTTGATCTTTCTTTCCTCTGACATTTCATTGTCTGTATCCCTTGTAGACCACATGACCCTAACTCCTTTCTTAACAAAAAGAAGGAGCAGTGCCTCTAATCACTGTGTGCCTGTATTTTGACCTCATCTCAGTATCACCACTCATGCTGGTGTGACACAATGGTCAGGAGCCATTAAAGGACATAAATGTTAATAATTTGGATGTAAATGGTTAGTTATTCTATATGGATTGAGGGACCTCAGCATAAGAGGGGTGTGGAAGTTCAGATAAGGAAAAAGGAACTGACACCCTCATGAATATGTATAAGATACTGGGGGTGTTAGTGTATAAAAGATATTACCCCGCATGTGTACCCTGGGACACATCAGGTTGATGATCGCCTAATAACATTTGAGACTTCATCACCCTTCTATTTCGGGGTTCCACCAAGAGATGATGTGAGTAATGCGAGTGCTGCACACTCTTTATTATCTCTCTCCTTTGCTATATTACAGGATGTACATTGTTTGTTTTGATAATAAAAGGCTAAATTAGAGTTAATTTTAACTTATCAGTGCTGTTAAATAAAATTGCTAGTTAGAGTAAAAATATTGGATTGTTTCTTGTGTGCACCTTGGGATCCTAGTTCTAATGACAACCTCAGTACTGTGGCTGATCTGGGGGCCGAACCCTTTCCAACCACTGAATGCTAAATTAAAGTTAACTTTAAAAGTACAAATTAGGTTACAGATCCCCCTCTATTGTCTTCTCACCTCCCCTATAATCGCCCACAACTGTGAATATTGAAATAGATAAAAACTGGGGGGGAAACCACTTAAAAACTGTAAGTTTGTACAACTATGAAGATTTAAATTAATACAAATAAAAAAAAATCTTACATATAGACATCAATGTTATCCTTCAAAATTATGAAAAGCAATAAACATTGTGTTCTGCCAAACCAGCCTAGGAGTCATGAGGCTTGTGACATGAGTGCATCATCTGGTTGGGACTCCCAATTTCTGCTGCCCTCTTCACTGTTGCCACTGCTAGCTTTTCCCTGCAATGGAGATAATAGAAAGGAGCAGGAAACAGAGCATGCTTCCGTTGCTAGTATCAGAGCAGAGAGCTGATCCAAAGCCCACTGAAGTCAGTGAATCAGGCCCAAAGTGCACCATGAGGCAGCATGATAACTGTGACTCGAATCACAAGACCATCATGAAAACTGAGATGCAGTCTTTCTATTGAATTCTATCCTATTCTTTTCTATGCATCTGACGAAATGAGCTGCAGCCCACGAAAGCTTATGCCTGCAGAAATGTGTTAGTCTTTGAAGTGCTACAGGACTCTCATTGTTTTTGCAGTCTTTCTATTATTGCCAATAACGGTTTGAGCTATGGACAGAATTTTTGACTGAGATTTTTTTTGGCTTCTTGAGTTTGTTTAAGCCAAACATTCGGAACTATTAAAGACAGACTGTCATCTGTATTTCCTATAAAATATACTGCACATTGTGCAATTTCTTTTCTACCTCACTACCGTGGCCTTGCAGTAACACTAAATATTTTCAGAACAAAATCATCTAGCCCCGCGCCTCCACAAATCACAGTTCCATAAAAATATAAGAACACGATAAAATTGTGGAACAAAGATACCCCCATTGCAAGTAAGTTCTTGCCAATAATATCCCAAACGAAAACAGAATGTGAATTTTAAAATAACTTTGGGCTTAAAAAAAAATCATTTTTAGCTCTTTTAAGTACATTTATGAGATGTCAAATATTTTGACCATGATCTAAGAACCCGGGGAGAAGAAATAACCAATTCTTATTCAAATCCTCACTTTACTAAATAACTTTAGAAGAATGTTTTAATGGCATATTTAAGCCCTTAAATAAACATAGCCTTATTTCTTTTTAATCACAATGCAGTCTCTGGTGTTGATTGCCACTGTAATGATACACCAGGCCCCGGGCCATTCCTGCACATCACTCACTGTGCGTTCTGCTGAAGACATCAGTCATGAGACATTAACTTCTTAAGGCACACACAAAACCCTCAAACTTCACAGGCTTCATAGCAGATATGTGAACAAAGGAGAGCAACAATTGGATACATCAGGGGAAAAGGATCTGCACAGCTCTGCTTCCACCTTTCTCTCATCTCTTGTCTTTCTTCTTCTACACTCTACTCTGTCCTATCTTCTGAGTGCTCCTTTTGGGCATGATCCTGAAAGGCACTGCGCACCTACAATCCCATTGGACTGATTTGAAGACAATCAGCACCTTGCTGGAAGCAGCATTACTGGTTGTAATCATGGAAGATGTGAAGCAACTGCAATTCCTTGTGGGTTCAGTATTAGCAAGGTGCTGAACATCCTCAGCTGCCATTGATTTAATGGGAACAGCATAGACTCTGCACCTTTTGGGATCAGGCCCTTAGGGTATGTCTACTTGTCAATAAAACACCTGTGGTTGGCCTGTGTCAGTACACTCAGGTTTGTGGGAGGTTTCCAGAGGCTGGGCTCCAGCCCGAGTCTGAATTTCTACACTGCATAGCTCCTCAGCCCAAGCCCAGTGAGCCTGAGTCAGCTGACATGGGCTAGCCACAGGTGTTTTATTACAGTGTGGACAGACCCTTAGTTTCCTTCTTGCCTGAAATAGCTTCCCAGTTAACACTGTCCAGTAGTCCTTTCTATGCAGCTGGAGTCCCCACTCCATTCCACACAAAAGCAACACAATCATTGTTTTTTTCTGAGGCTGCTGGGTACGCACAGACCTTATCTCTTCCCAGCTTTCCAGCTTGCAGAATAAGGGCCTGTCCATACAAATACTTAGTTTGAGGCAAGCTGGATGTAAATCTACCATGCACTAGCCTGCCACACACACTAAATATCTGTGCTCACCCTGCTGATACACATTAAAACTTCTGTAGTGCACTTTGATCTATCCCTCTTTGAAATAGGAGTAGTTTAAAGCACACTAGGGAAATTTTAGTGTGAAGTAGGAGGTTACACATGGATACTTAGTGTGCAGCAGGTTAGTGAAGGTTTGTGTTAGAAATAACCAAACAGGTTGTCCCGGGGTGGATTGGGGAGTTGAAACCCTTTATTACCTGCTCGTTCCACCTCAACGCTGCGAGTGAGCCACTGGGGGGAGAGGGGGAAGTGAAGAGTGGTTACTTTACCATTCTTTTATCCATACCAGTAATGTAAATGTATACATTACCAGCAACTCCCCATAGACCCTCATTTGGTTACATTGACACCTATAAAATGAATATTAACAACTACATAATGAATACAATTAAACCCGCCCTGTTTGTTGTTTACAAGATTACCATACAGATGGCAGGCACATCACCTTAAAACCTATTAATTTTATACTAACATTCTTTGAAGTAAAGGCGTGCTGGGGGGGAAGGAAGATAATTCTTTCTTCCCACCAAGGCCTTGCACAGGAGTGGCGGTAGTTATTTTATTAGCCTCATTCCCAGCACAGATGGCCAGGAAGGGAGGAAAAGAAGAGCGATAACAGACTCTAACTAGAATTCACACCAATTAACAGAAACAAGGTTTGCCCGTGTCTTGACCCCGTTCCCTGTAGCTTAGGCCTGACCATTTGTCCAACTTTTAACTCTTTACTCTCCTACATTCCCCCACTCTCTTTCAAAGAAAGTCCCAGGTGCCCATACTTCCCACACACTGGCCAGTGGGGCACTGGTCCAGGAGGCCCTGGCTCCACATGGCCCTATGCCTTTGTCCACTGGTTATGCTACGGGGTGATGGGGGAGGTGGGTTACTCACTGGATAATATGCCTATAATTACAAGTATAGCTTTCAGGGAGAGGCTAGAATGGTGCAAAATTTTAAACATTCCATAAATATAATTAAAATAAACTAATATGATTAACATTTGTATAACATAAGTAATATGACTGAGGAGCAAATCAGAGTCTGTTAAGCCTATTCGAAGGGCACAGGCTACATCAGTCCAAGCACAGTCAGCAGGCAGTTCAGTGGCCAGTTGGAACGCATTGGTTCTTCGGAGGGCCTGGGCTTCCAAAACCTGCGTTCTGTGTTGCTCAATTTGGAGTTGTTTCAAAAGCTGTGTCAGGCGGTCCCAGTTGATCCAGGAGGGTTCTGGTACAGCCTCAGGCCATTTCATTGGAATTGTTGGATGTCCTGTTATATTAAGCTGTTTTATGGCCGGTATGCGGATTTGATAGGTGGAGTTTCCTAATTGCAGGCAAAAGGTTCCTGGTCCAAACCCCACCCATTCCACACACTTTCCCTCCTTTAGCCCCTGATCACTGAACACTGCTGATCCCTCCCAGCATATTTTATTTCCTGTTCCACCCAGTGCTGAGGAGATATCGGTTCTATACATTATAATGGTGGTGGTTCCTATGACCTTCCCTCCCATGTGTTACCTTGTCCACCCCAAATTAGTCCCTTATATGGATAGTATACCTCTGACCCAAACAGAAACCATGTGTTATTTACTCCAACCCGCACCTGCCACACAGATTCGTGGGACCAATCCCATTTGCACCCACCTTTGAAACCTGCTTGCAATAGGGTGGCAGAGGCCCAATTCCCTCTAGCTACTCCTTTTCCCCAAAGGTTGTTTGCCAGGTGGCTCTGAAAGGCCAATAGCTTTTTAATTGCTTTGCTGCATTGGTACCCTCTAATCCAGAAGGCCAGACACCCAGACCTGCATCCCGTAAGAGATTTACAAAATAATTCGTTAAAGTTTGCTGAACCCGGTCACAAGCCTCTTTTCATAAAATAGTTTTGACATGTGCCACCAAATTTGTCATAAGGCTTTCGGTGAGGTTTGTAAGGGTTAAAATAACAGTTCCTAGCAGGTTGTTAGTGGAGCTCAGTGCAGATCCCTGCAATATCCCCCCTCTGTTTAGCATCCCTAGGACATGTTCCAGGCATTGGACTTTAGCTGCTGAGTCAGATTCCTGTAAAGAGTTCCACCCTTCCCACTAATAGTTAACAACATCCCATCATTTTTGGAGATTAACCCCTGCTGAGTTTGTAACTGCTAACAGCAGCATTTTTTCCTACTCTGGTAAATTATGTTGCATCCTCCCCCTACACACCATACCCCTCCCTCCTGAAGCCACATGTCCTTTGAAGCTTTATATTCTGTTTCCGGGGGGTTGGAGAGTAGTATTTTTCCACTTTTGTGGAATTGTGATTCCCAATACCAGGCAAAACCGAGTGTATTATTACCCTGAATTACTACCCCCACCCTGCCCAATAATTTCCATTCTCTTTACTAGCCTTTTCCTTCGACTGCAATACACTGGGCAAATGGATACCTTAGCCCCCTCAACAACTTGTGAGAACTTCCATTCACAAACAGACATATTACATCCCCCTTCCAACATGGTCCATGTGATAGTCTATGGTAGGCTGAGTTCATGCGTATGAGAAGAGTTCACTGTGGCCTGCACTAAGTGACAGTGGGCCATTGTTTGTGCCATCATGGCGAGCTGTCCCATTCGATGACTCCTCTGTGAGTTTTCACGGTGAGACTGAAGATTGCTTGATGAAGTTGTTTGGCAATGTTGGTAGTATGCTGAACAGCTTTACCTTGTAGATACAGTGATGAATCTAATGTTTGCAGCAGAATTGGGGGTAGAAACTCCAGAAGTAGGGACATGGTGCACTTGGTACGAAATGGGGTGTTTACAATAAACGTCTGAAGGCCTTCGGAATATTGGGGTTCCCAGGTTGCACAGCGTGGCACGGTACGAACCATGCTCCAGTCCTGGAGGTCTGAGCAGAAATTTGTTACATTCTCCTTCCCCCCACCTTCCCAGGTTCACATTGTGAGCGATCAATTACCCAGGGACCATTCCCATTCCTGGGATGTGTAACCAAAGCTGACCATTAGCCATATTAATTGTACAAACCCGGAGGATCATAAAATTATAGATTTATAGAATATTAGAGTTGGAAGGGACCTCAGGAGGTCATCTAGTTTAACCCCCTGCAGGACTAACCTCAGCTAAATTATTCCAGCCAGGGCTATGTCAAGCCGCAACTTAAAAACCTCTAAAGATGGAGATTCCAACACGTCCCTAGATAGCCCATTCCAGTGCTTCACCACTCTCCTAGTGAAAAACTTTTTCCTAATAATCAACCTAGACCTTCCCCACTACAACTTAAGACTATTGCTCCTTGTTCTGTCATCTACTACCATTGAGAACAGCCTATCTCCATTCTACCTGGAACCCCCTTTCAGGTAGTTAAAGGCTGCTATCAAATCCCCCCTCATTCTTTTCTTTTGCAGACTAAACAGACCTAGTTCCTTCAGCCTCTCCTCATAAGTCTTGTGCTCTAGCCCCCTAATCATTTTTGTTGCCCTCCGCTGGACTTTCTTCAACTTGTTCACATCCTTTTTGTAGTGGGGGACCCAAAACTGGACACATGTGGCCTCCAAATGTGGCCTCACCAATGCCAAATAGAGGGTAATAATCACTTCCCTCTATCTGCTGGGAATGCTCCCCATAGTGTTAATAGTTAAATGAGGACCCACTTCCCAGGTACTGTGGACACAGTGGCCCGAGGAAGCCTCATTGAACCATACTGATATTAGCATACACTTTGAGAAGACCCTGTCAAAATTATGTCCTTTAGTTATTGAGTTATCCAAAAAAATTAAATAATTAATAATAAAGCCAAGCAATACTAGCTGTCCATGTTTGCTTAACGTCCCTTACACTACTTTAATTTCTTTTACACACCTATACTTAGATTCCCATCTTGTACATTGAGAAACAGTTAAATTTTAATGGAAACCCCTTATTCCCTTTTATAATTTTGACCAATTGTTCAGTAATTAAATTATTTAAATCAGATTGTCCCTCTGCCTGCTGCCTGCAGCAGTTATTTACAATTAATTGTTTACAGACAATTCCTTCAGGAAAAGGGCCCATTTTCTTTCAGAATAGCTGTAAAGGCTCCTGGGGACAAAAACATGGAGTAGCCACTACCTGACCCCTTTGTATAATTGGTTTAACTATTAGGTTTCCACGCAGTGTGACTGTACCAAATTGTACATATCCCATTTACCTTATTGAATATTATTAAAGCAAAATATTTTTATAACACTATTACCCTTATACCATTTCCATAACTATTACCTTTTAACAATTCCACAACTTCCAACGGTTTAATTGTTTTTAACTTTTGTAGTATTAACTTTTACAAAAGCTACCTTTCCATTCTTTTACTTTGTTTATCAGCCACTGCTTTTACTGAGCTGCATTCTTAAGGTGGTGTATTGTGCATGTAAAACTTGAGCCACCAAGTACAATCTTTGCAACACAGCTACCTTAGTCTGTGCTTTGTCAAAAAATTTTCACATCCAAAGTGCATCCAAAACATCCTCCATTAAAATTTTAGAAAAACAAAAGTGCAATGGGGGGTGGGGAGGTGAAAAGCAACCAGTCAGTCTTGTGAAACAATTTCAAAGTACAGGCAAACAGCAACAACATTCCTTAACATTCCAACTACGGCTTTAACCCTTAGCTGTCAAACAACAAGGAAAAGTAACAGAGGAAGTGAATGGGGGGAGGAAGCAAAGAAAAAAAGGGAGGGGTGAGAAGCAGAGAGATACTTAGGAAAAAGAAAAAACTAAGCCAAGAAAAGTACAGAAAACAACAGAAATCAGTGGGGCTTCTTGGAAACTCGCACTCTACGCCTTTATCCTGGCTTTGAGAGCAATTCTTGCCAGTCATCCCAAGGCTGTGCTCTAGGATTTTTCTGCTAACGTTTTTTGCTGATCTACTAGCTTCTCCAGATGAGATGTGCTGTCCCCATTTTGCTGGATGGTGGGGCCCTCTTCTCCGTCCAGTTGTGGACCAGCAGGAATTTGGATACCAGACTGGCAGAGAAGATCCACATGGTTGGGGAGGGCATTGGAAACAGTCATGATAAAACAAACAGGGTTATTGTGACAGAGTTTATTCTCATAGGATGGGGGGGGGCACAGAGACTAGACGGAAGGGGAGGTTAAAGAGGGGACGGGGTAACAGAAATTTGCTCTAAGGCATCCACTTGACCCTTCAGGGCCAGGTTCTCTGACTTATCACAGTTAAAATCTTCCATATGGCTCTCAGCCATGCCAACCACAAGCACAATGTGATGATTAACTGTGCGCTGCTCCTCTGTGGTTTGTTTCAAGGTTTCAACCTGGATTCTAAGACTTGTAACTTTGTTCAATTGTACCAAAATAGCCTTCTCTTTATCCTGGAAAACCTGGCCGTGAGCAAGGCTTCCACCCACCCCTGAATGGCTGGCAAGTCCTGACGTTCCCTGGGAGGCACCCCATCCAGCCCCCCAAACTTTCCTACCAGCTTAATATATTCCCTAACCGTGGTTACCATAAAGGGCCCATCCAACATACCCATATCCATGGTGAGGAATGGTGATCAGGCACTTCTCTACCCTGCTCGTGATGCCAGGTGTTAGAAATAACCAAACAGGTTGTCCTTGGGGTGGACTGGGGAGACGGAACCCTTTACTGCCTGCTCGTTCCATCTTGATGCCATGAGTGAGCCACAGGGGGATTACTTTACAATTCTTTTATCCATAACAGTATGTAAATGTATACATTTCTAGCAACTCCCCATAGACCCTTATTTGGTTACATTGACACCTATAAAATGAATATTAACAACTACATAATTAATACAATTATACCTGCCCCATTTGTTGTTTACAGGATTACCATACAGAGGGCAGGCACATCCCCTTAAAACCTATTAATTTTACACTAATATTCTTTGAAGTAAAGGCATGCCAGCGGGGAAGGAAGATAATGCTTTCACCCACCAAGGCCTTCTGCAGGAGTGGCGATAGTTATTTTATCAGCCTCATTCCCAGCACGGATTGCCAGGAAGGGAGAAAAAGAAGAGCGATAACAGATTCTAACTAGAAGTCACACCAATTAACAGAAACAAAGTTTGCCCGTGCCTTGACTCTGTTCTCTGTAGCTTAGGCCTGACCATTTGTCCAGCTTTTAACTGTTTACTCTCCTACAGTTTGTGTGTAGTTTCACTTTTCCTGAAATAAGTGTTTATGCAGATAAGCCTTCAGTAACATCTGTGCTGAAGTGTCACCATATATTATCTTTAAATCCTGGCCTGGATTAAGTAATTCTGGAATGGATTGCTGACCATGCTATACTCCCATTAAGTTCAGGGAGAGTTGGTTACACTCACTATCGCTTGGGAAGAGATCATAAATGTCGTTGAGTCTTTAGCAGCACCTTTCAAGTATGTCTAGCATGATCCGCCTCTATTAAATTCTGTAGACCACCCATTGTTAAAATTTGTATTATGAGATGTGGCATCATGAGGAAGGAGATAACAAAGTCAAACAACTGTCAAAAGGTCCCTGGTTTAGGTTTGGTACAGATCAACATCTAGCAGTTTGGATATTTATCTATAGTATACTTGTACTGTCAAAACTTCTGCAACACTGGATATTTTGAAAGAACTGGGTGTTTTTTGAGATTTCCAACATAGCTGCTTGCAATTCTGGCAGGAAATAGTGCAAATTGCAAAGGTGATTAAATCAAAAGTGGAAGAAGGTCTTAACTGAACATTTCGGAACTTCAGATAAAGTTCCCGTTAAGTTCATGTCTAAAAATGAGCAAAGACACCAGGTAGTGTTGGGTTCCTTAGCGGGAAATATACTTCATGAAGAGTGTGGAGCTTATGCTTATTGGGCATCTGCTAACACATATTTTCCCTTCATATTGACAGATCAAATTTTGGACACCTTTTTTAACAGACTTTTGAAAATATCAGTTTTATCTGAGCACTGAAGCTTTCTGTCTGTTTCCTAAAGGTTTACATTTACAAAGAAATAAAGCTTGAGTGGTAGTTTCAAATCTGGTTTGGTAGATAAACAGCACAGATCATCACCAGAAGTGGCTGGAATACCAGGCTGTCCTTAATTGAGCTTGTTATTCATTTCCTTTGTTTGTTTGTCCTCTTTCAAATGCAGCTATTTGTTGCAGTTGTTTGGTCTCTCACAAGCTGCAAAGCCTTTAAAAAAAAAAAGATAAAAAACCACCAATGAGATGTTTGAATTGCAAATCCTCAAGGGAAATCAATCTAGAAAATGTTTCAGGGAGAAAAAAGTATATATATATAATAGGGATTAGATCTGGGTTTTTCTTTTTCTTTATTTTACATATTAAGAAGGGTTATTCAAGTGAGGTCAGATAGTCAAAGACTGTGAGAATGATAAATACAAGTTAGTGAATGTATTCACTGTTGGAGAGAGAGAGGGGACTAGTGTAGTTGGGCTGCAGATGTGTTTACCTTTGGCTGGTCTAGATTCCTATGAGCCAGATTCCAAGAAACCATGAAAAATATAATTTTTTTAAAATTCTTTTTGTTTTTCTCCTACTTTTTGACCTGTAAAGGGTTATGTTTTTCAGGCTTTGCTCTGCAATCGTGAGGGCTGGAAATGTAAATGTTTGAAATGAAAACTGAGATTGTCACATAACCACATGACTCCAGGAGCTGTAGCTTTAAGTAAAATACCAAATATTATGAGAGTTACAATAACAGTACAAAAGTTGACAACATTATTGTCATTAGCTATGACAGACATGACTGTTTCAATGTACAAGACACAGGGAATTATAGTTCCTAAACTTTGTGTGTGTGTGTATTTGTGGCTAATATTGATTTCAAAATGTTTTTAATATTTGTCATTTTCTTGTTGGCATGAAGGAAGACTGTGAAATCTAGTGATCATAATTATGAAGCATGTAATTTATTAAAACACCTGTGTCTATAGTCTAGACCTTCAGAAATCTCCCAGCAAAAGCTCTGTTCTTTTCACACAAACCCCCACACCACCCACAAAATAGGTTAGAACTAATGAACAATATTCTCAATTATGCCTGAAGCAATATGCAGCATTTACCTACATTTTAGTTTTAGATGCTTGCATAAACCTGTTCTTTGGCAGCTAAGAGTTTGAAGGGGAAAATTGCTTCAGTGACAGCTTTTCAGTTACTTGATCTGTGAATAGCAAGTGATCAGAATTAAAAAATCCTCAAATGTTCATTTTGATTCACCAACGGGGTGTGAACCCACAAAATTTCCATGAATAAAGTATGAGCTGCACAGCATACCCACTTCTAAAGTTACCCTGAGATCCCTGTTTTGGCCCTATATGTATAAAGGATCTGAGTATATCTTGCTGAGCTTTCATACTGTCCATGGGCCTGATTCATAGCCCATGGAGTCAGTGGAAAGACTAACTGCAGTGGGATTTTATTTGGATCCCCACTGCAGACAGATAATGTAAATTTGGCTTCCTAGGCATGTGCACCCATTAGCAAGGAAGGTGTAAATGGCAAGTGACTGTGGTACATGGTGGGAATTATATAGCCAAGAGCAATAAAACAGCTGCTTTCTGAGTGAACCTGAAGTGTTCTTCCAGGTTTGCTTGGGATTGAAAATCTGACAAGATGGAGGTAATTTATTTAGTTTAAACCCCTTTAGCTTATTTAGGGCTAGTTTACATTTTAAATTTACGGCAGCACAACTGTATCAGTATAGCTATGCTGCTGTAAAAATGTTTGTGTAGCCGTATTATGTCAATGAGAGAGAGCTCTCCCATCGACATCATAAAACCACCTAACTGAGCAGCAGTAGCTATGTTGGCAGGACAGCATCTCCCACTGACACAGCGCTGTCCACACAAGCGCTTATGACTGCAACACTTATGTCACTCAGGGTTTTTTTTTCACACCCCTGAGCGACAAAAGTTTTGCTGCCATAAGTGTTAGTGTAGACAAGGCCATAGAGATCTTTGCAATGTTGCTAAATAAGTGAAGTGATTTGGAAAGCGAACCTTGGCATCTGCAGCAAAGTTGGAAAAAGAAGAGATACTTCAGAATTCAATTTACTCTGCATTAACTTGAGATCTGATACTCATTATCTGCTTGAACTGCTTGTTTTATCTCAACTGCTAAAGAGTCACAGGAGTGGGAAAGAAAATTAAGCTATTTCAAAATTTGTTGCTCTAAGCAAAATGACTTTCTTATCTGATCTTATGAGAGGTTGGATGAGTTTCCCTATTTTAATAATCACTTGTCCCAAATTTCTGTACCATTAAAAAATTAACATAAAGAATCTGGAGAATTTATGTTATTATAATCAGAAAAGTTTTCTTTAATATCACTAAAACCAAAGTGAAAAAACCTGATAGTGGGCTTCTGCTAGAGGCATTTACTAACACAGTGGAACTTTAATTACACACTTGAGACTTTTGGAATAACAAGCTTGGCCTGTGATTGTGTCATACCTCACAACCTTAGCAGAAATAGTCCTAATCAGCTTTTGAATAGGAGACTTCTATAGAAAATACTAAAGGCTGGAGGAAGTGGTGTTAATGATTTAGGTGGTGGTTGTAGGCAGTGTAGTTGTAGCCATGTGGGTCCCAGGATATTAGAGAGACCAAGTGGGTGATGTAATATCTTTTACAGGACCAACCTCTGTTGGTGAGAGAGACAAGCTTTTGAGCCACACGGAACTCTTCTTCAGATCTGGGAAAGGAACTCCCAGCATCACAGCTAAATGTAAGGTGGAACAGATGGTTTAGCATAAGTAGTTAGTGCATATTCTAAGGGACTGTTTAAGGTAGAGTATCCCATTAAATTCCCATAGAACATTTGCTAAATTATCTGTTCCACCTTGCATGATGGGAGAACTTTTCCTAGGCCTGAAGAAGAGCTCTGTGCAGCTCAAACTCTTGTCTCTCTCACCAAAAGAAGTCGATCCAATAAAAGATACTACCTCACCTACCTTGTCTAAGGCGGTGATTCTCAATCAATTCCTGAGCCGAGTGCTACAGGGCACTGGCGTGCTCAGTTAATTATTTTTCCCCAGTGAGATTGATCAAGGTTCTTAATGCTTTTCTGGACATAGTCTGATTTCAGATTTACCAGTGTGACTCCAGAGTAGCTCCATGAACTGCAGAGCTTATTCTGGAATCATTGAGGTTTAAAACTCTCCATAGCCACTGTTTGCTTGCAGCTGAGATTGGATCAGCTGAATCTTTCTTTTAACTACAGTCCACCGTTTGTAGGACAGGTCTGGTCAGAACTGGAGGTCACTAGGGGTAGGGTAGAGGATACCTGCAGAGACAAAGGGGCTGTGAATGGTAAAGGAAGAATAAGGAGGGGGCAAATCGTGTGACTCACCAGATCCCGATTACCCTGCTTGTATGTTGCATTCCTTTTCCTCAGTCTTTGCCAGGGTTACTATATGTTCAAGTCTTCCTGGATATTGCCTCTTTTTTGAGCATCTACCCTCTGTCTGAGCGGATTTTCTAATAATAGGCAATATCCGGTATTTTGTACGGCAGACGGTGCAGCTCAGAGAGAGGTCCACTTCCTGCCTGGTCACTCTCCTGCATCTGCAGTTGATTGGTCCATTCCCCTGCAGTTACAGCTGCCAGACCCTGCCCATCTGGGCCCCAGCTCCCAGGCCTGGGGAGGAGGTCCAATAGGGAGTTGCTATCTGATGGCTTTTGCTGCATCCTGGGCTTGTACCAGCTGCTCTGCCATTGTGACAGCAAGTGACACTGCCCCCACCTCCAGTGAGTTCTCCCTCTGCAGGTATCCCCTCCAGCACTCTCTCACCCCCTCCCACTCCTCCTTCTGCCCCGTCCGGCAGTGTCCTCTTTACGGGAACCTGAAATAAGGTAATCCTAGACTTTGCCATTTTAGACTGTAAACTGTTCAGGGCTATGACTGAATACTCCTGGGCAGTTTTACAGCACATACAATAATGAAGCCTTGAACTTGATTGGGCCTTTGGCTAAATAAATGATAAAGAATAAAGATGTTAGAGACAAGGTGGGTGAGGTAATACCTTTTATTGGACCAGTTTCTGTTGGTGGGAGCTACACTGCATTACACTGCGTATAAGAATAAAGATGGCATTTTATAAGAAATGTGGGGCGTGGGAGTGATAGCCAATCCCAAAAATGAAAGGACAGTCTGCTTAGCTGTATACATTTTTGCTTTTAAATGAATAGCCTCCCTTCCTGTTAAATGTATCTCCTCCCTTCCTGTTCTTACAGCTGTATAGCATTGCTGTGCTCATTTTAACATTGCTGTGTTCCACCCCAGAACATTTCAGTGATGGGTGGAGTAATGCCTATAAACAGATTTGGGCTCCAATTCTTCTTTACACTCAGGCCATTTTACAAAGGTTCAGCAGGAAAAAGAGAAATTAAAATGAGAGTCAAACTAAACTGTGTCCACTGGATGTTCCCTTTACATTTCCAGAGAGGTGTAAAGTGGTTGTCCTGTAACAGAGAATGAGATCCTGGGTGTATTTTTAAGGATCGATTATATAAATATAATCTATTATTATAGGCAAGGCATGTTTTACTGTCAGAGTACTGCCAACCTCAAAGATTAACAAATCATGAGCCAGGCCTGAAAAAATAATGAGATTTGCTTAAAAATCATGAGATTTTAAAAAGTGATATATACATTGTTCTTTTTGTTTGCCTTCTGGCTTTGAGTCTTCCGAGTATACTCAGCCAACATTTTCAAGCTGTTCCACAACTCTGAGGTCTACAAACCTAAATGAAAGCTGAGGGTCTCCTGTAATCACTTTTGTCCAAGAGCTGAGGCTTTAAGTAAATCGTTGGCTATTGTGAGACTCAGAAAAACACTGCATTAGTAGGCAACACAGTTTTTATTCCCACAGGTACATGGGACAACGCTGACAAAGGAATTTCGGTGCCTAACTCTAGAAGATGGTTCACATGAGAATCCAAACTGAAAGTAGCCTTTATGAGAGCCAGCAAATGTCTTTGGCACCCCCCGCCCATTTATTAAACTTTTGAATATCTTCTTTGTATTGCAGTTGTAGCCCATTTCATAACTTTGATGCACAATTTGCATGCATGATTAATCCCTGTCATATAAGACAATACATTTGCATGCTAGGATCTGTAAATCTGTATTTATTCATGCCCTATATAAGCAAGTAGATAGGGATTCGATAGATATCTCTGGCATCTCATTAAATATGTCCTTTGTTAGTTGCTACTTACACTGTTCATGCTTTAAAACACAATTACACTTTCACAATTTCACAATAAAGCAAGGTTCACAATATCGCAGCTGTGCTCTCACTTCTCTTCAGTTCGGTGTTATATATCACTGACTGACTGGTGATGCCCCACCCCTACATACCTTCAAGGGCATGGCTGACAACATTCTAGGTGATTCAAGGAAAAATTAGTTCTCAGAAAGTCTGGAAGGTTCCATGAGATTCTGCAAAGGTCCAGAACATTCTAGGAGACGAGTGGAAAGTGAATCCACATACAGAATACTTGAAATAGTTTACTTCAAAATTCTATTTTCCCTTTTGCCACTAACAACTAAAACAGTACCTTGAATCTGGTGTCCCCAATCCTGGCACCTCAGGCACTCCCCTGAATTGCCTGCCTTTTAACCCGGCTTTAAGATTTGTGAATCTGGACCCTAAGCCCCACCCTTGTCCTCTTCATTCACTCCTGGCTATTTTAGGCAGCTCCTTACTTTGCATGTTGGCTTCCATGAATCTCTTTCTTGGGCACCTAACTCTCCCCATACAATGCCTGTGGAGCCTGGGTGCCTAACCTCATGCTGTGAATTCTGTTGGGTGGTAGGGCAGCTATAAATTAGGTATTGCAATGCCTAAGTTCACTTTGTAAATATAGACCCTGACATCTACTCACTAGCTGTTACGAGTCCTTTTCAAGCTAACACAATCATCTAAGGATGTATTTATGATGCAGATTAAAGCAATACGTATCCAGATATTGGCTATCTGTGTTCAGAAACTGTCTGGAATAAATCTGCTTTGAAAAGAAATAGAAATCAGCAGAGATATTACTCCTGAAGAGAAGTCTATAGAGTTCATGTAAGTGCCTTACAGAGGCATTGTATACTACAGAGTGAAGAAAGGGACAGAAGTTCAACTTCTTATAGGCTCAGGCATTAAGAAGAGGGAAAAGATTTTCATGAATACAAATTAAACCCTAAATCCACGTTATCTTTCACCTCTTCTACCTTCCTGATTAGAAGGATAATTTTAAAGATAACAAAAATAAAAAGGACTTATTGTCTTCACAATTTGACAAATAAAGTTCTGGCTCTTTATATGTCCATCAGACTCCAGCTCATCAACTTCTTGGACTCAAACTTTGCACAGAAGTTTCCCACAGTCATTTTTTGAGATTGAATTTAGATGTAAAAAATAGCACCAATGTACTGCTGAAGTTGGGACATCATGTATTCAAAAACCAAGATATTCCAAAGGCTGATTCTTTTAGTTAACTTGATCACACTTCACAATCAGAATGTTTCTTGTTAATCTATGTTCATTATAAAGATTACTATGTTAACATTGTACTATGTTATATTCCACAGTGACAGGATGAGAATATTACATATGTACAATCTTTATGGTTGACTAGCTTAGTTGTCCTGGTCAAGTTCAATGTTCCTGCAAATTATGCCTCTTTTAAGCTAGTTCAGGGTTTTATGGCCCCCATAACAATCATACAGTGGTTTGTATCTCAGGATCAAATTCTGCACTCACATACACACACAGGATTTGAGGATTGTGGGAATAGTAGGTGCATATCAGAGACCAGAATATGGCCTTCAATCCATAACATTGATCATACTCTGAGCCTTGGTATTGGATTGGGGGTCAAAGAAGCGGTAGAGGAGAAAGTTATACCCTTGTCCTTTGTGTCTAATAGACAGTCACACTATGGTGTAGATATTGCTGTCCAGCTGCCTCATCCTGCTCTTGGTGAAATCTGTGATAAAATTTCACTCCAGTGGTCCAAAGTCAGGCCCCAGGTTAGCTGCTGTCTGGTCACCAGGTGTTGAAGCTTTCTACCTTCACACTCTGTTAACAAAGTACCATCCCTAACACAGTACCTCAAGTTTTCAGTTTATAGTGAATTCCCTAATAATCTCTTTCCTCCTCTTAACTGAACTAATCCCTATTTTTAATTAATACCTGTTTGATAATGTCTCAAGTGAAACTTGCCTTACTGACTCTTTCCCTTTATAACTTTCCTAATCTGCTGTTTCTCTCTTTAATCACTTCATTTCTCCCCTCTCATCTTCCTTACACTCCAGCTCTGCTCTGTTACTCAGCCTGGTCTCCTTGTGTCAGTATAGATCCAGGTACTGCTTTCCCTATCCCAATCCTGAGCTTGTGTCTGGCTGCGACCCCAGGTCCTTTTGAGCCTTGCAGCTCTCTGGGAACAGCCAGGGTACAGGACAACTCCAGCTCTGCCTCTTCCTACCTCTGATATCCTTCCTGCAGAATGCCCTATGGCTTGAGGCCTTGCATGGGATGAGTGGACTGAGAAAGACCTCCTGTGCTGAGAGCTGCAAAGTAAATCTGTAGCTTGCTGCTTATCAGTCCCCACTTCCCTTCCTCCTCATAATCTGAGAATGCTCATTAGGAATTCCCTCTCAGCTTCCTTTTGCACACATAAATGACCTGAAGCAACTATTCCAACAAAGCAGCTGATCTTTCTTGAGCATTGCACTCTACCTGGGACTACTGTGGGATATTCCTTGAAAATTTCAGCCAGTGCAGACTACGGCTGCCCGCTCTATTTGTAACCATTCATGCATGGACTTGGGTTTAGAGAGTGAGACATGGGAGCCAATGCTGTGTGGATCCCCTAGCCATTGAGAACTGATGTACAAATCTGAAGCATCACCTGTAGAATGGTTTCTCTCATGTTTTTGCAGTCTTTCAAGCACAGCAATGGAGTGGCCAGACAGCATTAATGTCTATCTCTCATCCATTCAAGAATAGATTCCACTACCAGGAATGGTTTTTAGGGGATGTTTCACTGTCAGGTGCACGTTCGCAATGATTGCTTGACTAATGGGAAGCAGTCACCACGTCACATGCATGGACTGTTCCAGAAAGCTGAAACAGACAATAAAAGGGGTAGAATAACATTATAACTGGGCTAGACTCTCATTCAACTGAACATCTGAAGGGTTATCTGGAAGAGAAAAGGACTTCGAAAGCGGGGAGGGGCATCCCAGGCAGATAAGGTGAAACATTGCTAATTCAAATATTGGCAGTGTGTAGAACTTAGACTGCGATTTTATGTTTATTTCATTTGGTAACTTTATATTTGCCACTTAAAATGACTTAAAATCTATTTTCCTGTAGTTAAAAAAACTTGTTCAATGTTTTATCTTAACCAATTTGTCTTTGAGTGAAGTTTAGAAAAACTGCTCAGTAACAAAAGCTGGTGCACGTTTCTTCCACTTTGGAGGAAGGATGGCCTGGATAAAAATCTCCATTGGTCAGGCTTTTTGATGAGGGTAGATGGTGTGGTCTTGCAGTTCTGGGCTGACAAACCAGCTGGAGTTTCTGTCGTTGGATTTTAGGTGACTGGAAAGCATTCATTTATCTAAGCTGGGTATGGTCTCTGCTTGAGAAGGGCTGTGTAAGGGAAATACCTTTTAAGTGTTTGTGTCCTGTCATTGCATCACAGAATGAGAAGGAGCCAAGCTGGTTAGAGAGAGGGCTCAGTGATATCTCAGCTCCCAGGTGGTACAATCATAGATTAGGGTTGGAAGGGACCTCAGGAGGTCATCTAGTACAACCCCCTGCTCAAAGCAGGACCAACCCCAACTAAATCATCCCAGTCAGGACTTTGTCAAGCCTCACCTTAAGAACCTCTAAGGATGGAGATTCCTTCACTTCCCTAGATGACCCATTCCAGGGCTTCACTACCCTCCTAGTGAGAAAGTTTTTCCTAATATCCAACCGAGAACTCCCTCAACTACATCTTGAAACCATTGCTTCTAGTTCTGTCATCTACTACCACTGAGAACAGCCTTGTTCCATCCTCCTTGGAACCCCCTTTCACGTAGCTAAGGGCTGCTTTCAAATCCTTCCCTCATTCTTCTCTTCTGCAGGCTAAACGAGCCTAGTTCCCTCAGCCTCCCCTCATAAGTCATGTGCTCCAGCCCCCTAATTATTTTTGTTGTCCTCTGCTGGACTCTTTCTAATTTTTCCATATCCTTTCTGTAGCGGGGGGTCCAAAACTAGACAGTAGACCAAATGAGGCCTCACCAGTACCAAAAAGAGGGGAATAATCACTTCCCTTAATCTGCTGGCAATGCTCCTACTAATGCAGCCCAATATTCCGTCAGTTTCTTTTCTGCAGAAATGCTTCTTAACCAGCTGATCTCCAGTGTTTAGCAGTGCATGGGATTCTTCTATCCTAACTAAAGGATTCTGCACTTGTCCTTGCTGGACCTTATCAGATTTCTTTTGTCCCAATCCTCCAATTTCTCCAGGTCACTCTGTATCCTGTCCCTACCCTGAAGCATATCTACCAGTCCCCCCATCTTAGTGTCATCTTCAAACTTGCAGAGGGTGCAATCCACCCCATCCTCTAGATCATTAATGAATCTACAGAACTGACCCCTCGGGCAGTCTGCTTGATACCGAGTGCTAAATAGACATCGAACCATTGATCACTACCCATTAAGCCTGATCATCTATCCAGCTATCTATCCACCTTATAGTCCATTCTTCAAACCCAGGTTTCTTTAACTTGCTGGAAAGAATACTGTGAGTGACTGCATCAAAATATTTGCTAAGTCAAGATATATCACATCCACTGTTTTTCCCACAACCACAAATCCAGTCTTCTCATCATAGAAGACAATCAGGTTGGTCTGGCATGACTTACCCTTGGTGAATCCATGCTGATTGTTCTTGATCACCTTCCTCTTCTCCAAGTGCTTCCAAATGGATCTCTTGAGGACTGCCATATGATTTTTCCAGGGACTAAAGTGAGGCTGACTGGTCTGTAGTTCCCCAGCTCCTCCTTCTTCGCTTTTTTAAAGATGGGCACTATATTTGCTTTTTTCCAATTGTTTGGACCTTCCCCGATCATGATGAGTTTTCAAAGATAATGGCCAATGGCTCTACAATCACATCAGTCAACTCCCTGAGTATCTTCAGATGCATTGCATCCGGCCCTATTGACTTGTGCATGTCCAGGTTTTCTAAGTAGTCTTGAACCTATTCTTTCACCTCTTAGGGCTGTTGTGAAGCTGTTCTTGGTATTCTATTTCTATGTTTTATTTTTGGAGCATTTTTCTTACAGTTTGAGAAGGAAGCCCATATTTTCTTTGAAAAATATCACAAGTATTAGGTCACCTTGTCCTTTTCCTTGTGAATAGAAGATCATTTTCTATGGTAAATTAACTGTTTGTCCAATGTGGCTTTACATGGCTTCATCAATGAGCTTTCTTTCACAGACTGTTCCATAGTCTAAAAGAACTCACTGTTCAGAATTGTTTATCTAGTATCTATTTTACACTTTCCAATACTCATTTACAGAGCATCTCATTACTTTTAGTTATATCCCCTCAGACCACTTTAAACAATTCTTTTCGACCTTGATATTTACAGCCATTAGATATGTGTAGACAGTTATTATGTTCACTCACCTTTAGTCATTGCTCAGCCAAGTTATAGATATTTATTTATTTTATTGTTTCACCATAAGTCAATTCTTTTAGCCTGTTAATAATTTATATTGCTTTTCCTCTAATTTTTTCAAATTCATCAACAGTTTTCTTTTGTTGAGAGGCCCCACATACTGTATTTTAACCACACACTACTTCCTGTTGAGAGGTAGAGAGGATTATCACTATACTTTTATTTATTTCCTAATTTATTTGATTTACTTGTGGTCTTATGTAGTGTCTAAATTCAGCACCTACTGTTACTTCTCGATGTACGCTATAATATAATATATAAATATAAAAATGATTTTATGCATATCCTGTCCTCTGGAAAGCTCGGCTGATTTGAAACATCTTATAAAAATCAAAACTGTAAAATAATATTCATCCTGTTGTAGTGAGGTGGAATGGCCTCTACCTCAGAGAGAGAGGGGTAGGGACCACTCCTCACCTGGTGGGTGGGGCCAGGCGTGCCCCTTATGCTGGAAGCTGAGAGGTGGGGCCCCTGCCCAGAGCCAGGGAAGGAGTTAGATGCCTCTGCTTTGCTGCTTGCCCCTGGAGCAGAGAGTGAGCTTCACCAACCCCTGCCTTGTAGGAGGACCCTGAGGAGCTGCCAGGACCTCTGCTGGACAAGTATCAAAAGGAGCTGCTAGGATTGCTGGCTGCCAGATACCCCGAGGAGCTGGAGGTCCTTTAGACTATGGAGCCCTATCCCAGGACTCTAGTCGGAAGTAGCCCAGGGAAACCAGACTTTAATCCGGTTTTGCTGTCAGTGCACAAGTCAGTATGTTTTGGTTGGATCCCAATTACCCAGTGGCAGAGCCCTCCTCCCCTGTCAGGGCCATGAGCTGGGACCTGGTTGTAGGACAGAACACACTGTGACGTGAACACAGCATCAGAGGCGAGTCCAGGCTCAGTGACCTCAGTTTGAACCAGGTATAAAGCAAAAGTGCTTTAGCTACAAAACTAGCTAAAGCGAGTTTGAAACAACTATAGCCGTAAACATGAAACTGCAAGGCTGTTCGTGGTTGGGGACTACGCTGAGCAAGTACAAAGTGATTGAATGATCCAATCACAGTAAGAATTAACATGTAACCCTTTAGGGTAAGCTTTTAGGCTATATGAGGTGAGCCTGCACCTAGAGCTTTGAAGCTCTCCATGGACTGTTGGCTGGAGGTGTCATGGGATTGGACTGCTCCTGGTGCAGCCCTCTCGGTGAAGAAGATGGGGCTTCCCTTCTCCTTGGTGAGTGCCTGAAAACATGCTTGCATGAGCGTATGCAATAAACTCCTTGTTAGTACTCATTGTGTGCCTCTGTGTCTGACTCACCATTGAGATCATTTAACCGAACCCCTCTGTCTCGGTGGAGTACTCTGGTGGAGTAGGGAGGGTCTGGGTCCCTGCACTCCCTCCTGTGGCCAACCTCACCTCTGGAATGGCAGCCTCCCCACATTAGGCCAAAGAGCCTGTGTTTGCCTATTGCTCTGCCCTGCGCATGGAGCTAAAGCCCTTAAAACTGATTAGTGCTCTACTTCACCCAAAGGATCAGGGCTATAGACTGGTGATTTGCTAATTCCCCTACTACTTAACTTAGATCACTGTGATGTAGTGAGGCACAGTGGCTTCTGTCCGAGCCAGATGGGGATGGATGACCGCCAACCCACTACACTGTACTTCATGACCCATTCTCTTATGGTCAGGCCTTTAGAAGGGACCTCTGCACAAAATCCCCTGAATCGTGCCTGGAGTTTACCACAATGCACTGAAATTTATCATATGATTCGCAATTTATGACATAAATTTACTAACGTCTGATACCGGTATGATCTGCAAACTTGCATAACATCCCCCCAAATTTGAGATCTGATAATCAGTTGAGGAAAGGCTTTCATATGAGTATTCTCTACTAGATCTGAACCTGGGAAGATGAATTCCAGCCACAGTCACCTGAGATGTATCAATTAACCTCAACTGCTATGATGGAACATAGGGAGGGATGATGTCTGTACATTAACTGGTTAGGAAATGTTATTTCCTGCAAGTTTTGAAAAGCTTTTCCTGACCTGGAACAGGATGAAAAGTAAAAATCTCAAAAATTTTCACAAATTGATAATCTGAACAAAAAAATTCAGATTAATCAAAACATTTAATTTTGATAATTTTAAAATGTTTTGGTTTTGACTTCTTTCAACAAATTAATCTTTTTTAAAAGCACAAATTAACTATAATTTCAAAATGACAAGTTATTTTTAAATAAAAAGACACTTTGTTTAGAAAATGCAAAAATGTCCCATTTCAAAACTTTTAATTTTTTTTTCAAATGCAGGCATTTGTCAAAATTGACCTTTTCTCCTTGAACATTGAATAGTGTTGATTCTGATGAATCAACATTTTCTGACGGAAAAAATATTTTGTTGGAAAATTCCCTACCAGTTCTAGTCTGCACCACAAAATAACACAATAAATAAATAAAAGGCAATCCTTGATCTCTCTGATCATATCTCATCTTCCAATTTAAAAAAAGAAAGGTCATTTTAATATGTCCTCATGTGGTGGTTCCCATGTTTGTAATAATTTGTTATCCTTTGGCTGCTTTGTTTTTCTCATATTCCTGCTACTATGTGTCCTCTTTGAGAGACTATAGAGCTGTAATAGCTTCCTCTGATAATGTATTCATTATTTCTATTTCTGCAGCCCTGAAATCTCTTTGCTTGTTTATTTTTGCTGTGTAGATTTGAACATTTTATATCCAAGTTTTCAGTTATTTTTCTCCTGTTCAATGTTTTGTAGCATCTAAATATCCATGGAGGTTATATTTCCTTTACTTGTTCCCTGTCCATTGTCTCATTAAGTTTTCTGTACAGTGAATTGCATTACTCCAGTACTGTACCTGTGTATATTCTAAATCTATTCAAAATAAGCTTCCAGAGTGTTATTGTGTTTCCTGCCACCACTCCTAATTTTGTGCAATCAAATTTTGTTGTATTACTGCCACATCAGTTTCCTAAGGCATTGATATATATATATATATACACACACAGTGTGTGTAGTATACGCAGATGATAAATATGCTTAATATTGATCATTATGATACTCCACTAGTCAATTCTCTCCATACTCTAATTCCCTCTTTACAGACACAATCAACTCGACTCTCTTCATTGTGCAAGCTAGTTCATTTATCCATTTAGTCTACTCCTCTAGCATATTTACTCACTGGAGAGTTTTTCCTCTGTGCAGTAAAAACTATTCTAAAACAATACATCACACTTATATGTAGGCTTAGAAGAATATGATTTTTATTTTTGTCATATTGATGGATAATATGAATATTTATTTTAAGCATTTTTTATTTTTATAGATTTAAATCTTCAGTTAAATGAAATTATGAGTTTTAAGCATTTTTCCCTGAATTTTATCTATTTATATTTTTCCCAGTTGTGAGAAATTATGGGAGGGTCAAACAATTATTTAAAGCTAAGGTTCAAACAGTTAAAACTTTTTAACCATTAAAATACAAATTGTCAACATCACATGTCAAAATATACAAAGTAAATATCCTTAAATCAAATTCTAATAAGTTCTCAAGCAGGATTTTCTTACTTTGCCTCTCTGTGAATTTTGCTTAGTATCAACTGAAATATTTTTTCATGGGTATGTGTGTGTACAGTGAAATCAATTTTACTGACTTTTGCCAGTAAATAACTAATCCTTTCAAGCCTTTCTTACATAGATCTTTTGATTTTTCAAGGTGCTTTACAAACATTAACTGATTAATCACAAAACCCACCTTAGGTAGAAAATAAAGTGTTGATATTTGAATTTTAAACATGACAAAATAGGCAGAGAGATTTAGATGACTTGCTTAAGGTCACATTGTAAGTTTGTGGCAGAGCAGAATTATCACTCAGGACATCATGACTTATTCTCTTATGCTCAGACCATTAGAATGCACCTCTCCACTGTTTGTCAAACATAAAAGCCCCTGGATCTTGCCTGGGGTTTATCACAAAGTGCTGAAATTTCCCATTTGATTCTGCAATTTATCATATTAATTTACTATCAGACATACTGGGTATGTGTGTGATAGAAATAAGAGATTTATACCCTTGGAAAAGGCAGACTTCCAATGAGATACAGAGAATTTGTTTCTAGCTGTGGACGGTCCAAAGATATCAGATTTGAAAGGTGGGACATATAAGTATTTAATGCGTAGTATTTATAGTTCTCTCTCTCTGAACTCATGTTAACTAAGACACCTGAATTTCTAGGTGGAGAAATGAAAAAATAAAAGAAACTTACATATTTTTAAAAACTCCCTCAAACATTTCCAAAACAGTTCCCCCCCCCCCCGGTAAATGTACATTTTTGATGTCCTTCAAAATACACTTAGGACTTCACTATTTGTGAGTGATGCAGGCATCCTGACTGTAGGCCAAGAAAACCTTTATATCCTGCCACATGGCAATATTGATAATAATTACCCTCTCTCTTGAGCTACTGATGCTCTGCTGATTTCTTTTGCCACTGCTCATACAGGGCTAGGTGGAGCAAAGAAATTGCCACAGTGGATCAGACCCATGGTCCATCTTGTTAAATATGGCCTGGTATACTTCTGTCAGGAGTGTGGGGAAGGAAAAAACACAATCACATGCCCAACCAATATAACTACACTGAGGAAAAAAACCAGTGTAGTTGCAGTTATACTGGTTTTTAGCTAATCCGTATACAATAGGCATAGTGCACACAATGTTATACACAGCATGTGGACAGTTATGGTAACTGAATTATACAATCTTTCCCACAATGCTGTTCACTCCTGTCAAGATATATATCCCACAATGTTTTGTAACAGTATAACTTAGCATTTGGCATAGGTAAATAGGAACCCTGTCAACATCAAGATACATGAATATTCTGTCCAGATACAAGCTTGGAGGTTGCCTTCACAGCCTACAGCTCTTGGAATGTGGTGTCCAAAACAAGAGATAAGGTACAGAACAACAAGGTAAGGAGCTGGTATAAACTGGTGAGCTATATCTTAGGAAATGTACGGAGTGCTTTTAGCTCGTAAAAAAGCGGATATGTAAATATAAGCTGTTTGGGGGGCATACTTTGAAGCAAAGTATTAACTATCAGCTCTGTGTTTTGGGGGAACCAGGGCACTGTATCCAGCCGGTCTGATTCACGAAGAACTTCCCTCCCCGTCTCAGCCTCTGCTTGAACCAGAACTGATCAAAAGAAAGACTTACAAGAAGCAATAAGAAGGCAGTGGGAGACACACCTAAAACCTTCCAGAGAAGGGTGACAGGATGAAGATAATTCCCCTAGCCTCATCTACACGGAAGATGTGAGAAGAAAACATCTCTATTAGCACACAGAATGGAGAAACAAACTTCAAGGCAGGGACCCCACTGAAAACTGGGATCATCACAGCAGGAAAGCACTGCATGATGGAAGAACTCTGCTCCAGTTGGCAATGAACCCACGCTTGCACATGTCCAGCTCAGCAGTAGTCAGACCAATTCTATTCATACAGCCTTTATTGATATCCAAAATACTGAAACTGCGTGATTGCACTGTGAGCTCCTTCGAAGGAACACTGCACATAGCCAGGAATGATCAGTTCCTATTGTCCAGCCCAAACAAAACGATTGCGGTATACTCCAGTGAGTCATTGTTTACCGGTAAACAAAGCTAGTGTTCTCCCTGGAGCCATTGTTTCTTCCCTAAAAAAAACCCTCTATCCCAGTTCAAACGTATATTCTAATGCCTGGATCCAAAGCTGCATCACTTTCACTGGGACTTCACATTTTCCTAGCTGATCAAGTTGTGGGCTCTGCCTGTCTCAAGCACTCCGGACCCTAAGCTGAACAGCCTGTCTCCTAGGAACATTTGACTAGTTCAAGCTGCGCTGAGTGGTGAGACCCCAGCTCTCTCTTTCTCTATCTCCCTCTCTCTTCTCTGGTTAAGCCCACTTTTTCCCTCAGACCTAATTTAATCTCTGTCTTTCTCTCTTTCTCTCACTCATATATAACTTTCTAAAACTCATTTGTAGTCAGACTTGCTCTAGATTTCCTCAATACCCCAATTGAAACCATGTAATATTGTAACTGTTTTGTTGGTCCCTCCTTGTATGGATATTACTCTATGTACCTGGTAATAAAATACCTTTTATAATCAAGCTGCTTGCCGGACTCTCTCCAAACTTCATTTACTCCTTCATTTTCTCAGCTTCCCTATCTTGCTCTCCAGCAATCCTTCTTTTATGTAAGCCAAAGATCACTGTGATGCCCAAAAATCCTATGATGTTTGTTCATTAAGGGGGTGACTAAGAGAATAATTGTAGAGTGAAGGTGGGATAGTGACGTGCTGAACCTGTGGCATATGAGAGTGGCAGCTGGAAAGTGCTGTTTAACCCAGCCTTGTTGAGTCCAGGGGCATATAAAGGTGTCATCTTAAAAATGCTGTTTTGACCCAATCTGCTCAGATGCACTCTGTTAATCTGTGAATGTGTGTGTGTGAATATGGGTGTTGATTTGAGCCTGGGGCTGAAAGAACCCAGCCATGGGAAATTTAGGTCCTGCAGGTTAGCTCCATTGGGAGGGGACGTGCAGAAGGGAGAAGTAAAGCTCCACATGAAAACACAAGTGACACAAGCAGTACATTAATAGAATTACAATGCCACCACAAGGAAAGCAATCCTAATAAGTGAGCGTATCCCAAGGTGACGGAAAAATCTGATAACAAAAGTTAATATGTAAGGTAAATGCTGTGAGAGCTTCCTCGAAGGGTGTATGATTGGTTTTTGTGTATGCTTTGTTCCACTTAATAAAATTTGGCTAAGCTCATTTGGTCTCTTGAACATTTTTGATATCGAACCACAAGTATTAGTCAAGCAATAGGCTACACTTTTAGCAATATGGCAAAAAAAAAATCCCTTTGCCCATTAGTAATTATTCCATTCAGGAAACTGGTATTATTGATACTCTTTATCCTGTATAAGCTGAGAGGGTTTGCAGTATAGCTTGATTGCCAAACCTTTTCTAGTGCAAACAAGGCCTTAATTATTGGCCTGAACTACATCTTGTAGCAATGAGTTCCACAGTCTAAATACATGTAGAGAGAGAAAAAAAATGTTTTCTTTACTGGTTTTTAATTTGCCATCTTTCAATTTCATTCAATGACCTCTTCTTTTTGTCTTATTAGACAGGGAGGATAGAAGTTCCTGATCTACCTTCTCTGCACCACTCAATATTTTATATACTTTTATCACATTGCCCCTTATCTGTTTTCTATCTGTTTTCTACGGTAAACAATCCCAAAATTAGAGTCCATCTTCAGTCTTTTCAACCCCTCTCTTAGGCTCAGCCCAGAATAAGGAGCAGTCTTTCACCTTGAAGAATTTTCCCCAAATCTGCCAACTTTTGTGGGAAGAAGGGGCTTGCTGCCCCATAAAGCAGGAAGTGGTTCCACCCTGGAGTCTCTGATGCTCTGCCTCTTTGCCAGCTTGGGGGCTGTCTGATTATTTCAATAGCTCTCTGACTATGCAACACCATTAGGACCTCTCTGATGGAACTCCGTTAGTCATTGCTGATTCTGGAAGCTCCCCATCGTCCCTCCTTGCAGAAGGGGTTGCAGAACATCCCGGGCTAGATAATAACTGGGATAATTGGCTCACATGGGAGCCCTTCAAATGCCTGCCTTGGATACCTGGATCTTGGGTGCTACATGCCAGTTGATTATTCATGTGACAGAGCTGGGTGGGAGAGGAGCTGAACTTTATCTCCGTCTCACTGGATGCACTGGCCAGCACCACTAAGCCAGCAGGAGCAGTGTCATAACTTGCTGCTGATTCAGAACACAGGCAAATCACTCACTGCCAAAACAAGAATAAGCAAGGAGGGACTGTAACTCAAGCGGCTCTCTGAGGCACAATGACTCGTGGGGAGCTGCTTTTAGGGCAGGATGCATCTTACCCTTTACCCCTGCTGAGGGCTGTGCCAAAAGGCACAATCTAGCCCTTAACAAGTAATACAAAAAAAGCCATTTGAATGGCTTTAAACTCTTGAGTGAAAACATTTAAAAAAGTGGTTTTATGTGTTCTTTATGCTCACATAACTGAAAGATGGCTTCAGTTATTTATTTTCTGCAAACTGAATGTTTTCAGGCAATTAACCAATGGAAAAAGGAAATTAAAACCAATTGCCCTATTTTTGTTTGAACATGATTTACTGAAAAAGTGCATAATGTACAGTATATTAACAAAAATATCTGATGAATATTTACCAGGCATACCTAATTTACTGAGCATGCATGGCAGCCAATGAATCAATGTTTTTCGGAGATGCTAAGTACTCTGTGATATAATAAGCTAAAACAGCTTTGTAGGAGCTACTGCTGTGTCCTGTTGGGTCAACAGTCCACATTTCATGAACTGCCAAAATACAAATATGCACAATAGACAGTGAATCTATTGCAAACAAATAATTTTGGTCTATTGAGTAAATAAAATGCATCTTGAAAAGACTCTAAACACGATTTACATGATAGACATTACTGGCAATGAAGGAGCTCTTCCAATCTAGTGAGTCAAGAAAATTAAAAAAACAAAACAACTATAATGCGTATTGAGATGATAGACCATAATGTCTTCATAAGACCTGCTCTTGTTTATTAGCTAAAAAAGCAGTTAAAAGACTGTGAAGAATATTTGTTAATTCCTTCTTTTCTCTTTTAATGAAGAACAAAGAATAATTTAAATGTTGACATGTTATAAAAATGAAAGAAAGGGTGTGGGAATCACAACTGTTGAATTCCACTGTTGGCTTGACCTGCAAGTGAACTCACTTAATAATCTCAGGCTGGGTCCACACTGACTGCGGCAAATTCGCTGCTGTCAGATCGATTGCTCTGGAATGACAGTGTAGACCCACTCAGTCGATCCAGCAATCGACAGAGGAAAACCACCCCGGTAAGTGGCGCAGCACAGTGTGGATGGCACACAGAGCAGACACGGTGAAGTGGACAGGATATATGCAAGTGATTTACGTCACGTGCGTATCTCCCGTCAACTGCCGCCGAATACGGAAGGTAAGTGTATAAGTCACTTATACTCTGAGCTGTATCTTCTGCAACACTGAAGCAGAGATCAGCACAGCTAAGGCAGGCAGGTAAAAGTGCCTACACTAGGCCATCTTTCCACCCTATCTCTGGAGCTGGCTGGAGGCTGAAATGGTCCCCTACACTAATTACAGCAGCTGAAAGGCTGCTCTCATTTCTTCCAGCTTTTTATGGCAGCTTAAGGGCCATTATGGCAGTGAGCTTTGTTAGAATACAGTGTGCTGAGTTCCACCTCTAGCATTTACCTAAACTGAGTGAATTGGGAAGGGCAGGTATACAGCTACCTACATCAACTTTACTCCAGCAAGGATTCCCCATGGTTGGGGACTACATGGCTGTCCATTAAAGGATGCTTTAAAATAAGTTTGCAACCTCTTGCATAAATGTATTTTTAGTAGGATTTGGACCTCTGTGTCTAAGTTTCCTTACGTGTAGCAAAAGCAATTTATACATCTTTATAATAAGCAGCTTTATCTACTGTTGCAGTGAAAATCAAATTTATTGACCTGAGCCATTAAATAGTAGCCAAGGTGGATATTTGCTTTGAGGGACAATAAATATGGATGTCCTCAGAACACAAAGTTAAGATATATATATATATAGATATACACACTCTGAATGTTTTAATCAGAAACACCTGGCAATCTTGCTGTATGACTATGAATTTCAAAAGGGTGTCTGTTTTCCATTTGAGCTACTATTCTAAATGGGAGCCAAAGTGAGAGGAGGGTAAAGTTAAAACACCAAAAAAACTAAACAAACCTTATTATCCTGTTTTGATGAGCTTGTTGGCAATCAGAAGGCTTCATATATTATCAGATTGTATCTTCAGACATGAATAATAGTTTTCACTGAACTTAGCTGCACGCATTCATGATCCACTCAATTTCACACAGAAAGTCCACTTCCTGGACACTACAATACAAATAAAGGATGGTCACATTAATGCCACCCTATGCCAAAAACCAACTGACTGCAATACATATCTTCATGCCACTAGCTTCCATCCTGGACACATTACACAATCCATTGTCTACAGCCAAGCCCTAAGATACAACTGGATTTGCTCCGATCCCTCAGACAAGACAAACACCTACAGGATCTCCATAAAACATTCTTAAAACTACAATACCCACCTGGGGAAGTGAAGAAACAAATTGACAGAGCCAGACAGGTACCCAAAAGTCACCTATTAGAGGACAGACCCAGCAAAGAAAACAACAGAACACCAATGGACATCACCTACAGCCCCCAGCCAAAATCTCTCCAACACATCATTAGGGATCTACAACCTATCATAGCAGAAGATCCCTCACTTCCTCAAGCCATAGGAGGCAGGCCTATCCTTGCTTACAGATAGCAACCTGAAGCAAATATTCACCAGCAACTGTACACCATACAACAAGAACAGTAAGCCAGGAACCTATCCCTGCAACAAACCTCATTGCTGACTCTGCCCGCACCTCGACTCTAGTGATGCCATCACAGGTCCTAACCACATCAGCTACACCATCAAGCGCTCATTCACCTGCACGTCTACTAATGTAATATATGCCTTCATGTGCCAGCAATGCCCCTCTGCCATGTACATTGGCCAAACCGGACTGTCACTACGCAAAAGAATAAATGGATGCAAATCAGACATAAAAAATGGTAACATCCATAAATCAGTAGGAGAGCACTTCAATCTCCCAGGACACTCTGTAGCTGACATGAAAGTTGCCATACTTCTACAAAGAATTTCAAAAACAGACTTCAGTGAGAAACTTCAGAGCTGCAACTCATTTGCAAACTTGACACAATCAGACTGGGTCTGAATAGGGACTTGGAATGGTTATCGCATTACAAGAAGTAATTGTCACTGTTCACATATTCTCACCTTCTGATCAATGGTTGTGAATAGGCCTCGTCTACTCTAACTGAATTTACTTTATTAGCACTTGCCCTCCGCATTGTTGTTTCTTACCCTTGGATGAATATATAAACCTCCTATCTGTGATTTCCAGTTCATGCATCTGACGAAGTGGGTTGCAGCCCATGAAAGCTTATACCTGCAGAAATTTGTTAGTCTTTAAGGTGCTACAGGTCTCATTGTTTTTTCAATTTCATACAGAATCTCAAAAGTGGAGCTTATGACAGAGCTCAGTATTGCTCTCCTATGCAGAAGTAGACAATTGAAAATTTCTGAAACATCACATTCTTGTCTCTATCCAATAAAAGATAGTATTTTTATTGCATATAATGCTGATGTGTATAGAACCTGCCTGAATAAGGTTGTTGCAAGCATAATAATATCCAAGGGCTTTGAGATCTGCAGATGAAAGGCGCTATACAAACGGAAAAGAAAGAATGGGCCTGGAATTTATGTTTCTGTAATGCTGTAAGATTTGTCACATCTGTTCACAACTGGTTATCATTTGTTTTAATGAGAGGGTGTTATTCCCTTTGTGATTAATCACTTGCTAGAGTTTGGGATGTGTTTTGAGTTTTATTGACTACCTTGCCTTTATTAGGCTTGACTCCCCAGTACCCTGCATGTGTAGTCATTTATAACTGTGCCTAGTAAAAATAAAACACAACACACAACCAAATCAGGTACTCTACTCATTGTAAGAGATTCATCTATGCAGAACAAAAGAGAATCAAGACCATTATTTTTTTCTTAATTTTGGAGCAATATATGCTTTAGTTAACATAGCTAGATCTTATTTCATTATACTCTTCATTTGACAAGTTGTATTGCTCTTTTCAGAACCCATAGTGTATGAATGACAGAAATATTCTGTTATCTTGAGACTGAATATCCAAATCTATTTGTAGAAAGGTGTAATTTATTTTAGAGATATTTTTCCTCGGGCAAAGTTAGAGGCAGTTAAACCAGCCAAATGTGACTCTGAGTTTGGACTGAAACATTTACTCAGCTCTTCAGTAAATCCAAGTACTTACTATGCCAATAGGAAGTCTAGACCATAATATTGATATAATCCGGAGCTAATGACAACTGAATTATAGAAGACCTAGCAGTAAGCTCTTTGGATGGGGGCAAAGACACTCACAACCTTTCAATATATTCAATATATTTCAATTACTCAACTTCTTTGCTTATTTTCCTGCTATAAACATTGTTAGTAGAGTTGGTTGAAATTTTAGACCAACATTTTTTCCATGAAAAATGTAAATTTGTTTAAAATGTTTTGCAAAGACAGTATGATTTCGATGAAGTTTTCAATTTTGCAGAGAAAATAATTGGAAACAACATTTTTGTTTAATTTTGAATTGAAATTTTAATTTTCTTTTGGAAAACAAAATGTGCAGTTCTTTAAAAAAGGTTATTAGATGGCCAGAAAGCCACAATTTCACAATCAGCAAAGAAGACAACTTAGGGTAAAACTCTATAAATAAAGTGAAATAAAGGAAGCAATTAGAAATGTAAAAAGTATTATAAAACAGATGGAAAAATGAGGAGCTAGATCGCACTAATGTAAATGAGAAGTTATGACATGCAGAAAATTGAAAAGAGAATAAAAGAGAGGGTTAAGGACAATAAGGACTTTTTAAGTATATTAGAAACAAAAGAAATTCTAGGAATAGTTTAGGTCTATTACTAGGTGAAGACAGTACATTATTACTAATGATGCAGAAAATAAGTGTTCAAGAACTATTTCTATTCTGTATTTGGAAAGAAGCAGGATGATGTACTTGTATTATATGAGGAAGTTTGGCTGATAAAGATAACTGCATAGATATAATATACTTAGATTGGTAAGGTGTTGGACTTTGTTCTTCACAACATTCTGATTAAAACATTCCTACTATACAGTGCCAATAGAGCACATGTTAAATGGATTAAGAATTGGACAGCTGGTAGATCTAAAAAGGTAGTTATCGGGGGAATCATCATCAAATGGGAATGTTCCTAGTGGTATTCCACAGGGTCAGGTAAAAGGCTCAGCACTAGTCAACATTTCCATCAATGCTCTGGAAGTAAATATAGAATCATTACTGATCAAATTTGCTTAAGATACAAAGATTGATAGAGTGGCAAATAATGATGACCTTCCCTAAATCACAGTCCGGTCTCCAGTGGCTCAACCTTTTTCTCTTCTGGATGGGGCTTACAGTGGTCCTTACTACTTAGCCCTGTGGGATCAGTTTATCCCTCCAGGTGCTTCAGCTGTGGTGTAAGAGAAGCCCAGGCTTGTCCTCAGGTTCCCAGCCTAGAGACCCTAAACCATGAACAAGCTGTCTTCTCAGAAACCTACCCTGCTTCATTTTTCCCTAGGTTCCTTCCTATGCTTTAAAATACAGCTAACTCTCCTGGACTCCTTTCCGCCTCATATTAGCCTCTCAGGGGATCCTGTTCCCTGAGGGAGTCAAAGTTTGCTTTACTGAAGTCTAGGGTTCCTATTCTGCTGTCCTCTTTTTTTCCTTTTGTGAAGATTCAGAACTTGCCATCTCATGTTCACTGTTGCCCAGATTGCCACCCACTTCCATCCCCCCTACCAATTCTTCCCTGTTTCTTTATGAGCAGGTCAAGAGGAGCATGGCTCCTATTCGGTTCCTCCAACACTTGCACCAGGAAGTTGTCCCCAAAACTCTTCAGAAATTTCCTGGATTATCTGTGCCCTACTGTATTGCTCTCCCAGCAGATGTTAGAGTGATTGAAGTCCCCCATGAGAACCAGGGCCTGTGATCTGGAAACTTCTGCTAATTGTCTGAAGAAAGCATTGACTATCTCATCATCCTGGGCTGGTGGTCTATAGCAGATGACCACCATAACATCATCCTTGTTGTTTTAACCTCTAAACTTCATCCAGAGCCTCTCACCAGGCTTTTCTCCAGTTTCAGACTGGAGCTCTGAACAATCATACTGTTCTCTTACATACAGTGCAACTCCTCCACCTTTTCTCTCCTGCCTGTCCTTCCTGAACAGTTCATTCCCATCCATGACAGTTCTCCAGTCAGATGAGTTACCCACCAAGTCTTGGTTGTTCCAGTCACATCATAGTTCCTTGATTGTGCCAGGACTTCCAAGTCCCAGTTGGGGTTGTTCCTCCTTTGAGCAGGGGGTTGGACTAGACGACCTCCTGTGGTCCCTTCCAACCCTAATCTCTATGATTCTATGCTACTTGTCTTAGGTCTTCCTTGGGTCTCTTCAGTCAGGCCCATTGTGGACTCTGTTCCCAGTTCCTTTTTCACAGGAAATCATCCTGGCATCTGATGTGGTTTCCTAGCCCACTGATATTATACCTGAAAACTCTGCTGCTGGCTCTTTGCAGGACTTTCTCTGGTTCTCTCCCAGCAGGTAAGCAGCATCAGTCGTCCCCCATACCTCAATCACTGGAGAGTTCACAATCCCATTACTGCTCCTTCCATCTCTCCCCATTACTGAGAGATAGGCTTTGCCTCATATCTCAAATCCTTTCCAAAAAGCCTTGGGGTTGCATAGGGGATGAGTTTGAACTGGGACTTGAATCCCTTACAGGTCCTCCTTTACATCTCGCAATCTCAAGCCTGATTTGGAGAAAGTGCCTTGGGGTAACTCATTTTTCATGCCCACTCACTCCTTAGCCTCTCCAGTACACCAATAATTGTGCCAACTGCTTGTATGGTATATATCCCCAGCGCAGGGTGTGAATAGACCCAACCAAACAGAAACTCTCTCTTTACAACATACAACACCATTATACAGGTACAACATTTATCAATACTAATCTGGGCTAGATTTGAGTGGCTGGAAAAGAAAGACTCTTATCACATTATCATTCTCCTGAGGCTTCAATTCCTCCAGTTCAACACTTTTATGTCAGATAATGAAAGAAAGTAGAGTTAAAAGACCTAATAGGTCATTTAATTCATCCTCCTGCCAATTTTAAAGTACTGTAATGAAGGGCCTTCCATTAATTCTCATGAAAGAGTATTACACAGTCCCTATGGTCAAACCACTAGGTATTTTCTTCTAATATGGGGCCTAAGATTCTGCATACATTTGCACCAATGTAGATTGGGAGTAGCTCTGATGACCTCATGAGAATGACTCAGAACAGAACTGAGTGCAATATCTGTCCCATTCACCCTACATTATTTCTATTTCATTAATCCCCGGGACATTCTCCTTTACCTAATATATTGTACATCAAGTTACTGTGAGTGTGAGTGTGGGTGTGAGTGTGGACACTCTGGTAGGTTGCATTCAGGAAGCTTTCTTAAAATGAAGCAATGTTGCCAACTCTCAGTATTTTCTCATGAATCTCATGAGCTTTCCCAATAAGGGGGAGTGTATAAACCATGCTAACCCAATGTGACTTATTATCCCCCTCTATATATCATAGCTATTTGATGATGACAAAGAGAAACACTGTTATTGTGAGTTAGAACTGAAAATATTTTAGCGTTGTTTTCTCTCATATTTAATGAACTGTCACAAGATTCCTGATGTTTTTCAAGGAACTGTTGTGGGTACTTCGAAAATATTCACAAGAATTCAGCAGACAGGTTCCATCTTTTGAATAAGTTATAAAACAGAAGCTCTGATCAGATTACCTTGATAATCAGAGGCATCATGGTAATTTCCATTACAAATTAGAGTATGGGTGCTCACTTTGCTGTCTTGGCCCAGTTCCAATACTTTTGCATTCTCTGAGCAAAAAGGATTTCCAGAAACCACACTTGTGCATCAGAAATGCAGCTGTGCTGGCACTAAAACAACATTCCTGGAAACTCCACTCATTTCAGGTTAATGGGTGAAGGGGCAAGGACACATCTTTAGTTGCCATACAGCTAATTGCATCATTTCAGGCAGGATTTAGTTTAGAGCAAATAAAGAAACTAAATTACAACCAAATACGAAAACCAATCTTTCTATCTTTCTGGGGAAGTCATTAGCAAAACAGCAGAAGAAGGTGACTTTGGAAAGTATGGATTTCTCTGTCGGTTTTTCCTATTCTCTCAGATCCTACATATAGTAAGCATTGCATGAAAACTGAGCACTGAAAGCAAACTTGATAGGATCTCCCTTGCATACGGTAGATGATGAACATTTTTATTGTAAGATCTCATTTCTTTTTTAACGATAGTTGTGGCCTTTAAGAAAAGATGGATCCCAGCCACTTTTAAAACTGTTTTAATTTTCATTCTCTTTTCAAGAAGTATTGATAATTAATTGTATCACTTCTACCACTTTAATAAGATTGGTCTTGCATGAGGTCAATATATATTTCTCAGTTCCCAGCTTTAGAGCAGATAACCACTGAAAATTAATCATGCATAGAGTACTGAACTGAACAACACTTCTAATCTCAAAAGGAGCACCAGTCTATTATACTTATGTGCAATAATGAAGTTATACATAACTATATAATTTATAAACTCCAAATTAGATCAACCATCTATTAAATTTTATAAAAATGGAAATGTATTCATCAGATAAAAAAAACAATAAAAAAAGGAAATTAGCCAAAGGAGGATCTTGCTATTCCAATAACGGAACAATTAGAATATTAGACTGGAAAAAACAACGGGTTAAATCAGTGCCATCTTCTCTTATTTTTACACTGTCATGGATTTATACTGTGCCTTTGCTATTCTTGGACCAAATTATGATCTCACTTACCCTGGTATTAATTTAGAATAACCTCATTGACTTCATGGTTTTACATCAGTATCACTGAACTCAGGATTGGTCTCTATAACAATTTATTTCACAAGAAATCAGAATGAGAATTGTAGTACACAGTCTAAACTGTGAAGCAGATAGGACTGCTTATAAAAACTGAATCATAATTGATTTTTAGGAGGAAAAGATTTTTTACTCTGACCAAATTCAAGTCTAACCTTTCTCTGAGATTTTGTGTATCAGAACAATGCTGTTCAAAGTTGAGATGCAGAGTAACCAACAAAGATGAAGTTATAAACTTCTGCAAAACAGGAATTGTCTTTCTTGGGCATGGCTAAATTAATGTGTAATTCATAATTTCAGTTCCAACTTTTTGCTAACATTTCTTTTTTTAAATTATATTTGCATTAGGATTTATGATGATTGAAATGAGGCCTCTGGACTGACCTATGACATCAAACATTTCAAAATACCTGTGGACAGGCTGACTGGGTATATTTTGAATCTGTGGGCTTTCTGAGCCAAATGTTACTGGAATAGTGAGGTTCTTCATTGGTATAAGGAGATCTAATTGGACTCCATTTGGTGATGACAGTGGGGGAGTTCCCCATTCTGATTCACTAAGGGATTCCAGAGGAAGAGTTCCAAAGTGGAGGAACTAGCAGGGCCACCGTCTTCAGAAAACTGAAGGAAAGGGAGGAGCCACAGCCGCTGCTTCTTGTTGCTGTGATGTTTATCTGCAATGGCTGCTTTCATTACTTTTTCTGCAGCCATCAGTTGATGGCCTCTGGCCATGCAATGCCACCATGCCTGACAAAGAGGACTCTTTTTCCTCTATCCTCCTAACTGGCCGCTGAGGTGTAGGAGTCCAGGAACATGCAATATCTAAGATTGTATATCTACAAGCTAGCCAGCATGCCCCTTATCATTAAATCTCAAAGCAATAACATCACCAGTTAATCTTTTCAGTCATGTACCAGCTTCCTGAAACTGAATGAAATCACAACAGTTGGAAAACCGTCCTGCATTAGTATCAGTCTTTCTGGTTTTGTTTTCTTTTCTAATCTTTATTAATAGAAGGGTGCCTCTACCTCAGTATTCTTGCACTTGTTTTCAACCCCAACAGATGTCTGGTAGTGAGCATGTGTGTGTGTGTGTACAGCTAGAGCCACAGCATTTATTTGAAAATGACACCTATAGACTAGTTCCTCAAATACCTAAAACAGCTCTACTTAAACAATCTTGTTGCCTTAAAAGATCATTCACATTATAAGCGAACTATATATTATGTATTTAATCTCAAAAGATTATATTATTTTCACACAAATTTACCATTTGAATTTGAAATGTAACAAGCTATGTCATCTTGAATTATATTGGAGTGCTTCATTGTAACCCTTTGCTGGAAAAGAAGAAATTGGCTATTACCTGACCATCAATAATCTCAGCAGGCTGCCTTATCTGATATCAGAAATGTAGTCTCAGTATTTGTTTCCAGGTGAGAATGATTGGATCCTCCCTGTACTAGCTATTTGGCATTGAGATTGATAATGAAATATTACTTTTTGTGGCTGAGTGCTACACAAAGCTGCTGCCTTCCCATAGGGCTTCAAGGAAATGTTGGTTTAGATATGACTTAATGAACCTGATAATTAGATTAATTTGATGATTTGTTATTAGCTCACTCTTTCAATTTGATTTGTTTATATATATTTAAAGCTTTTGCTTAGTTATTTAGTTTAATTAATAAGATATATAAAATTGGAAATCTATGTGGTTTGGCTATTTCCTTCCCAGGTGTCAGGGTTCCAAACCTGAAGACTCCTGAGAATAAATAAGAGGCAATTTTGTGACCCACCTAATGGTGGCCTATAGAATTTCTCTATAGTGCTCCCATAACTGTTGTCTGAACTGAAACACTGTGGGCCTTTGAGAAAAAGCTGATTTATGAATTGATCATTTATTTCAGTAAGCACTGTGGGTTCCAGAAGCTTTGAGGATCTGGAGGGGAAGATACCAGCTTGTCAATCTAAAGTCTGAGTAGTTCCCCATAGTAAGTCTATATGCCTTAAAATGCAATGCCTACTTCTCTAACTCTGTGGGGTATGAATTGGACTTCTCAGCCATTTTAAGTCTCCTCAATGACTTTCCCCCAGCAGACATCTCCTTCTTTTGAAGGACGGCCAACAACTCTGCTTTATATGTTATAATAATCTAGACTATGGGGTATTTATTTATCTGTTTATATAGGTTTAGATTTTTCTCGAGGGCATCTTGTCATTGAGTAGTCCACCATATAGGGCAGTAGTGTTGAGTTGCTAGTCCACCGCACCGCCTGTCTTAGCCCTTTAATGATTTGGAAGAGTCCAAAATATACATGTAGAGACCTAAGAGTCCTGGGAATGAATGGCGTTCATGGAAAGAATCTTTAAGGGGCCAAAACCTTGCAGAGAGGGCAGGGCATGGCTCCCCTCTCATCCAAACAATGGAGAAAAGATTGGGAAAAGGGGAGCAGTATAAAGGCTGCCTCTTCCCTCACAGCAGAGAGATGCTGACAGCAGAAAGTTGGCCTGCTGAAGTTATCAGATTGGAAAGCTAATTAGGAAGGAAGTTCATCTGAGGGGAGCTAGCAAAAGGCCATGCAAATGACTAACCTAAAGCAAGAGGCTTGAGGCACACCCCCAAGTCCATGGAGAGGGCTAAGAGAGAACTCTCATTGGGTGGAGAGTAAGTGAAATTACTGTAAAACAAAGAGACTTTAGAGCGATAATCCCAGTCTAAAAGAGAGGGAGGCTCCTATTCAAAAGAGAGAGCTACTGACAACCTTAAGGCAAGGGGCAAAGAATTGCTTGTAGTTCAGTCTGTCTGTTATAGAGAGGAACTGAGACTGCCTTGTAGGAGATGCCTTGTGGGCTAGTCCCTGGGGGAAGCTGTGAGGAACCGCAGAGTCAAGGCAGGGACAACAAAGCTTGCTAATTTTGTAAGGATGCTGCTGAGTGAAGTAAAAGTAGGAGCAGCCCATGGAAAATGATGCAGATTGAAGGAAGAGCCTTAACTATCTAAATACAATCCCTGGGTTGGAACTGAGAGGAAAGAGTGGGGCTGGGTTCCCCTACCTCTTCCTAGACCAAGACAGTAAGTGCTGGTGACAAAAATAAAAAAGCCAAGAATGGCAAGTACCAGATAGAGGCTGGGATATGGGCTTGGAAATTTCCTATTTGGAGTTTCCTATTATCAGAACTTTTCTAGACCCCCAGCAGGTGGATGAACTGATTAGTGACTTGGACAGAGGCTAGACCACACACAATGACTGACTGCTGTGGCCCCCAACTTGACAAAAAGGGGGCACTAGATTGGGACAATCCCTGCAATGCTGCATCTGGACACTAGGAGGCCCTCTGGAGGTGAGATACTTGATAACACAACTATCCAAGATTAACTGATTTTGAATTATAATAAAGACAAAACACCTCTTTAGTAAATAAAGTCTTGTTGCCTGATTGGGTTCCTTAGGTACTACTTCAATTAATATAGATAATAACTAATAATAAATAACAATTTATAATAATAATATGCAAATAAATAACTCATTGTCTGTCCATATCCCTCCTTTAATAAGGGAGGTGCTGTCAAGATGTCTGGAGTGGTTCATGACCATGCCAACCTCAGGTTACACATACACTGCAGACATCAGGTCAGACTATCGTTTATCTTTCTCCTTTTTGTTTGTTTTGCTATTTTTCTTTTGTTCATGTTATTTGTTATTTGTTTCCCTATTTTTCTTTTGTTCATGTTTTGCATTTTATATCTCTTGTCATTCTGGTTTTCTAATATAATTATATAGCACTTTTAATAGGTATTTTTAGTGACCCCCTAGGACTAGATTTTAAAGTCATAGACGCTTTCATATGACAGCAATATATCAAATTTCCATGATACTCCAATATATATACTAGATTTGTATATACTTAAATATTGTATTATGACTGGCAGTTCACTGGTATCAAAGTATTTGTTTTAAAGATCTTCATGATGATATTTCATTTCCCAAATACTTTCATTTGAGTGTCTACTCTTCTATTCCACTCATTTCCTTGGATTATACTGGCATACAACAGTTAGTCCAAGTAGACAAAGGGACTGTATTGCTTTCCCATTGAATGTGACCTGTTACTCTTTTACTTTACATTAAACATGATTTTGGTGTTCAGCTCTCTGATCATTATTTCAGTAGTTCAGTAAGGATAACAACAGTGAAATGGGCAAGAAAAATAAAAGCTCATGATGTCTACAAATTGCTACCATTCTGTAAAAGGCATGAAAACTTCTTGCCAGTTCCAACAAATCCTTTTCTTCTTCCCAAATCCAGGAAATCCTTCAGCATTTTGCTAATCTGAATAACTCTATCCTAGTAAGTATGCTGCAAAAATACTGAAGATTAACTTAAAATGTTTCTTTCCCTTTGAGAGCACTTGGACATATAGTACTAGACTGTGACTTGGACCACATGCTCATGCCTGAGAATCAAGGGAAGGACCACCCTAGAAGGACCACCCTAGAAGCCTCAATCTTGAGTCTGGGCATGCATGAATAAATGGATGTTCTGTATCCACTTATCAAGGTATCCACTGGCACAGGTGAGAGGGAAGGAGCCTGGACTGGGTGAAGTCTTGGATGTTGGCTAATGTAGCCAAACCAGCCTGTGGGTAGTCATATTTTGCTGTTGAAATAGACCATCAGCAAGTTACTAGCCCCTTACCTCCAAGATAAAGTGAAGCAGGCATGGGACTGTGCCTCAGAGTGATGATTGTGAGATAGAATTCCTTCAACAGCTACTCCTGGGGTGATGCAGTTTATGCACCACACCTTGCTCAGGGCTATGCCTAAAGGCACAATCAAGTCTCCAGTGAAGAACAACAACAGAATGGGTAAAACTTTCAGTGTGGGTGAAATATTTTATGACACTAGCAATGGCAAATATTTTTGTAAATGTTGTTTTATCTCACTTCTGAGCTTAGATATGTACATTTAAGGCATCAACATCTAGAACAACATAAACATCCTTTCAGGGCTACCATCAGCTTCTGTTGCCAAGCTACAGCTAGTTTGGATTATCTTGTGCCGTCAAAAGGTTTATTAAGACAGAGGAGCATGCCTAAGATATCTGCAGTGGAAGATCCCAATAAAAAGATACCATTTCAGTGACAATTGCTAGAGTTGAGCCGCATATCTCAGATACTTTCATTAATTTGTCTCAAAGTAGTGTATCAGGAGCTCATTTCATAAGTGAAAAATATATTCATGTACTCCTAGATTATATAGATTTTTTAATACCAGAAGGGACAATTCTGATCATCTAGTGTGATGTCCTGCATAATGCAGACCACAGAATTTCATTTAGTTTCAATGCCTTTTGGGAGAAATCATGCACACAAGCATCTCAGAAGTATATTGACTAAGGGACTGTCTGCCTCCTGTATAGATGGTTTCACACATCGGTCTGCTAACACAGATACCTAAATGCAGGATCTAGTGACCACACTGCTAAAACGTTCATCAAAGCTCTCATTATCTTGCTTCTTGATTACTGCAACATCCTTTTCTCTGGCCTTGACAAATACAGTTGTGCCATGCTCATGTCCATTCAGAAGCTTGTAACTTTGACTGTCACCAATCTCTTTGCATCCCTCCACTTGCTCTCTCTTCTCTGTTGTATCAAACATAAGCTACTCACCCTTATTTTCACAGCCCTTCACAGTCTATCCCACCTACCTATCAACTCTCATTCATTGATGAGATGTGGACTTTCACCTCTGATTGGCCCATGATATCAGTCTCTCATTCACATTTGCAAAATTTTCAGATGAGCACCTTCATATTCCACCCCCCCTCCTCCATTGCCTCATGCTCTGGAGGAGATCACTGTAAACAGCTGCAAAGATACCTCCTTATCCTCCATAAACGTCTCATTTGCCAGGATGCCAACAAAAAACTTGACAAAAGTTTGGCCACCGGTTTGCTGAGACTACTGCCTCTCATGCTGACTAATACTGTATTATTGTTTCCTTGTATTCCCCAATTGGCCTGTCAGTATCCATCTGTTCCATATCATACTTAGATTGTAAGCCACTGGGGAAAGGACTGTCTTGTTGTTCAGTGTTTGTACAGCATCTAGCACAATGGAGTCCTGATCCTTAACTGGGGCTTCCAGACACTACGGTAATACAAATAATAATTAATAACAATTAACCATATAATGTAAAATTCTCTGATGGGCTTTGGTTCATGAAGCAAAAAGCTGATTAAAACCATCCCTGTATTTTTATTCTCTCTCTGTTAGAGGTATAATAAGGGTAATATTCTTCGTTTTAAAACTATTCAAAATACAACTCAGTTCATTTAGTAATGTGAGTTAGAAACATTCTTGACTCTATTAGGATGTCATGCAAATATAATTTAATTAAAACTGCTTCTAAAAAAAACTGTGAGAAGGGAAGCAGCGTTTTGTGACATCTGCACGTCTTGCTGAAGGGAAAGGCATGTCACATCTAGTTTTTCTACCAAGGCGAGTCACAGTTAAAAATCCCATCTTGTGATATGTCATTGACAGATATGCCACCTGATGCTGGAGCCCTGGTTCCCACATATATATTAGTTAGAAATAGAGCTCTGACTTTCATTTCACTTAATTGACTTCATTGCTGTTACTCCTGATTTATCTTGGCATTAAATAAGAAGAGTGTGAAGAATATAATATTGCTGGCCTATATGTAACTTCTGTTTGTGATTATTTTGAATGAAGTTGGGTGAATAATTTATTACCTAAATTTTGCCATTTTTTCTGTCTGTGAATTCTTCGGAAACACCATCTTTATTGTTCCTTGTATTTTGGTGATACTCAGAGCCTGAAAGCTCATATACTTCATTACTTCCTTGGGGATCTGGTGGTACGAGACAAAGGACCAGCTCTGTTCCTGGCATATCAAATGAGACTGATGGTCCAGAGCCCTATTGCTCAAAGGTCAGTGGTAGCTATTAACAATGAAAAGCTGAAGGATCAATGATCGAAAGCGATGGTGGCATGGCCTATTATAGGACCTAGGCATTATCATGAATATTCATTCAGATTCCTTGCCACTCATGTCCCTATCTCTTCCTAACCATCATCATATTAGGGTGGCTTTATCCTAAGGTATAATCCTGAGGTATGATTTCTGTTTACACAAACCATGTTGAATCTTCCTCAACAAATCATGTCCATCTATGTGTCTGATAATTCTGTTCTTTACTGTAGTTTCAACCGATTTGCCTGGTACCGAAGTTAGGTTTACTGCCTGTAAATACTAGAATCACGTCTGGAGCCTTTTTAAAAAAATTGCATCACTTTAGCTACCCTCCAGTCATCTTGTAGAGAAGCTGATTTTAAATAATAAGTAATATACCAGTTAGCAGTTCTTCAAATTCATATTTGACTTCCTTCAGAACACTTGGGTGAATACCATCTGGTCCTGGTGACTTATTACTATTTAATTCATCAATTTGTTCCAAAACCTCCTTTAAAGATACCTCAATCTGCAACAATTCCTAAGATTTGTCTCCTAAAACGAATGGCTCAGGTTTGGGAATCTCCCTCACATTCTCAGCCATGTAGACCAATGCAAAGAATTCATTTATTTTCTCCGCAATAGCCTTATCTTCCTTGAGTGCTCCTTTAGCATCTCAATCATCCAGTGGCCTGCTCATTTAGCAGGCTTCCTGCTTCTGATATGCTAAAAATAAATTTGTGGTGATTTTTTTGAGTCTTTGGCTAGCTCTTCTTCAAATTCTTTTTTGGCCTTCCTAATTATTTTTACAATTCACTTGCCCAAGTTCATGCTCCTTTGTATTTTCCTCAATAGGATTTAACTTTCACTTTTTAAAGGATGCCTTTTTGCCTTTAACTGCTTTTTTCACTTTGTTGTTTATCCATGATGGCACTTTTTTGGTCCTCTTACTATGTTTTTTAATGTGGGGTATACATTTAAATTGAGCCTCTTTTATGATGTCTTTAAAAAGTTTTCATGAAGTTTGCCTGGATTTCACTTTTGGCACCGAACCTTTTAATTTCTGTTCCGTTCACTTCCTCATTTTTATTTAGTTCCCCTTTCTGAATTTAAATGCTACCACGGTGGGCTGCTTTGATGTCTCCCCCTGCCCATCAGAGATGTTAAATTTTATTATGTTATGCTCACTATTTCCAAACTGTTCCGATATATTCACCCCTTGGACAAAATCCAGTGCTTCATTTAGGACTAAATCAAGAATTGTCTCTTGTCTTGTGGGTTCCAGGACTAGCTGCTCCAAGAAGCAGTCATTTAAGGTGTCAAGAAACTTTATCTCTGCATCCCATCCTGAGGTCAATCAGGACCCCATCCAATCCCCAGTCAATATGGGATAGTTAAAATCTCCCATTATTATTGAGTTTTTTATTTTTATAGCCTCTTTAATCTCCTTGGAGCATTTCACAGTCACTATCACCATCCTTGTCTAGTGATTGGAAGTATATTTCTACTGCTATATTCATATTATTCAAGCATGGAATTACTATCCATAGAGATTTTATGGTACAGTTTGCATTTTTATTTCATTTGACTATCTGCTTTCTTTCACATATTAGTAGCCTCATGTTCCATGTTGGCCAGTATCACCATCTGTCAGCCCACTAAGTTGTGGAGCTACTTGATTTTTCTTACTGAATCTCCCAATTTTGAATTGCATGTACCACAGTGCAATGAAAATAATTCCTAGTGGAATTTGTTGAACAACAATCCATATCTTTAACCCAACTTCTAAATGTCAGGACACTGTTGGCACTCATCATTACTATCTATTAACCGAGCAGTAGACTACTTTGCCTCATTAATATCATTTGTAATTTGTATGAAGGGTGTGTTTTTTCTATGAGGTTTGTGTCTTTTCAAGTCATTAATTACCAAAATTGTAAACTCTTCTGTAAAAAGGGGAATGAGGACAACCCAAGGAATTACATGCCATCTTTATTTCAGTACCTAGAAAGAAAATTTAGCAAATAATCAAGAAATCAATTTGCAAAGACCTAGAAGATAATAAGGTGATTAGTAACAGTCTACTTGGATTTTTCAACAAAAATCATGTCAAACCAACCAAGCTTTCTTTGATAGGGTAACAAGCCTTGTGGATGAAGGGGAGTGGTACATGTGGTATATTTCTACTTTAGCAAGGCTTTTGATATTGTCTCTTATGACCTTCTCATAAGCAAACTGGAGAAATGGTATGAGGTTGAATGGATGAAATTCAATAAGCACAAATACAAAGTACTCCACTTAGGAAAGAACAACAGAGTGCATACATATAAAATGGGAAATGACTCCTTGGAAAAAGTACTATGGAAAGGGATCTCAGGGTTATAGTGGATCACAAGCTAAATATGAATCAACAGTGTAACACTGTTGCAAAAAAAGCAAACATCATTCTGGGATATATCAGCAGGAGTATTATAAGCAAGACACGAGAAGTAATTCTTCCACTATACTCTGCTCCAATAAGGCTTCAACTGGCGTAGTTTGTCCAGTTCTGGGCACCACATATTAGGAAAGATTTGGGCAAACTGGAGAAAGTCCGGAGGAGAGCAAAAAAAAAAAAAAAAATTAAAGGTCTAGAAAACATGACCTATGAGGAAATATTGGAAAATAAACGTGTTTGTTTAGTCGGGAGAAGAGAAGACTGGACAGTGGGGGACATGATAACAGTTTTCAACCACATGAAAGGTTGTTACAAGGAGAAAGGTGAAAAATTGTTCTCTTTAACCTCTGAGGACAGGAAAAGAAGCAATGGATTTAAAGACTGGGCATGAGGAAAAGCTTCCTAAGTGTCAGGTTGTGGAATCTCTGTCATTGGATGTTTTTAAAGAACAGTTTAGACAAACACCTGTCAGGAATAATCTAATTATTACTTAGTCCTGCTCTGAGTTCAGGGGAAATTGGCTAGATGACCTCTGGAATAGGGATATGAACATTTTGTTTAAAATGTTTAAACATTTTAAACAGCTGATTACTGTTAAAATGGGGGGGAGGGTGCTAGGCTTCCCCCGAGCCAGAGCAGCTGGGCAGTTCTGCCTTGTGTGAGTTGTGGAGCCAAGCACAGTTCCTCACACAAGTGCAGAGCAGGGGGAAGCCGCAGCTGCGCTCAGCTCTGCTCCCCGCCAGCGATAGTTGCACAGCTACAGCTCTCCCACCACGTTTCACCATTTAAACGTTCTATTTTTAGAACATTTCCACCAATTTTTTTAAACACATTTTTACATCCCTACTCTGGAGGTCCCTTCCAGTCATACAACTTCTATGATTCCATGATTGTCAGTCTTTCACAGGCTGCAAAACGTTTTGAGTTTGGAAGTTATCATCTATAATTTTTAGATTACCATGTATAGGGTATTATTTCTGGTTTTTGATTGGATGGAACCTGCTATTCAAATCAAGTTTCTGATTAAAAGACTCTTATTTACACATTGGAAAATAACTTTCATCAAATATTCTCCAATGGTAGCTGTTTCCATCTATATTCCTTCCAAGAGACTTGTTCACTAGAATATTTGGGGAAAATGAACAATTAGGGAGGGGAGCGGCGACTTTGGCCAGTCTCTTATATGCTTACCCACACTAAGTAGTTCCATTCTCTACAAGTAGTTTCATTGAAGTCAGTAGAACTACTAATGAAAGAAGGTACTGGGTAGCAGGAGTGATAGTAGTGGAACCTGGTCCTCAAAGATATTCATGACATTCAGTAGTCTCAAAAGGGCGTGTGGGATGCAGTACTTCTGAAAATCAGGCCATTTATTTAGGTGCTGAAAATATAGAATTTAAGGCATCGATATCAAAATTCTCCAGTCTGACTACCAATTTTGGAGTCCTCAATGTTTCAGGACCTAACTTGAGAGAGCCCTCCAAAGGGCCCTGATTAAGAACATAAAACTGTCATACTGGGTCATATCAGTGGTCCATTTAGCCCAGTAATCCTGTCTCCAACAGTGGCCAGTATCAGAGCTTCAGGGAAAGTGTATAGAACAGAGCGATTTTGGAGAGGTCCACATCGTGTCTTCCTATCCTGGCTTTTGGCAGTCAGAGGCCTAGGGTCACCTTGAGCATGTTCTGGCATCCCCAATCATCTTGTCTAATACCCGTCTTGGCCATTAATTGACCTATACTCTATGATCATATCTAGTTCTTTTTTAACCCAGTTATACTTCTAGCCACCACAACATTCCATGGCAATGACTTCCACAGGTTAAGTGTGCATGGTGTGAAAAAGTACTTCGTATTGTTTGGATTAAATCTGCTGCCTCCTATTTTCATCAGCTAACTCCTGGATTTTGTATTGTGAGAAAGCGTATATAACACTTCTCTATTCACTTTTTCCACACCATTCATGATTTTCTTCCTTAATCATCTATTTTCTAAGATGAACAGACCTAATCTTTTTAATTTCTTTCTTTTTAGCTATACACTCTTGTTTGTTTTTGTTAGCCTTCTCTAAATTCTTTCCACTTCTACTATATCTTTTTTGAGCTTGGGTGACCAGAACTGGATACAGTATTTAACGTGTGGAAACACCATGAATTTATATAGTGGCATTCTGATATTTTCGGTCTTATTTTCTATCCCTATTCTAATAGTTGCTAACATTCTGTTAGCCTTTTTGATCACTGCTGTGCAATGAGCTGAAGTTTTCAGAGAACTATCCATGAAGATTCCATTTCCTTGAGTGATAACAACTAATTTAGAACCCAATATTATATATGTATAGCTGGGATTATTTTTCCAGTATTCATTACTTTGCACTAATGTTGAAGTTCATCTGCCATTTTGTTGTTCTGTGAGATCCACCTATAACTCCTCATAGTCAACTTTAGACTTAACTATCTTGCATAATTTTGTATCATCTGCAAACTTTGACACCTCACTGTTCACTCCTGGGAAATATGAGCACCTGCCCTCAGAAAATTAAGCCCATTCATAGATTCAAAGGCCAGAGGAGCACTGTTGTGACCATACAGCCTGACTTCCTGTATCATACAGGCCTTGGAACTTCCCCAAGATAATTCCTATATCATATATTTTAGGATAACATTCAATCTTGATTTAAAAATTGTCAGTGATGGAGAATCCACACCAACCCAAGGTGATTCTGATTGGGATCCCAAAAACAGAAGAATCCAAAATCACAAGTCACCTTTGAAAATCTTTGGGTGCTTGCAAGGAATATGATGTTGATAATGTTTGCCTCCATTTCTCATATCCCATTCATAACTAGAGCTGTGAAACTGGAAGAGAGATACAAAGTTACTCCCAAAATTGCAGTAATTTTATTTTAGCTCTATAGTTCTATAATAAAAAGGCAAAAAGGGCAAAAATCCTAACATTTAAAAATGTTTCTGAACTCACTAGTAACCATATTGATTTAATTCATCACACTATGGTAGTACCATAACAGAACTAAAAGTGTTGGAAAGTTCAGAGGCATTAATCTTCTTGTCTGTGCACTGAAACTCAATCTGAAAAGATAGATGAGGGAGGTCTGATGAATACTGCTTCATTAGGAGAATTTAAAAATGCAATTTGTCTTCATGAATACACAGGATTACACATTTCCAGCTTTCTTCTGGAGCCATGGAAAATATTTTAAGCAATAATCTTTGATGCAGCATAGCCTTTATGGTAGACTAATAAGTGGTAATAGCAAAGAAGCATGGGATGGTTTCAACCAATCTATTTTTGTGATTCAGAGCAGTAGAAAAACTTGTAACTACAATTTCAAATATTCTAGATATGATGATGTGATATCAAAAAGAAAAATTTCTCTTAAGCAGTCTGGTTCTAGGCCCAGTAGACAATCATGAAGGTACCTTTTTACCTCTTTAACTGGGGGGAGGTCTTTTTACTGGACAGTAGAGAAATGAGATGCATTCATGCATGAGATGCATGAGTCCAGATGCATGCTTGGCAGGGAGGGGAACTAGCCCCCCCAAGACTCTTCTTTGGTTCTCTGCTTAACCATTGGCAGGGGGATAAATGGGAATGGGACTTGCTGATTGGCCTTGTTTGAGCTAAGCCCAGGCTTTGCAAATGACATGGCATAAGTTTGTCTCAGCACTCACTGTTACTGCTCGAAAATGTTGGATTAAGCAATTTTGGTCGGAGGTTGGCCAGGTCAACAGGTGGATCACAGCTGAGCTTTGCAATTGAAGCCATTTGCCTTTGATGGTATGAAAGTTGGATCTGAGCTGGCCCCAGCATTCTAATGTCCTGATTATTCACATGGGTGAAAATTGAGGAGTGTGGGGACAACACAGGATTAAATTTAGGATACAGAGGGATGTGGAGCCGATTACAGTTATGTCCTCGCCCTCAAATGATTTCACCAGAGATGCCTGCACAACCTGAGTTTGGAGAGGAATGTTGAGCCAGTCCACGTAGATGGGGAAATAAATAATGTGAACCATGAGGTAGCCAGGATAATTTTGAGAGCTGGTAAAGGGGGAAAGAAGACATGGCAATATCCAATATTGGCCATGAGCTCTTTAAGTAGATAGAGTTCATATGTCAGGTGCTGGGGCTGACTTTTGGCTCCATGACATTATGGATGAGATCAGGCAGAAGATGGGTACCAGATACAATGGGTGAGGGGTACATCCACACAAATAGGTGGTGCTCCCAAAGGCCAGCATCCAGTTCGGATAAAGATTCAAAGGGCAAGTGGACCTTGCACGCACAGTGGGAAAGACCCTGAAATCTTTGTGGAATGAAGTTTCCCCCACCCAGCATTGTGGCCTCTGTCACTCGAGCCCCTTTATGCAGTAGGGAGGGGAGGGGGTTAAGGGTTTCACAACTTAACTGAGTTGGTGAGGTTGACCAGGGAGGATTAACCTGTGTTATTGTGTGGTTTACGATAAAAGCCCTGTAGCCTGCACTGGAAACAATTAAATGCATGGTATGTGAGAGCTGGATTTGGCATGGTAGTGCCCTTCCCAAGGTACAATTAATTAAGCTGTGGCCTGCTATTTAAACCCATCCCATGTATATGTCCATTATTCAACTCCTTGTCCTGGTCAATTACAGGTGATAAACTTAAATTTGACTAATATGAGCACTGATTATGCAGGAATTGGAGATCCTTTTTTCAATGCTACCTGTGGATAATTGTTAGTATTAGTTGCACTTTAACCATAAGTTGTCCTATGCTGCCCAAGAATGAGTCAAGTATTACATGAGAGGACCAATGTACTTTCTGCAGCGTAGCTGGAGATGGGGTTGAAGGGTGATGTAAAGGGTTGCAGATGGCCCATCTTGAGGAAAGATTCTCATTAACGAAAATGGGTGTTAGATCAGGGCCCCAAGATTTACACCAATATTTCAGTGCAAGAGCACTGACCACATTTGGCATCACACTTGACTATCTGGCATCTGACCACATTTGGCATCACACTATTGACAAAATCAATTTTGCGTGTCCAAGAGTGAGACTTTCAGTACTGTCCTATGGAGTCTAAACTTTGCCTTTGAGGTACAGTCAAAGCTGGGGCTGATGTGGATTCATACCACACCGGCAGCATCTCAGGGAGGCAATGCACCTTAAATAGACACAATGCTTCCTGGAGGCCAGCAGTGGCTGGCTGTTGTGCTGCCCTCTAAGAGCATGCAGTGTGTGCTTCCATCCCTGCAAGGGGGTCAATTCTTTTTGCGTGTGTATGAGGGGTGGGTAGAACATGAAGATTAATACCTCTGTGCATACCTTTTCCAGCTCACATTTGAAAATTAAAAATACAACTTTCCCACACAAAGGCACTACAGGTGTTCCGTTATTGCACGTTACACTTCAGGAATGTAGAATCAAAACACAGAAGGGCTGACCCAGAGCTCACTGAAGTCATGTGGGGTTGTTATGCTGAAAGCACTAGTGGCTCACTTATTTGGGTCATTGATGCATAAACACCCAGGTCCCCATTTAGGTTATTTTTGTATGAGATCACAGAAAGACAGAGGCCCAAAACAGCTATTCCTTGGAATAGGGCAATTGTCCCTTACCTGAAGTCTGCAAAAGGGAGCAGCCTCTGTGTGGTTTATCACCAGACATTGGACTTGTATAGATTTTGTAAATAACAAATGACACTAAGTAAAAACCCTGGCTTTATGCCACTGGTCTATGATTCAGACAGGAAACTGACCTGTAAATCCTGAAAATCTGCTATGGCTCAACAAATGGGCAACAGCTTCTTTCCTTTGACTTCAGTCGGCTTTCAGACCTGGGCATCCAAAAAATTCTAACTATAATGGAGAAATGAATCTGCCATCATGATAAGTTGTTTGAAGTGTTTTGGGGATTTGTTGGTCTTAGGATATGAGAGAGACAAGATGTGTGTGAGGTAATGTCTTTTAATGGACCAACTTCTGTTGGTAGAAGGGACAAGCTCTTGAGCTTCACTGAGGAAAGCTTGTCCCTTCCACCAGCAGAGGTTGGTACAATAAATCAAGTTAAGTATCTTACACTTCCGCTTCTCTTGTGTCTCTGTTGTAGTTCTCCCTCTCCCCCAATTTACGTTTAGGCAGGTCCAGAGGTAGGAGGAAAACTATCACAAAAAAGATTTTAAAACGTTATCTGTAGGAAATGGAGTGTAGTAGTGCATTGACAAAAGTGATTCTAGGCATAGGCAGAAAGGATCTGAGAACAAGACCTAAGCAGCCATGCATAAAATGTCTGAAGCCACAGAGGAAATAGCTGACAAGATGAGTGGTAACAAGGTGAGCAACATATCAAAGTGGGAAAAAAAATCCCTCCAGAGAAGACAAGATGGATGAATGAACAAGGTACTGTATGTGTGAGAGTGTGTTTAATATATTTTGCTGTGTAAGACCCTCAGGGAAAAGATCATAGAAGTTATCAGAAAATATACTGTCATTATGAACTAATGCTACTTTCTGACTAAGGGGACCAGAAAAATTATAGATGTATCTGCTTCCCATCTGCATGGTCCATAAAGTTTCTCTGAGATACCAATCAATCGAATCCCTATAGCGCTGGATTTCATCCAGTAGTGTAGTGATAATTGCAAAGGGGTAGGAATTTTAGACCCACCGATTGAAATATGTGAAATAGTAACTGGAAATGATTGCTGGCTACCTGGATATCAGTTGGCAGGGAGATACAGTACAAGCAAGCAATGGCAGAATGAAATAAAGCAGGTGGAAAAGGAAAAGGGTGAGATGCCAAGGGAATGACAGAGCTTCCAAGTAAGCTACATTCCATAAGTCAGGCCTGCATTTTAAAGTAAAACCTTTTGCAGCAGGTTATTGAAAGCCTTCAACTTCAAAGTGGCAATGAATCAGAGTATCTGTTACACTATGTCTTGTAGCACGAGAAAGTTCTTTCATTTGGATTTCTTTTTCATCAGGCACTGTTGAACTGTGACAAGGAGCTCAGTTTCACAGAAAAGCCACGTACAAAGTTCGTTTTTTAAGCCAAAACTGTATTCATTAATTTGAACTGGAGAGGCAAAGTCTGGATCTGAGTCTGATATTTTTCAAAGTTTGAGAGTTTCTAGATTCAGGGCTTTGAATTGGGCTGGTCTCATCACTAATGTAAATATTTTTATAATGGCGAATATTTACTCATTGGTAATTAACGAAAAAGTTGAAACCCAAAGGTTTGCTTGCATCTCTTTGTTAATACGAGTTTCAAGTCACACAGTTCAGTACTCAAAAGTAAGGAAATGCTGAAGTTAAGGTTGTGTGTTTAACTTTAACTCTGCCCTACTGTTTACAATCACATGCTGTTCTCCCAAACATACAGTTTCAAGTAGCGTGTGTATGTCAGATGAACAGACACAATGAAAATCATTAATATTGAAAAGAAACAGCATGCCCTATTTAACGTCTTTGTCTGACCTTCCTCATCTGCAAAATGGGTATCATAATACTTACTGCACCTGCCTCATAGGGACACTGCAAGTTTAAATTAGTTAATTTGTGTACAGGACACTGAAATGCCAAAACTCTAAGTTTTGAGCTTACTTCAAAGAAGATATGAAAATCCCGTCACTGGAAACATTATGATATGGCAAAATTAGGGGAGTGGGTAGATCCCAGTACATTTGAAGAAATGCAGACATAACCACAATTTAATATAGAAAACCCTATGAACATGGATATAATTGAATTGAAAAATAATGTTGCTATCTGAAACCAAGAAAAAGCACAGCTGGAGGATTTAAAAAGTGATTTGGAAGCAAAATCCTCTCATCAAATTAGAGAGTAAAAATTCAGTTAGGGACTCTGTAGCATGGCAAAGCATAGGAGAGCTTCTATAGTTAAGGGCTTGTCAGCATTTCCATTGCAAACCTATAGTTTCTAGGGATTGCAACTCACCTAAAAAAGTTTACTTTGGGCTGAAACTTGGCATACAAATTCTCAGCCACTGAGCAATATAATGTTAACAATTTTAAAAAATGAAAATCTACTGGTCTACATTAAGTTTATAGAAAATGAGTGTAAGGCTATGTCCACGACAAAGTTGCTGCCGTCAGATCGACTTATTTGGATCGACTGAGAGGTAAGTAAAGGCCAACTCAGTCGATCCAGAAATCACCACAGTTAAACTACCTCCGCAAGTGGTGTAGCACTGCATCGACGGGAATGCGATTCCTGTCGGTGCAGTGCAGTGAAGACTGCGTGCAGAAAAGAAGCACAGAAGTCAACGAGAGTTACACAAGTTCTTTGTGTACTTTCCGTAACTCCCATTTATTGCTGCTGAATCGCCAAGGAAAGTGTAGACCAAGCCTCAGAAACCAAGTCTGTAGTTGCAGATGTTATGAAAGGAAATCTTTTCTTCTTTATAAATGTTGAACCTTATTTGCAAGTAATGAAAGTATTATGAGAAATATAAAAAAGTAAATAATATGTCACAAAACATGTGCCAGTCTGTTCTCCATTGACTGGGGAGTGATGGTTCAATGGAGGTTCAGAATTTACCAAAGCAATTCGTATACACTGGTACATTCCTATTTTTATTTTTACCACACTGCTAGTTAGGGATCTGGACCCAATTATTCTAGGAGCTGTAGTAAAAAAGTTAGTCCCTGAAACGTTCCACAAGGTTGAATGAAGACCATATGCAACAGATGGAGAAAACAGTTAAGGGAAGTTAGGAAAACAGGAGGTTGCAGTAACCATAAAACAGAACAAAAAAGTTAGAGTAAGCTGTGGTATCAGCTCTCCTCCTCCCTATCCATGCTCAGATGGGAATCTTATGGAGGTAGAGGTAGGTCTCAAGGAGGGAGCTGGTGGAGGGTAAGGTGGTGTCTGTAGAGATTTTTTTCAGGGAAATCTTCCTATGAATAAGATATCACACTAGAGAACACACAACAGAGTTTGTTGGAGAATTGCACTAGAACAGTGTTTTTAAAACTTTTCTGGTTAATGATCCATTTATTCAAAAGCACACTTTCATGACTATCTTACATTTAAATAAAAGAGTCATGGTTGATGGATTCTCTGTCCTTCAGGAATATTGTTCCATCCTTTGATCTTAGAGGATTGAGGCCATTCATTCTTCAATTCTTGCATTCTACTCTGCACCTCTGACATCGCTTGTTGAGGTGTTTTTTTCTTAACGGCAGAGTTGATTTCATTCTGCCAGTCACAGAAAGCTTTCCGTTTTCTGTTGATGAGACCTTGAATTTCAGTGTCATTTTCACCAAGCCAGAATAATGTTTACTAGTCTTGTATCCTATGGTATCTTCACAAGATAAGAGAACAGCTGTCTTGAGTCCTGTCCAGTGCTCCTTCTGGGTGCTCTGTTGGTAATGTCTCATTCAGGAGTTGCTGGAATTCTCTCTGCTTGAGTGGGTCCTTCAAGCACTAAATGTTTATCTTGCACCGGATCTGCTTCCTTTGCATTCTACATTTAGGAGACATCCTGATGGACATGCATAAACAGATGAGGCGGTGGTCAGCCCAACAGTCATCAGTGCTAGTCATGGATCTCGTAATCAAGGCATCCTAGCAATCATGAGTCCGAACAATCATGTAATCAATCAAATGTCAATGTTTTGATCTAGGATGCTTCCAGGATGTCTTGAACTTGTGTGTGTGTTTTTTTTTTTTATGGACAGGGTATGTGTGTTGACTATTCCATGTTCTGCACACTTGGTCAGGAGAAGAACCCTGTTAGCATTTAAATTTCCAACACCTTCTTTTCCGATAGTGTCAATCCAAAGTGATGAGTCTCTTCCCACTCCGGCATTAAAATCTCCAAAAAGGATGATCTTGTCTTCCCTTGGAACATTTGAGAGGAACTTTACAGCATGTCAAATTCAGGAGAAGTGTCGTGAGGAAAACTGACCTCTTTTCATGGCCTTTATCGACCTCTTCAAAGCCTTTGACTCTGTAAAATGTGAATCCCTATGGAAAATCCTGTCCAGAACTGGATGCCCAAACAAATTCATCAGTGTTCTGAGGCTTCTCCACGACAAATTGTCAGCAGTGGTTGTTAGCAGTGGAAACCAAACAGAACCATTTGAGGTGAAAACTGGACGGAAGCAAGGCTGCATCATTGCTCCAACACTGTTTTCCACCTTTATCTCCATCATAATGCACCTCATTGACAGAAAGCTCCCTCCTGGAATTGAAACTGTATCTAGGATGGACGGAAGACTCTTTAACCTCAACAGACTCAAGTCCAAAACGAAGCCTAAAATAACATCCCTAATGGACCTCCAGTATGTGGATGACAATGTGATTGTTGCTCAATCTGAAATGGATCTCCAAACCATTCTCAATGCATTTTCAAATGCCTAGAGTATTGGACTAACTTTAAACATCAAGAAAATGCAAGTTCTTTATCAACCTGCTCCAAATGGAGAAATAAACCTCCCTCCATTCATATCAATGGAGAAATGCTTGAGAATTATTTCACCTGTCTTGGAAGCTATCTTTCATAAAAGGTAGACATTGACGTGGAAATACGACACTGCTTGAAATATGCGCGGGCAGCCTTTGGACGTCTGAGTAAGAGAGTATTCTTAAATCATGCCATCCTTGCTGAACTGAAGCTCCTGGCCTACTGTGCCATTGTTATCCCAACTCTGCTGTACAGCTTGGAAACCTGGACCACATACAGAAGACATCTCAAGAGCTTGGAAAAGTATCACCAATGATGCCTTCACAAGATTCTTCGGATTAGCTGGGGTGATAGACATACAAACATCAGCATCTTGGCTGAAACAAATTCTACCAGCACTGAGGCCACGATTATCCAAAGCCAACTTGCTGGATAGATCATGTTGTTCGCATGCCTGATGCCCACATCCTTAAGAGAATCTTTTTGTCACAGCTGAAAGAAGGTCAGCAAAGACACAGAGGGCAAAGAAAGCACTTCAAAGACACCTCAAAGGCAAACATGAAGAGGTACAACATTGATATCAATACTTGGGAGACCCTCGTTTAAGACCATCCAAAATGGAGGAAGGCTCTGTTGGAGGCATCTCAACACTTTGAAACAACTTGTTGAGAGGTAGAAGAGGAAAAGAGGAACAGGTGGAAAGATCATCAGAATGTTCAACACAGCAAGACTGTGCCTATCTCTCCTAGAAACACCTGTCCTTATTGTGACAAAACATATGGTCTAGGATTGGACTATGGAGCCACCTGCGGACCCACTACTGAGATCTCTGGAAGAGAATCTTACTTGTTCGTGAGTGAGCACCATCATTCATTCAATATAAAAGAGTAAAATATGTACCAATTATATCACAGATAAGTCTGTGTCATTTACTTTGTGTTTGTGTATTTGTGTTTTTCAAGAGCTTGACAGAGAACCCTTGACCTCCAAGAGTACGGATATGTGGCGAAGTAACTTTTTGTGCTTTAGATTGTAATACATTTTTCAGAGCTTCACAACCACCCAATTGCCTTTCATGACACCCCGTTCCACAAAAACTCTGCACTAAAAACAATCTAGGATGACAGTGTTGGTGGAGCAATGGCTTGGTTCGATGTAGGATAAGACAATAGATCTGATATGAAAAGCGGCGCTGAATGCTGAAGACAAGATGCTTGTATCTGATGTGGTACAGAAGAAGGATATAATGGATGGATACGAAAAGGGGAATGGTGTACAGTAGTAAAATACTGTTGTAAACAATGGAACCAACTCTGGGGTGGAAGGTGGCAACCAAGTAGCATTCTGAACAACAATGAGAAGAGGGAAAACTTAGCTTTTTAAGTTTTCCTTGCAGGTATCTAAAACAGCCACACACAATAATCTGCATGGTGTTCAGTTTATCTACCTCATATGGAATACCCAACCTGAAGCTTTGTCCACTAACTTGTTCTTATGTTTTTCCTTCAACAGGATCCTTAAATGTATGAAAAACTGCTAGCTAATCAGATGTATGTTCCCAGTTTACCCATAAAGAAAATAGCTGTTAATCAAGGTTGACACAGTGTTTACAGTGAACTAAATTTAAAAAAAAGTTAGCAACATTAAATTTCAGATGAATTAATGGAATCAATAACCAAGAGACTACAATTCTCTGGAACTTTTACAGCCTTTCCAAGGTTGACAAAGTAACAATAATATAGAGTACATTGCCCATAAAATAATCTCATCTCTGACTTCAGATCTCATCAGCCTCACATCTCTGGTGCCCATCAGATTCTTCATCCATGATTGATGTCATCAAGTTCTTAGCTTGCTCAGGATTTCTGGAAATATACAGCTTTTCATGGTAACAGAACTGCAATTTTTGCTGACCATGAATACTAGCACTGCATCTGCTTTTTTGTTTCTCTCTCTCAGAAGGTCTTACTAATGTTTCTTTTCCTTCAATATGGCTTGTTAATAGGTTCCATCTGGCTTGGGTTCAGGGGTCTAAATGAAGAAAATAACTTTCTTCCTACTGCAAGGATCCTTTGACTAATTTGGAGGTTGGAGACTGCATGCAATGGCTTGCATAAGAATGCAGTTGGGTCTGTCAGTGGACATTTGGCAAAACCTTTCAACACAGATGGTTTAAAGATAAATTCCCAGGTAACCTTGTCTCCAGCCTGCTGATCAATCTCCAATTGCTTCTTCCTTTCCCCTCCCCCCCACTTCTGGTATTCATATTTAGTTTTTTATCTTGAAAAATAAGTATAGGTTTGAAGTCTTTGATTCAGCACAATACTTAAACAATGTAATAAAATTCAAAATGGATTAGATCTTTACATTTAGAAAAGTGAAAATGAGGCCCAATTTGACAAATCCTCACTTACATTAGTAGCCTTTACTCATGTGAGGTCAATGAAATCATTTGTTTGAGTAAGGAGAATTTACGTGAATATGAGGATTTAGGGTACAGCCCTTATTTTGTATTTTTCCCCTTATATCTTGCATCATAAAATGTTTTGCAGAGTGAAATCCCAAATAGCAGTTGAGGGACAAGAAGATGAAGGCAAGAGAGAAATATATAAATAGGCCAGATTCTCTACTGATGAAAGTCAGTGTAGCTCCATTGAAATTGAGAGGGTTGTCTTGATATCAGTATTGCTGACCGCAGGTGTTAATGTAACCTTTGAGTGGGCTAGAAGAGATTACTTCACTGCCCTTCCGCTAGTGCCTTAATACAACTTCCACAGAAAGGCACATGGAACCCAGAATTCAGTCCTTGATACAAAACTGAAAACAGCAAAATGTAAGTGACTCTTCCCCCAGCATCACATTTAAATAAGAAAAGAGTTGGTGAACAGTACTAGTTCAGACATTTTAATTAAAACAGTTTGGCTAAATCAAATAACTTTGAAGTGTACAATTAAAATGAAAGAAATTAATTTCCTGTCCCAATTTCTCCTGTCTATAATTAACACTGCCAGGGCTTCCCTGTTAGAAGGGTGACAGTATCGCTAAACTGCTGCAAAATTCTTCAGAGTTAGGGGGAAACAGCCTATTTTCTGCTCCTGGGCTCATATTCTCCCAACCCACACAGATTATATGGCCTTTTGCAAAGCAGCTGCCCTGACTACTTGCCATCAATGGAGTGAGTCCAGCTACAGGGAACTTACTGAGCATGACCGAATCTATCACACACAATTCCAGAAACTTCTGTCCATCTGCCTAGCAACAATGATCAAGACACAACCCATTCCTACTTTCCCCCCACATAGATCTCTTAAAGAGATATCTCCTTCTGAGGCCTGTGGGCTACATTAACATATCATGATTCAAGCCCCACTCAAAAATCATGAGCCTTTTTTAAAATCTCACATTGTTTTTAAAAATAAGATGTGTTGGTTTGTGATTATTATTTGCCTTTTGAATTTGAGCCTTTAGGTGCACTTAGGTCACATTTACAAGTTTTCTTCACAATCATGAGGGTTCGCAAAGTATTTTATTTTTTTTAAAGTGAAAGCTGTGATTCTCCCATAATCACAGGATTCCAGAAGCTGGGGCTTTAAGTAAAATATCAAATATTGTGAGACTCAAGGGCATTGGCAATACAAGCCAGGATCTTGTCATATGTGTTCAGAGGATAATTGAAAAAGTGATGTAGTTTAAACATAAAGGAGACATAGAAATATAGGAAGGCTGTTTCAGAGAGCTGGAGAGGCAGAAGAGAAATCTCTCCCAGCAACAGTGGTGATATTGTGTGAAGGCAGAAGTTAAAGTAAGGGTTAATGGGGAGAGCACATCTTCTCCTTTTCTGCTAGCTCAAGAAGGAAGGCTTCCCCACCCTTCCCTGGCTTGGGGAAGCAGTGTTCCTGTAACCCACTCACTGTGGTGCTGTGTTCCCTGGTGGTGGGACAGGGTCATCAACATGTATCTGTGGTCAGCAACCATGAAAGGGGAACAGAGTGGTACCCTGAGTGTGTTGGGGTTACACATCCTGTATCTCTCCTTTCTCTCTGGCTGAGAGATCCCTCCTGTTTGAGGAATCCCTCCTGTTTGAATCTACTTTCACCATGGCATGAAGAGAAGAGCAGAGGATCATGGAGAGAGGGAGAGAGAATCATTCAGTTTATGGAACTGGAGTATACATAAAAAATAAACAAGAATAAGAAATTAGAAACTACTGGTGACAAAAAAACCTAGAGTCAATGTCAAAATAGTAAGAAAATTTGTTAATCTAGTGAGTCCTTCAGTAAACCATGAATGATATAGTAATGATGAAGTGAATAAGGAATTTACATTTGCCCGTCAACTTCTCTGTGAACAAGGCAACAGAGCTGTCAAACTTTCAGACTCACACTTACAGAAGCAAAAAGCATCTAGAACAATAGTTAAAATTAAACTCCCTTTGACACAACAGATACTTGATCATGAATATTTTTGCTTCTTTTAGAAGACTCTGTGTAGTGATTTCCTAGTTTACAGTTAGCTAGAGAGATATTCAGAACTTTATAGACGGTAAAGCCAATATACTTTATTCACTGCATAGCAGAAGAAAATATTGAAAGAACTCATTTCCCTGGACAAAATATCTCCTAAAAGGCAATAAAATCCCAGGCTTAAATTAATATGGAATGGACAGTAACAAAGACATAGAGTGGTCCCTTACTTTCAGGCTCCAGGGAGGCCACTCTGGTTCACTGCATCAGGCAGCACATGACAGTCAGTTAGCTGTTGATAGGCTTTGGCCCTCTGTGCGGGGAAGAGCAATTTCCAGTCTGTAGCCACAGCCTCCTGGCTGGGGCAGACAGTATTTAACAGTTTATAGGTCTGAGGGCCTAAGGTGAGCAAGTGGCAAAGAAAGAGGAGGAGAGGGTCCCAGCCCCGGGCCCTTACAGTGATGGGTGGTCCTGCCACTGGGCCAGTGGGGAAACTGCTAAAATCTGCTGTTTGGCTTCCCAGCAGCACAATCTGACCAAAGTCTGGTTCCCTGGGCTTCTTCCTACCATGCTCTGTCATCTGCAAGTCCTCAGTTCTTGCTTTGTAGATGGCTGATGGCAGTTCCGGCAACTCCTCTTAGCTTTCAGATTCCTCCATTAGCAGGGTGCTGTGTGGCTCAGTCCCTGGCTGGAGTTTTGCAGAGGGCTTGAGACATTTCCTTCCTTCCCTGGCTCAGCCACAACTGAGCTGTAGGATCCTCCCTTTATATTTCCTGTCCTGCATCTGCATTTCTGGTGTCAGAAGCAGGGCTGGTTTGGCTCTGCCTATCGGGGGGAGGGCAGGTCTCTCACTCTCATGCCCAGAGGGAGGCCATTTTGCCTCACTACAAGGCATTAATGAAGAATTATTACCCCTTGCGGCTAGTATTATTGGCATATATTAACTTGAAAGAAATTAGCTAGAGATAAACTCATAGTGCCTAATTTACACTCAACCATCTGGTTGAAAAATTTCCATGGAAACTGTTTTATTCACAGAATATTTTGTTGTTGGTTTTGTTTTGTAGAGAATGAAATTTTACACCAAACAGTATCTTCTTTCTGTGAAAAAGTTGGATTTTGTGTTGCTAAAATAAATTCTTGAAAACTGAATATTTTTCAGACAAAACCTAAGGAAATATTTCAGTTTTCCACTGTACTGTTTAGTTTATGGCCAAAGTACCTCAGTTTCTAATTTTTGCCAAAAATGAATATATTCCATGGAAAATTAAGGTGAAAATTGATTTTTTCCCATGTTTTTATTGACTTTCCTCTTGGGAAAATAAACTATTGTTCACCCAGCTCTTGTTTTAAAGTATGATGTGAGCATGTATGATAATGGACTTACAATTCACTTAGGACACCTTGTGAAAGCATGGGGAAACAATGGACAGTATAGCGTGAAAATTGTAGCAGAGAAGGCAGAGTGAAAAAGATATACAGAGAGGATGTGAAAAAGGAGCTGAGTGAAGGAGATACATAACATCCTAAAACAAATCTATGTACAGAATATATGCCATACACAAGCCATTCAGTTATGCCAGCCTAGCTTTACACTAGGCAGAGCCTTTCAGCTCAGCGTTGAGTAAGGGGCACCATTTAACTGCTTCATCTCAGGAACGGACTGTAACTGTGAATCTGAGAAAAAATCTCTCTTCTATTGCTTACGAGGATGGGGAAGGGGTTGGAATTATTCACAGCAACTCTGGAAAGGCTGCAGGATTTATCCGCTGTTCTTAGGGAGTGAGTAGAGGGAGAGAATCAAGTATCCGGAACCTCTTTTTATCCATTTGCTTCATTTTAGGCAAATACTTATTTATAATGAAGATCCAGTTTGGTTGGGCAACAGACATAGGAGGTTTACACCCATTTACTCCTCTGTTTGTCCCAGAAAGACAGAGCACAGTTTAGCCTGGTGTGCACATGTACATGTGTGTTTATGTGGCTCTTCATCCCCATCAGACACACTTCCCTTTGGTAAGGAAAACAATTGTGTTCTTCCCTTGGCGGAGATGAGGAGGTTAAATTTTAGGAAAAGATGTTCTTGGACTTGGATTAGTTTTGCAAAGCCAGTTGAAAGAGGTTCATAATACTCACTGGATTTGTTCATTTCTCTAAGTAACTACTGAAGACACATCAGAGAGCTGCACTCTGTTATTTCAGAAGACAGAAAAGACCTTCTCTGTGTGGGGCATACTAAACATTATCTTTATTAAATATTGATTTTAAAATCTTTAAGTCACTAAAAGCTTGAAGCCTGTGATTATATTACTTATTAATCTAGAACAAACTTGTTCTACTGTAAGCAGAATTGTCTCAGTTAATCTCAGGAGGCTTCTTTGTGTTATGAGTAGACTAAAAAAGCTGTGGAACTTGTAAACAAGCAATATTTGAATGAAACCTCATCTCTTATGAATTTCCCATCTAAATTTATCTCATAAATTAAGACAATTCACAAAACACCTATTACCTAAAATAGGACATCCACACATAGAACTATAGTAAGGAATGACCCTAAATTAAGACGCACTGATGCTGGCAGCTGGATCAATGTGATAGCTTCTACTGAGAGACTAAGGATCATACGTATCCTGTTATGTTTATTTGTTACCTCATCTCCTTCACGCCACCAGGCCCCCTTTGTTTGCCTTCCTCAACTGTGTGTTGCATTGTGTCATTTAGATTGTAAACTCTTTGGGGCAGGGATCATCATTAATTTTGTTTATGGAGCACCTAGCTGCATAAGATGGTTGTTGCTTTTAGGTGCTACCAAAATACAAATAGTTAATAACATTTTATTAATATCCTGGTTGTTACATCTGGGAGAAGTGCTATTTCAGTTCTATGCTCCACGCCTCACCAAGAAGCCCCTATATCTCTTGGGGAAATGTTCTAGAAAATAGTAATCTCTCTAAATACAATTTGAACTGAATTATAGAACTCTATAGCAGAATACAATCCTTTATTTAATTCTATAGAAATAATTTCATTCATTATACGGTAGATTATAGAGGCTTTTATAGTAAAATATTTAATTTATATAGAACAAGATCTTGTTGGAAAAGGCTTTTCTTTCAGCAGAAAATTTTTAGGCTTTTTTTGGTGGGGGGGGGCAAAATAAAAAGGAAATTTAAACATTATTGGACAAAAACTGCCACCAGAATACCAAAAATGTTGAGACATGCCACCACATTGCCACAGCGGAGTTGTCGTTTGGAGGCATCATGCCTCCTTTATCCTCTGTTCATTGGGCTCCCTGGCCAGACTACATCTCCCATGACTCACCATAGTCTGGCTGTTTTTTGCGATGCTGTTCCACATTTACGGTGTCATCAGAGATGTTGTCCCACTGGGAAACTCAGCTCCAGAGAAGAATTGAAGCATGAGGCAGTTTAACTACAACTTCTATGAGACATCGCAGTGACACTTCAAGGTTGAATATTTTTGGATCTTGGCTGACATTTTTCAGTTTTCGGGTGTTTAGGTTTTAGCAAAAAGTTGACATATTTTGTCTTAGGCAAACATTATTGGAAAAAAAAATCTGTTTAATCAAGAAAATAATATTACATTGAAAAACAGTTTTGAGGCAATTTTTTACCTGTCTTTTATAGAACCTAATCCTTTCAGTCCTATTGAATTCTGTATGACATTGACACAACAAATGGGGCTTTTGAAAGCAAAGAAGGAGTAGGGTGGGCTGACCAAATTACCCTAGATCCTCCATTTCTATAAATCTGCAGTAGTGTAATACCATCCAGTCCAGGACTGCTCCCCACTTCATACCACTCCTGTGAAAGGCAGAAGTCAGGAAATTCGTACTTTCCATGGGCTGTAGTAAGGGGGAATTTGTAGCAGATCCACTGGGTTCACTTGAGATATGTTTGGTAGTGGAGTCACCCTTGCCTTCCACAGGGGTGAGTAAAAGCACAGAACATCCTCTCCCATTTTATTTGTCCTGGCCAAAGGAAATGACAAGCTATGTGAAATTTTAATAAATATTGTTAAAAAAAAGATTTTTTTTTAAAACACTCAGGATATTTTGGGTTTTTTTTCCTTCCACAAATGTTTTGTGTTCATAGAATCAAAGGGCTAATTCTACGACTGGAGAGAAAATAAATTAATAAAAATCTTAAGCTCTTCTGTTAAGTGGACAAAGACCATCAGTCAAATATCACAACTGGTCGTGCTATGTAAATGAAATGCAACAATCTTCAGGTTAGGGTACTAAGTACTAAGCACCAAGTACTTAGTACTAAGATCAAAGATTTAAACAGAGGCAAGCATGAGAAAGTATTATCCAGGATTAATGAAGATTTTGCTATGGGTGCAATTTTGTACATGTATCACTATTAGTTTGAAAGACAATTAAAATCAACTTGCTGTCCCTAAGATTTTAATTATTCAGTGATTATCTTCTTTGAAGTGGTTTTGCATGTTGGATAAATATGTCTCATTTAATTTGTCATGGGTCTAAGACAACAATAATTCTAGATTTAGTTTCAAATCTTACAGTCACAAAGAAATCCAAGCAAAACAATGCAAACAAATGGAGCCAATGGGTGTCTAAATTTAGGCTCCTAAGTCCTTATTTGGATACCTAAACAGACAAAAAGTGCTATGCACTTGCAATTCCCATTGACTGCAGTAGAAAATAAGGTTGTTCAGCATCTGTGAACATCAGTCTACTTCTATTTAGGACTCATGCTTAAGTGTTTGGTTGTTTTTGTTGTTGTTTGTTTTTGTTTTTATTTTTTCTTTTGCCACCTTTGCCAGAAGGCTTTGACCACCTCATTTAGCAGCAGACCTCGCCTCACTCTACATGCACTATGGCAACAATTCAGAGAAGAATGTAATCATGTGCTTATCTTTAAATATGTAGCTATTCTTAGATAAATTAGGCTATAAATAAGACTGAGTTTTGTGAACAATGGGAGTAATTTACCATTGGAACAACTTAACAAAGGAATGGTAGATTCTCCAGCACTTGAAGTCTTTAAATCAGTGTGAATGTTTCCCTAAAGCATGTGCACTAGCTGAACAAGAAGTTATGGGTTACTTCTGGGTCATGAGATACTTTTGGTTTGCAACTCTCTGGCCTCGAATGTGTGCCTTTGATAAATCATGTGTGTTATGGAGAGTTGAGGAAGGATGTGCAGATCAAAGCGTAACCTTTCCCTTCTTCTCTTAACCCTAACATTATAAGAAAATAGTGGCCACTTAGGATTACAAAATTGTCACTGGAAACTTCACAGTGTCAGTGTAACCCATATCCACTGACTGTGATGCTCTGTCCCCAGCTAGTGGTGGCTGGGACATAGATAGAGGCTGCAGGCTTGACTAATAGTGCTGGATCTTTCAGCTCATTCAGTAGAGGCTCATACTTGAAGACACAGGAGTCTAAGGTTCAGTGCTAACATACCATCCAGAGGCTCAACATTACAATAGCAAGGATACAGTTCAGTGCCTTCTACTCCAAAAGCACAGGATCTACAGGAGAATGTCTTCTAATTGTTTCAAGTATAAGACATATGACACTAGGTTGAACAGTGCTGATGCCTTCCAGCAGAATGGAAGTAATACTGCATGCTTGATTGTTCGTTATAGCATTAAAAACTTGATGTGATATGTAAGTATTCTGAGTTTTGATGCAACACTGAACAAGCTGTTGAATTAAACTAACAATAGCATGAGGAGTGGGAATGGAGAAAGAGAGTCAAGTGTCAGGAGGGGCCTAATTTGGAGTGACACCTGGAGTTCTGAAATACAAATGGGTTGCCAGGGGTGCTATCAGAAAAACTCAGGCCTATCAGCATATAATATATGTCGCTATACATGCTCAGGAGAGATCTCTTTTTTACATCTCTCCCTGCCTGCTGCCTCACTTACTGCTAATGAAACAATAAGATCTGTAATAGATTGTAAATTGTCTGGAGTAGAGAACATGGACCAGATTCTCAACTGGTATAAATCAGCTTAACTCCATTGATATAAATAGACCTATGCTCAGTGTTGTCAGATCACACAATTTTATTATGAGTCTCTCCATATTTCATGTTTTTCCTAAAGCCTCAGCTCCTGGAGGCTTGTGATTAGGTTAGAAGCTCAATGTACATGTTAAAAATAATATTTTTTTAGCCTCATGGTTGCAGCAAAAACCTTGGAAACATGACCTGAATGTACTGTAAAAACTCAGAAACCAGAAAGTGAATAAAATATGCTAAAAAACCCCACAACAACATAGGAATATAACAACAGACATACTGGGTCAGAACAATAGTCCATCTAGTCCAGTATCCTTTCTTCTGACAGTGACCAATGCTAAGTGCTTCAGAGGCAATGAACGGAACATGTAATCACCAAGTGATTCATCCCTATCGCCCATTCCCAGCTTCTGGAAACCAGAAGTTAGGTACACTTCGGAGCATGGTTTTGCATCCCAGCCCATTCTGGTTAATAACCATTGATGGACCTATCCTCCATGAAGTTATCTAATTCTGTTTTGAACCCTATAATAGTCTTGGCTTCACAACATCCTTTGGCAGAGAGTTTCATGGGTTGACTGCCTTGTGTGAAGAAATACTTCCTTATGTTTGTTTTAAAACTGCTGCCTTATAAGTTCATTTGGTGGCCCCTAGGTTCTTGTGTTATGGGAAGGACAAAATAACACTTCCTTATTGACTTTCTCCACACCAGTCGAAATCGCACTTTTAAGCCAATTTGATGATTTTGAGGGCTTTATTTTTTAATTTTAAATGCTTGTGATTGCTAAAGCTGCAAATAGAGAGTGGGTCTCATATATATATATATTTCTGCTAGATACTTAGCATGCTTCTGAACACTGTTGAGTAAATAAATAATAATAAATTAATTAGTTGCACAGTAGAATCAGTGAGAAGCACTTCATGTCTATTTCATTAGTGACCCTGAAGCTGAGTAACAAGAATGCAAATACATCTTACTCACAACACATCAGATGTGTGATGAGGCAAGATACAATAGCTTCTGCCCCCCACCTCTTTCTGGAACATGAGGTTGATAATCTAGTGACACATGCCGTAATGTGTTCCTTGAGGATGAAGACTCCAGGGTGGCATATTTGACTGCACTGTCTGAGAGCATCCACTCATCTTTGTGAAGTGAGATATATTGACCTTTAGAGCCATAAACAAGTGGAAGAAAGACAAGGAGTTGTCTATTGGTGTGCAAGCTGAATTTTCATTCTTTCACCCATGACAGAGCTCTCTTTCACTCACCTCAGGGGACAGGTAACCCTGCTGTGCCTGCTTTAATAAGGGTGAGTGAAGAAGGGAGCATGTTGTTGCTGCATTATTATGTAGAGGAAAAAAAATTGCTGGTTGCTCCATTTTATCTGTAAAATATATTTTAAAGGAAAAAATAACAAACCCATCAACCTTGTTCTTATCTTTGATAAAGTGAGGGACTGGAACATGGTCATCACATTAAGGGCTGGTCTACACTGGCAAGTTTTGTCAACAAAAGTTGACTTTTATTCACAAAACAGTGGAGGTGTACAGACACAGACTATGCGCCTGTCAAGGATGTAACTCCTCTGCCATGCCCACATAATAAAACCACCTGGAGTGGTGAAATTGATCAGAAAGCCCCCTTGAGAGCTGAGCAGCTGGTCCTCTCCACCACTCCCTGCAGGGAGCTGGGGCAGCCTTATCTATTTCATGGACTGTGAAATTGACATGGCCGCTGGTTCTGAGCAGAGAAGGGGAACAGAGAATCCCCAGGTGGCTACTCCCGGTGGGAAACAGGAAAGGGAGAAGCCACGGGCAGCTTGCCCTGACTCCTGGCAGGAAGTAGGGAAAGGAGAATCCATGGGCTGCTTCTCCAGCCCTTCCCCACTGGGAGCTGGGCAGCCTTGTCAATTTCACAACTAAACCCAGCTCCTGGTGGGGAGCTGGAAGCGGGGGGAGGGGGAGAAGCCAGGGAAGCTGGACCCCATTCCTCAGGGGCGAGAAGCCCCAGGTGACTTCCTCCTTGGAATGGAAAGGGGAGAAGCCTGGGGCTGGCTCCCAGTGAAGAACGAGAAGTGGAGGGGGGGCAGCCCACTGGAAGTCTGTGAGACTGTGGGACTTCCGGCGGGGAGCTGAGAGATCTGGGTCTCAGCTCTTCACACTTCCCTTCTTAGGTCGATGGAAGCACTTCTGGTGAAGACACACACCTCTGACCCAAAGAGGGTAGTGTGGACATCAGCCTCCTAGTAATTACTGCAGTGGCTGTAAGTCAATCTATGTTAGGTCGACTTATTTTTTTAGCGTAGACAAGGTCTGAATCAGATTTAAGACTGTTTTATCTTCTAATGAGAGAGAGAGAGTCAAAGTTTTACATTAAGTTCTATAAGTGGGGACTCTGAAACAGGAGACTTTTAAAAAAAACTCATGAATATTGATATCTACACCAGTGTGCCAAGAATAAGATTGAAAAATCTGTACTGTTATTCTCAATTTGGCTCTTTATAAGAGATTCATGAAGTATCCCTCAATCTGTTGCAAACATATGAAACCTAGAGCTTGTCGAAAATATTTTATCCATTTTTTGTCCATGAAAAATGGCTTTTTGGTAAAACTGAAATATATTCATGAACAAAAGTCTGTTTTCATAAAAAATGTTTGGGTTTTTGTTGACCCTCAAATCCTAAAAAACTGCAAATAAAAATTATGAAGACCCTAAAACTTCTGTTAAAAGTTATTGTTGAAAAAGTTATATTTGACAAATTTTTCACAGGAAAAATAAAAATTCCTCACCAACACTAATGAAACCTCTAGAAATTCCTATGACATAACTCGAACCAGCCATCAGTGCTCAAGAGACAAAATCGCTGCTGATATCATTTATTGACTTCTGTGGAGTAATGGCAACAACGACTTTGAACCCAAATATTTCTGGTATATGTTGTTTTAGAGCCTTATCTAAATCCCATGAGAATGAATGGAAATATTTTCACTGATTTCCGTTAATGTCAGAATGCTCTTTTTTAATTTTTTATTGCAGTGGTACCTCAAGGCTCCAACCAAGACTGGAAGCACTCTGTGCTAGTGGTTAACAAGCATCAGTAGAAGACACTCCCTGTCTCAAAGAATTTACAAATAAGGTACATCATGTGTACAAAGTTTGGGAGAAAAGAAGTTTTCTTATCTTCATTTTACAGATAGGGATAAGTAGCTTTGCCCAAAGTCACAGAAGAAGCCTCTGTTAGAGTTAGGAATTGAACCCAGCCTTAATCCCAAAACCATCCTTTTTCCATAAAGGAAGGATCAAACCCGTGGTTATTTAATGCCAGATATAGAAGAGTAGGAAACAATAATGCCAATTAGTTAGAACTCAGACACAATGAAGTAGACCTCTGTTAGACTCCTTTCCCCGTGGTGATTACTGAACACAGCACTGACATAAAATGACCCTCCTCTGCAGTATAATGCAACAAAGTGATTCTCCCCAGCTATTGATAGATTACTGAAAATGATGTCATCCAATCCCACATGTCATGGGATTTAGGGCACTTCAGCCAGGTGAAGAAGACGACGAATATGAAGATATAGTTCCTTGAATTTAATCCTCCAGCTGTGGAGAAGCAACAGAATTTCCAGTCATCTATGGAATCCAAGAAGAAGAAAGCAAAATACAATTTATGTTGGGTAGTAGCTGGGCCTATCATTCAATACAAATAGGTGTTGGCCATAAATGAAGAGTTAGAAACATATTCCCAAACACTTCTCTGTCCTTTTATTTCTGTCACATTATGACCAGGTGATATTACATTGGTATTTTTCCCATATGTGGAAAGAAAATCCTGTTTTGTGTATGAGTGACTTGTTGTCTTGAAAGCTCATTTCTACACTGTTATGTATGCTGCTGCATTTCAGTGAAATGTGCAGTTATGAATACACACCAGACAGACAACGCTTGCAAACAACAAAACATGCCACTCTGTTAAAGGTCTCAAGTACTGTATAATTCACTGACATAAATCAGTAGATAGCACGGTGGAAGCAGTGTACATCACCTTGGACATGGTTAGAGTATATTCTGAATAGCAGTATTGCAATGTTTTTGAAAAGCTAATTTAACCAGACATGGCATGCTACAAACCAACTAGGACACTATTGAAAATAAAAGGGCAAATTGTAAGGGGAGTCAAGGCTGGAAACCAGTCTCAAGATTCCATTCTGCATATCTCACAATTGATACAACACCAGGGGTTTTCCTTTCACCTTTCTTCAATTCCAAGTTTTTTTTTTCATTTACAAGTGAGTACTCTGTGCTTCCACAATTTATTCAACGTTAGAGATAATTTCTTATCTTTAAGAGATCTTAGCTTTCCAAAAGCTTCCACTTGATCCCTCATAAAATAAAATACCTGTTTCATATATTAGGACTGTTAGCCTTAATAATCTATTATTGTATAGGTTGCCACATTAATTGTGAAAGTCTTCTGTAATTCACACATGAATATAGAAACTTTAGCATCTCCTCTTTTTTTTTCTCAGTCAGTGCCATTGTAGTGTCTCATTTAGGCCTTTACAAGCATTTTCATTATATTTTCCTATGTACCATCTAATCATGCTACAGATGTTTCCTTCCCATCTTTGTCAAGACATGAGTTTCCTCTCCTCTGGTCTTTTGGCTTCTAAGGATTCTCCCCTGGAATTTGCTGTGGTTCCAAGAATCAGATCTTTGTTATGACTCCAAACATGCTGACTGTATTGTAACCTCAGCCACTGGGCACTTGTTATAACAAAAAACTAAGACCTAAAAAGTACATAACTATGAGCTTTACTGGTCATGGGTGAGATCCTCACCCTGGCCCCTTTATGTCAGGTAAAGGGACATGAGCAGAGTAAAGGAGCTCTAAAAGCCCCATAACCAGCTGGGGGAAGATTCCCTGGCACAGGCATGGTAGAAGACTGCTGTAAGGCTGCCTTTTGAGGATACCTTTGGAAGCCTTAATGTAGAGAGCAGGGTGTGTTGGGGTGGGACTGGAGCACACAGTAGTGTGGGGATTCCAGACTATACTGCAGCCTATAAAGCATTCTGGAGAGACTTCCATAAGAGGGAGATCTAAATTACACTGGGGGCTGAAACAGCCTAGGTTCAGGAGTGGGAAAAGATGGCAGCAAGCCTCCTTTCCTCTAAGAGACATAACACAGAATCTCACCCCATGCCTACATTAGAAGGCTTGTACAGAGATTCCTAAATTTTGTTTTTGCTCACAGGCTTTATAGGATCTATTTGTGTTTCTTAAGGTTGTGTTGCACAACAAGGGAAAATCTTCAGGTGTTTTGGGGTTGTTGGGGTTTGTTTGTTTTTTTTAATTGCGCATAGTTCAGAATCTTCTTTGGCTCTGAAAAAAATAATTCTCTTTTTGGCATTTAATTCACTCCTTAGTGTCGCAAACTTGATATTATTTTCTCTCCCTTTTCTCTTAACGTCTTCAAACCCCCTTTGATTGCATTGGATCATCACACTGATGTCAGCATAAAAGAATAAACCTTGCTGTGTCAAGGTTTGGTGTGGGATTTTCCTCTGGCAAATCACAGGATTTTGTCCTTCTGCTTTGAGTTTATCTCACAGAAGATCAAAGTGTTGAGTATCCATTTGGACCATTTTTTCAGATGGCATTATATCTTGTGGGATTTTTCAATAATGGAGATTTCCTCTTTAACCTGATGTTGGAACAGGACTTTTTAGGAGATTTTGCACCCACCGTAGGGGTCTCTGATCCACAGGTAGGCTTGATATTCTGGTATTATTTCTTCATGACTTGTTTTCCAGCTCCTCTAATTTCAACAATGTAATTTCCTAAGGTGTTTATCTATGGAGCACTGGTTTTGTGCTTGGTCACTTACCTATCTCTTTTCACCATCTGCAAGCAGGTCATCTTGGAGTCTACACTGTGTAATTACTTTCAGTGAAATCCCATTTCACGTCAGCGTCATTCTCTTCAGTAGTATTCATGATCTCTAGGTCTGAGGACTCCAGAGTGGGGTGATCTGATATTAAAGCTGCAGGAACTGCTGTCTTTGTGTTCAGTGTGGCTTTTTTGAGTGCTGGGAATCAGTGATTAGTACATGGAGAACCTGGTTTAGTTTTTGGTTCATTTTTCTGGTTCCATTTCTGCCCCATGCAAATCTGTACTTCATGGATCACAAGAAATGATTTTCCGAGGAAGATTTTTTTCTTCAACCAAAACTGTGGTCCATTAGAATGGGATTCCATAGAGCTCAGCCTTGGATTAAGGCAGCAGTCAACTTCATCTATTTATTTGTACAGCTCCCATCTTGTGGTATCTGCTGATCAGCCCAGTATAATAATAAGGAGGGCAGTGCAAGGTCACAAGGTGAAGTGTAGCATTTGAATTCAATGAATCAGCCAAGTCAACAGACAAAATGTTATTTTATGGAGGTTCAGGAGCACCCAATGATGTTGTTGATGAGCATCAGGAGCGAGATCTGATGTTGCGCAAGAGACCTAGTGGTCTGACATTTGAATCAAATCTAGAAGAATATATTAGAAATATTAGCACACTATTGAATGTTCAGTTCTTTCAGGTATCAGACAAGGTAATCTGCTGAGGTTAAAGAAGTTAAAGGCCCCAATTCAGCAAGATGCCAAGTGACCTCAATCCCCAGTGACTTCCATGAACAGTCAGTAGTCATGAAGAACTGAGCATTTCCAGGTATCAGGGTCAAACTAACGGAGAAAGCTGGAGAATTCATTTTGATAGTTTGTCTTTATTGTGTAACCCACACTTCCATAAAGTGACTCTCTGACCCCTTTAGTGGCTGAACGCCATAGAAGTTTATGAGTCAACTATAGATTTTGAGTCCTTTAGCTCATGCTTTTATTTAACCTGAAGTACAGGATTCAATCCCCATTGCCAAAAACTCCTTCAGAGGCACCACATCACAGCTAGAATAATATTCAGATTGAAATTGTGTTATAAGAGTGTTCTGGGAAAACTATTTGAAAATGAACCATAAACAAACATATTATTATTTATTTGTATTAAGGCAGCACCTATCTGAGGGTAGGGTCACCATTATAGTAGGTCTTGTATATCTACATAGTAAGAGATAGTTCATACCCTGAAGAGCTTTCAATTTAAATAGACAAAAAAGACACAGGAAGTTGTTCTCTGATTCCCATTTTACAGATGGGGAAATGAGACAGAGAGAGTAAGTGACTTGAATAGGGTCACACAGGAAGGCTGTGGCAGAACCAAGAATGGAATTCAAATCCCCTGAGTGGCAGGCCAAAGCCCTACTCACAAAATCATCATTCCTCTCATTCAAGGAGCACATTATTTTCCTCCCTAGACACCAGCTAGTCTAAATGTGAATGAATTCAATGCAACCAATCCTCAAAACAACAACTTTGGTGTTTGGTCCATGAATGGTTTTTATTTTTTGGTAAAATCAGAAAAAGAAGAAGAATATGAAACAATAAGACCAGATTAGCATGCACATTTTACCTTTAGGAGTAGAAATAAAATAAGCATAAACTATTTCCCTTGATTATTAAATTGGATGACAGTCAAATAAAAGTCAAGCTGTGTTATAGTAGCTCCAACTTAGAGTATAGAGGGTAATCAGTACAATAAATCAGTAATGACTTAGGGGCTATCTATATACATCTAAGGCATTTAAACAGCAATCATTATCTGAGCAGGTACCACTTTTTAAGGCATTTATCTATACAACACCCTGTGAAGTACAGAAATACCTTATTTTACAGATAGGTAATTTATAGATAGGCAATTGAAGCACAGTAGACCTCCATGACTTCCTCAAAATTCCATTAATTGAGCCCCGCTGTGATGGCCAAAGCTGGAACCTCACCGCCCAGGGTTGAAGCCGGAGCCCTGTTGCCTATATCTTAGCTTTGTGGCACTCCCAATGGCATGGGGCCTTGGGCAATTGCCCTGCTTGCTAACCCCTCATGCCAGCCCTCTTCTCCTTTCTCTGATTTTATTGTTTATTGCCCACATGTTGTCTGTGACTTTTAATAAAAATACTCACGCCATAATCTTAGCCTTACTTATGAGCCATGTGGGGTGGCGGGGTGGGGGAGGGACTATGGTCTTATTCCCTGAGTGGCCAGGTAAAACCAGTTTGCAATTAAGGTTCTTAGTAAATATAGAAATAAATATTGCAAACTAGGAGAAAATAGTAAAGCTGGAAATTATTCTGGGTCATTTGCATATTTCCAACTGAAGGGTAAGATAAAAGAAGATAATTAATCATTATTGCTCTGTTGCTTCAGATTAGAGATGGTTACAAATATGTGATTTAGTGGTGAATTCTTTTGTTTATGCTGTACTGAAGATAAATGTTTTAACTTTAAAAATTAGGCACCATTCTGTAAACAGATGGAGTTTGAAATTAACAGCAATAAAGTTAACTTCCAGCATGGGAAGGCAGCATGTCTGTAGCCTATCTAATTTTTGTAGGATGATGGTTAATAAAAATAATAATGGTAATTAATTAATTACTAAATAAATACAAAATAAGAACATTATCAAATGTGCCATTCCAATGCATCATAACTTTCCATTTCTGTCTTCTATGATGCATGCTTTGTGGGTCAGGCTCCTTTGATATCTTGGATTGGGCAATTCGGAGAACATGGCTGTCATTTAACACCTAAACTAGTAAAATATTTTGGAGTGTTTCTGTACAGGCATTAGACTGGAGACTGATGTAGAAGATGGACCACAGCTTTTTCAGATTTGAGGCTCAGCTTTTTACATGGCTCTCTGAACTTGCTGGAGTTGTTCAGGGTAGTGTGAACACATAGAATGAAGAAGTTTGTGAAGGAAATCCTTCACAAGGATTTCACAAACAGTTGCTGGAAACAAACCAATTCGAATAGGTTCCATCTGGATGCATTTCAGCCCCTATCCTACAAAGCACTCTAGCATATGCTTAGCTTTACTCATGTGAGTAGTCTCATGGACTCACTGGTATTAGTCATGTCGTCAGGGGGAAGGGAATGTCTGTTTGGTGTAGAGAGGTTGGCTATTTTCCCATGCCATGCAAACTGTGTCACTGTGGATTTGTTTTTCTGTAAGCATGGGCTGATTTTCACAAATACATCAAAGCTCAGTTTCAAGGCTCACTTCAAACAGGCTTAAGACTTGATGCAAGTATTTCGCACTGCTCTAGTATTTGCATGAACTCTTCCCCAAATACAAATCCTGAAGAAAATAAATTATTTCCTGAGACTATGTCTTTGGACTCCTGGAGAGAACTATACAGTGACTCTTTTGCTAGTTCTCATCACTTGTAACAAACAAAAGCCATTTAGGGATCCAATGGTATTAGCACATTTAACACATAGCGCCCGAGTTACAAAATCCTTTAACAGAGTTACAGCTTATGGGTAGAAGAAGCAAAACAATGAACCATGGCAATATAAGAGCTACAAAAAACAAGCTGCATAACCAATATGGAAAGAAGCTATTTCTGAAGAGGTATAACAAAGACAAGTAACTGATCAAAACAAGTATTTTTGAAAGAGAACAACATATTGAGGAAAATATCCCTAGTGCTAAATCAAAGGAAAAGGCTTCCTGAGTCACCAAAGAATAACTTCAGCCTTTAATTTATTTTCCAGTCATCTGAAAAAACAAAAGTCCATAGGACATAGTGGTTTGTTTGAGAGATTTAACAGCTGGATCTGCAATGTGAAAATAATCAAAAGGGAGAATACTCATGGGTAGCTGCAGGACAATATAATATTTCTTTTCTAAAAACAATGAGAAAAGCAAATTTTAATCAAAAGAAAATTTCAATACTTTTGTATTTTGCATGATAGAAAAGAAACAAGTTATCCACTGTCATTTCAATTGGGGTGAATTACAAGTGCATTAACTTTCTTGTATGTTTCGACAAAAAAGTACAGGGGAGATAGCAGATATTTTTCCACTTCTGCTGGATTCCTTTCTGGAGCACTTTCCAAATCAAATGTTCATTCTTATTATTTATATTTCAGTTGCACCTAACAGGCCCTAAATAGATTAGAGCCCCATTTTGCTACTGTATATTAGTGTTTATTATTTGTATTCTGGTAGTACCTACCATCAGTCATGGATCAGGACTCTGTTGTGCTAGACCCTATATAAACACAAAACAAAAAGATGGTCTCTGCCCCCAAAGATCTTACAAACTAAGCAATCCCATTGTGCAAGGCATCATACATACACATAGCAAGAGACGGCACTAATCTGACCTGGTGTGCAGCTTTGAACAAGTCACTTCATCTGTCTGCATCAGTTTCCTCACCTGTAAAATGAGCTAATACGACTAATACATTTACCTAAAAGGGTGTTAGAAGGATTAACTAATTATTGCCTGTTCAGTGCTTTGAGCTTCTAAAACACTGCATAAATGCGATGTGTTACTACTGTATGGTTATTATTAATAACAGCAGTGACAGGAGTTAGAGCTAGGCAGAAAACAGCAATTCTGTTTCATGATCTATAGGGTGATTTTCAGATTTGTTTTCATTCTGAGTGAAATTTTTCTCAAAAGGGAGAGAGAGAATTATTTAGAGGAGGGACTTGAACCTTGTTATGCCACTACATACACTCCAGCGCCCATAGCAGTAGACTATAGAGAGTCACTTCTTATTCTATCCCATGACACTTCATCCTGAACAATAAAAGCTTCCTGACAAAATTGTCATGGAAACGGATATATTATCACAAAATGACATTTTTCAATGGGGAAAAAAAATGGTCAAAATATTGTGACCAGCTCTAGTTGTAGTGCTTTGTTAATTCTTCTGCCCCTTGTCTGGGTAGAGCTTTCTTCTATGTGCCTATCAACATAGTATCTTTTGTTCAAATCCACAGTTTGTAGGAATGCTGACTCAAGATCTGAGAAGATTTTGGGTTTTTAAACAAACAAAACAAAAAGGACCTGCCTGCCTCCCTTTGTTTATCTCACCAGGTGTTTCTTTATTTCTGAGTTTATAAAAGGAATCACATTTAAACCAAGGGCAGGTTACAAAGTGTGATGTTCAGAATAGTTATTTGCAACATAATAATCTTGTGAAAATGATGCAAAGCAAGGATGGAAATATGGTTCGGAAGTACGTGATGAGGATTCACTTGGTCATGATAATGCATTCCTTCCAGTGGGCACTGTGGCATTTGTTCCATATTTGTATGTATTATGTACTAATACAATATTTTCAGAGATTCTGTTCCGAAGTAGATAAGAACCCCACCCCTTTAAAGAAAAGCAGTTAAGGCTATGTGAAATTTCCTGAACTGGTTGGCCAGCATGGTTCTGGAAAATAGGATACCAGGATATATCCCTTTCCCCACTGTCAGTTCAAAGTAAGGCATTGATCACCCATCTTATTTGTATCACTCACAAAATGTTCATTGTAATGTTTTGGGTTTCAACCCAGACCCATGAGCAGTTTTGTCATAGAATCATTGAATATTATGGTTGGAAGGGATCTCACGAGGTCATCTAGTCCAACCCCCTGCTCAAAGTAGGACCAACCCCAACTAAATCATCCCAACCAGGGCTTTGTCAAATCGGGCCTTAAAAACCTCTCAGGATGGAGATTCCACTTCCTCCCTAGGTAACCCATTCCAGTGCTTCACCACCCTCCTAGTGAAAAATCTTCTCCTAATATCCAATATATATCTCCCCCACTGCAACTTTGGACCATTGCTCCTTGTTTTGTCACCTGCCACCACTGAGAACAGCCTAGCTTCATCCTCTTTGGAACCCCCCTTCAGGTAGTTGAAGACTGCTATCAAATCTCACTCTTCTTGTCTGAAACTAAAGATGTCCAGTTCCCTCAGACACTACTCATAAGTCTTGTGCTCCAGACCCCTCATAATTTTTGTTGCCCTCCACTGGACTCTCTCCAATTTGTCCACATCCTTCCTGTAGTGGGGGGCCCAAAACTGGACAAAATACTCCAAATATGGCCTCACTAATGCCAAAGAGAGGGAAATAATCACTTCCCTCGATGTGCTGGGAATGCTCCTACTAATGCAGCCCAATACGCTATTAGCATTCTTGGCAATAAGGGCACACTGTTGACTCATAATCCAGCTTCTTGTCCATTGTAATCCCCAGGTCCTTCTCTGCAGAACTGCTTCCTAGCTAGTCTATCCCCTGTCTGTAGCGAAGCATGGGATTCTTGTGTCATCACCTGCCCTGTCATCCTAGATGCCTTAAATGCTTTGCTGCTCTGTGTACCAACAATCAGAAGAGAAGTACATAGCTCCCTGAGTGTCTGTGTGCTGTGCAGCCCTGGTTCAGTGCTCTAACTCTAGCAGCCTGTCTACCACAAAACAGCCCCTCCCTGGTCCCCACCTTCAACACATGATCAGTCCCTAATTTCCCCCCAGGCCATCAGCCCTGAAATGTCTAGCTCTGCCATGGAACATCCGGGGAAGTAATAAAGTTTGTTGTTTCTAAGGAGACAAAAGAACCACTTACTACTTTAACTGTAGGTAGCAAGCACATTAACACGTTGACAGAAGAGCATGGATTAAGTGATCCCAAGTAAAAGAAATAAAAGGAAAGATGATTGCCAGCAAATAAAAGTGAAAACATGCACCTAAAAGTCGAAAACTTCTCTCTATATATGGGATCTTTGTTCAAGATGGATATTCTCTCATCCCAGTCTTCTTTTCAGCTTTTTACTGGCCAGCCTGAGCAGGACCTATCACGGAGGTCAAATCGCTTGGGGTTTTTTGTCTCCATCAGGTGAGGGATGAGTTAGGGGTTTGCTGCCTTCTCTTTATAGTTCAGTGATACTTTGAAGTGAAGTCATGAAGCCTGGAGGATAAGAGTCCTGGTTGGTTCTTCCTCCCTGGCCATTTCTCCTATGCACAAGATCTCTTCCAGCTGCAGCTTCCAATACCATTGAATCTGGTCACTCCTGGTCTGAGGTGTCAGCCACTTTCTTTTATCTGGAGAAACCCTGTCTATTAACTTCCCCTACCCTGCCTGGTTTAAACACGTTTAAAGCATATCAGTGAATATTCATTATTTTACATAGAGCACAGTTTGGTATATTTTCGAATAGTATTATTGACCAGTGGTTAGTTTTCAAATGATATCCCACAAGGCATATTTGTACAAAAATCATTGAAATATTGTAAGAATATAGGGTGCCTACAGTCATCTTCATCCTCAGCACTAAGGATCTGTATGGCTCCTTCTGCAACTATGTCAAATCCATCCATGGAATATGCATGGCCAATATAGCTCACCTCAGTGCTCCATTTGCTTCTATCCCCCAAAACAGCTTTGTGGTTTTCCTCAAAATTGCCCCCTCTTCCTGGAAACATCCTTCTCAATTCCATGTGACTTTGTCCGCCTCCATTTAGTGGGCATACTATAAAAGCAATATTCACCATTTTTACCACAAAGATGTCATTAAAACTGAAATAAAGTTTTAAAGTCATTCACTACATTTATGGCTGTATATCTGTATAGATATATAAATTTTAAAAGTGATTTAAAAAAATTTAAAAAGTATTTTCTTATTATATTCATTTTTCCCATATGCCTGGCCCCCCACAAGATAGATCTGTGTGTGTTTGTCAAATTTAATTGATCTATTATCTATGTATCTGTGCCTGAGGTAACTGGATCATATTTGTTGGCAAATGCTGACCAGGATAAATGCTGATGTTTTTTATATTAGCATTATTAATTAGTGTCAGTAGAATATATTTGTTGACATTTAATCTGGTTATTAGACAGGTTAGATTATCAGCATATTTTAGCTGTGCTTTAAAATGAAGGCCAAATTTAGATTTATCTGTGTTATGGTCTGACCTAAATTATGCATATGACAGATACAGCAAAGATGTAAGTGAGGTTAATCCTTCAAGGTGTGCAGGTAAATATACTTCCGCTTAGCAGATGTGCATGAAGTGTGGTAAAGTCAGGCCAGATGGCTACAAAAGAGCATACCTTGGCCGGTATGAGGGCCCGAAATGGTTAAAAACCCTCTGCCCGGAAGGCAGAGGGAAGAGTGCAGCAGAGCAATTAATGACACCTGGACCCAATGAAGGGCCAGGCCAGGGGTAGTTATACCCTGCCTTCCCCAAAGGAATGGGAGGGAATGTATGCAGGAAAAGCTGCCAGAAGGTCTGGGGCAGCTGCAGAAGATGGTTCTCTCTTGGTCAGGAGACAAAGCTCCGCTACAGTCAGGGGAGATGAGGTAGTTGGGGGTGTCCTGACCGCAAATGATGAAGTGAAGTGTGAGTCCCACCATGGGGGAAGTTGGCAGCTTGCCCCAGAAGGTATAGAATAAGTCCGTTTCTGCAATGTAATTGAGGTATCTCTGCACCAAAAGTGTGAATTACATACACTGTGCTGAGGGGTGTGTACGATTCAGCAGGAAAAAGGTGGGTACATTTTTGCTAGAGGGACCTCAGAACCTGGGACAGTATCTGCTTGCCAATAAATATGTAAATATTTCAAAATCAGGAATTTGCTTAAAATGAGCCATTCAATGCAACACAAGCCTGAATTTGATCTTGTTAAGTCAGATCTTATGACACATTGTAAACTGAAGCACTGCAATGCCACATGGCATTGGACTCTAAAAGACACATTGATCTTTGTTAAGTGACCAGGTAGTCACTGGAGGTTTTGGCATGTCCTTCTTCACAGGAGGAAGATCTTTAATTCCAGTCCACTCAAGAGTCATTGTTCGTTATTATAATTCATATGCTTGACAAGGAGATACAAGGCTGGATTTAGAGGCTAGCAACTCACACGACCCCCCCAGGGGAGTGGGGAGTGGGGTGCTGTTTTTGTTGTTAAATGACGAAAGGGAAAATAGGATACAGATCCTCGCCTGCAAATTTATCATCCTATAAGATGGGTAAATCTTGAGGGCAAATTGTGCATCAAAGTCATGAAATGAGCCACAAATCCAACACAAAATAAGGATTCAAAAGTTTAACAAATACAGCGGGTGGAGGGAGGAGGAGGTGCCGAAGACAAGCCTCGCCTGGGGCGCCGTTTGCTCTAGGCTGGCCCTGAGAAGATATAGTACATAGTCAACATTTTTTTATCCAGCCTTAAAAGGCCTGTATGGTTGACCTTCTCTCCAGCTTACTAAAGCTGCACAGATTTGTTGCGTCAGCCAAAGTGAGGAGTAAGAGAAAAGGGTTGTCGGGCTGCCCTTCTGCTTCCAGTAGCTACTCTCTTTTAACCTGAATTATTATATGGAGAATCAAGTATAATTGATTATCCCCACTTAGTGAAGAAAGGCTTTTGGGACATGTGCATCACTCCACAGGGAAATCGGATGTGGAAATTAGCTCCCTGTTTGTTGCAATAGGAAAATGTGCATGTTGAATTTGAGCACAGTGTTATTTGTGCACTAATAAAAAACGTACAGCTATATGCAGCATGTGTCACTTCACAGTCAGAAATCAAATTATACTTCTGCTAAAATATTGGCATGCTGGTATCCGCTGCTGCTTTGCCTTCTCTGACTTTTCTCACTGTTGCTGCGAATTAAAAGGAGGCCACTGCAGCTGTTGCTCTTACCAGCACTGTTTTTCTCCTCCCTTGAAAGCAAGCAGACTGTCTGGGTCATCTCATGGCACAAAAAGAACGGAACATTTAATTGCTGCTGAAGTGCTTGTACAAAAGGTCACCAAACAATGAGTTAAGAATTATGGATTGTAGAACAGGGTCCAGCAATTTGTTGATGTACCAGATGTCTGATACATAGAAAATAAGGCAAAAAGAGGATAAAGTTGATGGGAGCTTCCTGGGAGGTCAGAAACAAGCTAGCCAGCCATCCATAAAGCAGGTGTTCATGAAACAACTTGAAAGAAATCATTACAATGTCTCCTCTGTGTCCTAGAAAATGCACAGGAGAACCAGTGTTGTTACTGAGTATGCCCAAAGTGTGGGGCCTGATGGAGCTGGTGAGAATGACTCCCACCTTGCACTTGAGGAGACAATGAAAACCTCAGTATTTTCTGCTACTTTGAAATAATCCACAACCCTGCAGTGAAGGATTGATTGGAAATGAGGTTTGACTCAATGATGGGAAAATGAAAATACTATACATGACAAATGATAAAGCTGAAGATATTTTACAAATCTGATCTTTTAAATGACACTGAACAAGGCAGTCTACCTCCTATCTTAGTGTTTTATATTGCCTCCCATCATCATAGTATCTGAGCACCTTCCATGTAAACTGAACAGCAATACTGAAGTCCCTGGTGGACTTCCTGGAGTCAATTTCTCTCCTGTCTTTGGGGGTAAAAACCCAGTTTGTACTATTTTTATTCTTGCTTTTGGTTTGTTTGGGTTGGTTGATTTGTTCTATGTTACATTTTTAGGGGAAATTCATTTTTAGGGGAAAGATTTGGATAGATGAGGGGTGTCAATGTTGGGTGAGAGTCATTCTTGGTATAGTGGAAAACATGAAGGTTTTGTAGCATTTCCTAAAGAAGTTGTTCCATAGCTGGATCCCTTGACCAAGAACACTTTGTCCTTACCTTACATGCACTTCACCTTGGGCTTTGTGAGCTACATTTTGTATAGTGAGGAAATCTGTATTAAAATGAAATTCCAATCTGCCTGAGCCTTTACACAAAACTTAAATCAAATTCAGTCTATACTCTTAACAGCAACAAAAAAAAATGTTTAACATCTCTTCAGTCCAGTGCGTCAATCCTGCTCCGAGCTGCGCCATCCTTCCTTTCCACCCTCCCTATCCAGACAGTGTCTAAAGCTTTAAAGTTTACAGGTAGGACAGGTTTATTAAAGTACCAGTTACATGGGAAGTTTCATCAACACCTTTCTCCCACCACACAGGGAGTCAGGATTACCTGATTCTAGGTGCTAAAGCTGCCAGGATGCATGCTGCTTTCTTTAATGCTAATGAGCCTTTCATTAGGATCTTAGAACCAAGGTAACAAGACAAGATTTTTTTATTTTCCCATTGATTGATGAATTAATTAAAGAAATCTAGATGGAATTCTCTAATGCTGTAAATGTGCCATGTTGATTGTTTTTCAGCATTATAGGAACATTTTCAGCAATAAGTATCAGTCCAACATTGTTTTACAAAATAAAGCAATTAACACACTGCTAGATTGGTAGGCAGGTGTCTACACATCTGTGTGGAACAGAAAGACTCCATCATAGTAAATAAACAGGCCTGCAAAATCCCCAGTAATGGACTGATTTCCAGAGATTATAAGCAACTGAACTTCTCATCCATTTCTTTGTTCATTCCATGTGCTCACAACCTCTAAAAAGCCAGGCCACGCACACCCAGGAATCCCATGAGAAGTATGCATGATCAGTAAGAATACAATTCTGTCATGGAAGTCACAGATTCCGTGATTTCCTGGGACCTCCGTGACTACTTCTTCGGGGCTGGAGCAGCTGGCAGTCCTTGGGTGCTGGAGGTGGGGGTTGCGAACAGCTAATAGGTGGCAGTGGCTGCCAAGGGGGCCGCGAGCAACTGATCCACGGCGTCTTCCTGAAGACCCCAGGCAGCTGATCTGAAGCGGCTGCTGGGCGTGTGGCTGAATGCCTGAACAGCTGATCTAAAATGACTGCTGCCAAACAGTTGACTGGCAGCCAGCTCTCTGGGCTGCTGAAACAATGGGCTCAGCCCTGCTGGAACAATGTTGGAGCTCCAGAAGCACTCTGTTTTTCCCCTCTGCCAAGGGTGTTTGTACTAAAAGTCAGGGACAGGTGATGGGCTTTCTTGAATTTTTGCTTATTGCCACGACCTTTCTCTGACATTTACTAAAAATACCCATGACAGAATCTTAACCTTAATGATCAGCCTTAGTACAGTAGCAAAGTCTACAGAGCCATATCCTCAGCTTGTATACACTGACATAGCTGAATTGAAGTTAAAGAAGCTATGTCAATGTACACCAACTAAGGATCTTGCACATCTTTGCTTGTAGTTGATCCAGGAACACCTTATTTCGTGGCTGGCTGACTTTAGTTTTTCTTTTTCATGTTCCCTTGGCAAATTAACCAACTGTATATAGGTGAAAAAAAGAGTTACAGATTAAAGGAAACCCATAGAATCTACTTATTTTTGTTAAGAGGTGATCCATCCCTGAAATTTTGTGCGCGAGGAAAAAAAAAAGCGACATAACTGCTCTGAAAACTAGGCCTGTAGTTTTTGCTATTTTACAGTAAGATGATGTATCAGCAGGTGCTAATCTTGCATTGGTGACTGGCGTCTTGCCACGATAGGGTTGATTTGACTGTGATATGATGTACCTAAATCAATTTTTATAAAGGAACTGAAGCCAATGGAAAAAGGATGATGGAAACTCAGTGGAATAGTATGTTATTTAAAAAGGAGCTGCTGAAATATTTTAAAGACTATCATGTTCTCTACAGTTGTTCAGATGAGTAACTTTCTCACATCGGTTTGACCATCCGTGACAGGAATTCCTTACAACTTTCTATTATTCCCAAAGTAGATTTTATTAAACTAGGTTGTTTTTGTTGTAGACACTATGGACATTTAAAATGCATTTTCAATATACAGGAAATGCCCAACATTTAAAAGAAACAATTTTAGCAGGCCTAGAGCCCAAATCCTGCTTCCTAAGACCATTTTGAGTAAATAGTTAGAGAACCAAGAAGAACTTATACTGGAAAGGTCAGCTTTTTGAGCTCATCAAATAACTGTGCAAACAGCATTTGACTTCAAGCATTGGCAATGGGAGATTAAGGACCTCAATCTCCATTGCCCTAAACATTTATGTTGTCCTTCATACCAATGCAAAGTGGGTATAGAATGCTACCAAATCATTTCTCTAGCACTTTGCACTCAGCTTGTATTGGTGTAAATGACTGCACAAAGTTAAAATCAGCAGTGACTCATCTCTGGTCTACACGTACCTGGAAAGTCAGCGGCAGTTGATGGGAGTTACACGAGCTACTCTGCATAGCTTGTATAACTCCTGTTGACTGCTGTGCTTCTCTTCTGCATGGCATCTTCACTGTACCGCGTTGATGGGAACCGTGTTCCCATCAATGCAGTGCTACACCACTTGAGGGGGTGGTTTTATAGCATCGACTTCAGTATCGATTGAGTGGGTCTTCACTGACCACTCAATAGATCCAGAAAGGTCGATCTGACAGCTGTGACTTTGCCACTGTCCGTGCAGACATACCCTCAGGCATATAGTCTCATATACCTAGGTTACTGGCTAAACAGTATATCTGATCCTGATGGTGGTTACTGATAGTTATAGATGGTGTATGTGAAACTGTGGAACTGGATAGAAGTTAGAAAAATGGACAAAAAACATTGACTTTTTTGATATTTTGTTTCATTTTTTTGTCATTTTTTCATCTTCCAAGCAGCGCCAATTATACATGAAAAATATCTGTTGGGGCTGTCTATCTTAGATGTTTACAAAAAGGCTTCCATTATCATACTATATAGAAAGAGTCTGTCTGACTACACTTGGAATAGGAAGTAACAATTTTTGTAGGACTAGGCACACGTGAGATTCCACTGTAACAATAAACTAGGGTCCTGATCCTGCAAACACTTATTTCTGTACATGCTTAACTTTACAAACTTCAGACATCCCACTGAGCTCAGTAGGATTTTTCTCTCCAAGTAAAGTTAAGCACTTGTGTAAGTCTTTGCAAGATCAGGCCTAAACGGTGTTTCTGAAAATCCAGAGTAATCTTGACAGACGAGCATCACATATTGTTCATGATGGGCACACTGAAAAATGGGATGAGGTTGGTTTGGACAAGTAGTCAGAATATTCAAATGATCATCCAGATATTCTCTTAACTCTCTGCACCTCCTGAATGTATAATATTAGATTGGAAAATCTCACAGAACAGGCCTTCTTGTGATATTTTGGCATTCGATTTATGGCTGGTATGGAATAATGTACAGAGATGTGGAAAAACAATACATTAAAAATAGGTCAGTGGAACCTTGGAAAAATCTTAATTCATATTTGGTCTGAATTTCTGCTTCACTTATTCAATTATTTTCATTAGCCATATTTTCCATCATAACATGCCATCATTGGCAGGTGCCCTTTTCGCTGGCTAGATGCTACCTACATCTGAACACCCTGTAATGGTTGCTACAATGGGAAGATCTTATATTAATGTTTTTGTAATAGAGGTCATTCCTCATAAAATGTTCATATTGCATTAGTTAGAAATGAATACTGATGGTACAGCAAAGATGAAGCATTGTAATATATTAAATGTCCTTAGTACATTACAGACTACAATATAGGAACAGTAGTGATTGCTAATAGAAAATGAAAAATAGCTAATATAAAGAAACTTGCTCACACAAGATGATAAATATCTCCATTTGGCAAGTACAGAGAACAGCAAATCATTTTCTGATTGTAATGGGAGGAACTTCATACTATTTTTTATTAACATTACAATCTTTGTCACTAAAATAGAATAATTGTATATCATTGTCTCTTCTTAGGAATGTCTGTGCATATATATGGAGAGAGAGAGGAGGACACACGCACACACACACAGAGTGAAATTCACCTCCTGAACAGAGGCCCCCAGCACAGGAATTATGCAGATTTTAAATCCATTATTATTACACCCAGATGCCCAAACCAAAATTGGGGTCCATTTTTGTGCAAAATGTCACAATTCCTTTCAATTTCTCATTATATTAAAAATTGCATTGCATACTGTTTTGCCATGACACCAGGATGGTAAAAACACCCCAGCGCACCATGCTCTCAAACTCTCCATTGACATGAGAAGGGGTGTATGTGCAAACCCTACCAGGCACTGGCCTTGCCCAATCCCCCTCCCCCAAGAGATTTGTGGGTTCACAGAACTGAACCAGGTCTGGGAGTTTCACTACATGACATCTGATGCAATGACATCAACCATGGCTACTCTGGATGGTGTAATGTGTGTTTGATGTTGATTTTTAAAAAAATTATATTGCACTAGTACCTCCTGTGATGTTGGCAGACAAGGTGCTGTTACCCAGAATTCTTTAAACTCGTAACTTTACTCTCTGTGAGATGGTATCAGGACAAAACCCAGAGAGACGCAGTGCCTCTGTTTGCTATATGGCTGACAAAAACAAGTCAAAATCAAGTGCTGTTACTCGGAGCCTTTCCTTTTATTAGTCTCCACTACTCTGACCAGAATGCCTTTACTCAAAGTCTCTGCTTTATTAGTTTCAAGCACACACACAATAGGTTACAGAGCATGCCAAACTAATATTTACCCCACAAGTCTGGAGCAGTTTGGAGTGATTCAGCTGCATATTTCCAATGGTCATCTTTCTGACTGCATGTGGAAATCTTACCAATGTGTCCTCAAAGCAATCCCGTTGACCCAAACCCAGAATTCCCCTCTTGTACTCAAAAATTACAGAGATATGTCAATCAAAAATGTTACATAGCTGACCAAACAAAATCAATCATTGGCTAAAAACCAAAACATATCTCTAAAAAGAAATTGTTAGCAAGCAATTTGAAGCCGTTAGTCTAGCAACATATTTCCCCATAACAACAGGACTAAAATATATACAGACTTCCATTTTTTCACAGACGTACAGCCCAGTATATTAGAGAGGAAATATAATCAGGTTTACTTTATGTGATTACTGCCTACTCCCTACTGGCTTGCCTTTAGTTATGCTAAGTTTCAGCAAAGGCCTGCTAAATGCAACAAACAGAAAATTGGTAGCTCATCCCAATAATTGGCACTGTCTTAGACATCTGATGATTGCTAAAAAATACCCCTCTATAGTGCCAGATCATGCCAAGATCCCCAGGTCTCAACTGAACATTGGCAAATGCATAGTTGGGACAGTCCGGCTCACCTGTGTTAGTATTGTTAAAACAGGTAGTAAAGTTATAAAAATATGGTTAGGGTTTAGACTTTATGGAATTCTGGTAAATTGCTGCCTGCACTAATCTCACTTCTAATGTCTGTATCTCATGATATTTGGTAATATTTAAGTGTGTGTTCGGAGGACAAAAGACTTGGTTGATTGTTCCCCCATCCATCCATGAAGAGGAAACGTGCAACTCCATTCCTTCCAATAGCTGATTTGGCAACTCAAAGAAGGGGAGAAGGAATAAAAAGCCCTAACAAGACGGAACTGTATTTTTTTATGCTGCTTGAACTCTGAAGGGCAAGGGTGACTAAGCATAAGCAAAAGAGCCCAAGTGCTTGGCCTGAATTAGCCCTAAAAGACATATAGAGCTTCCTTATTAAAAAAGCTTCTATTACTTCTTGGAACTTAAGAGTGGAACTCACTTGTGTGTATATCTGTCTATATGCTTTGACCTTGTAAAGACCTCTCTTACTTCCTTTTCCTAGTTAATAAATCTTTAGATATCTTATTATAGAATTAGCTACAAGAATCCTTGGTGTGAGATCTAAGGTGTAATTGAGCTGGGTAAGTGACTGCTCCTATGGGACTGGCAGTAACCTGAATATCATTGTGATTTTTAGTATAAGGGCCCATCTATAACAAAGGCAGGCTTAAATGAGTAGCAAAATAGATCAGAGTACCACAGGGACTGTCTGTGACTTCATGTTAAGGCTGTTATAATGTCTGAGGAGTTTATATTTGATAATTGGTTGATAAATTTTAAGTATAGAACTCACAGCCAGTTTTGAGTTTACATCCTGCTTCTTAACAATCTACCGTGTGGTTGGTACCCACTGTCTTGAGCCACTGCTGGACAGTTTGCCACCTCCAACTAAGAATAAAGTGGTGTTCAATGCACCATATAAACAAGGATCCTTTTGATAATTAGCTCAGTTCATTTTTGTTGCTACTTTAGGAATAGTTTTGTCATGATTCTGATCTAATTAAAGTCACTGTAGTACATTTAAAAGGCACATTAGGATTACTGTATTTTCAGAGACATCATTTTGGAATCCCAAATTTCAAACTAAATTTCACTGTTGGTGTATGCTACTGCATACTTTCCCAGACCTGAAAAAGAGCTCTGTGTGGCTCAAAAGCTTGTCTCACCTGCCAACAGAGGCTGGTCCAATAAAATATATTTCCTCATCCTCACCTTGTCAAACCAAATTTCAGTCTGTTTCATTGGATTTCAGTGAGAAACAATAAATCAGGCGAGATTCACTGCAAATTATGCCTCGTTTCACAAACCACAAGAAGAACATGGATGAAGCTGAGGTGAGTTTTGAGATTGGAATGAAATCCAAGACTGAGCATGCCTCGTGCAGTTCTAGAACTAACACCTTGCACACCTCTACTAGAAATGAACCTTCCCCTTCCTCCGCACCAGTGTCTCGGCATCATTCATTCTGGAGGTCTTTTAAACTGATATCTATGCTATTGGGGTGCTCAGATACTCTGGGATTGACTGAAAGCACATACTTAAAAACAAATTTAACTTGTAGAGGCAACTATTCTTTTACCAGTTGTTTCAGAGTTTGAAGAAACCCTCTTTTTTGCTGATGTAAGAAATACTCTGAGACAGAGCAGTAGTAATTTCATCATAATTAGGAAGACAAATCTGAGATGAGGTTCAATCCAAAGGTCTTTTAAATCTCCAAATAATAACTTTGCCAGATAGTTTAACTCAGCATAACAGCCCAAGTAGTCCATCCAGTAGGAATCTGTCATTTCTGCACAGATTATCACAGTAATAATACAAAAGTGGCTACATGCATGGAAATTAATTTTATCACAGTGCAATATATGTTCTGATTCAGCAGCACTCTTCTCTACAATGTAATAAAGCAGGCAGCAGCGTAAATCATTTAGCAGAATATAAGCATAATGAGAGAAAGGACAAACCAATGTGCAGGGTGGATAAAAATGACATCAATGCATCCTTCTTTGACAGATTAAATTTAGTAAAATATTGGAACTAGAAGTTATCATAAGTGTGATATGATCTCAGAGGGAAAAATGATTTTCTGAAACTGTAGGAAAGGGGTCAGAATGTTATTAGCAGTTCAGAAATAGCCATTGTCATTTAAAAGGAAAAGTATTTAAGGCAAGAGGATTGAACATTTCCTTTTAAAAGACCCAGTGTTTGCTTAAAAAAAAAGAATATAGCTTGTCTTTTTTTAATAGTATTCAAATCTCCCATGTAGTTAACAAAGATCATATTGGATGCACTATGTTAATGAAAGAAATTTTAATTAGACCACAGGGGTATATTTAAAAGGGCCAAAAACTATAGACCTTGCTCTAGCAAAGCCCTCACTTAGGGCTAGATGGTGGGTACAAGTTATTTAGGAGCCTAAGCCCCATTTTCAGATGTGATTTATGTACTTAGGAGCCATTTTCAAAAGTGCCTAATTTTCTAAGTCACATAAGTACTTGAGAAAAAATTGACTAGCACCTTTAAGGCACAGCCCTGGGTAGCAGGAGAAGTAAATGTACAGGACCACCAGGACAAGGGGATCAAGGCAGTTATGCCTCTGAGATACCAGGCCCTAGTCCAGGATAAAGACTCTATTTTGTAACAGGAAAACAGTCCCTGGGTCAAAGAATTCATTATCTAGCCTCATGATAAGACGCATCAGGTAACTGAGACAAGCGGATGAGGAGTGTGTGCGCTGCGGGGGGCGGTGGGTACGCTGATGCAGTAAAGGAGTTCTTTCTGCCTAGGTTAATGAGACCACGGTGTTTTGCAGACGTCATGGCAGCGCTGAGTCTTGGAGAGTAGGGTGATAATGTTATTGATGTTGATGTAGCTGCCATTTCTGCATTTGCCAAAGGATTGTCCTTGATGGTTTTTTATCCTGGTTTCTAGGAAAGGGGGAAATCTCTCTCCACAAAGGGCCAGACACTGTCACCTTACTCATGCTTAGCAGCACTTTCCACAAGAATTCCTATTGAATTCAGTGCAACTATCAGAGAAGTAATTATTCAACATGATGTGGGGGGGACATTGGGGGGAATATTGGACCCAAAGTGTCCATAGAGAGGGGTTTCTTTGAACTCTGAAAGAAACGAGGAACAATTCAGCTCCCTCCTCCCCAAAGTCTTGGACTGTTTGCTGCTGGTTTCATCCCCTCCTTAGCTAAAGTTGACATTATGGTTCTATGCTATGAAAAAAAAAAACGAAAATGTGACCGACTTGTTATGCATAAAGGTACTACATAAGAATAACTAAAGTACAGGTTAAGTATAAGTACAATTAAACAAGTATACTGAAGAAAAATAAAGATGAACTATAGCAGGAGATGTTAGATCTATCTCCCAAAGGTTTTTCAACTGCTATCAAAGTGCTCAGAGACGTCAGATAACATATTACAGGATAGAATGAGAAGTGAATCATAAACATTAGAAATAACCAAAGTATTATATGAAAGCTTTTTAAATATGTATAAAGAAGACTAAAATACGCTGACTGTCTGCTATGCACACTATGCATCCATTACTCTACCAGACACTAAGCTCAGCAAAGCCGAGTTTTGAATCTGAGTATGAAAACCAGCAGATCTTCATACCTGGTGTGTAAACGGGTATTCAGGTGTCTGTTGTCACAGTACATCTACACTCTGAAAAGTGCCCGTCTTAGGTACTGCTATGGCTTCCATTACCATAGTATATGTTTGGCATCACGCCCTTTAATGTATTTATCCTCACTTCACCCCTGTTATGCAGAGAAGTATTATTTTCTCATTTTACAAATGGGGAGCTAATGACAGTGGGAAAACTATTAATTCAATGGGTCAGTATTTCATCCAGATCCACAAAGGGACTTAGGCATTGGGGCACTCAATGTCACAACACTTAACTTTTAGGTGCCTAGAAAAATCACAGGAACAATACTGGGATCCACCAAACCAGAGTTAAGTGCCTGGATTCCCAATACAAACACCTAAGAATGCGATCCACAATAGCCAGCGTGCTTGGAGGGGACAGGAAGCTATTTAAGAAAACTGTGGGAGATGCGGATGAGAGGGGTGTATCCTAAGTCCCACACTTTTCATAGATACAAGTGTCTGTCTGCAGCGAGGCCTATCTCTGCTAGCTTTCTGCTACAAATAGAGAATCTGTGGGCCAGAGAGAGAGTGAGAATGGCTCTGTAGCCTCATAGTTATGGCACCCAGGTGGGAAACTTGAATTCCAGCCCCAGTGCTCCAATGACTATTTAATTATTTATTCACCCTGGAACAGCTTCAACATGGCAGGGGCCTAGACTTTATGAAAATTACCTCTTAGGGTCCCTTTCCGCTCTACATCCCTATGAGTCGGAATATTCCATAGCTCAATGGTTATAGAATTCTCTTGAGAAGGAGACTCCTTTTCAAATCCTTTCTCCCCCTCTGGCAGAGAAGGGAATTGAACCTAAGATTCCCACATCCCAGGTAAGTGCTCTAACCTCTGGGCTAAAATATATAAAGTGGATGGTGGTACCTCTTCCAACCAGATTCTAAATGGGACCCAGTCCAGTAGGCAGCTTGTGAGCCCACCTGCTGGCTTGGGCCCTGCAAGCAAGGTTGGTGTTTGCCCACCTAGCTTCCCTGATTCACAGATTGCTCTGGGGCTTAGCTGGAAGATAGGTGCCTGGAGACCTAGAGTAAGGCAGCAGTGTGCATGGCCAGAGGCAGAAATCTATGTCCCGAAGGAGTTTAGGTACTAACAGGAGTTTTGTTCATCACAGTGGAAACAAACTGAGGCTAAGGTTTCTAAGTGATTTTCCCCTCTCCCCCCAAACTGACTGGCCCAAGGTCACACAGGAGGGCTGTGGAAAAGGAGCAATATGAACGTAGGCTTCCTGAGTCCTAATGCAGTGCCCCACCCAACTGTGAAAACTGGCATGAAGTTCAGCGTCTTATGACTCAGTCCCATGATACATTTGTTCGACTTACATGTAAAAGGATGTTTTTCTAACTGCTGGCAGTGCAAAATCAGCACCCAGTGTGAATGCCAGACTGTATTCTTTATGCTGTACATTATTGTACGCCACTGTTAATAATGATTACGCAGCTTGGCCTGGTTAGCTGTGAATGAGCCTGAGAGGAATCCAGCTCATTCTCAGAGATGTTTGCAATGCAAATAGGAGGGAGAAGTTATTAAAAACCTCTTGTAGTCAGGGAGGGATAGATTGTTCTGCATGGGCAGAGCCCAAAGGAAAGAGCTGCACATTGCTGTTCTGCCCCTGGAGCATCCCATGGAAGGAACTCTGGCACATTGAGCCAGGATCCCTTCCCTGCTCTCTTCTTGCTCCATGAATAGCACAGCAGCCTGTATTGACTCAGCTTTGCTGGTCAGTACTTTGGGGAGAATGGGGGAAAGGGGATTATGGTACCACATGGGAGAGGAGGATGCTTTTGGGAATTCCTCCCAAGTTTATGGAGACCCTTGAAAGTACCAGGCCTCTCAGCCTCCTTCCCAAGAAGACAAGAATGATCTTGGAGCAAGATCTGGTGGGAAAAATTGGGCTATGTGGTGAAGAAGAGAGCTAGGCCAAGAGGTGTTTGTGAGATGGGAGTTAATAAGATTCAAATAACCATCTCAGGCCAGATTGCCAGCTGTTGTAAATTGCCACAGTTTATTGAAATTAATGGAGCTGCATCAGTTTACAGCAGCTGAAGGTCTGGCTCCCAAATCTTTGGGAGCATGAAAGTAAAACCTAAATTGAACCTTTTGCAATTTGTCGATTGTTAAGTGAAATTGTTTTTTTATTACAATTCTCCTTTTTTTGGCTGGGCGAAGGAAGGGAGAGGTTCCAACTGCAGTACTAACAATCCTTATAACACCTCATTCGTCTGCATGGAAAGAAAGTTAAACAGTGTCCATTGCATAAGTGTGGCATGGGTATTGTTTAAATTATCTGTCTTTTCAGTTCACAAGTTACAGCATCTTTGGTCTCTCTTTCAGCTGCTTCTTTGTCAATAGTTCTACAGCTCCGCACAGCTGTTGAACAGCCACTCTTCATATCATGGAACTAAATGACTGTATTCCAGTGGGTCTGTAATGCACCAAAGTTTGGAAAGTGCAGTTCACATATTGAACACCCAATTTAAGACTGCATACTAATAAAGATTCATAAATGATATAGGTAACACAATGAGAATATTTGAAATGGTGTTTGCATCTGGTATGAGACTTAAAATGTAATGGATTTTTAAGTAATTAGCATGAGCTATTTGCCACACCGAGTTACACTGAAGGAGTAGCTGAATATAAAAATAAATACGATTAAGATGTGTATAAATTGCTCATTTCTTGCAGTGTTATGTTTTATTTAAAAAAAGTCAGTGCCTAAGCAAGCTATCCAAACTGTCAGTGAGAATATGAAATAATGTATGTGCTCTTTTTAAAATTTTCTTTTGTCATTTACAGGATGATGGGCTACTTCCGTGCTAGCTTTGATGTGACATAATTCAGCACATCCATAACGTAGCATGTCATGGACATTTTTAAAACATACTGAACATGTTCAATTCATCTAGGGAGTCTCAACAAATGATTCCTTTTTTGCATTTCTCTATAGTGAGCCTATGATTCTGTAGTTAAGGCACAAGACTAGCTGTCAAGATATCTGGTTTTTACTCCTCACTCTGCCATTAAATAAGTTTAAGGGGTCTTTCATTTAGCAAACTAAGGGATAACAACAGCCAATGGTTGAAAAGTAAAGCCAGACAAATTCAAATTAGAACAAAAATAGTGTTTAGCAGAGGGAGTGATAAACCATTGAAACAAACTCTCAAGGGCACTGGTGAATTCTCCATCTCTTGATGTCTTCAAATCGGCTAGATATCTTTCTGAAAGATGTCAAACCCATATTATTGGGTAACTGGCTTTGTAGCCTGTAGGGGATAATGGATGAAATTCTATGTCCCATGTTATACAGAAGGTCAGACTAAATGATGTAATTATCCTTTTTAGCTTTAAATTCTATAGCTTTGTGACTTCCTCAGAGACATTAGACAAGTTACTGATCTTCTCTGTGCCTTGGTTTTCATCTCTGAATGAAATAAGTCTGTTGTGAAGCTTAATTCATAAGGTTTATGTAGTGGGTAGAGTTTGTCAGGTGAAAACTGCTATACAAGGGCTAAGTAATATTTTAATGACTAAGTCTGATTTACTGATAAAAATATTGGCCCTTACGTATCAATAATATAAAAATGAAGAGTTTGAGGAACTTTTTCTGAGAACAATTACAAATATATATGTTTTGAGTTTTCAAAAGAGCTCAGTGATGGTCTGGCTCTGCATCCTTGAAAGTCAAGGATAAACCCCCATTGACCCCAGTAAAAGCAGCATTAGATCAACGGTGGATGCTTTTGAAAATGCCACATATGCTATTTTAGAGAGAAATTCTGTTCCTGATGTACCCAGGACTGCCACTGACCTCAGTCTGAATTGCTCATGCATGCATTGAGGGTAGAACTAGACACACAGGTTTTCAGTTTATCAAAGACTATAACTTAAAATAACTCTTTTCTCAGGCCAGCAGGAACAAGTGGTGTTGCAGAAACAACTGGCTCAGGCCCTGAAAGAGTAAATACCTTGAGCTGCTCCTCAGTGAATATCTCTGACTGACATCAACAGTAACAATGATAGAATCTGTGAAAGCTATTTCCTTCTTGATCACCTCAGCTGTCAGAGCTGGGCTGCTGTTATGCAGGACCTTTGTGGGAGAGAAGGAGAAATAAGAGAGGGATCACTCCAGGGAAGCCGTGTAATGAAGATACACTCTGCTTCAATATTTCCCCCCAAAACCCACAGTCAAAACCGTAAATAACAATTAGAAAACATTTGAAAAGAAGGACGTTTACTAAACAAGAATTAAGAGTTATCGTCTATTTGTCACTAATTAGTAAACCAAAAAATGAAGCATAACTGTATGGTCTAGACTCAATGCTGGAGAGCTGTTCTGTAGCGAGTGTTGTGAGCCCGATGACTCATCCCTGAAACTGAACCTGATGAGTCATTTGGGATAAATACCTATGAAGCCTAAGGGCCCAGTCAATCCACAAGCAAGAGTCTAAGCAGGTGAGCCCGAAGCAAGTATATAGGCTCTTCATGAAAGAGGCCAATCTGTTCAAGGTCACTGCCTTGTTGAGAGTGCTCCTTGTTATAAGTTAGTTCTGTTCCTGCTGCTGCGTCCACCTATGCCTGTAACTGCTCCAGCTTCTGCCTACTCCTGCTCAAGCGATGGCCAGTCATCCAGCTGTCCTAGCAGTTTGGGCAGACTGTTCCATATGTTCTTGGTTCCAGCAGCCAAAATGGAAAACCCTGTCACGTCCGTCACTGAGATGATGGAGTTGGTCCACAGCCTTCAGAACTGACTCTTCCAGTTGCAATGGAAGAAGGACGTCCTCCAATCAGAAATCCCAGTAGCACCATTACTGCTGGAATACCAAAAGGCTCCACTGCTGGATTTGATGAGAACTGCCAGAAGTTCTGTGGTTTTATTAAATCATGCTGTGATGTATCCTGGTGACCAGACTGAGGTGGGGCTTATCATCAGTTCATTGACTGGTGAAACCACAGATTGGGCCTCACCACTTCTGGAACAGGCCAGCTGATCCTTACTGATCTCTCTCATACTACAGAAACCGCCCTGGAGTTTCTCAGGCAAGGCCATCATCCTGTCTTGGCATACGTCGTCCACTTTCTGCTTGCTAGTATGGCATGGAATGAGGCAGCCCAGATCTACCATTTCCACCAGGATCTGGACAATGACATAAAAAAGTAACTGGCCTAAGGTGAGCCCCTCACTATTCTGAACTCATATATCAAATAGTGCAACTGCATTGACAGTTTTCTGTCTGAGAGATGCCAAGAAAGAAGAAAGCACACACACAACCCAGCCTAGCTCTGCTCTATTCCAGCCATCCACACAGGCTGTTCCAGAGCTGGAGTCTATGCAGATTGGTGCAGTGTGAAGCATTTCATGGATTAGGAAAAAGAATATCAGCAGCAAAATGGCTTTTGCCTATATTGTGGTGGGCAATACTTTGTTAGTGAGTGTCCCTGTAAATCCAGGCCATTAGCAAATCTGGGGAATAACCACATCAAGAGGTGTTGCAGCCAGATATAACCATGGGATCAATTCCTCTACACAAGGTCCCTCTTCTTTCATCATGGCTTTGGAAGCTGCAAACTGTCACCCTCCACTTCATGATGATGTGGGCTTCATCAAAGCTAACCAACTGCCAGTGCAGAAGAACCTCACTCCAGGCCTAGTGGAGTTAATTGGTGGTAGCATGCTGTCCTGAGTTTCAGTTACCCATGAAACTGTACCCTTCTGGGTCAAAAGACAGGACCATCAGGAAACTTGGTGCACTTCCTGATCAACACTGTAGCCTTCAAACTCCAGGTGCCCAAACAATGAAAATATACTCAGTATTCCACTTCTCCATGTTGAAAAAGTGTATTGACAACACCTTTCCCATATGAGTTCAGCTACCATCTTCATCCGCCATGGTCCAGGGAGATAAGGAATATCTGGTAAAGCAGATCTTGGACTCTGAAATTCTCTGAGGAAAGCTCATGTACCTTGTCAATTGGAAGAGTTATGGTCCAGCTGATCATTTGTGGGCGCTGACCAACAACATACAAGTACCTGCCCTTCTTTGAGAATTCCATCAGCCACACGCCAGGAAACCATGTCTGAGGACATCTAGTAGTTCTGTGATCAGCGTTTTGAGCTTAATGTATCATCCCTGAGCCTACGTATTCTGAGTGCTCTGATCCCGATGAGTCATTTGAGAAAATTACCTATGAGGCCTATGGGCTCAACCAATTCTCAAGCAAGGGTGAAACCAAGTGATCCCAAGTCAGATATATAGGCTCCTAATGAAAGCAGCTGCTTTAGTCTGCTCAAGATTTTACTTTGTTTGGGATGCTCCCTGATCTATGGTATTTCTGATAGACTAGTCCTGTTCCTTATCCTACTCCAGCCTGCTCCTGCTCAAGCCATGGCTGGTCAGTCGGCTGTCCTGACACATGCTCTTCTAGATTCAGCCTTAGGTAACCACCTTTCTACGGCACTGTCTTTTGGACCAGATAATGTTTGGACTATATGCCTGCACAGGGGTGTAAAAACTCCCCCTGAGCTCCAGTACGGATTACCAGGATCTTGGGGATGGACACACAGGACAGAGTGACAGACCCTCCAGAGCAGGTTGATGAGGAATGGACAGAGCCTGGGTTCCCCCAGCAATAAGCCAGTTGTCATAGCTGGCCAGCAGCCAATGATTTTCCTCCTGGAATAAGAAGGAAGCAAGGGTAGGAGCTATGCCCCCAAAGGAAAGTCTCAGAGGCACAACATCTTCCAAGGCTACTCCAGTTCTAAGGCTGTACCCAAGGTAAGCTCTAACTCTTATTCAGTAAGTTTTGCCACCACCAGTATTTCCTACATGTTGTTAAACTAAGATGATGATGTTGAAGGATGTCTTTCTTCCAGTGATTTGCCTGAAGGGAAGAAGGGGCTATTTGGTGGAATACCAGTACAGTAAGGGACTTGGACAACGTGGTGATGGGTGACCTTATAAAGACTTGGCTAGCTAAATGGGTTGAGGAGGGGCTATGGTGGAGCTTTTCTATTTTGATCTAAGCCTTATAAATCCTCATTGAGACTGTGTGTGGCTGCTGCTTAAATGTATGTATGTGTGTATGTGTCTATGTGAGTGTGAGTCAGTGTGAAGGGGGGGTGCTGCTTGTGCTGTGTGCCCTCCCCAAATCATACACCTGCACAATCTGTTTCTTCTCATAAAGGAATCTGACCAAATAATACACACTGAGCTTCTGCGTTATGAAACCCGCCATTCAAGGATCATGTGATGCACACCCAGAGAATACATTAGTTAGGTCAAACCAAACTTTCCACTCTCTCCGCCCTCCTCTTCTTCCCCCCCAGGATGCTGCGGAGCAGAGTTCAACACTTTTTGTTTGCAAACAGAATTGCAGCATCTCTCTTGTCACAGGTTCTTTCCTAAATGGTTTTTGCAGTTGTTACCATAGTAGCAGGGTGGTGACTTTTTGACCCAAGAGAGAGAGACAAAGAGACAGTAAAGTCTGAGTACCTCTCAGCCTGGGGATTTGATTGATCTACTCCTGTGCTAGAATTAATTCTTCTACTTATTAACGTTTTCTGTTGAATTAAAACACTGAGACCTGATGATCCTAAATTGATTCAGATTGAATGCAAGGCACAATTAAAATTACGACTAGGGGCCTGATAGAAAGGAAAAAAGAGCTACAATGAAAACAGCAGCTGAACCTGAACTTCACAAGGCCATACATATCAGATGATGGATCTGGGAAAATTACTTAGGGAATGTTCTATTTTTTCTCCCTCTCTCTGCACTAGATATATTTAAAGGAACATTGTAGTGAGAAAAATTGTGGGCCCAAATCCACCTTGCACAGCTTTGAAAGCCCCAAAGTTCAAGAAGGCACAATATGTTTGTGTTGCAGAGAGGAGACAGATCACAGAAGGTGCTCACACACTGCTGTGCAAACAGGAAGTCTGTCTGCAATGGAATTCTGAAAAGGGACCAGGGGTATGTTGGGACGAGGTGAGGGCATAGTCAAGAGCACAACATTCACAGATTTTAAGGCCAGAAGAGAACATTAGATTGTTTAGTCTGACCTCCTGTATAACACAGACCATTACATTTCACCCAGGTACCTATGCATTGAGCCCAATAACTTGCATTTGGCTAAAACATAACTTACGGAAAGGTCTTGATTTAAAGTTTACACTATGTAGAGAATCTACTATTTTGCTTGGTAGTTTGGTCCAATGGTTAATCACCCTCACTATTCAAAATGTGTGTCTAATTTCTTATTTGCATTTGACTGGTTTCAGCTTCCCCCATTGATCCTTTGCTATGCACCTTCTGCTAAGTTAAAGAGCCTTTTATTACCTGGTATTTTCTCCCCATAAAGGTACTTATATATTGTCACTTCTGAATCTTCTTGATAAGTTAAACATATCGAGCTCTTTAAGATTCTCACTGTACGGCATTTTTGCCAGCCCTCAAATTTTGTGGATTTTTTCTGTACTTACTGTCTAATTTTTCCACATTTTAAAAAATGTGGACACTGGAACTGTACACAGCATCCCAGTATTGTCTCACCAATGCTGCACAGTGATAAAACCACTTCCCTGTCCAAGGATGGCATTAGTAGTTTTTGCCTCAGCATCACACTGGAAGTTTATACTCAAGAGCTGGCCAATATGACTAATAACACCTCTTTCAGAGGCCCCTGCTTTCTGGAATACAGTACCCCAGTTCTCAGGTATGGCCAGCATTCCTTGTTCCTAGATGTACAACTCTGCATTTGTCTGTAGTAAGTCACATTTTGTTTCAGTGGGCCCAGGTTACCGAGTGATTTTTAAAACTGTCACGTGCCTCATCATTATTTACCAATCCACCAATCTTTGTGTCACTCCTGAATTTTGTCAACAGTGATCTTATATTTACTTCCAGATCACTGATGAAAATATTGTATAGCGTCAGGCCTAGCATTGATCCCTACAGAACCCCACAAGAAACACATCCATTCGGTGATGATTCCCGGCTGATGACAACTGTAGCTAGTACTTAGTCCATTTAACTTGCTCTCTTAATAGTATATAGTGCTAATTTTTTAATCGGTATGTTGTGCGGCACTAAGACACTATACAAAAGTATATTATATCTGCACAGTCATCTTTATCATCCAAACTTGTAATCTCATGAAAGAATGAAATCAAATTGACCGGTATTAATTATATATCTATCTTTAATTCTTTATCAGCTGAATCCCATATCAACTTTTCCACTATTTTGCCTGATATGGATGTCCACCTAAATGACCTGTAGTTACTTGGGTCATCCCACCTACGCTTTTTGAATATTTGCACAACATTAACCATCTTTCACAAGCCTGTATGAATAGCAGCAGTGAGTTCTCTAGACCTTCTGATCGTCCGGCAGTAGGGGCCTACACGGTATACCACCTGTATTCTATCCCTCAATTCTGTGACTTTTGCAGATGAACCAAAGCCCATTTAATTCAATGAGTGTCTTTCCACTGAGTTCAGTGGGCTTTGATTCAAGCCCTGTATGCGTATTCCCTGGGCTGCATGCCCTGTTTATGCCCTTTTTGCACTGATTTCCAGGATCTGGTGCACATGTGCATGGATGTGTATATATGTATATACAGTAGAACCTCAGAGTTATGAACACCAGAATTACAAACTGATCTGTCAATCTCACACATTGTTTGGAACCAGAAGTACACAATCAGGCAGCAGCGGGCGGGGGGGAAGCGAATATAGTACAGTACTGTGTTAAACATAAACTACTAAAAAAAAAAAAAGGAAAAGCAGCATTTTTCTTCTGCATAGTAATATTTCAAAGGTGTATTAAGTCAATGTTCAGTTGTAAATTTATGAAAGAACAGCTATGACATTTTTTTAGCATTACGAATATTTCAGAGTCACAGACAATCTCCATACCCAAGGTGTTCATAACACTGAGGTTATACTGTAGCATTACTAGCCTAGTGAATGGGGTGAAGCTGTAGATATGATATATCTTGATTTTTAGTTAGGCTTTTGACATGGTCCCACATGACATTCTCATAGGCGAACTAGGAAAATGTGGTATAGATGAAATTACTATGAAGTGGGAAGCACAGCTAGTAGAAAGATCTTACTCAAAGAGTAGTTACCAAGGGTTACTATCAAACTGGGAGGCTATATCTAGTAGGGATCCACAGGGATCTGTCCTGGGTCAGATAAAAGTCAATATTTTCATTAATAACTTGGATAATGGAGTGGAGAATATGCTTATAAAATTTGTAATTAACACCAATCTGGGAGTGGTTGGAAGCACTTTAGAGGACAGGATTAGAATTCAAAATGACTGTGACAAATTGGAGAACTGGACTAAAATCACCAAGTGGAAATTCAATAAAGACAAGTGCAAAGTACTACTAATGCACAACTACAAAACCAGGAATAACTAGCTTGGTAATAGTTCTGCTGAAAAGGATCTAGGGATTATAGTGGTTCACAAATTGAATATGGATCAACAATGTGATGCAATAGCAAAAAAGCCTAATAACATTCTGGGGTGTAGTAACAGCAGTGTTGGATATATATGCAGGGTCTGAATGAAATCTCCCCTAACATTTAGTGACACACTAGGGGAAAAGACTTCAGAGCAGACTGTATTTGCATTGACAAATGCACTCTGCATAGGAGTTTGGCAGACAGTCCTGTTTCGCCAAAGTGATCTGTTTTGGCTGATTTTAGTTTACAATGGACATGAGTATTGAATGTAGGGGATAACATTTTATTACCTTATTGATGAGTAAAGGGCAGTGAACTGTGCTTAGCATGCCAATGGAGAGGGTCACCCTAAACTTAACCTCAATTGCTGTGCTGGGGTTAGGGATGCCAAAGCTCCCTGAAGAGTAGAGTGGGGATGGGAACAGATGTTCCTACCTGATGGAGTGGATTCTGCCAAAAGAGTTCTAGACACCATTTAACACAGCTGACTGGACTCAAATGAAAGTTCTTGTTTCTGTTACTAGAGCTGAAATTACTGTTAAGCAAGTCTCCGGGGTTAGCCTCAGACCTACCATGAGAACAGAAAGACAACGAAGAAGTAGTGTAGAGGTTCCCTGCTACCAGTGAAATCACCAAGAGCTGGGCTAAGTGGGGGAACCTCTGAATGTGGCATTGCAGATGTGGCAGCGAGTGGCCATGGGTGGCAGAGATAACAGCAGCAGTGTTGAGCAGCAGCGGATATAACAGTGAGCCAGTTGCAGAGGCAGCGGAAGCAGTGGAGGCTTTGGCCAACTCCCCTCCCTCCCACCCTTTCAGTGCTGGCAGGTGGACCCATGTGAATGCACCTCAACTCCGAGTCTTTGTTGACTCTGTGACTGTGGTGCAGCAGAGGGAAAGGGGAGTGGCACGTTAAAAGGACTTCCACATAGGATGGTGGGAAATTAAGGCCAAGTACGCTGCCCAATGTACTGTGGGGTCGGTGTTTGCTTACGGTGACAGACTTCTGAAGGTGGTTGTGGTGTTTTTCCAAAGTAAGGCTTGGGTTCCCCTTCCCTTTTATTAAAAGTTTTCTTTTGTTATACACAGACTTAATGCTTGTGAGAGAAGTACTGTCTTTTAGAGGCGCCAAGGGATGATGTGTAGTTTTTCCAGGTTACTGGCTGGGGACTCAAGCCAGTTCTGTTTCATATAGTTAAGAGGAACCCGGGCCCTTGTTGCCACTGACTCCACCTGAAGTTACATGAAGAAGACATGGAAGATAATTGTGCTGCTCTGCTTGCTTCTGGTGAGGTCTCAGCTGGAGTACTGGGTCCAATTCTGGGCACCACCCTTTAAGAAAGATGTGGATAAATTGGATGGAGTCCAGAAGAGCCCATCAAAAATGATAAAAAGTTTAGAAAAATCTGACTTCTGAGGAAAGGTTAGAAAATATGGACATGCTTAATCTTAAAAAAAGAAATTGGGGGGGATCTAATAGTCTTCAGATGTGTTAAGAGCTGTTATAAAGAGGATATGAATCCATTTTTCTATTCATTCAAGTAGGACAAGAAGTAATCAGCTTAATCTGCAGAGGGAGATTTAGGAAAAACTTTCTAAGTATAAGAATAATTCATCTCTAGAACAGGCTTCCAAGTGTTTCTGAATCCCTATCATTGATAATTATTAAGAATAAGTATGACATACACCTGCCAGGGATTTTCTAGATTTACTTTATCCTGCCTCAGCACAGGGAACTGGACTAGATGATCTTTCAAGATCCCTTCTAGCCCTACATTACCATGCTTATGACTTTCTTTTTTGCTGACTCACAGGTTGTCTAACCTGCAGCTGCTACAGTTGCCTTTTGAAAGGCTCAGTCCAAAGACCATTCAAGTCAGTGAAAAGACTCGCAGGCCTTTTGATCAATCCCTATTTCCACCTGGGGAAAGAGAAGTGCACAGCCTTGAATAGTTTTTAAAGTATACATTTTTAAACACATTCCCCATCTTGGTTTGATTAAGTGCAATGTTGCCTGTCTAGGTGGGTGTCTATTTATCTTTGGGTTTCATTAAATTATTTATTCTAAGACTGTACTTCAGCAAGAGAAAAAATGAGGTGGAGACTCACTACCACCTGCTGTAAGATTAAATCAAATAGATTCAATGAAAAAAAAATAACCTAGATTGCCAGAGCTCAAGGGGTCAAACAATAAAGTGCCCATTGCCACCTGTAAAAGTAAATCACGCTAACAGGCTGCTATGGGACAAGTGGCATGAGATAGTTGATAGCAATGTTTTAACAATGAGAACTCTATACTACACAAGAGTAGGAGCTGTACAGAGAGACACATTTGTTTCAGACTCTGAGCCCGGCAATAAGCAGACAGATGCCATGCACGGCCTGGTATATGGCTTAAATTTCCTGGGAGTTGTGTTTCTGGTGGTAACTGTCAAGGATTTCCCTTTCCCAAAGCTGTCTAGAAAGAAATTGTTGGATAATGCCATCTGCATTCAGTCATTATGTGAGTGGTGGTGGTGAGTCAAATTGTGCATTTCCTTACTCAAGCAAACTCCTACTGAGGCCTGAGATGGGAGGGGGACAGAGCTGCTGCTGCCCGGACCTCAGGGGAGCTCAGGGATGACGTATGCCTCCAAGCTCATCTCTTAACACTGGTGCATACTGGGCCTCCTCTATCGGCCACTGTGGACTGGTGTGGGACCATGGCCCTTGCTCCTCTCTGCTTGCCATCCCACGTGCATATAAAATTGGTAGGCTTTGTGGTCCCACTAATACAGAGACCAAAATTGCCTCTGACCCTTGCATGAGAAAAGTGAGGCTCATTCTGCCTTCCTCGAGTGCCATAGGCACTGAAATGGCCCTGTGGATCTGGCCCTGAAATAGTCCAAGATGGGATAATGTGAGGAGCAGGGCTGGTGTAAAGTAGCTAGCTCCTGAATTCTGTGGGCCAGCATCATGCCAAAACAATATAAAGCTGCTGCCAGGCAGTTTTAACTTGAGCAACAGACCCTGAACCTGTCCATGATTTCCATGTCAGGATGTAGCTCTGACACATCTCTGGTCCCAGACACCTCGCCTCTCCCAGTCCCTGAAACATTCCTTACCTGACATGTCCTTGTATGTCAGAAGTGGGGAATCAAAGGTGCTGAGCCGAGAGCGACCATAAATGTGTTAGCAGGAGTGAGTTCATTGGGTCAGAGGCTGTCTCTTTGTTCTTTGTTTGTACAGCACCTTGCATGACGGGGGCCTCGAGACACTACTATAATAATAATAATAAATGAGCCTCTGCTGCTAAATTGCTGCCAGTTTCTGTCCACTCAGCACCTCTTGGTTGGTGCAAAGGAGCTGGATCTGATTAGAAAATCTGACCCAGAGTGCTGACTTCAGGTTTTGGTCTATTCTGTACCGTGACAGATGAAGCTTGGAAGACTATAAGAATATTTCGGGCAAAGAGGCAACAGATCAGCCAGCATGAATACCCAGATTTCCAACTGGTAATTACACGACTGCCCTTGGTACTTTGGTCCCTTCTTCTCAAGCTTTCTTTCTATACATTCTAAACTTTCACAATACCTTGAGTTCCGTAAAGCTTCACTGTAAATTCTGAGATCTCCCCTTTCCTTTTCTACACTCTTGTAATATGCCCATCTGAGCAGAACCAGGGCTGTGTTGCCAAAGCAGAACACAAGGAAATGAAAGACTTGTGATTTCTCTCACCCAGGATTTTTAGCTGAAGTCCATCTGCTCATCAGTGTCTATCTGGGAATTCACAACACCTCTTTCTTCTTTCCCAACAACCATGGAATGGGTTGAAATATTCCAATGACACTTTTAACTGAAACTTATCTCTTTATTAAGTACAACCATTTGCCTCTTTTTCTGAGTCTAAAGAGGAGCTGCAAAGGAAAGAACTGGCCATTATCCCAATCTGGGCTAAATTTTCAATCATGAGCAAACATTTACCTTTTTCATTGAATCCCACTGATCATTCCCAGAGATCTAAAGTAAGGATCCATGTAACACTTTGAAAACATCACCTTTATTGACGCCCATTATACTGTTAGGAAAAGAAAATCATATTATTCCACTAATCTGTAAGCAGAACTCCTCATTGCATTTACCCGGAGTGCTGCTGAGCAACACAGGGTAGTTTAAAAGGGCAGAAGGTTTAAAAAGGTTAAAGGTTTCATATCACTAAACCTAGGTTATTTCTTTGTTTAGCGAAGAAATTTTGTATAATGTTTATCCACAGCTAAATATGAATGCAAAAATTGGCTGCAGGCTATTACTTGGAAGTTAGAGGTGCTAGTCAATGAGCATGCATTTAAACTGAGAACAGACAGAGCCCTGAAAACACTTTTTCTCATCACGTACCTCTTACCCATCCATTGTGGTGTCATAGAGAACATTATACAGCTCTCATCCAGAAAAAAGATAATTGGCATTACACAAAGCAGCTGCTAGACACATTCATTTGCTGTCACTTTCACTTCCAATTGCCACGTCTACTGTCATATTTTGCTGCTTTTAAAGGTGTGTGTCTATTGTATATCGGCCTCTACTGGATTTTTCAGAAGAGATGTGAAATCAGAAATCTTGAGCACTTGTGGTCCTGAAACATCTTATAAACCTATATGTCCAGGTGCAATGCTGGGACCTTATCCGGCTGCTACTGATGTCATGGCAAAACTCCTACTGATCTAAATGGTTTCTTGGACACACCTGAAAGGGACCTGCTTATCAGGATATTCTATGCACCCACCCTCTGAAAATAAGCTCCTCTAAGCTGTCTTGAGTGGGGCACCTGACGATCAAGGCACCAAATATCACTAGTCATTTTTTAAAACCTTGACCTAAATAAAAGTGGGCTAATTTGCTGAAATACTAAGGACCTGCAGCAATTATTGATTTCTATGATAGATGTAGGGACTTGCTCTCTTATGAAAGCCACTTATTTAGGTGCCTACATTTGGACTGAGTATATCCATCTCATCCACTCAGTCTATCTAATCTTCTTGATTAGCACTGTGCAGAGCTGGTGAGAAAAAAAGAAAATAAAATCATGAAAATTTTCATTAACATCCATCCGAATGTAGTTTTTACTGAAATTTTCCAACCAGCTCTACTACCATGTCATATGGCAAATCAATGACCTAGCCATGGAGTTTGAATTTTCAAACAACAAACTCAGTATCAATAAAGTAGAGAGCAAGGAACTAATAATCATTCTTAATGATGCCTGCTTTGGCCTGAGACTTGGATCCCAAGCACAGTACTTCTCCCGAGCTTCTTTCTCTTTCCTCAAGGTGGTATACAAGTTCAAGCTTACTTAATATATGGCAAATTGTGATCCTTGTTATTTAGTGGTCAGTATTTCTTCATCCACCATTTATACTCTGACTCACCTTGTAAAGTGCCTTTCTAACTGTCTAATCTCTCCTCCTCACCTTGGGTCTGAGCCAATGCCCAATGAAGTTAGGGGAAAGACTCCCACTGGTGTCAGTGGACTCTGGATCAGGCCCCTTATCCATTCTTGATTAAACACATTTTTTCTCTTAATTGAACTACTGAGGCTTACTGTGTTTACATTCTGACTGCCAATAATGTGACAGTAGAATTGGGTAATGTGCTGGGGGCTGCTCTTTTATTCTGTTATAACCATTTCGTGTGTGTTCTTCTACGTCAAATGCAAACTGACAACACATTGACATGGTTAACATTGATGACTAACTGATAAATGACAGGAGACACACTAGAGACAAATCATGTTTGGCCTTTGATAATCTTTACAGGATAGCCTTTGATGAGAGCATTTTGCATAAGTTATCACTTCTGAAAGCATTCTCTTCCCACACTTTTGGCAGGCAGGACATTGTCCAAGTTAGTCACCTCATGAGTACATGATTCAGTGTGTCTTGTGCTCTGTATGAATGTGTATTAGCATGGCACCATTTCCAAAGGGTTGAAAAAAAGGCTCTTAATTCTTAGAAAGAGTATGCACTGGATGGCTATCATTGACAGCATAACGATACAGGGATAACACAGTACATAGGTTCAGATATGCAAAACTAATATCCAGAAGTATGGATTTGATTCTTAAATACTTCCTTTCTCTCCATCCGAGGGAGTTACTGATTCCTCACTTTTCGGGTACTGAATCCAAGTTAGCTGTCCGGCACATGCCGTAGAATTGTAAGCTGACCAACAAACTGCACGTGCCGAAAAATAAGTCTAGATTTCAATACACTTGTTCTTTGCCAGTCCAAATTTATCAGAAGCAGAAGGCAACAGGCCTGTGAAACATCACTGCTGAAGAGTGGAAACGCCTGCTGCCTTGGAAATATATTGAAACTGTTGATGGTGAAGAAATGACCAATAGGGTCAGGCAGAGGGCAACTAGAGTGTCTTTTAAATAATATGGAATAATAACGTGACTTAGCATTTATAGAGCATGCATGTTTACAAGTGAAGTATGGCATTATTATTATTATTTATTATTTTCACCCTTTTCCAAAGGAAGAAATTGAGCTAGGGACACTGAGTGACTGAAGTAGTGCTCAAAAGTGTACACAAGCCGTTGCATACACAAATGGAAGCTATGTTTTGAAACGTTAACTCTCTGTGTGCTTCTGAGGGACTTAGTCAGATATTTTCCACTCACATTAAAAAAAGAAACGGTGTGGCTTGACCTCATCCAGTGTCTAAATACTTATCTCCTAACATTGGCTTTCAATCAATTTCTCTTTACAAAGAGAGAAATAAGCCAAACACATTTTCTTTGTTGGGATTGTAGGAATCTCTTGGCATCTGCTTGAGAGCTACCATTCACCTCCTCATGCAGACATTAGCACCCATTGCTGCCATGCTTTTCTCATCATTTGATTACCATTATGGCATCTTTTTTCACCCAGGCCATGTAGCTTGTTCTGTAGCCTCACTCACTGGCTACAACCAACAGTGCAGTTAAGAACCCCAGCATGGGAATCAACAAACCCATGACAATGAACTTGGGGACAAATTTAGAGGTGACGTGGATAAATGGCTTTATGAGCTGCCTGTTGATGTAAATAGGTGCAAGATATACACTGAAGGGACAGAAGAATAGAGCATGAAAAGCAATCAGCAGGAGAATGTAAGAGAAAACTGTCTTGCAAGTTGTTTATCCTTGTAAAAGTCCATTCACTCATCTCCGTAGCATGTCAGTTACACTGTAGTACACCAATTTAAATTCACTGATGTCGAATGACACCATCCTACTGACTTGTAATTTATACCACCATTTATGTGACCTCTGAATTTGGCCTTTAGTGTCACAACAGGTAGCTCTTTGATCTGAATATTTTTCACAGAGCAGAGAAGAGCTTTGCAGAACTATCAGTCTAGCTCACAATTATTTTAATGTGAACATTTTGCAGACAATGTAACAGCTAGAGTGACTACTGTTATTAGCAGGATATCAATCCATAGATAGAATCTCTATCACACACACTGCATTAAATTGTGTGACGCATTTAGGGCTCGGTTCTCATTTACACTAAGGTCTTTATATCAGTCCAGCAGTGTAAAATTGCATTTCCACCCACTTTAAGTCCCCTGTATATTATCAGAGGGGTGAAAAAGGGTTTTAGTGGAAGTAAATATTAGGCCTCCTAAATTTTAAGAACTTTTGTGAATTAGGCCAAAGGTGAAAAGTCACCATTTCATCTAGTAAACATAGTTCACAGATCCTCAGCTAGTGTGAAGTTGAAGCCAACGGAACATCGCTTATTTACAGAGCTGAGGATCTTGTCCATAATTGCTGTGGTGAGAAATCCACTATTGAACTAATCAGAGATTTTGCCTCTGGTGAAAGTTAAAAATTCACTTCAGTGCTCACTGACTTCAGTACTCCACTTCTTGAGGATTTGCCCCTAGTTTCTCTTAGAGCACTTCCCTTAAAGAGAAACTTTTCTCCTTTTCCCATTTGATTCACTTGGTGTTTGAGAATTCTTTACAGAGGATGACATTTTGTTTTTCTCAATAGCTAACAGATTTTTATTCACTTATTATTCCTGCGAACTTTCAGTTCCTAGTCCTTATGGAATGAGCTGCCACTCACATTTTTACATGACACTGTATAATAGACTCATTCTCTACTGGTCTATTTCCTACACTGTTTGGTGCATCATAAGAATACAGTTTCTTTCTTGAAGCTACATGCCATTTAACCTTCACAGAAATACCTGCTCCCTAGTTTCTTTTAGTAAGAGAATTCTTTTTTTTCTCTTCCCACCATATATTGCAGACCTGTCCCAGGGACATTATGGAAGAATTTATAATTAACATCAGATCTGAGGATGTATATAAATATTAACCAATTAGAGATAAATCATCAGATAGTTTAGATTTTCTAATAACAGATCTAAAAACCCATCACAGATGCCACATGCTGGTCAGTCTAATTTTATGACTCCTTCATTCTTTTAATATTATATATTATTCATACAATAAATATTGTATAATTGTGAAAATAAAATGCTGTAGTTGCCCATGCTGTTTATGTATCCACCTCCTCTTGTGCAATGCTGGTAGAATTATATGGAGAAACTAACTATCTGTGATTGATGTTTCCAGCTTCTGTTCTCAACAGGGCAAATTCTGATAAAGACATTATGCCCAATATCATTATATCTATAAAAACAAATGGGTTCTACCTTGTGGTTATATGGCAAATATTCAGTACTTACCGTACAAGGTCAGCAGTTATACAGCTATTACACAGTTATGAGTGCCTAGTAGTATATAAAGCACTACGAAAAAGATATCCAAAAGGCAATTAATCCTAACCATGTTATTTATATGATAAAAGAAATGAATGAGTAGGCAAAATAATGGTGCTGGAGAATGAGAGAAGAGGGGGCAGAAAATAATGACAAAGTGTTAAATTGCTAAACTGTCTTGGATATATTATGGCATTTTTTCTTCAGAGACACTACTCTAAGGCACGTTTCTCTCCTGGGTTTCCCCTTATTCTGAGGGAGTAATATTGACATATACCTATACTACAATAGCCTGTGAGTGTGTGTGAGGTGTGGGGGACATGTCACAGGTGGAGTCTATTCTTCTCTGACTTTCTCTAACCACCTATTCTGATGATGCAGGGAATCAGCTGGTGTGCAGTGTTTTCTTACTCAAGTCTCACGCCCCAACTCAAGGTCCAGGTAGCATGTATGGGCTGAAAGGGGGCTTCTTACTCCCCATGTAGATTTGTGTGGTCCAAGGCACAACCTAGCCTTTCATTAAGGAAAATATGAAGACACAATGTATTAAAAATGGATGTATAGGGACAAGGCAGTAATTAACCAAGTGAGGAGTCATATATGTTACAGTAAATCAAATTCATTAAGGCAAAGTATAATAATAAATGAGCCAACGTATAGAAATATACACAGAGAAATATATACATTTTACAACTGACTTCATCGGGATTTGGATCTGGCCCTAATTCCTGCTGGGGTTTACCACTTTGTATCTGCAATGTTCTCAGCCTTCCTGGCTCATGAAGTAAATTGCTAACAGCAGTCTCTGGACTGAAACCCATTCTCCAAGCAGTAGGAGTTTTTGAGCTATTAACATACTAGGCTATAAGACTAATTATAATTATTTTCATTTATTTGCATGTTGACCAAATTACCCAATTTTTAGAAACAGTTTACCATATATTGAGTCTTGCTCTATATTCTTCTCACCTAACATCATTCCAAGGGTCTGAAAACCCTACAATTTACCCAGTGCTGCATGTCCATGTCCAAATGATGGCCATTTTTACGGTGGGGAACAACGTGGCCCACTCCAATCTGGTAATAAGGAGCCACATACTCTCCTCCATTGGCTGGTGGGGACTACAAATGGAGCTGCAAAGCCCTGAAATATGTGGAATGGAGGAATAGATACTTTTTGCTTTACAGTTCTCTCCCTCACAATCCCAAGAGATGGCAGAGGCCTCATAGTGTGAATGTCACATGGTAAAAGCCTTGCAGATAGGAGAATAGTTGAAATTCAGGGAATGGGAAAGTGCAGAGAATGGTAACAGCCTCTGCACATTTTTGAGCAGAAGTTAGAAAGGGTGTTAGGCCCTATTCAATTCCTATTGCAGTCAACGAGCTTTAGATAGGACCCCTGCTGCTGACTCAACCAGCTGTGACTGTCCTCCTAGCCATGGTCCCTGCTTCAGAAGGACCACAGCTGTCATGTTGATACCTAACAGTGGCTCTTTAGGGTTGGCCCAATGGCAATTAAATAAATAATAATTAATAATAAATTCAGAGCTGAAATCCTCACTTAATCGAAATTCCTATTGAAGATAATGGAAATCTAGCTCCTTGGAGTGAGGTAGACTGGCCTCCCGCCGAGCCAGAGGAAGAGGGACCACTCACTGAGCCCTGGTGGGTGGAGCCAAGCCAGGCCCACCCCTCATGCCAGAAGTCAGGGGGTGGGACAGGACGTATAAGAGGCAGAGCCTCTAGCTCAGAGGAGCCTAGGCTAGGGAAGAAGATGGATGCCACCCACCTGATGCAGCAGGCTCTGCTGCAGAGACAAGTGCCCTATCTCCAGAGGAGGCTGAGAGCGAAGAGGAGCAGCCAGGATTGCCGGTGGCCAAATAACCTGATGATACCAAGGACGCTTGGGCTAGAGGACCCCTCGCCCAGACTGAAGTAGGAAGTAGCTCAGGGAAACCAGACTTTGGTCTGGATTTGTGGTCATAATCCCAGTCAGTGTGTTCCACTAGGATCCCCATTGACCCAGTAGCGGATCCCTCCACCACTGTCAGAACCCGGGGCTGGGACCCGGTGGAGTAGGATGGTCCCAGGTCACCCTAAGCCGGTGGCTGCCCCACCCCTGGGGTGGCCACCTATCCTCGCTTTGGCCAAGAGGCCTGCGTTTGCTGCCTCACCCTGCGTGAGGGCCTAGGTTCCACAGACTATTTGCTGCTCTGTCTGCCTGAGGGCCTGAGTGACTTAGACTGCTTTGCTACTCCTCTAAAGGGACATCAGGCCCTGGCATTTGATTCACCAGTTCCTTAAAAGTGGGTGGTGCCCCAGTGACATGGTGAGGCAGAGTGGCCTCCCACTAAGCCAGAGTGGGAGGGTTGACTGCTAACCCAATACACTCCTATGTTATCATTTCTGCACATGATTAATTTTAAGCACAAGCAGTCCTATTTTTAAATGATCGGCTGTTGTATTGACTTCAGTGGGACTACTCAGGTGCTTAAAGTTAAGTGCATGCTTAATTGCTTTGCTAGATCAGGACATTACATTGAGTATGGGTTTAAGGATGGGGACCAATAATAATATTAAATATAATAAACTATAATAATTGCAGTAGTAACACTAAAGATACAGCTACACTGCACACCACTGGCAATGGTGTGTAGAGAATGTGTAGCTATACAATGCAGTGAAAGGCAGGCTGCGTTCTTATTGTGGTGTGTAGCTACATGTGGCAGTGAAAGGCTGTGGTAGGGGGAAGGCAGTAGGAAAGGCAGTCAGAGCCTTTCCCTGCAAAGAGGAAAGGTGCCAGCAGTTCCCTGCAGCAGGGAAAAGCTCCAGCAGTGGGGAGTGTAGATGTGGAAGGAACTGCTTGGGTATGTAGAGAGCTGTAGGATGCATACCCTAAGGGTCCAGGTGTGTCTGTACTCATCTAAGCAGTGCCTCATTATCTACATTGGTATTTACACACCTGGATATACTCTACTTGCCGCTGTGTGGAGTGTGCAGTGTAGACATACCCTTAGATTGTTACCAGTGTAGCTCCAATGAGTGATATATGTCATAAGACAGGGCACAATAATAGTAATTACACACTTCTCTAATCTAATTTTTATTGTAATGTATGCTATATTGTAGTTTGACTTCCTTCTGATCGATATTAATCCAAGATACATTTAGTAACATTTACTTCCCTCATTTTTTTTTTACAGGAACAAAATTTATAAATATTACCATTATTAACCAGGAATTATGTCTGGGCCTGCATTTTGTAACCACAATGGCTATAGAATAGTACTTATTGAAACAGCCTGCTTGAGACTCTAAGGGAAATTTCTACTAAACCCTTCCCCTTTCCCCAAGTTCTTAATATATCACTTTCATTGTCACATGCCTTCAGGCAAAAGCTCATTATCTTCAAAGTCTAATCAAAGTATATAATTGCAAACCAAACAATGCTGAGCTACTGCATTGTTTAACTAAACCCAATTTCCCCTAGTGTAAATGTATTCAGAATACTTAGGCAATGTATATTAGATGGGGTACCCAAGCAGTATCGCTATGTTGAAGAGTGCTATTATTGCAGCCTTTTTTCTATTGTGAGGTTTATAATTCAACTATTTTAATTTGCTTTTGACTGAGCAAAGGTGGAATAGAAGCTATTGAGCCAGATGCTGGGTTTTGGGGTATTTTTCTCCCTACAAACAGTTAAATCCATTGCATTTAAATTTTTCTACCTGTTCTTTGTACCAGTTTGGGACATTTCACTAATACACAGCCAATGAAAAAGTCCATTCTTTTTTGATAACGCTATTAGACAAGCTATTCCACTGTACGGTGCAGTAGTGCTTTTTAAGATCTAATACAAAAGTTAGGATGGTATAGATATCTGTGCCTAATTCCTTGCTGGTATAAAAGGTTGCAGCTCCATTGACTTAGCAGAGTTTTATCCATTTACATATGCATAAAATTCTGCTAATCTAAATTTAAAAGCAGCTCTTTACTCATTTCTTCAAGCTTCTCCACTCCGATATTTCTTGCTTACTTGTTGATGTACTTCCTGAGATATGCTTAGGAAAGAATTTTGTAGATTTTTTTTAAAGATTGATCTCTGTTCTCACACCTGTAATTATTTGTACATACGAGCATGAGGGCCTTTAAAAGGAAGCTCAAAGAAAAGCAAATTGTTTGCACTGTTATTTAATTCATATAAAATTGTGGCCATAAATATTTGTGGGCACAATATTAGAGACCTGGCTGTCTTAGTTGGAACTGAAAAGCTGTTTGTAGGTCTGACCACCACTTACTCCACCTTTTGGTGATTCCAGGAGGATGAGGTTCTATACAATTACTTGAGCTGTAGCTTTCTTTTTGAGCATTTTTTGTTACAGAATTATAGATGTTTAAGGCCAGAAGTGACCATTAGATCATCTAGTCTGACCTCTAGCTGTCTAAATTCTATATATGCATAGACTTTAGCTATCAGAATATTTGTTTCCTTTTTGGTTAATTATAAGGAAGCAGGTTTTTTGTACTCTTTTTATTTATTTGAACATATTCTAATTACTTCATTATAATTAATGGAAGTTTCAATAGATACCTTTTATTTACAGCACATGTATTGACTCTCAAGTAGAACTAATATCGCTATACTGATCACTTTTCTAGTAATGGATCACATTCACCTGTATCTATATCAGTTTATATGGCTTTTTGGATCACTGGAAAAGGTCAATTACTAAACAAATTGCCCCTATACACACTTTCTCTTTCAGAGTTACTTTAGGGCTCAATGTATCACCTTTACTTGTGCTGACTAGAACCTTACTACACCAGTAAATTCAATTTAAATCAATGGGATTGTTGGTGTAGAAAGACTCTTCTCAATCTGAGTTAGAAAGCCACAATTAGACCCTTCAAATTAAGTAGAAATATATATATACACACTATGTATATATTAAGTAGAATATATATATATACACAGTAGATTTACATACTTGCATTATTTGTTTGTATTCATCCTTTGTAATTTGATCCAGTTTCCTCTTTTTGTAGGATTCTTTTTTGAGTTACAGATCATTGAAGGTCTCCTGGTTAAGCCAGAGTGTTCCCTTGCCACACTATCTTTCCTATGCAGTCTTCTCTTGTGCCCTGAATAATGCCTCTTTGAAAAACTACCAACTCTCTTTAACTGTTTTTCTCCTCAGATTTGCTTCCCATAGGATCTTACAAACCAACTCCTTGAGTTTGCTAAAGTCTGCCTTCTTGAAATCTATTATCTTTATTGTGCTGTTTTCCCTACTACCATTTCTTAGAATCATGAAATCTACCATTTCATGATCACTTTCATTTTGCAATGCTGCATCAGAAAACTGAATTATTTGAAAATTATACTAGAAGTTGCAATATTTGTATACTTCCCTTTCCTGAAGAGCTTTAGGCAGAGGACTTATGCACAAACATGGAACTTATATGTAGTAATGTTATGAATACTCAGAGGTTGCCATTTTAATAACATTATATATGACCTGGACTGGGAGGTAGAACTACTGTATAAGTAAAGTGGGTTATCAGAATATCCTGTGTGTCTGTACTGATATACTTTATATAAAGTTTAAATTCAAAATGGGGTCTCTGAAGTAAGGTGGCATACTGGTTTCCCTGATAAGAGATTCCAAGCACACACTTGAAAGACAATGGCATCTTTCCAGGCTCTAAATCAAAGCAACACAGCTGTTTTGCCAAACGGAGAAACTAGCCATCAAAAAGGCTGAAAATGGTTAAAATGTGTCTTGTTCCCTGTGAAAGACGTGGGGGTGAATCATCAGGGTCTGAAAAGGGAGCTGTCTGTGAGCTTCCACAAGGAGACAAGCTGACGGAGAGAGGCTCTGCAGAAGAGTCCATAGGGAACTAATAATAGAATTATAGATGATTAAGGTTGGAAGGGACCTCAAGAGGTCATCTAGCCCAACCCCCTGTGTAAAATTCACCCCTGCACTGAAAAGCAGCAAAAAACAAAACAAACTCTATGTTTCATCTAAGTCCAATATAAGCCTTCAAAATTCAGCTGAAACAGCATCCAGATGAATACGTTTATGGAATAATGGAGCTGGTGAGTCTGCATAAATGTGGCTCCATGGCAACCAAAGTGGTCATCCACTGCCCTATGGGAAGGCTGTCATGGTCACCTTTTCCACAGCATATAGGCTTTGTGCCTTAAGCAGCTGCTCAGCCAGCTAGCTCATTGTTCAACCCCAACGAAGGGCTTAAATTGTGCAAAGGGCCTTGTGCTGACTCTCCACACTTGTGTGAATTTCATCCTCCTAGGGTATATATTTCAATGAAACAACTGTCTTTTAACCATGATCACCTTTTGTCTTTTTCTGTCTGGATCCTTGGAACCTATACGAAGCCTGATTGTTTTCATGATGCTCACTGACATCTGGTACTTTGGAGAGAAAAGTTAACAATATTTGCCCTTCCTCTGCGACTTTTCATCTCACATTAGCAAAACCTATAAGAGACATTATGAATTCCATAATTATACAGAGCCATCTATAATATTCGGGATGGGCCACTTACAACTCCTTATAGATTTTGTATATTAAAACTCCCATGCCAGTACTATTTCATGATATTGTGATGGCTAGGTTTTCTTATTCACACCTATCTCCACCTGGGTTCATGCAAAAGACTGAGAACGTTAGATTTTTTAAAGGGCATGAAGAAGTGTTTGCATCTGTCACAGATGGGCAGCTGTATGTGTTCACGCAATTATACTCACATTAACTGAAGACTGGGCTGAGGCCCAGCTGAGCACTTAGGCCTTAAAATGCAATTCTGGCAGACAATAATGAATCAATACATATTAACATAACTTGGGCCCAGATTTGCTGCTGGCATAACTCCATCGACATCAATGGATTTATACCAATAAAGAATTTGGCCTCCGTGTTTCTCAATGACAGGAAAGTGGTATCCTTGCTACCACTGAGTACAAAAATTCAAAACCATCTCTAATTCCTTAATATATATCACACAGTGATCATCCTCATTTTATCCTGTTTCCTCATTTAGACCAATTTTTTTGTCTTCCATCATGCTTTCCTGCATTCTAGCAACCTTCTTCTCTGGAATTAACTAATCATATTTCTCTTTTGCTAGTAGTGATAAGGGTTTGTTCACTAAGACTGCAATCTTGTAAGTAAAGAAAGCTCATAATGCTGGTGTCAATCACTCTGCTCTAAAATTGGATAGTTCTGACCTCAGTTATTTTCCGTTATACAGCATCTTTCAACATATGATCAGGAAAGTAATACTTTAGGGATATGGATCTGAATCTGACTTGACCTATAACTTCAGAATTAAGTGTTGCTCAACGCTTTGTTTTGGAGGCACTCTTTTTTGTACTTTACACAATATTAACACATATGAAGAGTATCCAGAAGAATAGTCTATTTATTTTTGTCCAAATTCCCTTCCTTTTCAGAGCCTTGATTTTTCATCATTTTGTTCTTGGATTTGCTTATTAACAATGTATTAATGTTGACCTTATTAAAGAAAAAAGAAGACATCTTCTATGTCTTTGGCCTGGTCTACACTTAAAAGTTTTACTGGCATAGCTAAGTAAGTTAGGGATGTGATTTTTTTACCAACATAGCTTTCACAGGTGGTAAAACTTCATACCATATAAACACTGTTACATCTATATAAGTGGATCCACACTAGAGGGTTTTGCCAGAATAGCAATACTGATATAACTAGAATGGCAAAACCCTCCTACAGTAGACAAGGTCTTAAAATAAATTGAGTTACTCCTTACTTCATTTCATCCACAAAATGGCATAGTAACCTATCTTTTCAATGTAGAACTCATTTTCTTGCAATATATCTAAAAGTGGAATGATTTATTCCTTCTAGCATTCAGGTGATGTTTATCTAACTAGCAGAGCTGGTTGAAAAATACCTTTCTTGTTTTGTTTTTAACTATAATTTGTTTAAAGCTTCTATGGAAAAACCTTTTTTTTTTAAATGAAAAACGGAACATTTTTCAAAATCACATTTTTATTTAAAAAAAATCAGTTTTCAGATAAAAAAATTGCTTTTCTAAAAAAAAAAAAAGAAAAACCCAAAGCTTTTTACAATCAACTGAATTGAAAAATGAAAATATTTACCAAAAATTGAACATTTTTATGAAAAAAAAATGTTTTTTCTTCACAATTTTCTACCAAAATGAAACTTTACTATACAAATGTTCAGTTTGGTCAAAACATCATTTATCAAAAAACAAAAAGTATTGACAATCTGCTCTTCTGAACAGCAGTTTAAATTCCACGTCAGAACTAGTGTCTATTATTTATTATTGTTTATATTGCAGTAGCACCTAGTTAATCATGTTTATTATGGTACTGTCTAAAAGCCAACTCAGAATGGGACCCCATTGTGCTAGGTCTGTACAGATACAGAGTAATCGATGGTGCTTGCCCTGAAGAGTTTACAGTCTAAATATATAAGACAAACACAGAGCTGAGGAAGGGGTCTAACACAGAAACAGAGTGAATAATGTGATGGCAGCAAATGACCTGTTAATTTCCATGATGATGACTAATTTATTATTATTACTATTTATTTTGTTGGTGGCTTTAGTTAAGAGGGGATCAGCTAAATGTGAAGAGCAGTGAAAGGGCAAGGGGACATTGAAGTGGGACAGGGCAGGAGAGAAGAGGATATGAGGGGCAGGTGTGGAGTGAAGCTGTAATAGAAAGCCAATGAGGCAGGGAGAGGGTTGGAGCAAACAGATAATCAGCACAGGGCAGAAAAAGTCCATTCAAATTTCTCCAAATAGCCAAAGGACAAGAGGTCCTGCTTTGCTGCTTCCGCAGCTTGTTCTGTCAACTGGATACCCTGGCTGGCTTTTCTCTGCAGATTTCCTCCAAGACCATGAGGTGGAGGGTGGGCAGAGATAGTGAGTCCTAGTGTCTTCAGCATGGAATGGGTCTTCCTTGGCACAGTAGTCGGCCTGAGAGGTTTTGGAGAGAGGTGTGCCCCATAAGGACACCATTTGACTCATTCCTCCTGGTGCAGCAGTCCCTGCTTTGGCTGCTTCTGGTCCTACCAGCTTCCACATCAGCACTGATGCCTCTCTTGTTTGTTTATTTATTTTTATTACTTGTATTGTGGTCCAGGCATGGTCCAAGACACCGTTGTTGTAGGTGCTGTACATGCATACAACAAAAAGATGGTGCCTGCGTTAAAGAGCTTAGAATGCAATGCTGATCATTTTACAGAGGCTTCTCTAACTTGTACTGCCCTCCACCATGAACCAGGATCCCCTCCCTCAGCTGTGCCAAGCACTGCTGAAGGCATCTGAGTGGTGGGGCCTGACTGGTGCCGAGGCCTGGGGCTGCATTTCACTCAGTATACAATATCTGAAGACATTGCTTTTGATTATTTTTTTCTTAATTGTATTATTTTCTTGCCAGCCGCCCTTATCATGTAATTTAACTGTCTATCAGTTCAGTTCTCTCCTATTGCATTAAAATCATTCACAGATACTTGCCCACCTCTGAGGGAAGAAGCATGAATTTATTTTCCACTTGGGAAATCATACAGTTTACACAGCAGTTTTTTCTACACAAGAGGAAAACAGAAGCTGGGTGACAACAGTCGGAGTAGGTCCCTGACTGGATTTTTAACCACTTGAACTCTGGCAAAGATCCTATGCAAGTTCACTTCTTACTTTTTGATCTTTAGATTTTTAAGCCCTTATTAGTACTGGTTGGAAAAATGTTGACAAAGATCCTATGCAAGTTCACTTCTTACTTTTTGATCTTTAGATTTTTAAGCCCTTATTAGTACTGGTTGGAAAAATGTTGACAAAATACTTTTTGTTGGAATCTGCCAAATTATCAAGATTGAAACGTTTTTTGAGACCATGTTGATTTAATGAAATTTCACCAAAAACCTGCCTGGTTCCTGTCGTCTTACCTGTCCTGCTCCTTGGCAACCCAGCTGGTGGACTGACAAAGAGCCAGAAGCCGTGAAGGCCTCAGCTCCAAAACTCTGAGACCCCCCAACTCAACCAGGGCTCCCAGACTTTCAAGGTTCCTCTTCAGCTCATTAGCCAGGATACGTGCCCTAATGACAAGTGTCTAGAAGCCTTCACTCCCAAGCCCCACCCAGATGGGTCTTTCAGGCTCCCAGCTCCCCTTCAGCCAACCAGGCAAGATGACAAGAAGCTGGGAACTTCCAGGCTCCTGGCTTCTTGACAGCCTGCACTCTCAGGGCTTCCAGGGCGTAAAGCCCCAGAGCAGCCTATTAGGAGGACTGACCCTGAGCAAGGTACCCCAGAGTTTCTAGGGTCTGTGACTCCAGACCAGCCCTCCAGACAGACTACCTTGGAGCTGAGGCTCAACTCCCTTTCACTGAAAACTTTGAAATGTTGGGGTGTCATTCCAAATTGGAATGAAACTAAATTTCAAAACAACAGAATTCTCCATGAAACAGAACTAACTTTCTCTGCACATTTCTACTGGGGAACTCAAGCCTCCTGTCTCCTAGGATTTCCAGGCTGCCAGGCTCTGGGGAAGTCCACTAGGTGGATTATTCCAGTTCTGACACTCCTCAGGACTACTAGCTCCTGGAGGGACGTGGCAGAAAAAGGAAAAGGATGGAAGCTCACAGCATTCTGATGATCTTCACAGGGAGACAACATTTCTAGCAATCATTTCATCCTTTATGTTAATATTTGTGACCTTTTAAACACCTTCAATAATAACCGATGAGCTGTCCAAATTACAGATGGTTGAAACTCAGAATTTCTGTTCTGTGGGAAATTATGCCATTTCATAATTTGATTTTGGTCTGAATTAGAACAAAAACATTTTTTTTAAACCTATGGAAAAATATACTTTTAAAATTTTGGAAAATTTCATTTAAAATTTGAAATTTCATTTCAAAATTTTTAAATTTATTATTTTATTTTTACATTATACCTGACATGTCAGTCATAGCAGTGTGTAACATCATGTCACGTCAAGTCATGATCAAAATATAACAAATGTTATCTTTCAAATAAATGTTTTCCTGCAGGTAATTTTGTCAGAAACAATGATTTAGTGGGGGGAAAAAAAATCAATTTCAGCAAAATGGCATTTTTCAATGGAAAACAGTTTCAAAGAAAATTTTCCAACTAGCTTTAGTCCGAGTACATATAAACAACAAACAATGGAGCCCATGAATACGGAAAAATAAACTAATGCATATTTACAAAAAATGTTGCAAATCATCAGCACTACTGCCAAAAATCATAATAGTTGTCTTCATTTGACAGCTGCTGTCTTGGCCAACACACCAGAGATTAAACTGAAGACCTCCAGAGCTAAAAGCATGCATTACCACAGATTGAGCTAAAGCTCTCTAACTGTTACAGACTCACATATCTTTGGATGGGATCAGTGAGGATATCAAACCGGTTCTTAAAATTAAAAAAATGTAGCGAACCGGTAGTTAGCGCCCTCCCCTGTTGCGCTCTGCGGGGCGCTGGTGGGTTTCGCGTGAACCGGTTCTTAAAATTAAAAAAATGCATCGAACCGGTAGTTAGCGCCCTCCCCTGTCGCGCTCTGCGGGGCGCTGGTGGGGTTTCAAATTTGACAGGGGAGAGCGAGTTTCACAGCGGAGATTCTCCGCTGCGATGCCCAGTCTCCCCCTCCGCCGCCGAAATTGACAAGGCAGAGTCAATTTCATGGCGGAGAGTAGTCTGAAGTTCAGAATAGGTTTTTAAATTTCACCTGCCTTTATAGAACTGGTCATTGGAAATTTGGGATATCATCACTGGATGGGATCCTGTAACATTCTCACCAGTGGGCTACACTATCTCCTGAATTGTTATTTGTGGCAGTGTTTGAAACTTATAAATTCTTTTAGCATAGGAAATGAATAATCATCTCAGTGTCTGAGGAGTATCTTTACAGAACATAACCATGAGACTGTCTTTTTCATTCCTATCTGAACAGTTTTTGAACCACATCCTTAGCTTTGATAATATGCATGCAATGAAAGCCATACCTACATTTTGTCTTAATGTGTATTAAAGAGCTCAGATAACGTAGCAAGTTCTGCTGATTGAAATCACTGAAACCAGTATTACTACATGTGTATCATCATGTATTCCTGATTCTGCAAGGTCCCACTTCAAAATCATTTGTTGATGCCCTGAGGAAAACAGTCTTTTGGTTTATAATCAACATAAATTGTGCATTATTTTCTAAAGTGATATATATAGATAAATTCTCTTTGAAACTGGACCAAAGTAGCTTGTTTGGATAGATTTATAAAGTCCACAATTGGTTTGATCTAAAAGCGGGACTTGAAAAAATAGAATACAGAGTGAAAACAATTTACTTGGTTAGTCATTTTCAATATTCCCTTTGCTAACACTAAAGAAATAGTTGCAGTAATGGATAAGAACTCTCTATCTACCGGCCCAATCACTTCTCTGCATTCATCTCACAAGGAAGTCATTGAGTCTGTCTGTCTCTGTTGTTATTTTTATTGAATTATAATAGTCTAGACCGCAACTGAGCTCAAAGCCTCATTGTGTTGAGCTCTGAGTCTCTTCCCTGAATAGTTTACCATTATAGCAGGGCAGGAAACAGTTTTCCCATCTGGCGAGAATTTTCAAGAGTTCAAAACATGTTCTTCCTCTTGAATTAGAACAAAAAAAAATTTTTTTTGAAAACTTTTGGAAACCAAAAGTCTGACCTCCAAAAATGGATAGAGGCAGTCGAAGAGCATTGCCAATTTCAAAGTTTAATTTCAGTTTTTACCTTTATTTTTTTACATTGGTTTTTACTCTAACGGAATTTAAATTTAAAATTTATATTTCAAAATAAAGTCATTTGGATCTGAAAACCAACACTTTTTCATTTAGAAAATGTCAAAATAGGCTATTTTCAACAATTTCAAAACTTTTTTCATCTTTTTTTCAAAGTGGGAAATGTGCCAAACCAACTTTTTCCTGCCCATGGTTTTGATTTTGATGAATTGGCATTTTCTGATGAAAAAACTTTTTGTGGAAAAGTTCCCTACTGTTTCTACTCATCATCTGAATGGGAAAGATAATCAAAGGGACTGAGAGTTTAGAAGCTCTGCCTCTCAAACCCCCAGGCTCATGGCTCCTTTGCAGCCTGTGCTCACAGTTTGCAGCCCCAGGACAGCTCCAATTGTGTATTGTACATTGTTCAGTTAGAAAATTGGGACCTAAGACAGAGTGTGAGTGATTTGCCCAAGGTCACACAGGAAGTTTAGGGCAGAGCCAAAAACTAAACCTAAATCTTCTTAGTCTAAGTCCAATGCTCCAAAAGACTATTCAAAATACTTGTATTTCTCTTTAGTCAAGTATTTCTTATATCAAAGTCATGTTCCTATTTTGACAACATCACAGTCGCTTGCTATATACATTGTGTGAATATTCAATATTCAGGTTCCATTTGAACAACCATCTACTTATTCCAAAGGATTTGTCCAATATTATTGTGGGAAGTAAATTGGTGTGAAAAACTAATAATTACATGCTAATAACAGAATTTTGGGAAGGTTTCACACATCAAAACTGTAGCAAAGTAAAAACAAAAAAAATCACCATTTAAAAATGCAGATATAAAAAGGTATGTAATATTATAACTGCATAGAATATATCCTGTACATATAAGAGCCATAGACTGTGATGTCAGGCACAGTCCTGTGCAATACGTACCATCTCTGGTGTAGCCCTGAGAGGCACTGTGCCTCAGACACACACCTTTGACTCACAATGTCTCCCCATATTCCTCATGTGGGGCAGGAGTAGCAATTTGTGGCTGTTTTGTAACAACAATTAAGACACCCACCTAGTCACGTTGGCAGCCAAAGCTCTACTTACTGCCCCCTCCCATACTTTCCCTGACCATCTGTCCAGAAAGACAGGCCCATCTACACATTTGGACCCAAGTGTGTTAGGGTGTTCTTCCTCTCTCCTGTGGGTGTACCGTTCAAGTCACTATCTAGCATGTACAATACACCAATACTAACTACATATGGATAAACATACATACATAGTAGGTCAAATTCTGCACTGACTTACAGCCCATGCACTCCTGTTCGGCTTGCAATTGATGTAAATGAGAGAAGAAATTAGCCCAATATTTTCAAAGTACACAGTGTTTCCAAATGCTGTGAAATGGCTAAAAGGAAATGGAGGTAGGCCAGGCTGGAGCTAATTTTGATTATGGGAGATTTCAGGTGTAAAGAGTTAGTTTTGAAAAACCAAAACCATGTAGGGCTGAGCTCCAATTCCCACTTTTCTGAAGCCTCAAAATCTGAGAGAGAGTTGGGATAGATTATCTGGTTTTTCAGTTTAGCAGTTTGCAGAAAGGTGGTGCAAGTCCATATTACAAAACTCTGATGTTCAGTTTCTTGTTTTGGGAAACTAAAGCGAGGATTATTTCATATTTTGGTTGTATTTACCTGACACCTTATCTCAACTTAAAAAACTTTTTTTTTAATCAATAGTAAGGTGTTATGGGGAGCCTTGTTTTTCTTCCAAAGCTCTGAGAGTGTTCAGATCATAGGCTTTTCTTCAGATCCAGCCCTACATAGAACCACAGAAATTAGACATCAAACCAGATAAACTACTATCTTTGCCCACCAGTGCAGAGTTGTTCCTTCACTCAGGGAAGAACCATATTCCCTTCCAAACCCAATGGTTTAATTTTCCCCCCTCAGTTACATCTATGCAATTGCAACTGAGTCAATTATTATTTAACTTAACTTCAGTGAGGGCAAAACATACGCCATACTTAATGCAAAACTTTATGGAAAGCCAGGGGAAGGTTACTGGGGTCAAATCAAATATGTATGAACGTTTCCCACCCAACCCCCAATATAATGGTCCTTTAAGCTATTAAACAGCCCCATGTTCGTCTTCTGCTGTTTTCATGACAGCACCATTAGCAGAGCCCTGTGTTAACAGACCCCAACTGGTGCTAATTCCATTCTTTCATTGCCTGCCTTTTATAGCCATTGCTAATTTTCTGAGCTCATAACTTCTCATTCTATAGTTGCTTGATAACCTCACAACAGCTTTCGCTACCATATTTGCATACAAATATGTGATTTAGAAAGACAGTTTTATCTCATTAGACATACTTGCCTTGCCTGCAATTGTTTTATGTTTTAATCTACTAATCATATGGGGACACTAAAGCCACATGAGCACAGTGTTGTTCTGAGGTATATTATATTAGTTATACCCGTGGTATAGCAGTGCAATACTTGCCATATTAAATTAGAAACTCTTTAGTGTAAGTTTCAATGAGAATATAGTTCTACTGGGTATGAAGATGCTTGTTGAGAATTTCAAATATTTTTAATACTCTTTACAAGCATAACCTACCATCACCCAGCACCCTACACTTTTCTCACATAACTCTGTTAAGGGACCATTAAAAATCCATTAAGCTTGTTAGTTTGTACAGCTTTCAGGGAATCCTACTGCAAGTTTTTTCTATTTCAACACTTATTGAATTATATTAGACAAAACAATCTCTAAGCTATTGAGACTTTACTGGAATAGCTGAACTGAGAAATATCTCGGGGGCTTTTGGGGACTGCTGGGTGGGTTTTAATAGCAATTGTGTGATCATATTTTGCTTTATGGATTGTTTTTAAAGGAAATTGCTATTTCTCTCCCCTAAGGAATCCTACATTAGAATTATCAAAATGTGAAGGCGAGAAGATGGTTTTATGGTTAAGGCAATGGGGGGAGAGAGGGAGGATTCAGGAAATCTGCATTCACTTCTTGGATTGGACATAGACCTTGGCCAAGTCACCTAGGATCTGATTCTGGAGGGGCTGAACACTTGCAATTAATGTCAATTTCAAGTGGAGGTGCAGGTGCTCAATATCTGTGAAAAATCAAGCTCTTAATCTCTCTGTCCACCAGTTCCCATCTGTAAAATGGAGATAATAATGCTTCCTCTATTTTGATATTAAGCACTTAGGAGCAAGGGTAGTCCATTACTCTGAGTTTGTACCATGCTTAGTGCAATGTGACCTCAATCTCATAATAATTAATTATATTTTTATAATTAATTATATATAATTAATTAATAAATAATAATAATAAGGAATCGATAGAAAATTCACTTTTCTGACTTCATTGGTATTTGTCACAAAGTCTCCCATTAAACTAACCGGACATGTATTGCATCAGAACGTGCAGCTATATTTGTTCTGTCCAGCCATCTAGCCTTGCAGTCATACGTCATATTCTTCCCTGGCAATCAGTGCCTTTGCACTATGAAAGGAATTTCATAAAGACTCATTGTAAGCTATTGTCAGGACAGATTGGTACCTCTGTATGAGGGCTGGTATTTGAACTGTTTGTTATTTCTGGGACTGCATCGCATTACTGGGAATGTATCAAGCTCCTAATGGGGATTTAGAATATTTGACTGCAACAGCGCATTTTGACATGCTTCCTTAAAGGGGCAGTGCTAGCAGTCCTCATATTTCGGTTGCCTACAGCCCTTCCAACTGTTTTATTTTTTTGTTTGTTTGTTTTGAGAGCTGTAATGCTTTCATAGAAAGCAGAAGGAACCTGGGATTTGGTAAGGGCAGGGCCCCCACATGGTGGGGGGAAAGGGGACGCTTTACTGGCGGCCGGAGGGGGCTGGCCCAACCTGCAACCCCCATTATCATGAGAAAAAAAAAATTCATGGCTCATGAGATTGTATGTATGGGATGAGGGACTGTGGTATGTGTGTGGGAGGGACCCACGTTAAAAATTTGTGCTGGGCCTGAAAAGAATGCTTGGGCCCTGGGTTGGGGAGTAGCCCTGGGGACAAGGTGATGCCTTTCACTGTGTTCACATCCTCAATTGATTCAGATTTGACTGAGTTATAACCTGCCCAAACCCACTATTCCCCCTCTGTGCTTTCCTCCCTTGCACTTTGCAGAGACTGAGGGCGGAAATCCATTAGCATTCAATTAGCCCTGTGCATGCACTGCCCCAGCATTTCGTTTCAGCATGACACACAGTGCTGAATCTCAGAATGGGACCCAGGCAGAATGGAACTCCCTCTAGCTGCTGGGGTTGCTGTTTAGAACACACTTGAGACTAGGGGAATATGCCAGGGGTGGCCAAACTGTGCATCACGAGCCACATGTGACTCTTTTACAGTTAAAGTATGGCTCAAGGAGTCCCCTCTCCCCCTCCCCCATTCTCCACCTACCAGTCTAGGCTGAGGAGCTCGGAGCGTCTGCCCTGCAGCAGGGATGGGGAGAGGATTCTGCCCAGCGGGGGGGAGAGGTCTCCAGGGGTCAGTAAGTTTGGCCACCTGTGGAATATACCCTAGACTAAGAACAAGGGTGTCAAAAAATCAACGCATGCTTCTCCTGCTGACCTTTCACGGATCTGTAATCTGTACCTTTCACCGTTCTTATTGTTGAGCAAGGCCTCATACCCTATTGAGAGATGAGTAAAGCTGGAAACGCAACCCAGATCTCTAACACGGCAGATCCAAAATTTAGTCACACTGTCTCTCAGAAAGAATCTATCTGCCAAATCTAAGTACTTGTCTACCAGTGTTGCCAATTTAGTTGTTTTCCAACTCCCCTGTAAATTTGAACACTCCTTCTAATTTCAATTCCTGGGGACAAACACAAGTGTGATGTCTGTATGTAACCCAGGATACTAATATATGATCATTTAATTAAAGAGGGAGATTTGCAAAGCCACAAATGGCAGTGAAGACAACATAATACACATGCACAAGGGGGGTAACCTTAACAGAATTGCACAAGTAACCTTAACTCTGACCTTCGCTGACTTTTGGCTTTGCAACCTCACTTGCATTCATTCTATATAATTAGTATATGCATCACACGCCTTGCACTAAATATAATAACAAAAGTTTTTTGCAGGCAACTTTTTACAAGTTGGAGCTTAGAAGGATTTTCTTAACAACGATTAGACTTTGGAATGTTCAGCACAGGGAGGTGAAGACACTTCAGATGAATCTAAAGTGCTTGAAGGACTAGCACAGAGGACAATGCTGTTTTTTGCAACCGGTTGCATAAGATGACTTAGGAGGCCTTGTCAGCCTTTTTCCTCCATGATTCAATGAAAGATTTTTTTTCCTTTCGATTTTTTAGTAAGAAAAATAACTGAATTTGATGAGGATGATCTCACTTATTCTGTTTCTGCTGAACAATTAAGTTGAACTGCATTGTGCTGTGATCACAGTAGATTTCAGAAGCTGCTATAATGCCCTTAGCTTGGCCAATACCTGGAGAATTGACAACATTCCTCAGAAAACAGTGTAGCAATCCAAGAACAGTATTTCCTCCTCTGTGTCAGTACACAAACCATGCCCCAGCGGGATGCCTGAGGGCACTGCCTTTCAGATGAGATGTAGAATTAAGGATCTGGCCACTTGTACTAGTAATTAGAAACCCTTGCCACTTTTCACAATAGGAGTAGGCTTTCTGGACAAATTTCAATTTGCTAATTACATTCTGCCTACCTAAGTTCCCCCTACAAATTCAATGGATGGTGTTCTTCATTTGTTGCCCTGCAGCAAACTGGTGTGCACTGCTGCTGTGCACTATTAAACAGCTGCTGTAGTTCATCCTCTCAGCATTTACACCGCAAATGATGATGATGAATTATGGTCCTGATCTTGAAAACACTTAAACACGTGAGTAACTTCAGTCACATGCGTAGCTCTAACGAGACTAATGCATGTCAGCACTGAGTCACTGAGGCCTCTCATATGTAAAGTTATGTGGGTGTTTGTGTTTTAAATCCTGACCGCTATACACTTTATAAGATTGCACAAGTGGGAATTTCTACAGAAATAGGCACTCAAATCCAGTAGCATTCAGTGGGAGGCAGTGTGATCTAATAGCTAGAGCACTGGAGTGGGATTCAGGAAACATAGACTCTATATCTGAGTTGCTACTGACTTGCTGGATCACCTTTGGCAAGTCACCATCCCTCTTGGGGCCTCAGTTTCTGCATCTGTAAAATAGGTCTAATGATATTGACATAATATTTAAAGAGCTTTGAGATCTATGGATGAAAAACACTATGTAAAAGCTGCTGGGTATTACTATCTAATTCCTTTCGGCTCCTCCGAAAATCCCAGCACTTATCAATAAAAACCTTCCCCACAAAAATCTAGGGTTTGTTTGACTGTTAAGATTGTACTGGTATTTAAGCAGAAATACAAAAAGGGGTAATGTGTATATCTTCTTCTTAGGAATACTGAAATTGCCATACTAAACTGGAGAAAACAGAGAAAGGTATGACACAATCCAATTGCTGGAAGTTGAAGCTAGACCAATTCAGACTGGAAATAATGCATAATGTTTTAACAGTGAGAGTAATTAACCACTGGAACATTTAACCAATAGTTGTGGTGGATTTCTCCATCACTGAACATTTTTAATTCACAATTGGATGTTTTTAGGAAAGTTCTATGGTGTAACCTGATTTTGGGTGTTTAGTAACTTGAATAGGGTTATAGGCTCACCAATTGATCTGATCAGAAGATAATGAGGTTCTTGTCCGGGAATCAGGCTCCAGAAGAGTTTTATAGGGACCCCAGGGTGCCCGACAGGAAGGCTCACAGTGATAGCCAAATTTGTATAATTTTAGAAGCTTTTATTAAGATAACATAAAATGATAGACAAAAGACTGATTAAAAGAAAGTGAATAATCAAATGGATAATGGATAGGATTACAGTCTTATTTTAGAGACTCATGTGATATGTATTTCTGTGGTATGCTTTGGATTAATATACTCACACCCTTCCTGATGACCTGGTTGAGAGAGATGTCTGGTTCCTCAACTCTTGAGTAGAAGGGCAGAGAGGTAGGCAATGCTAAGACTAACATTACAAATAATACTAAGTATAAACAAAGAACAAAAAATCTCAAAACTAACTAAAAGAAGCTTCAAGAAGGAGTAGCTGACGATCTCCCCAAATAACACAATTTGACACTTCCTATACCCTGACCAATATGGGTCCTGCTTTGAAGTCTAAACTTGGATTCTTTACCCCCAAATTATTAGGGTTCACTTATTCTATAGGCTGGCAGGTTCATGCGTATTAATGACATATCCACATCCTTTCCAGACAGTTCCAGATGGTTCGTTTATCTCACCTTTATTATTTCTGGCCCTTTTTGTGGGTTCTGTGGTGTATCTGTGAAGGTTTCTTGGGGCATAACCTGAGACAGCTCCCCCCGTTTTGATGCCTCCTGACTTATCTAGAGTAAAGGTTATAACCATATATGTCTTATCCTCATCATTACATATCTGGGTCAAAAGTCCCGAACATATGTACACCAGCTGTCTTAGCTTTCATACAGGATGTGTCCTCTAAGGTACCTTGCATTACAGCTATAATACTTTAATAAGAATCTATGATTCTATTATAATAAAACAATACTTAAATCCATAAGAAAAGATATATATATCTGCAAGCAAGCATGTTAGTCCTATAGGCTACAATGGCCTCTGCTATAGAAGGGATCAGACTAGATGAGCACCCTGGTCCCTTGAAATCTATGAATCCGTGGTCTAATCTAATATCTCATCCCTGTTGGTGGCTAGAAACAGATATTTCACAAAAGCATATGAGAAATTCTGCAGTATAGGATTACCTACTCCAAGAGGAATTTCCTTTTAACCCCTAATAGCCAGAGATTGGCTGAAGCCCTGAATCAGGAGTGTTTGTATCAATTTCATTAAACCTGTTTACAGTAGAACCTCAGAGTTATGAACACCCTGAGAATGGAGTTGGTTTGTAACTGTGAACAAACCGTTATAGTTGTTCTTTCAAAAGTTTACAACTGACTATTGACATAATACAGCTTTGAAACCTTACTATTCAAAAGAAAAATACTGCTTTCCCTAGTTTATTAGTCATTTACGTTTAAAACGGTACTGTATTGTATTTGCTTTTTTTTTTTTTCTGTCCCTGATGCTGCCTGATTGCATAGTTCTGGTTCCAGACAAGGTGTGTGGTTGACTGATCAATTTGTAACTCTGGTGTTCGTAAGTCTGAGGTTCTACTGTATTATTTATATTATTTTTTAAATATTTACTATCAGAAATCTGGATATCCTTGTTATCCATGTAAATGTCTAATCCCCTGGTGGAATCCTGCAAAACTCTAAGCCTCTTTTGGTGGTGAGTTCCATAGGATAAAAGTGCATTGTTCAGAAATTTTTTTTTTTTTTATCAATTTTTAATTGACTACCTTTCAATTTCATTGAACATCCCCTTGCATTTTGTTATGAGACTGAGTGAAATAAAATTCTAGAGCTACCTTCTCCATAAATTTCAGTACTGTGTATGCTTCACATTCATCTGCTTGCAAAAGTACACAATTCCAGTTGTGACCTGGGAAGTTAATGTAAGCTATTGCATCTTTGGATGTTTGTTAAAATATTACAGGCATCTTTAAAGCTTGATATTTGGGTGTAGCACTGAGACACACTGAGTTTGTGATCTCAGCCTTTTCTTTATTGCACCTTTAAATCATCACATAATTTGTTTCATTTGGCAGTCTTGACACAAGTGAGATCCAAGATTGGAAGAATAAAATAATATCTTTCATTTTATCTAACACCTTTCAAAACTATGAATAAAGGCTACCTTTAGCGCAATTTCACTCATGACTGAAGTGCAGCCACCTTCTGAGTGGAATGCCAGGGCTGTTTAGTGTTGTTTAGCAACACTACATAACACTATAGCCCCAAAATGGAGATTATCCCCATCCAAATGAAACTATGGTGAGAACTTTTGATAGGAAAAATGTAATGATTAGAGCTGGTCAGAAAAATTCCAATAAAATATTTTTGTCAGAACTTTCCAATTTTGAGATTGTGTTAAGTTCCTCTGGAAACCAGTCAACTTTTGAAACCTGCTCATCAGGGTCTGCAACTCTGTGGGATTTCCAAGGTCTGCAACCTTGAGGCAACCAGTCACGTGAACTGTCCTGGATTTGGGCTAGCCTGGTGGACTGTATTTGAGTTGGATGCAGCAGAACAAAGAGAAGAATGCAAGGGTGACCAGGTGGTTCCTGTCCCTCCAACCATTCCTATTTACCATCCAACAAAGGGCCGAGAGCCGCCATGTCAATGAAGATGGCCTGTCACAGGTGCACTGTTTTGCGACCCAAGTCACCCGATTCCATGGTGTTGAGCAGTGGGGAGGGATATATGACAGGGTCAGACTAGAGGCTTCCAGAAAGTGCTAGAAGGCCAATATATCAGCCCCAGCTGAGCAAGGGTATCTCCAGGTTAATTAACACACCTGGAGCCAATCAAGGGCCCACCCAGGATTAGTTAAAAGCCTCTCCTCTAGAGAAAGGGTGTGGCTGGAATTGTGAGAGTGAGGCAAGTGTCTGAGCCAGCAAGAGTAAGCAGAGTGTGTGTGAGCAGGCAAGACGCTGTCAGAAACCAGGAGAGTTTAGAAGAAGGAGCAGAACACTGGCAGAAGAGAACCCTGTGGGTACAAAGACTAGGACAGGGAAAAACCCTGCCCAAAGAAGGCAAAGGACCTTTCCCTAGCCTGCAGGCCTGAGGGAAAAGACCTTTCCAGAAGAGAAAGATAGAACTGGACATTTGATTTGGCACTACCACTCCGAGTGGGGTTGTCAGAGGTCAAGAGCCTCCCCTGGCAAAGAGGCCAGGAAGGGCCCCTGTCCAAGCAAGGTATGGACAGTCAAGGGGCATGGGGAAGTAACCCAGGGAAGCTAGCAGCTTTCCTGAAGCCACAGCATGAGACTGTTTGTTACTTGTAGGATCCCTGAGTTGGGGCCAGGAGTCGAGGCTGAGACCGGGCCCCACCCCAGCCATTCACTGGAGGGGCAAGAGTCCCAGAGAAGAGGCAAGGACATGTGAGAACCAGAGATAGGACTGGGACCCAGCAGGGAGCAGCCACCTTAAAGAAGCTGTATTACACTCCCCCACAACTACATGGTGGAAGAACACTAAGGGGTAAAGCAGTTCCCTGACCTACCTCTGGAAGGAAGCGCTGGACCCACCAAGGTAGAGGAAGAGCTTTGTTGCAACACCTAATTCGCACATGCAATTTGAAAGGGGAGAGAAATCACACTCCACAAAGAAGTATGTATATATTCAGTAGACTATTTAAGCTTATTCTTTTCTCATCTCAGACTTATGAGCTTTGCAAAACTTTTTGTCTCAGCTGGAAGATCCTTTTATTTACTGTACCTCACATAAAAGCTGATTGCTTCTCCCAAGTGTCTGATCTTTAATATATAATCTATGATCTATAACAGAAACAGAATAGATTTGAAAGATGCTCATAATTCATCTAATTTCAGTTCCTTAAAATTCTTTTATCCAATATTCTAGATAAACAAATGAGTGAGGTAATTATTTCATGGGCTATATCACTTTTATTATCTATCCTGTACACACAAACGCCAAAGCTCTTTTCCTTTAACAACATATATTTTTGTTGGCCGTACAGGAACAATACTGGGACATGTCCCTTTAGCCTTATGAGATTGATTCCAGACAAAATTGGTCATTTTATGAAAAAAACTGATATGTGATGATGTAATCAAATCATATTGTATTGTATACACTTCAGCTGGTAGGGTTAGAAGCAGCCAAAGCAGGGATTGCTGTACCTGGAGCGGAAGGGATAAAATGGGGCCCAGCCAAGGCCAGCCCTCCCCACTTCCCACTCCCCAGCACCACTTGGTCCTAAACTGTGCATGGGAGACACCCCACACACATTCTGGGGACAATAGATACCAGGTGGTGCCCCCATCCTCACCATGTGGCCGTAGGGGGAAATTTACAAAGAAGAGCCAGACAGACACTCCATCCAGTAGGAGCATAAGCAGCCAATGCAGGGACATTGGTCCTTTTGACATCTGGAGAACTTTCTATGCTTTTGAATGGACTTTCTCTGCCCTACGCTGACTGGCAGTGTGCTCCAACCCTCCTGCCCCCACTCCACCTTGCCTGCTCTCATATGCTCTTCAGTTCATCTTCACTCCACAACAGCCCCTCTCATCCTCTTCTCCCCTGCCTTGTCCACCTCGTCCATTTTCTTTCTCTTTTCTTTCTGTTTAGCTAATCCAATATAAATTAAACAGAAAATAAATAAATAAATAAAATATATCATGAAGCTAGCGTGTTGTTTGCCGCCATCACATAGCTCACTCTGGGGAAATGTTAGACCCCCTTCACTCATCCTGTCTTGTATAATTAGACTAGAAGTTGGTCATGGTGTGGCTGGAACAATGCCCTCTTGTGGACTTTATAGGCTGCATGATAGAACCACAGGTCTCCCCGGGGAAAGAAATTTCAGTCTCCAGTGTACACTGAATCAGGCTCTGGCCTGGTGGCTAATTTTTAGGGGTTTTGCCAGAGGGGGAGTGTTGGAGGGGCTTAACCCTGAAATGTCCTAAAACAAAAAGCAAATCCAACTCAATATTGGGCCACCCACTAGTCTTCTCAGGGGGCTTCCCTGCCCTTTCCTTTGGGCTTGACTCTCAGTCAGTCTCTTACATAGGCATTACTCTCTCCTTGGGGTCTAACTGCTCCACCCAAGTGGCTGCTTTGGCTAGCAGGCCTGTTTTTCCTTACCTCTGCAGGCAAAGTTCCCTTCAAGCAGAGAGGGCAGCGCTCCATCCTCCTTCCTGGCCAGTCTGTCCTGAACTACTACTACTTCATCTTATATTTTATGGCAAAGCACACTCCTCTAGTGAGCTACAACCACCACCTCTTTTATTCCTGATGCATTCATGCCAATCCACTCTTTTACACTGCTCTATATGCTTAAGAAAATGTAGTAGAACTCTTCAGTGTTACGCTACTTTCCCAAAACTCTCCCATAACCCCTCCTAGTACAGTGTGTCACCTTAAAGAGTCTAAATTATTCATGAAGAGCCTTTCTTTCCTGGAAACACTCCCTACATTCTCATAGCAGGTGATCCACTATTGCTTTGACCTTCCATGTGTTACACAACCCATCTTTGAGTCTATTCAATAAACGTAAATGATTGTTCACACCACAGTGCCAGTTAACAGTCCAAATATGAATATTTCACTGAATTTATCCTCTGTTCTGGGGCATGCATCATAGAATCTTCTTCCTCTTTCCTCCCTGGTCCTCCTTTCTTGCCATTTCTTTTTAACTAAACTTTAAAACTCCTGCACATTCAAAGGAGTTTTTGTATCAAGTTTATTCATTTTTTAAAACAATTTTCATTTCTTTATCTGCCAGGGATACCAGCAAGTGCTGGAACCTATGCAAATACTATGTTCATGGCTGAGCATACAAACACTGCTGTCAAAATCAATATTTCATTTATTAAACCACTCCTGCTTTTTGAGGTGCCCATTTTAATTGCCAGTAATCCTTATAACAAATCCAAAAAGAAAACATCTGTTGTACACGTGGGTCCCTATTTCTGTCAGTGCTACCATTATTCCCACCCATTCAGCCGTCGTAATGGCTACAAATTTAGATATTGTTTTAGATGTTTTTAACTCCAATCTCAGGGATGCAAAAGGCTGTTGCTATTCTACTTGATTTTTCATTTTTAGATCTGTCAGTATATAGTTGGCTATAGTGACTCCCTTCATCACCTATGAACTCATAAACTTTATATATCATATAGGATGACTTTTTCTTTCCCTTTATTTTATTACATAATTCCAAATCCACAGCTGGAAGCCCTGAACTGAGTCGAGCTTTCTCCTTTTTGTCCCCTTTCAGGCTTGGCATTGGCTGATGGCATGATGGGGTGAGGCTAGGTGGGTTCCTGGGCTGTCCTTGACCCCTTCTCTGCTGGTGTGGCTCCTCTGCTCCATAACAAAGCTATTATGGGCAGGGCCCATCTTCCACTACTGTGTGTTTGTACAGCTCCTAGCGCAATGGGACCTCACTCTTGGAGGGCCTATAGCCTGTAGTATAATAAACATAATTAATAATAATACAAACAAGTGGATAGAACTGTGTATTGATAATAAACTGACATTTCCTAATTTTGATTGCTTGATGTTGCAACCTTAACAATGTTCTTGTCATGTAGTTTTTTCTATGAAATATAGAATTTGTTGAAAACCAATGCTAGGATTCAAGCCAATACGGCCATAACTAGGATCTGAAGTGCCACAAAAGAAACTGCATGGGTTCAAGCATCATCCCTCTTAGACTGAATCAGGGCCTACAGAGACATACAAAACAAGATGTACTACGAGGCTCATAGAGTGATGCTAGTTAAATATATTCTTGTTGTTACTACTACTATCTGTATCACTGAATCTTCCAGAGACTTCAGTCAGGACCAAAGCTCCATTATGTCAAGGCATTGCACAAGCACATAGGAATAGACAGTTCCTGCCTGAAAGAGCTTATAAATCTTCCTCTCTCCCCCCCCCCCACACACACTAATGTGGGTTAAACTTTCTATCCCTGTGATGCTATATAAATGATTAATGATAATAAATAACATGCATTCTATATGCCAAATAATTTTAGAAGTCTAAAGAATGAACTAAATCTCCTGTCTTTTCATAATTACTGATAAAAGCCCCAATTTGCTCCAGTTTGAATGTAGTTAGGCTCACAAGGTTAAGTCTATTCTATTTTAAAAGAAGAAGAAAACAGAGGATTTGATTGTTCATGACATTTTGTTCAGAATCAATCATTGTCGGCTCAGGTTAGACTGATTTACTATGAGTCTGCCATAGAAAAGATTTGCCACAAATGCCAAGGCTCTGAGCTATTTCCACTGCGCTGAACATAATGATAGATTTATCATTGCAATCAAGATGGTAAAACAGCATGGTCCCCAGAGAAGAGCACCAAGCAAATTGATCACAACAGCCCTGAAGTTATATAAGGGCTTTGTTTATCTGGTCTCAGTCTGCTGGAATAATAATCCAATTTAAGATAAAACACTCTGATCTTTACAGAAGTTTGGCCAGGTTTTATCTCCCTAAAAACATATACAGTGGAATAATATTTACCAGGAAGTAAAATAACTACCCATTAAAAAAAAAGTACATAATAAAATCCAGTCCAACATATTGTACAGTGGTAGGAAATACTATTATTACCATGGACAGTAACCACCAGTTTTACAGCATTCTCTCAATCTATAATTGAATACGCTGTAATAGCTTAGTAAGAAAGTGAATAATGTGGGAACCAGAACATTTGCTTTTAATGCATTACCTTTTCATTACAGACATTCTTTCCTAATTCAATCAAGAGATGGCGACAACATGAAGTGCTTCCTGACCCTAAGTACATTAAAGCTAAGATGAAATATCGGCCCTTTTGTGATTATGCAGCAGCCAACTGGGCTTTTGCACCAAGCTGATGGAAATAATCACCCTTTCGCTAGCACCGTCCAGCCATAGACCTCCAAGCACTTTGCAAAGGAGTGTAAGAATATTATCCGTTTAACAGATAAGTATGCTGAGCCACAGACCTGGGTATGTCTACATTGCCCCTGGCCATGAGTATCTCACACTGGGTAGACCGACTTGTGCTAGCTGGGTTTGCATAGCACTAGCTAGGTGGACATTGCGGCATTGGCTGAGGCACGGGCTAGCCATGTGAACTCAGACTCACCCTATCTATCTGCGCATAAATGGCTACCTTGAACCTTGGCTGATGCTGTAATGTCCACACAGCTATTTTTAGCACACTTGCAAAAGCCCGGCTACCACAAGCCTGTCTGTTCTGGCTAGGAGGCTCGGTCCCAGGTGCATTGTAGACATACCCAGTGAGAGAGAGGAAGTGACTTGCCTAGAATGACTCAGCGGGTCAGCGGAACAGCTGGGAACTGAACGCAGGCTTCTTGTGTATTAGTCCAGTGCCCCATCTGATGGATCAGAATGCCTTATTTAGGGTCAGATTGGCCAATCTTTTGCTCCCCCCTGCATGCGGAGAGGGAGCAGCCACCTCTACAGCAGTATTTCTCCCATTCTCCTGAGCTCTTCGGAGAGATCCCAGCTGACTTTGGTACTCTTGAGGAAAGGGGTGAGTTTAGCTGTGGAAGCAGCCTCTGCAACTGGTAGGGAATTGTCATGGGTGTTACAGAGGCAGGGCATTACTGGCACCTGCGGTAGAGCCACATTAGCAGTGGACCTCTCCACAGATTGCCCTTGGCCCAAAGTGGAACTTGGTGGGGACTCCTGGCATTTGGAGGCCAGATCCCTGCTTTTTCCAGTGTAAGAGACACAACCTGCCTCTGACGGAATCTGGAAGACCCTGAAATGCTGACTGCCCTGGCCTGTTCACAGTATGGTGTTTCCACATGGCTCTTTGTTTTCACTCAGACCTTATTTGAGCAAGCTCTTTTCATTGGCCATTTGCATAGATAGTAAGGATCTCAGGATTTGGCATATAGATTAAAAGACCAAAAATTCTGAAGAGTTATATACATTCCCAGTGAAGAATGAAGCCAGAGCCCATCCTTAATAAGAAAATCTTATGTAACTCCCTTGAATTTAGGCATGTAACTAGGGCCAAGATCATAAATGCTTAAAGTAGATTATAAATTCTTTGGAAAAGTGACTATATACTCCCATTTGTTTGACTGCATCCAGGACAATAGGACCCAATTAATTCAGGTTAGTATCTTTATCTTCATTTTGAATTTAAATTAGGTTAACTAGATACTTTTCTACTGTGAACTGCGAGTATACCCTCTTTATATAGTGTCTGTTACTGACCATTGCTGTTTGACTTTATGCAAAGTAGTATTAACTGATTAATTACAAGAAATAGAACAGAATAGCAGCATTTTTTGAAAGCAGAATAATTAAATTAAATGCAGTGTTCCATTGCATTCTTCAATTCTTGTCCCTAAGATGTTGTTTTCTAGAGACAAACAGTACCAGTTCAATCCCAAGTGTTGGCCAAGATAGTGGTCATCACAGAAGCACTTAGGGACAGATTTACAAAGATATTTTGGCATCTAAAGATGTATACAGGTGCTTAATGGGGGCTTTTAAAGGGCCAAAAACAGGATAGGTGTCTAACTCCTTTGAATTCCAGAGGTTTTAGGTGCCTAATTATCATAGGCATATTTATTAATTCCACTAGGTCCTTCATTTTAAGATACCTAAATCCCTTTGTAAACCTGTCCCTTAGCTTCCATGCATATGGGTGCTCTAGGAAACACTGAAGTCGGCAGGCAGATATATATGCCGGTTGTCAAAGAAGGCAGAAAAATGACTTCAGGAAATGGTTCAAAAAGGTAGATCTCACCTCTCTCTGTTGTAACTGTTTAAATCTGTAGCAGTATAAATACCAATATCCAGACCAGTGATCCAGGATTTCCTAAAACTCCCTCTACTCTTTTGAAACTTACTGTCTCTCAAAGATACCAGGAAACTGGTTCATCATCCAGTCCAGCTGGGATGAAACTAAGGGAGGACCTTGCATGAATTCACTGTACTCTTCACTGTATATCCATTCATCTGGGACTCCAGCTACCTCAGAGCTTCTCTCTGCCTCTGAGAATCGCTGTGGTTGACGTATAAATGGGCATTCTGGATACAAAGTATCTTCTCACCCATAGCCAAAATTAGCCAAAAATATATCCCTTCCTTCATCCTGCTCCTGTGAAAATAGTTGGTATTTGTTATGTATGCTGACGATGAATAGATTAGGGCTATTCTGGACCAAGAGCAGAGAGAGTCCCAGAGTTGAGGGCCCTCACAATGATCAGATGATGCCCTAAAGTGTGACATTTGGCTATATCTGTGCTATTAATATTATAAAACTAATATCGCTGGCTCAGATTTGCACCCAGATCATTCAGGTCCTTTACATTGCTACAGCACTGCCCAGATGTCGTAGAGTGCTGGGATAGCCAGCAGTATCCTTTCAATCCCAAATGACGTGTCTGTGTTAGGCCGGGCCGAGTGTGGCTGAAATGCTGCTGCCATCCAGCTGTCATCTGCTGGAGTAATGGATCCTGGGCTCCTTTAAAGAATTCTGGGATAGTGTAGAACAGATTTCTTTTCAACCCTCCCTCTCAAGGTGCTGCCAGCAGACAATGGGCATAGCTGAAAAATCCAGTCCATAAAATCATTAAGTTGTACTTCTTCCATCTCCAGCCGCTGCTGTTATTCTGCTTCTTCTTTCTGTCTCCTATTTCTCTTTCCATTTCTAGCTCTCCTTCTCTCTTGGACGAAACTGTTTGACTATCCCTGATCTGGAAGCCATCTAATGAGTGAACTAGCACTTGTTGCTTGCAACTATGGGTCGATCTGATTTTGTATTAACTTCAGCATGGTTTCGAAGTATAATAAATATCCCATTCCTCAAACTGCTGCTGGAGAGCATAGACAAGGTAAAAGATCTCGACTAGTGCAGAGGCACAAACCGTTTAGCATCTCTCTCCCTCTCTTTTTTACATCCTTTCCATGCCAATTTTGGTGCTCAGAATAAAAAACACTCTCTTCTATCCTTCTCTGTTATTGCTGCTGCTTCTGTTTGCTCTAAGCTGTTGAGATTGACAGTTCTGGCCTTCTTGCTAAGGGCTCTCCTTAAGGTTTCTCTTGATTGCACATATTTCCTCACACCAGTTGGTATCCACTTGACAGCTCAACGCAGAAGTCTGTGTGTTGGTATCGAGAGTATATGGCCCAAATAAGTCTGGTGGTTCCTTCTGATTCTGGTGGAAATGAGCCTCTGGCTGGTGATTTCTTGGATCTCTTTTCATTGGTGAGGAAATCTTTCCAACCATTGCCCAGAATCTTTTCTGTTTAATGTTTTAGTAGATCCCCCCCACCGCTTGCAGCTGTATGTTAGCACCAAGATTACGTCTAAACTGAAAATTTTCAATTTTGATTTGGTGGTGAATATCTTTGATTTCCCTATGTTGTTGAGTTTAGTGAATGCTGTGGATGCCTTTCCTATCCTTGTTGTCTCTTCCTTCTTGAGGTCTCTGTTGGCCAATATGTTACTTCCCAGGTAGATGGTCTGTTCTACTTTCTTCATATTTTTGCCTTCTAATGTAATGTTACTGCTTGACATCTGGGTTTCAGGGATGTTTGTTTTAGCATGACACATTTTGAGCCCACTTGGCCTGCTATTTTTTAGTTAATATTTATAGATACATATTATCTTACTGAGTGTAACAACCAGAGAGGAGTTACATTATGTTGTAGGTAAAGTGTTTTGTAGTGTGATGCCACACAGGATGATAGAGGCAGTGGATTTACAGCTTAGAGAAGAATTGGCTCGATTCAGGCCCATGCAGTCCTATCAGAGCGTCATAGAAGACTAAACAGAATAGCAAGCTTCCCTCTTCATCAATTTATTTGTGTTTTAAAAGCATTTAACAGCCTGCACACAGATCCATTGTGGAATATTCTTCAGTCTTATGAGATCCCAGCTAAAGCCATCAACATCATCAAGGCCTTATACAGAGATGTGAAGATGAGCAGTGAGACAACAGAGTGGTTCAACCTGGACACAAGCATGAAACAGGGCTGAACTTTATCTCCACTGTTTTGTATTGCCATAGGCTGGATAATGAAGAAGTGTATTAGCATCACAAACACTAGCATGAGTAGAAGGCAATTGCCTAGAAGACATTGACTTTGCAGACGATATTACATTACTGAGTGACATCCCTGAAAAGTTACAAAGATAGACTCTGCTTGGGCTCTATAAATTTATATCTGTGCATCTCAGTTAGCACTGAACACACAGCAAATGATGTATTTGACAAATTTAGCCTCTTTCTCTGCCATGGACATTCAGTGAACAGATTGTTATTCCTTCCATTGTATTCATCATTTAAATGTACTCAATTAATATTATTTCAAGCTTTTACTCTATAGATGGATCATAAATTGTTAAAATTTGAGCTGTGTAGCTTAAATCCCTGTGACTCAATTTTTCCATCAATAAAATGTGTATAATGGTACTTTGCAAAGTGCCTTGAGAACTTCTCCTGAAAAGCATTATATAAAAGCTATATTATTAAATCGGCTAGGTTAGATAAGAAACATGTCTTTGTTTCTTTTTTGTGACTAGAAAAGAATGCAACAATTTGTGACATGAGAACTTGTGAGTGTTAATGTAAAATTAAGCTTCTGTGATTGCTCATCCATGCAACTTTGAAATTTTCTTTCTGCAAACATTTTGTTAGGATAATGTTATCACTTGTAGGTGTGAGGAAAGAAAACACATGGGGTTTTGAAAAGAGCTGATGTGAATAAATTTAAGTCAGAGAAGTATTTGTAAACATTTTATTTGCATTACTCAGCTCTGTTTTTAGGTTGATAAACCTTCAGACATAATGGTGGACCTTATTCAACAAGGATGTGATTATTTCTGCAGATGTATATATGGGTAATGTGGCTTTTAATGAAACCTGATGTGACTCCACTAGAGGGTATGTGAAGAGGATGCTAGCATAAAACACAGTTTCATAAGTCTGTTTAAATTACTTCAGAGGTAGAATTCCCAGGTTTATTCTGCCAGATTTAAGAGAGATCCAGAAACTATAGAATCTCTATAGATAGTAATTCAATGTTTGAAAAATAGAAATATAGCAGTTGATATATACTGACCACCTGACAAAGATGGTAATAGTGACTGTGAAATGCTTAGGGAGATTAGAAGGCTATAAAATATTTTAAAAAGCTCAATAATAATAGGAGATTTCAACTATCTCCATATTGACTGGGTACTCGTCACCTCAGGAGAGGACGCAGAGATGAAGTTTCATGACACTTTAAATGACTACTTGGAGCAGCTATTCCTTGAACCTACAAGAGGAGAAGCAACTCTTGATTATGTCCTAGGTGGAATTCAGGATCTGGTCCAAGAGGTGAATATAGCTGAACCACTTGGAAATAGTGACCATAACATAATACAATTTAACATTCCTGTTGGGGAGGAGGGGAACACCAAACCAGCCCACCATAGTAGCATTTAATTTCAGGAAGGGGAACTCCACAAAAATGAGGAAGTTAGTTAAACAGAAATTAAAAGGTACAGTGTCCAAAATTAAATCCCCACAAGCTGCATGGAAACTTTTTAAAGACACTGTAATAGAGGCTCAATGTGAATGTATACCCCAAATTAAAAAAACATAGTAAGAGGAAAATAGTGCCACCATGGCAAAACAACAAAGTAAAAGAAGCAGTTAAAGGCAAAAAGGCATCCTTTAAAAAGTGGAAGTTAAATCTTATTGAGGAAAATAGAAAGGAGCATGAACTCTGGCGAGTGAAGTGTAAAAATATAATTAGGAAGGCCAAAAAAGAATTTGAAGCAGAACTAGCCAAAGACTCAAAGTCACCACAAATTTATTTTTAGCATATCAGGAGCAGGAAGCCTGCTAAATGAGTGGGACCACTGGATGATCAAGAAGCTAAAGGAGCACTCAAGGAAGATAAGGCTACTAAGGAGAAAATAAATGAATTCTTTGCATTGGTCTACATGGCTGAGAATGTGAGGGAGATTCCCAAACCTGACCCATTCTTTTTAGGAGACAAATCTGAGTAACTGTCCCAGATTGAGGTATCATTCGAGGAGGTTTTGGAACAAATTGATAAATTACATAGTAGTAAGCCATCAGGACCAGATGGTACTCACCCAAGAGTTCTGAAGGAAGTCAAATATAAAATTGAAAACTACTAACTGTGGTATGTTACTTATTATTTAAATCAGCTTCTTTACCAGATGACTGGAGGGTAACTAAAGTGATGCAAATTTTTAAAAAAGGCTCCACACATGATCCTAGTATTTACAGGCTGGTAAGCCTAACTTCAGTACCAGGCAAATCGGTTGAAACTATAGTAAAGAGCAGAATTATCAGATACATAGATGAACACGATTTATCACCAATCTACTAAAATTTTTTGAGGGGGGTCAACAAGCATGTGGACAAGGGTGATCCACTGGATTTAGTGTACTTATTTTTTCAGAAAGCCTATGACAAAGTCCCTGACTACAGACTCTTAAGCAAAATAAGGTGTCATGGGATAAGAGGGTAGGTTCTCTCCTGGGTCAGTAACTGATTAAAAGATAGGAGACAAAGGATAGGAATAAATGGTCAGTTTTCAGAATAGCAAGAGGTAAATGGTGTGCCCAGGGGTCTCTACTGGGACCAGTACTGTCAACTCTTTCATAAGTGATCTGGAAAAAGGGGTAAACAGTTAGATGGCAAAATTTGCTGATGATACAAAAGTATTCAAGTTAGGTAAATCTAAAGCAGACTGTGAAGAGTTACAAAGATATCTCACAAAAATGAGAGATGGGACAACAAAATGGCAGGTGAAATTCAATGTTGATAAATGCAAAGTAATGCACATTGAAAAACATAATCCCAACTATTGATGTAAAATGATTGAGTCTAAATTAGTTTTTACCACTCAAGAAAGATCTTTGAGTCATTGTGGATAGTTCTCTGAAAGCCTCCACTGAATGTGTACTGGCAGTCAGAAAAGCTAGCAGAATGTTGGGAATCATTAGGAAAGGTATAGATAATAATAAGATAGAAAATAACATGTTGCCTCTTTATAAATTCATGGTACACCAACATCTTAAATACTGTGTGCAGATCCGGACGTCCAATCTCAAAAATGATTCATGAGAATTGGAAAAGATACAGAAAACGGCAACAAAAATGATTAGGGATATGAAACAATTTCCATATGAGGAGAAAGTCTGGGACTTTTCAGCTTGGAAAAGAGACGACTAAAGATGGATATGATAGCGGTCAATAAAATCATGACAGGTGTGGAGACAGTAAATGAAGTATTATTTATTTCTTCTTATAACACAAGAACTAGGGGTCAACGAATGAAATTAATAGGCAGGAGGTTTAAAACAAACAAAAGGAAGTATTTCTTCACACAACGCACAGTCAACCTGAAGAACTCTTTGCCAGAGGGCGTTCTGAAGCCAAGACTATAAAGGGGTTCAAAAAGAACTAATAAGTTCATGGAACATAGGTCCATCAGTGGCTACTAGCCAGGATGGGCAGGGATGCAAAACAATGCTTTGAAGTGTCCCTAACTTCTGTTTGCCAGAAGCTGGGACTGGGTGACAGAGGATGCATCACTTGATGAGTATCTGTTCTCTTCATTCCCTCTGAAGCAGCTGGCACTGACCATGGCCAGGAGACAGGATACTGGGCTACATGGATATTCTTATGTGCGTATTAGAATACTGGTGTTTCCCGTTTTACGCATCCTAGTATATCTGACACTCATCTCTCATCTATGCCTTTTCTTTAACTAGACCACATTTTTCCTCATAAAGAAAAATTGTATAAAAAAACCCACTTTGTAATATGACAGGCACTGCCCTTCACTCCGGCCAGTGGATAATGCCACCCTTGTGGTCCTAAGGGTGTTGACTGGGCTTGCAACTATGAGTCAGGTTCAACAAATATGATAGTAACTGAAGAGGAAACTAAGAGCATGTCTGTTTTGGAGCTGGGGAGGGGTATGATTCTGAGCTAGTGTAGATATACCCAGGCTAAAAATATCAGTGTAGCCTGGGTAGCACAAATTGTGGTTCAAGCTAGCCTCCAACTTGAGTTTGGCCCAGATCCCCTGAGTCTATATTCAGTGGGCTAGCATGAGCTGCTGCCCATGCTACCTCAGGTACATTGCTATTTTTAAGCGTGCTAGTTCAAGCAGAGGGAGCACGAGTCTGCTTAATTGAGATAGGAATCATACCCATAACTCCAAATATAGACTTATACACACACACACACGGGGGGGGGTTTACTCAGAATTCTCAATCAAACATGTTATTTTGAAGGAAGATTGGATTTTCAATTAAAGGATTTTTTTAATGTGTTTGGAAAGTATCTGCAATCTGTTGAAAATTTTTTATTTTCACTGTAAAACAATCTCTGAAAGCCATCCAAATGGTTTCTAATTGGAAAACCAAAATATTGTGATTCCGAACGCTTTCATGGTGCCTCAAGAGCGTTGTAGTTTGGGTGCTACATGTTCCCATTCTTTCTTATTGGCCAAGCTCCCTAGTCTGACCGCATCTCACATGGAAATGTGATTACCATAATGTGCTGTGTCCCCTCACCAAAAAATGACACTATAGTACATATTGGACATCAATGGAGACATAATCCCACCAGGAAGCTTCTAGAGGAGAATGAGAACATGTACTACAACTCCCATGAGGCACTAGGGCATCATTTCAGAATCAAAATATTTCAATTTTTCAGTTAATATATTTCGCATTTCAATTTTTTCATCAAAAAAGCAAAAATTTCCTCAGGGGAAAAAAGAATCATTTCCCAACCAGCTCTAATACACACACAGAAACACACACCTACCTCTAGATATACTAAAAAATATTACACTAAATACAGCATGCTATGTGCCAGCCACATACGTTGAGGCAAATGGGTGGAAATGTAAGGTAAGCAAAGAAAATAAAGTCAGCAGCACAGTTTAGGGATCTTTTTTTCTCTTCACTGCTCTCTGTTTATCTCCACTCTTTATGTTCTCAGTTCTCTCCTATGCACACTGGAAGTGGGGCTGAATTCTGATGAGGCTATAATTGATATAATGTTGGGCAGTATGTTGCCTCAAGGATTTAGCAGAAAAATAACAGTTGCCAAACACTTTTTCAGGTATCAGGAAGGTTGGGTAACTTGATTAAACATAGGTGTTTTGTCAGTTTCCAGACAGATTGCCTTGTTTAGGCAATTAGTTTATTTTCCACAAGGATAAAACACAATAGAAAAAAAATTGAATACCCTCACCTCATTCACCCCCCCAAAATTGCTTATGCTATTTTGAAATTCTGTTCTTGTATGCTGGAAACTAAATCTCAGTAATCTTGAACTGACTTCAGATTAACCTTGAAACTCACAAGCTAAATTGCAGAATGATGTGACCACGAACAAACAGAAGAAAAGTATTCACAAAGGCAGTAATGAGCCAAGAATGTACTCAGCGCAAACTGATATTAAACAAAAGAGCATTGCTTCATAAACTGTTCTTTTAATTTTTTGTTGGCTTCTTAAAATCAAGATTGACATAGGGAAAATAATAAATAATATTTATCACTTTGCAGTCAGCTGTAAAACGTTGCAATTTTACTTTTGGGGGTATTTGCTATATTCTTTCAATTCCCATATAGTTAGTATAGGAAATACCAAAAGACAACTATGGTAATTAGGGTTGTTCATGTGTAAAAGTGTAATTGATTATCAGTTACTGATGATTGGATCCAGAAAGATATTTCTTAAATATAAGTACATGATTAAATATATCCTTATTCAGCAAAGCACTTAAGCACATATTTAACCCCCATTAAAGTCAAATAGATACATACCTACAGTGATTAAATGTGTTGTTGAATAAAGATGGACTGCTAAATGGGGGTCTAATCTATTACTGGTTATTTCTAACATTGTATTTTATTCAGATTTGTTTTATTTTATTTTATTTTAGGATCACTAATTTTTCAGAAGAATTAAATTAAAAAACAATAGAGCTAATTATAGTTAGATTCTAACTCTTTATTTCCTGGAATGTGTTGTCTTCACTGACTAACATTGGTTTTATTGCCTGCTCCAGTTTCAGATGTGCATGCATCTTGTTGAGATTACTTAACCATCGTCTCTTTTTGCCTAGGTTCTTTTTTCTCACCATTACATTATAAAAAACAATAGATTCCTCCTAGGCTTCCATAAGCAGAGCTCATGGAAACATTGAATGGGTGCAGGTTTTCCAACTGATGTGTGATTAGGACCGGAAACAGGTTTTATACATCTATACATCTGAACCTCTCACTCCTTGAACTAACATCTTCCCCATTTTCCTCATGATTGAGCTAGCACAATATTTCAAGGCATGAAGACAGATTTCGTATCTGTGAAAATATTATTTTCCCCCCAAGAAAACAATTATAAAACATTTCAGAAAGTGGCAAAATATTTTCCCTAAATTCAGTGGTGTTTCAATCTAAAGTTGAATCTATCACTTGCCAAAAGGTAATTGTTTTGCAGCTTTCAGATGCTGAGATATGTGATTGTCCACACAGTTTTCTTTAGAGGAAATGTGAGCTGTACTTGCCCCTTGAAAAAAAGAAAAGGAAAGGAGCAAGCTAAGTTAGAACTGTCAAATTCCAAACATTTTCCAGATGCTATAAACTGTTACATAGACTATCATTTACTATTAGTCCCAGTTCAGACAAGGTGAAACGCTTGAAAAGACTTAACTGACCTCCTGGACTAGAGCAAATTAATTAAAAGGTTATTATTGGTCTTGGTCAGTATTTTATCACCAGCATCTTTTTATTTGTTTTTGTTCTTGTCATGGGGTCTTAGGTTTCTGGTTATTCTTTAACTCGGCATCTATAACCCAGCTAAGTTTGACCCCTCCCCCAGAACCAGGAAGGGAGATTTGCAGGTTCTCTCCTGCTTGACTCTGAACTTCCTTGCTTTCTCTGGTTTGCTTTGCTGTCCTCCAATAAGAAGTTACTATGGGGCCGAAAAAATACTCTGCCAGGATTTTCCATAGCTTTTTCCCACCCAGGAAGAGAACTCTAAATTGTACTCTTACACCTATGGTAGCTTGAAGTGTTTTCTTGGTGAGTTTCCAGCACTGCCTAAAAACAGGAAGTGCTTCAGATGTGTACAATAAATGTAAAACAAACAAACAAAAATGTAACCAGAATGCTTTCACCTTTCTTTTGACATTTCAGATTTGTCTATATTCGGTTACTTCTGTGAACTGATTTTTCTTCTCTAACCAGCCATTAGATAATACGGGCCACAAGCCAGATCCTCAATGGGCACAGATAACATCATTGCATGATAACCAGTTGTTGGGTGCCTAACCTGAGTTCCCTGACAGACTGATTTTCAGAAGGTGGGTGTTTAACTCAGATTATAAACTCTTTGGGGATAGGAACCATCTTGTTGTTCTGTGTTTATAAAGCACCTAGCTGAGGTCCAGTATACATAATAATATTATGCACTTTTTTTAAATCAGAGGATGAAATGCTGGCTCCACTGAAGTTAATGAGACTTTTTCCACTAATTTTAGTGGAGTCAGGATTTCCCCACCCCTTTTAAGGTGTCTTGATTTGGGTAGTCCTGAACAGAAGCATTCAAAATCACTTTTAACTTGAAGTTTTAGGCTGGCAATAATTGGGGATGTATCATAAGATTGTTTGCTACAAAATTCCTGTTGGTTATTGTACAACTCACTTACAAGAATAAATTTTAATGCACACATCAGATATTTTTTTTCCTTTATTCATTCTTCCCCATAGCTGAAAACATGGATGTTTAGATATTATCACAGTTATTACTAAAGCATAGACAATTTTATTAAATACATTTCTAGTCATTTTTAAGGGACTAAAATGGTTCTCATTTAAATTCATTAGCTGCTAATATACTACACATTCTTTAAGAAAGTAGCTGAAGTCTAACTTCGGAGTGAAGCTGAAAATGCCTCGCCTTTCCAAGGCAGACTTGTTTTCACATTTGCTTTTGGTTTCAGCCCCTCACACTTACCAGTGAATTAGAAATAAGCTGCACATTAGTTCAAAAATCACCTTTTCAGAAAACAATCCCCAAGATTGTCTTCCAGACAGCAATATTAGATTCATTTTGCTAAGCAGCTGAGAATGAGGGGACCCCCCCCAAGACTCTAACATCTAGCCTACTTAAGAGCTCCCAAGCTGCAAATCCATCGAGACCACCTACACAGTGTGAACAATCAATCAGCCAAGCAAATTGCAGCTCATCTCAGGCAGTGAGGATTGAATACGAATGCAGCTGGAGCTGATGGATGTCTGTTGGCCTTTCAGCTATCTCTCATCACCATCTAATGTCTAAAATATACCTTGTTTATAAAAAAAAAAGCTCAAGAGATAGATATTCTTGAAGAAGTCATCCTCACTATTGACTTGGAAAGGTTGGCAGAAGGTTTCTTTCCCTTCTGATGTCTAAGACTTTGTCTTCACTGCAGAGTTAACTTGTGCTCTTACCTGGGGAGTTTTAGCCCAGAAAAACCTCCAGCAGCTGACTTCTAGCCTGGGCTAGCTGACGTGGCTGGGGGTAAAGAATAGAATTTGGATTTGCTTTCGCTTGGGCTGGAATCGGCCAATTTTTCAGTGAAGGGTGGGTGCAGCTTAAACCTCCCAAGTGCTGATAATCCAACATCTTCCTCATAGTTCTCAAAAAGACAGACAAGTTCTCCCACAATTGTCCTTGACCAAGAAGGACTCGTAGGGTATGGCTGCACTGCAACTGGAGTTATGCCTGCAGCTCAGATAGGCAGAACCATGCCATTAAATAGAAATGAAGGTGTGCCGGCACGGACCCAGCAAGGACTAGCAATGCGAGTACATACCAGGGTTCCAGGAGATCTTGTACAACCCACACCAAAGCCCATTCCACTGCATCTTCACCATTTTTAATAAGCCAGAGGTTGTTTCTGACAATATTTGTAGCATGGTAAAATGTAGCAAGTAGTGCTGTGAATATATATCCAAACTTTAAGTGTTTGTGCAGATAGCTAAAGTACTATTGGAGTTCAGTTCTTATCCAATCAGGGAACAGAACATCATTTGAGTTAGAGGATCATTCACAGTGCAAATAGCAAGCTAAGAATATTTCATACATAGAGAGCAATAGCCACAGCAAATAGTTCGTGACCAGACTATAAGCTGAAAGATGTTCATATGAAAGATTCGCAGAATAATTTGGAGTAACAATGAAAGTCGTAAATATCAGAGTCTGCTCATGTGTAATTCACAAACAGAAAGAGAGGCTAAATTCATCAAATAAATTGTTTGTTGCAAGTAGTTCTTCCAGCTTTTTCAAGTGTGGCTAATTGGCTATCAATAAGGCATGGAAATGCTGAGAGAATAAAAATATCATAGAACTGGCATTCTATTACGTAATTGAGGATCATTAACTATATTAATGACTTTACTAATTCATATATTGTTAACCAATCATTAATGCTTAATTCAGGCACATACATTACAAACATTCCTGACACAAGTGTGGAACAAGATTCTTCATATCAAAAATTCTCCGCAGAGACTAAAGACCTAAATTTTGTTTGCTAAGCTCGTGCAAGTAACTTACTCATGTGAGAAAGCAAACAAGATTTGTTCCTAGGACGGACTTGGAAGATCTCAAACGTGAAACTAATTACTAGGATGTGTTTCCCCAGAGGATTAGAAAGGAAAATGGAGACAGACATACCTGATGTTTCAGGAAAGCATGTTTGTGCTTCCAGCTTTTAGGGGGAAAAATACTGGCAGAACAGGAGGAAAGAGGAGGCCAGTTCTGTAGAAGAATTTCTTTAGTATTGCTGCGAGTATTTTGCAAGTGACAGATTTTAGCATCTGCCTGGTGAAAATACTGGTCACACAGGTTACACCTGCCAAGGGCTCACACAGCTTGCGGGCTCCATGTCACATCCCTTCATGAATTGGTGTTCCCTGCAAATTGGTGCTGCTTGCACTCTCAATTTTTTGATAGTCAATTACTTCATTTTTTTTCCTTTTGGCTTTTGGGACTTCAAACATATAATATAGATGAATCTTCAGTCTGCCTTACTGAAGCCTGCTTTCTGTGTGCTGTAATTTACACTGAAAGTAAACCCTTCTTACTTGGGAAATATTCATACACATACTCTAAAGAGACTGTTGTGGTTTGGGTTAAATCTCTTTGAAACCGGTGCACGTAACAACGGTCCTTCCTTTCAGGGAAAAAATGTAAGGAAGAATTAAGCTCCTTTATAGAACCAGAATGTTAAAATAGCAGCCTCCCCCCAAAACAAAGGCACATGTTTCTGCCCAAAACAAAGGCACATGTGAGTGGAGGGGTTAAACTGGATGTTGTTTTAGCAGAGGGCTGTACATGTGTGAAAGAAGCACCAAAAAGCCCCATGCAGACAGACTTAAACCAGGTCTACACTAAAAAGATAAATTGACTCAACTACATCACTTAGAGGTTTGAAAAATCCACACCCCTGAGTAACATAGTTAAGGTGACCTAACCCCAGAGGGGACAGTAATTGGAAGAATTCTTCCATTGACCTAGCTACAATCTTTTGGGGAGATGGATTAAATAGAAGGGCAGGAGAACCCCTCCCATCACTGTAGCAAATGTCTGTACTGAAGAGCTGCAGCAGTTGTAGTGGTGTAAGCATAACCACAGCTTTAGAGAAGGAGCAGAAGGCCAAAGGCCCAGCCAGAGAAAGCGCTTTGATCCTGGCCCTTAGAAAAAGCCTAGAAAGAGCAGTGTGGCTTGGAGCTGTGGGGAAAGAAAATATCTTCTGTTCGATTCCTGTTGTGTTCATGGGAACAGGATTTTGTGCATTCTTTTAAATAATCAGCTGAACATGAGCTCCCAGTGCAATGCTGTGACCAAAATGGCTAATGCAATCTATATAAACAAGACAATCTCAAATAGGACTATGGCTGTTATTTTACCTTTGTATTTGGGATAAACTTTGTATTTGATAAACTGGAGAGAGTTCAGAGAAGAGCCATGAAAATTATTATTATTTATTTGGATTGTTGTGATAAAATATTGGAAAACATGCTTTATAGTGATAGACACAAAAATTTAATCAATTTAACTTAATAAAGAAATAGTTAGGGGTGATTGATCACAGTCTATAAGAACAAAAATTTGGTAAAGAAACAGCAGACAAACCTGTAACAGGACTCAATGGCTGGAAGCTGAAACTAAATAAATTTAGACTAGAAATTTGGCATAAATTATTAAAAGCGAGGGTACATAACCATTGGAACAACTTTCCAATAGTTGTGGTGAACTCTCCATCACTGGTAATTTTAAAATCAAGATTAGATTTTTTTTTTTTAAATCTTGTGATGTTATAACAATGTTCAATTAATGTTATAGTTCAAACAGAAATTAATTGGTGATTCTCAATAGTCTGTGTGATGCAGGATGTCAGACTAGATGATCACAGCGGTCTGGCCTGGCCTTGGAATCCATGAATCTGAATATTGATCTCATTTACAGTAGTATTGGAACTAGATAGCACATTAGAGGCACTGGTGGGAATTGAGGCAACGCAGAGTTAGGATAAGCTCTCAGGAACCACTCAGGATAAGCTCTCAGGAACCACTGGTGTTTGGGATACCACCACATCATGCCTTAAGAACATTCAGCATGCACATTTGTGCAACTCTGGACACATTTGCATGGTGCAGACATGGTGGTCAGAGTGTTTCACCAGTTTCTTCCTCTTTTACTTGGCAGTACAAGGAGGGAACACAGCTACTATGCTTTGGAGAGCTCAGGGACTGCAATTATACTCAGTTCCTACACAGAAGGACTTCCGTTCTATTCATTTAAGGGCTAGGCACACTCAGTGCCATGGTAAGTTAGCTGCTAGCCAATGCTTTTCAAGAGAAATGGCTTGAACGTTCTCTAGCAGATTTGTTGCAGCACAGGAGAATGATATAGGAAGTCTTATTAGATATCATAACATGATGTATCTCATTTCTTCATGTGCTGCCAGATGATATGCTTGCTTTTGACACTATGATGCATTGTTTGATGTATTGGATTGCATCACATCAAATGAATAGAGAAAAATAGAGTGAAACACTAAATTGCTCATGTCACTTTGAAAACTCTAAGCCCCACTCAAAATTTCACTAATATTCCACTTAAGTAGCTTGGCACATTTGTAATTAACTTCAAGATTTTCTGTGAGATCAGTTTTACAGAGACTGCCCTGTATTTCCTTACAAGTTACTGTCTGCTGCAATTTAAGAGATTAGAAACGCTAACTTCTTGCAGATTCCATCAGAGACTCTCAGTTTCTCAATAGCTCTGTCTGTCAGTCTGGTGACTAGCAATTGTGACTGGAACACTCAACACAGTTCTGTGATTTTATTCCATATATATGTATTCAATGAGGTAAGATGGACTAAAGGCAGTTATGAGATTCAGTAGAAATAACCAAGAGTTACAAACTAATAGGTCCAGTCAACATTTAATCTCTGAGTCCATCACGTTTTCCTCAGTTGCACTATAGGTGTGTGTGTGTGTGTATAAAGTCTTCATGGAGATCGGAAACAGTATTTCTATGATAGAAAATGAAGTTGTTAGCTGGAAATAGCTGTCACCACTTCCTGTGGTGGTCTTTAGAGTGGGGTCTCAGCTTCTCCTGACTGACCCTGCCTAGTTTGTCCTCAATCAGGTCAGTTACTGGACATTCAGTTCCAATTAAGTCTATCAGCCCTTCAGTTTTAGGGATTGCAATCTCCCAACTATGTTCTTGGACACAGCCTGGTGCACGGCTGTCATCCCTTTGCATTGCCCAGGCCTTTCTGCCTTCCTTCCTTTCTTTGTACTCTCCCCTCTTTATGGCAGATCTTGTTTTCTCTGTTGGTTGCAGCAGTGGGTGCCTGTTTTCATGCCTGGCAGTGCTGGCAGCTGTGTGGGGATGTGACCAAGCTGTTTGCTTGTAAACAAGAGGAACTCTCCTTCTCACTTGGCCTATGCTCAGCACGGGGTTTGTAGACACCATTACACAGCATAATATGTTAGCTCAAGCAATTTCTTCAGCTTTTATTCTTCATGAATAAAAGACAGAGGAGAGAATCAAAATCAGTGGGTATCAGAACTCCTTCTAATAGCCAGCTCCTAGATATCCAGCTTCAGGACTACCACCTGTCTCCATTCTGGGCAGAACCAAAACACGAGACTGGAACTTTGCCAAATATTAAAAAGGGCCTGGTTTTCAGCCATGTGAAGTAACATGCTGGTTGTGTGAATGAGTGGATATTCTGCTGATGAAGGTAGAGGCAAAGAGGTCTTTTTAATCTCAGAAATGAACAAAAACCCTTAGCTAGCACAGGGATCTTTCCATCCATCCGTCTCAGAGGGATTTACAAAAGAAGGTGAGTATCGCTATCTCCATTACAAAAGAAGGTGAGAAACAGAGGCAAAGTGAGGGGAAGCGTCTTGCCCAAGGTCAAACAGCATGTTAGTGGCAGAGCGGGAAACAGAGATCACTTTTCTGACTCCCATTCCTTCCTTATCCACCCTGGAAATTTGTAATTTTGGTGACAAGATCATGATTACATACACTTTGTGATCAGAGAACCCCTACAGCCAAGGCATGCACTGTTATAACAGCACTGCTGTACAATTTTACCTTTTAATCAACCAGGGACTTATACGAGTTTTCTCTCCTGTGTTTATGTAAAACAAAGAACTGTGAGGTTGGAGGGTTTTGGTTGTTGTTATTGTTTTGTTTTGTTTTAGCAATTCTAGCCTCTACAGCTACAATGCTCCTGTCTATTGTAAGTCATGTTTTACATTTCCATAATGACTGATATTCAGGGGGTTTTTTTGTCAGAGACAGGAGGAGGCTACATTAACCTTACACTTCACTAGCATAACTGTTTTTCTTTTCCAATTTCAGTGCAGGGCTTAAAAATAATATTCACATTATGGTGTTAGTCTGCTTTGTGTACAGGTCTTGTATACTTCATTGTATTCATCAATGAATCACCTTGAATAGTATATTGCTGCTGTGAGCGGCATTTTTCATTGGAGTTCTCGGGGTGTTAGACAATTGCTAGGATGTATATCTTGAAAAATGTGCACGATTTGCAGTGATTTACCGCTGCAAAATGGGTAATGGTTAACATAGGCCCTATTTCAGGAAAACACTTAAGTATGTGCTTAACTTTAAGCATGTGAATTGATTTGCACCCTCTTATGCCTCTATGACAGTGCACTAGCAGGGCCATGATTTAACTCTAAAGGTGGGATTTTCAGCAAGGCCTGAGCAAATTAGATATCCAACTCCCATTGATTTTAAATGGGACTGAGGACCTAAAAGGGCTCTTTGAAGATCCCAGTCTAAGCTCTGCTATTAGAATTAAGAAACAAAACAAATTGGTTAAAACAGATTAATGCTAATGTGATTTTAGAGTGTGGTTCTATTCTGAAAGAGCAGCTACTGTGGAGCTTCATAGGCCCACGTCTTCCAGATCAAATTTGCTCAGGCTTTTTTCTAAGGCTGTGTCCACACTACCACGTTTGTCAGTATAACTTATGTTGCTTTTGGGTGTGAAAAAACACCCCCCTGAGCGACATAAATTACACAGACAGAAGTGCTGGTGTGGACAGTGGTACGTCTCTCCTGCCTATATAGTTACCACCACTCATGGGGGGTGATTTAATTATGTTGATGAGAGAGCTGCATGGGTACATCTGTCCACCATAAGCATTATTGTATTGACATGGTCTAACTTTGAGCATTCAATCTCAACCAGGGACCTGAAAGGCAAACAGCTCTCTTTCTTATACATGCACTTTAAGAAAAGATTTTACAGGCCAAATTCTCTCCTAAGTTTCACCTATGAAAGCTCATTTTTATTATCTGAGATTCACCAGATATGCCTGAATGACTTGGTCCTACAACAGTTAACAGCAGTTTTCTTATTTGTTTTGAAAATGGAATATTTTTAGGGTTATGAAAATAAACAGGTATTACTGTATGCGCACAAGGAATACCTCTGTCAGATAGAGAACTGCCATATTTGCATTACCACAGTCAGAGTAAAATTTATTTACATGATCCAAGCAGACAGTGCAAGACATACTTTTAAAACACATACTCTAAGTCCATCACCATAGTGGCATCTGTTTTGTTGACTATAGGTCCTTACTTATTTATAACACTGTTCAAAAACATAACTTAAAAGCAGCTATATTTATTCCTATTGGCCAGATAAACTGTTTAAACTATTCTAACATAAAATATAGACAGGGCCATAACATGAAAAGCTTTTTTCCCTCCAGCTACACTTTAGGTCCAAAAGATCTGGCATGCTCTGATTTTCAGTTGTCTCATTACAGTTCAGTCTCTGGAACTAGGAATCAATGAGAAATCAACTTTTCAGGGTGGGGGGGAAGGGAATCATGTGTGAATAAGACATGTACAAAATCCTTTTACAGCAAAGCTCAGAAACATTAGAGGTGCCTGGGAAATACATCTTCATAGTCATTTCTGCAACTTTTGGTGAATATTAGTGCAACTTGGTGCAAAGCCGAACAAGCAAACAGATTTTCCTTTAATGATCTCCCTGGATTCTCAGCATAAGCATGACAGGTAACCAGGTCCTTCATGGATTTCAAAAGATATCTCACATCCAGGTGCTGAAGCACATTTTTTAAAGTCCTGGAAAAAAAGAGCTTAAAAATTCAGCATCAAAAAGCCCGTAATTCCTCTACAGATGTCTCACTCACAAGAACAGTGCTCTAACACAGATCCTAGTTTTTCTTGTCTGTCTCAGAGTCCTTGCAACAGCACGCTGTAAGCATGTTAAAACTTAGAAGTGGTTACATAGACCTAAAAGCTATAACATCCAAATTTTCAAGGGGATTACTTGTGGACTCTGAAGGCAGATAAGGTAGGGGAAAGCATTAAGAATGTGAAAATAGCTGAGATTTAGGAGACAACAGAAACAAGCATTCCTGATCTGAAAAATCTTTTTTTAAATTATTGTCTTGGTGACTTGTTGGGAAACACTCTTAAAGTGAAGCTTGATCTGTGCCCTAGGGCTACCCAGGAGAAAGACTATCCAACTATAATATCATATTTGAAAATCTACTGCAGTACATTCCAGATATTTTACTGCTTATTTGTACTTTGGTAGTACCTATTGCATTATAGATCCCCATTGTGCTAGTCATGGTATATAAACATAATAAGAGACTATATCAATTACAATCCAAGGGTATGTCTTCACTGCAAATAAAAGGTGTGTTCTTAACTCAGGTTAGCTAACCCATATTAATGAACTCAGTTTAAATTAGCAGTTAAGATGTGTCAGTTCAGTTTTTAATGGAGATTGGCAACTCAAATTTAACCCCATGCTCCCTTACAGGCTTTAACCTGAGCTGCTAATTCAAGGTTAGTTGCTGTGTCTTCTCTGATATTCTAATCTGAGTTATGACCACACCAGTTTTTGCAGTGTAGGTATATTCTAAACAGACAGAAAAGGCAGTACTAGCATCCAAATGGGGAACCTGCAGATCTTAACCCCAATATCCTGAATTGCAGGCAGGTGTCTTAACTAGAAGACCCAACTGTCCTCTGAAAAATCTGGAGTAAGCTGTTAAGTAGACTCATTATCAAAACTGACCAATACTGAGACATTGCTCTTTTAATTTTGCAAACATTGCAACCTACAAGTTGGAAATCAGACTCTCTGCTCCACTAGTCCGTGTAAATCAGAAGCGACTCCACTGAAACCAATGAGGGTTGGTCTTAATAGTGATGTAAGCAAATGGAGAATCTATTTGATTCCTCCATTCCTTCATTCATTTTTATATTAATAATGTTCCTGTCAATAAGAAATTGGACTACCGAAATTTAGTTTTCTTTGTACTTTTGTAGGCTCCTCTGGAGGAAAGTTGTTTCAAAAACACACAAAAATGGATTAGTGTAAGTTATTGTTCTTTCCTCATTATCCAGTGTTTCTCTAAGACCAATAATAATGATGTTGCAATGTAACCTCGACTCATTTTGTCAATTGTGAGCCCATTCATTGTTCCCAAAATAGAAGTTCTTTAAGGTTACTCAGCAATTCCATGCTAACTATTTGAGTTTTTCCTTCTATTTGTAGACATGTGCATATATATCTCCTGGCTGTCACGCTTACAAACAGCAACAAAATTAAAAAAAGAAAATACACACAATAAAATGGAGCTATTGTCCCAGTGTTGATATAAAATCTGGCTACTCTGCTAAACAAAACAAAACAAAAACCTTTCTGATATAATCAGTGCAATTTTCTTCAGTTTCCCTCATTCACAAGCTCCCTATTAGAGATTTGAGAACCTCAAATATTTGGTTCAGTTTGGGTAAGTACAAGTTCAGAAGTTTATCTCAAACTCCTTGATTTGTACTATTGAACTAGAAATCTCATGAGCGTATGATTTCTCCCAAGGTTACATGAACTTGCTTACACTGATCAGGAAGTAAATAATAAAAAAAACCCAGCCAACTCTTTTGTGTTCACATCTCTGCTTCCATTCTCAGCCAAGCATTAAGTGCAGAGGCCCAAAAATGAAAAGTAACAAAAAGAAGAAAGTTTTGTTCACATTTCATTTTAAATGTCTGCTATTTTAATTAATGAAAATGGTGGTGGTATTTTCTTCTTTTTCCATCTCCCCTTCAGTTTGCATTGTTTTTGGTCCATTTTCAAATCCATTTAGGAAAAATATTCCCTGTAACAAAACTGGGCAAAATTCTCCTCTAATTTCTATATTATGAATTTCTTGTATCCTAAGGAAACATGTTTGTTTTACTGCAAACTTGGCTCAGATTTAGAAATAAGCACCACTTTACTTTACTAATCATGGCCAGTTCTGACCATTCACAGAGCATTGCCAGCAGATTGAGGAAAATGATTATTCCCCTATATTTGGCATTGGTGAGGCCGCATTTGGAGTACTGTGTCCAGTTTTGGGCCCCTCACTACCAAAAGGATGTGGACAAGTTGGAGAGAATCCAGCGGAGGGCAACAAAAATGATTGAGCAGCTGGAGCACAAGACATATGAGGAGAGGTTGAGGGAACTAGGCCTGTTTAGTCTGCAAAAGAGAAGAATGAGAGGGGATTCGATAGCGGCCTTTAACTACCTGAAAGGGAGCTCCAAGGAGAATGGACCTAGGCTGTTCTCAATGATAGTAGATGGCAGAATAAGGAGCAATGGTCTCAAGTTGCAGAGAGGGAGATCTGGGTTGGATATTAGGAAAAATTTTTTACTAAGAGAGTGGTGAAGGGCTGGAATGGGTTACCCCAGGAGTTGGTGTAATCTATATCTTTAGAGGTTTTTAAGCTGCGGCTTGACAAGGCTCTGGCTGGAATAATTTAGCTGAGGTTAGTCCTGCTTTGAGCAGAGGGTTGGACTACATGACCTCGGAGGACCCTTCCAACTCTAATCTTCTATTATTCTAAAACAACTACCAGAATATATTAAGATATGTGTACTGTTTCTTTAAATATGTACCAAGAATCCAGAGAAGATGGGCCTGAGGAATGTTCTAGGCAGAAACACTACAGTGAAGCAGCAGGTGAGACAGATTAGCTTTATGGATAACACTGTTTTCTTTATTCTAATGAGGCAGCAACAGTGGCTGTGAGTCTAAGGGCTGGTCTACACTACAGAGTGTTAACGAAACAGTGGAGGTGTACATACTGAATTGCTCCTCCCACTGATGTAACTCCCCTGCTCTGCCAACATAACAAAACCACCTCAGAAAGAGGTGTAGGGCTTATGTTGGTGTAGGTAGGGTGACGTAGTATCAGCATAGACACTGCATTCCTTACATAGGCTGGTGGCTGTCAATGTTGTCAATTTCACTGTTCCGCTGGAGCCATGAAATTGATAAGAGAGCCGGGTAATTAAAGCCCAGCTGCCCCTGCTCCTGGTGGGGAACAGGAAGGGGAGAAGCTCTGGGAAAGCTTCCCCTGGCTCCCAGCAGGGAACAGGGAGGGAAGTGGGTGGGAGGGGGGGCAAGAAGCCAGGACCCTGTTTCCTGGGGGTGAGAAGCCTGGCTAGCTTTTCCCGGCTCCCGGTGGGATACGGGGAGTAGAAGGAGGGGGACAGACTGCCAGGAGCAGTTCCCAGCACAGAACTGCCAGCAGAGCTAAGAGACCAGGCTCTCGGCTCCCCACACTGCCCCTCTTAGGTAAGTGTAAGCACTCCTGGTGACGATGGGCACCACCGACCCAAGGAATGTAGTGTAGACAGCAGCCACCATCTTAATTAAGGTGGTGGTTGTAAGTCAACCTAACATAGGTCAATTATCTTTGTAGTGTAGACAAGGCCTTATGGGCTTGTGCCCTTTGCCAAGCCTAACAGAATTACCCTCCATGTTACAGATTTATACAAGGACTTCTAGATTATAGATTTGCTTGAATCCAAACCCAAAAGATGGATCTAAATCTGAACTCCCCATAATTTCAGGGATGTTTGAATCTTCCAACCAAAACAACAGAATCAGAGAAGATTAGGATTGGAAGGGACCTCAGGAGGTCATCTAGTCCAACCCCTTCCTCAGAGCAGGACCAACCCCAAATAAATCATCACAGACAGGGCTTTGTAAAGCCACACCTTAAAAACCTCTAAGGATGGAAATTCCACCATTTTCCTAAGTAACTTCATTCCAGTGCTTCACTACTCCTAGTGAAAAAGGTTTTCCTAATATCCAATATTAGGACCTCCCCCAATGCAGCTTGAGACTATTGCTCCTAGTCATCTACTACCATTGAGAATGGCCTAGTTCCATCCTCTCTGGAACCCTCTTTCAAGTAGTTAAATCCCCCCTCATTCTATCAAATCCCACCTCATTCTTCTCTTCTGCAGATGAAACAAGCCTAGTTCCTTCAGCCTCTCCTCATAAGTCATGTCCTCTGCTGGACTCTTTCCAATTTGTCTGTATCCTTTCTTTAGTGGGGAGCTCAAAAGTGGACACAGTACTCTAACTGAGACCTCACCAGTACCGAATAGAGGGGAATAATCCTTTCACTCGATCTGCCGTCAGTGCTCCTATTAATGCATCCCAATATGCCGATAGCCTTCCTGGCAATAAGGGCATATCCAACTTCTTGTTCACTGTAACCCCCAGGTCCTTTTCTGCAGAACTGCTTCTTCACCATTTAGTCTCCAGTCTGTAGCAGTGCATGGGATTTTTCTGTTTTAAGTGCAGGACTCTGCATTTGTCCTTGCTGAACCTTATCAGATTTCTTTTGATTTGATCCTCCAAATTGTCTAAGTCATTCTGTATCTTATCCCTACCCTTCAGTGTATCTACCATTCCTCCAGTTTAGTGCCACCTGCTAAATTGCTGAGGGTTCAATCCACCCCATCCTCCAGATCATTAATGAAGATGTTGAACAAAATTGGACCAAGCACAACCCCTGTGGCACTCTGCTTGTTACTGGCTGCCAACTAGACATTGAGCCACAGATCACTACCCATTGAGCCCGATGATCTAGCCAGCTTTCTATCCACCTTATAGTCCATTAATCCAATCCATACTTTTTTAACTTGTTGATAGAAAACTGTGGGAGACAATATCAAAAGCTTTGCCAAAGTCAAGGTATATCACATCCACTGCTTTCCGCACATCCAGAGTCAGGCAATCAGAGTGGTCAGACATGACTTGCCTAGGTGAATTCATGGTGACTGTTCCTGATCACCTTCCACTCTTCCAAGTGCCTGAGAATAGATTCCATGAAGACCTGCTCAATGAGTTTTCCTGGGACTGAGGTGAGGAAGACTATTCTGTAGTTCCCCCGAACCCTCTTCTTCCCTGTTTTGAAGATGAGCACTATATTTGCCTTTTTCTAATCATCTGGGACCTACCTCGATCATCACACATTTTCAAAGATAATGGCCAATGGCTCTGCAAATTCACATCAGCCAACTCCCTCAGCATGCTCAGATGCATTGCATCCTGCTCATGGACTTGTGCATGTCCAGCTTTTCTAAATAGTCCTGAACCTGTTCTTTCAGCACTGAGGACTGAACTAGGACAGCCTATCACATAGTTTGCATATGTGAAGACCCAATATTTTTGCTATTTTATAGCACAATAAAACCTTGTGAGTATTTCTCAAAGGTATTTTCACCAAGAAGCCTACTGGGACTTAAAAAAAAAAAATCTTCAAACTGGAATTAAATTAATTAGTAATAGAATTTCATGTGAGCCTGAGAAATGAGGAGGGTAAAGCTGTGGTGAAGCTAAGCCCCAACACATTAATAAAAAATGGCAATATTATGATCTAATGGATCACATTAGCAATATGCCAGTAACCAAAAAGCAATACCAAGACTTTGAAGTCAATGGGACTTCACACAGGAACTAACATTCTGTCCATGAATACCAAGGACAGGATTTTCAACTATATTTAAATAAAATTTTAGCAGTAAATCTGCACATCAAAAAACAACTCATATTCGCTAATACATGTATTTTTCTTGACAAATGAACAGAAAGTGCTTTGTGGTTGAATGCACAAGCAATAAAAGCAGATGATCAACTTTGTCCTCACTGTGCTGTATGAGAGAGGCAAAAGCTTCAGCCATGCTTTCTGTGCACACTGAATTTTGTACAGCCTAATTTTTTTGTTTCACTTGAACTTTTGGATCATTTTCCATGTACTTGTTTTTTCCCCTTTTGGATTAAGATAAAATTGCAAAGCCAGGCCTTAGAGATTTTCCTCACAGTTTGACTGGAAGTGCTGCAGAGAAAGAAAAAAAAAACCCTTTGATAATGAAGCACATTTTTTTTATTTAATAGCATAACTGGTGGTTTTCTTAAATATAATAATAAATTGTTCCTATTAAGGGAAACAAATTTAGCCCATCATATAAGTGGATGTGTTTAATCAGGATTGATGCTGCCGGAACTGCTTTTGAATTCACAGCAGCTTTCCTCTGGAGATATAAAAATAGTTATGGAAGTCAGATGTCAATGCTCAGGTGTATATAATTGGATTATGTGGAACATAGAGTTTTGAAACAGAATCACAGAATTGCAAAACACCCATATTCTAATATCTGAAACAGTAGGTGCCTTTTTCTTGTTTCTGTATTATTCCTCCCAAACACAACTGGCTTGGAATTAATTATACTTCATCAACATACTATATATTTTCTGCAGTAATTATTTGACTTTATTACTGGGACTTCTAATCTGGTATAGAAAAGGTAATGCCTTTTATAAAGGTTAATTAATTAAGAAGTAATCTATTATAAACATTGGCACCAAGGATGCGATTGGACCTATATGACTCTAGCCCATCCACATAGAGTCCTATTCAAGTCAAGTAACATGAGCTTTATTGTTAAAGCATTACAGGCACATTGACATCCGTGGTTGTGTGTAGGATCTGCAATCTAAACTGAAGGAGCAGGGTTATTGAGTTTATATACACTATACAATAACTAGCCTGATTTCTCATTTGTTGCATATTTAATTTGATGGCAAGTTCTCTCATAACACTTTCTGATTCAAATCTGTGGTATACTTCTTGGGTAAAATTTTCAGAAGACTTTTAAAAGTCTCTAGGCATTCGAAGATGCAGGTAGGTGACTACTGAGATTTTTCAAAATCATTTGGGAACCTAACTCCAATTGGAGTTAATAAAAATCTGAATCCTAAACGCTTCTGAAAATCTTACCCATTTTTTCTTATAAGGTAATTTTAGCTAATACTGTCAGGAAATTTTAAGGTATGTACATATTTAATGTAATTCTTTAAAGTTTCATTATCAGTGCAACAAATTCAGAAAGCAATTTCCTCTACTTAAAACATTGTTACTGTCAACAGCAAGCAGGAACTTGGTTTTAAATTTTGTATTTCTAAAATAATCATCACCTCACCTGGGCCTTCTAATAAGTTAATCAGTAGTGAACTGAGATCCTCATCAACCCACTACATAATTTCAAAGAGGGTATCCACTAACTCAGTTCAACTCAATTAATCTCTAGTGGAATAAAACAAAGAAGCAGATGGTAATGTATTTTATTCAACAAGCAAATTTTATTCTATATGCATTTCTAAATACACTATTCTCAGGCATTTTTCCTAAATCATTGAGAAATGGCCTTACTTTTCATCTGATACATTAAATAGACAGCAATAAAGTCAATTTATATTCCATTTTGTCACTATGGATTACAGTTTTCTCAAATAAAACTCTTCCCTTGGCTTCATCCTGCTAGATACTTAGTCCACAGCCTCCACTGCCATCACATGACAGGTGTTCTGCACTGCTCAAGACTTTGAGTCCTTCATTTAGAAAACATTTGATTCCTTTTCCTCTTTTTACTAAAGGGCACTTTACTTTACAAAAGGTATTTATTGCAGCATTTCAGTTACCTGTGCTGTGCTAACATCAGGCTCTGGACAGAGAGATTAGATTACCTTGAAACTAAAAAGGAAGCAGACACAGCCTTTAAGTCTGTCTGTATTACCTCTCAACAAATCAGAACCTCTGTCACTCACATTGGTGTATAACAACAAGGAAATAACAATAAACAATTTTAAAATATAAAAATCTCTTGCTAATAATATTGATGGTGTCAATTTGCTGAGCATTATATAGAAATTTTCATCCGAAAGGATTCCATACTGCATTAGCAACTGAATTAGATATAACTGTGCTAACATGGTGTGGCTCTTCATCAACACCTACTGGCTAGATGAGAAATTTATGATTCTGCTACTTCATCTGAGCTATATGCCCCTACTCAGATCAGCCACAGGGATTCGATCTAGAACCCCTGGATCTAAAAGCATGAGCCTCTACAGCTTTAGCTAAATCATAGAAGAAGAATCATGGATTCATAGAAGATTAGGGTTGGAAGGAACCTCAGGAGGTCATCTAGTTCAACCCCCTGCTCAAAGCAGGAACAACCCCAGCTAAATCATCCCAGCCAAGGCTTTGTCAAACTGTGCCTTAAAAACCTCAAAGGATGGAGATTCCACCACCTCCCTAGGCAGCCCATTTCAGTGCTTCACCACCCTCCTAGGGAAAAATATTTTCCAATATGCAACCTAGACCTCCCCCACTGCAACTTGAGACCATTGCTCCTTTTTCTGTTATCTGCCACCACTGAGAACATCCTAGATACATCCTCTTTGGAACCCCCCTCCAGGTAATTGAAGGCTGCTATCAAATCACTCCTCACTCTTCTCTTTTGCAGGCTAATAAATCCGGTTCCCTCAGGCTGTCCTCCTAAGACACGTGTCCCAGATCCCAAATAATTTTCATTGCCCTCCACTGGACTCTCTCCAATTTGTCCACCTATAACTCATTAACAACCCTCCCTTCCCAGCTGCCTTTACTGTCTATAAATGGAGGGGTATTAATGGGCTACTTCCATTTGAATAGTCCTTTGACATATATGTTAACTGCTTATGCTAAATGATTTGCTTGAGCTTGTATTTAGCTGTGACACTCTCAGTACCTTTCCAAGATGTGAAAATGACCTTTGTGTAAACCTAAAAGCTTGACTCTCTCACAAGTAGAAATTGGTCCAATAAAAATAATATAAAATAAAATCTTCTTTAACGTGAGAAGACTGCCTAGTGTTTAAGACTAGTCAAACTTTTGTTGTATTTCTACTTCCTGTTTACGTCTTTCCTTCTTGCCTGATTCTTTGTGATCTCCATTCATGGGTCTTTCTTTGCAAATGCATTCCTAATCATTATTTTTATTAATAGTATTGTGACAGAATTTAACTGTTCCAGCCAAGGATCAAGTTCCTATGCCTTGAAATGAAAAGGCAATTGTCATTCCAAAGAATTCATAAATGAAGGTCCCAGTCCAGAGGTCAATGAAATAAAAGAAGAGAGTGTAAAACTCTGCAGAATTAAGGCTTCAATATAAGGCAAAAGATGACAAATGGGTACACCAAACAGGCAGGGGAACTGAAGCTTTGTCTACATGGATGGTGATATGTAGGTAAGTGTAACTATACGCCACAGTGAAAAGGGAGCTATATCCACAGTGTGTAGCTACTTGCAGCAGTGAAAGGCTCTGGCAGGGGGAGCTGCCAGAATCTTTCCCCACTGCTAGAGTCTTTCACTGCCCCAGATCTATGCATGGAGAAGATTATAGCTGAACTGTCTCAATAATATATAATACTGTAAAAAAGAGTTGAAAGGAGTATGGTTAAGGTTGGTGAGTTCAATATGGGAAGGCTTCTAAAGAAGGGGGTTTTAAGGAAGGAATTGAAGGAAGAAAGAGGTCACTTGATCTGGGTCTGAGTTACAAAGATTAATACCCATGTCACACCATTGGTGTCATCATGTACTGACTCCAATAGTTAGAGTAACAACTTCCTTTAAAAAAAACTAAATGCAAATAAAACAATAATACCAACTAGCCAAAAACAAACAAACTTAATTAATGCAATTAATTAATAAAACACAAACACAGGGATATCGAAGACAGAAGTCAGGGTAGGCCCTGGGCTCTGCAGACAGAATTATTCTGCTTTTTATTGGCTTTCTGTCCATAAATATCGTCTGTGAACCTTGAAGGCATTTTGATCACACTATCACTTCAGTCACTTTTCTACCCTCCTGTCTTGTCTCTCTCTTCCTCCATTTTGGCATGTTTCCCTCTGATATATCCTCATCATTGTCCTGTTGGCAACTAAAACTGAGCTACTTATCTTCCTTCCCAAGCCATCTCATCTTTTCCCATATTCTGCCACTGCTGTCAACAATACAGTTCTCACTACAGCTGGTTGTGAAATGGAATTTTCATCCCATGGGAAATATTGACATTTGAAACAAAGTTTCTTTCTAATCAGAATGGAATTTCAACATATTGAAAAATTTCATAGAACAAACAAGCCCCAAAAGTTTTGAATGGGAAATGCTGAAATGGAAAAAAAAAGAGTCATTTTTGAAAGAAAAAATAATAATTTGACATGTCAAAGGGACATTTTTTATTCTTCAATGCCATTACAAAGTGAAAAATGATATTTAGTTTTAAAATGTCAACTCAGACAAAATGCATCCTTTACATTCTTCCAACCAAGAAATCAAAAACATTTGTTAAAATCAACCTTTTCCTACAGGAAAAAATTGACATGCCACTTTTTTGTATTCATAACATCTCCAATGTCCATCCTTTTCTTTTTGGTTTAGTGCAGGGATTCTCAAACTTTTAGCTGGGACTCCCCTTGAAAATATTTCAGGCTGTTTTAACCCCTCCCATGCCATGCCATCCTTACCAGCATGCATATGAGCTGACAGCTCACAACTCTCCAGGGATAATGACCCCGATTTAGTGCCAAATCTCTTGTTCAGACCCTCATAGTCTCACATCTTGGTTATAGCAACTTCCAGCACACCAACCTTGACCCCAGCCTTGCCTCACTCAGCTCCATTCAGAACGCTGGTGCTAAAATCATCTCCCCACTTCATTGTTTCATTCATGTGCCCACCCTTTCCTGTCACTTAACTGGCTCCCCCTTCTCCACTGCATCAAAGTGAAACTTCTGACCCATAGTGCTGCTGCCTCTTATCAGACTGCAGCGCACCAGGCCAGGATCCCCTAGCTCTCAAGGTTCCCTCCCCATACAAAGGACGCACAGCCATCTGCGTTGCAGTCATCCATGGTCATTTATGTACAGTGCACACAGTCAGTTCCTGCCCCAGGCACTCTAGTAGGTCGGAGGCTCAGGGTTGCTCACCCCTCCTAGCTAGGTGGGGTGGCGTGGCCTGGCCTGGCCGTGCTGGGCCGGGCCACGGCCCCTCCCCCACTTAGCCATACCTTTTCCTGGTTTCCTGAGCTGGCCTATACACCCTTCCTGGAAATGTAGCCAGCTGTTCCCCCTTTGTCTCAGTAGTCAGGGCCCTGGCTTTGCCTAATCAGTGTGGTCAGCTGTTACCTGCTCCCTTTTTAGTTCTTGGCTCAGCTGACCTGCACCGCCTCAGCCCAGCCCACTGTGTTAGGGGCAGCTGAGGGGTTTACCACCCTCCACTCTATCACAGAGACAAAATCTGTGATGATGGCAGTTCCTAACAACAAGTCTTCTGAGAGGGTGGGGACTTGGAGACCACAAAGTCTGACTCCCTTTGAAGCTGAAGATCAATGCTGCCTCCTGCAGTCAGCCATAGGAAATATAGATATCCAATGTTATTGTTTCATGTGTATTTTGTGTCTCCAATGCCATTCCTTGTGAGCACCATTACTGAACGGTATTTACTTGGGAAACCAACAGGGAAATTTATAAACATTGAAATGAAGTAGTCATGTTGGAATTTGGACACTATGGCCCCTGCCACAGGGATCTTGAATTAACTTGTGGGCAAAACCATATTTTTACTGTTTTTTTCAAAATATTTACCCCTCTTTCTGTGTTAGAATGGGCAGTACAGACGCTGATGGTAGATTGATGATGATGGACAATAGTTGTCCCTGGTGGTCTCCCATTTAAAAATTAATCAGCTATATTTTTATTAGCATGAGAGACTTGAGAAGATCACAATTTAGAAGCTTTGTGATAGTAATTTTTGTTTGAAATAATTTGAATTTGAATTAATATGAAGTGTCAGCTGAACAGTCTTAGAAACTGTAGTCTTTTACAGATGGACAGCAGCAGGGCAAGGCTCCCTATGCTGTCGTGACAATGTACATCAAATAATTTTGGAATGACCCATGTGTCAGGATGCTATGGTCATTCAAGTATCCATATCTGTGCAGTCATAAGAACACAGGAATTGCCATATTGCATCAAATCCATAGTCCATCTAATCCAGTGTCCCATCTGTGACTAGCATCAGATGCTTCAAAGGAAGCTGCGAAACACTCTTAAACTGGTGTGGGATAAAGAGGGGAAATCTTTTAAACCCTAGTAGTTGGAGTTTGGCTTAACTTCTAAGTATGAGGTTTTATATCCCTTCCAAAACACTTCTAGTTAATATTTACTATTATAACTACATATTCTCATTCTCCATAGACATTTTTATGTCCTTTTTGAATTTTATTAATTTCTTGTTCCTGTTGCTGAAACTAGCACTTAGTGCCAATTATAGTAAAGATTTTAGTGTTTGATGTGTTCAGGTGTCTACTAAGGACTAGATTGATTCCACTAGTTACTTCACATACCACACCAAATAAACATCACCAGGTATTGATTTTTGCTCCCTGACTACCTATTGTAGCCTGTGTTTGAATCAGTGACCTAGATTTATTACTTCATAGCAGGATTATTCATCAATGGTTCATTCATAATGCCATTCAAAACCCTTCTTTTAACCTTGGGCATCTTTTCCAGCAGCCTGACTCTTCTTGTTTCTCTCTGATGTTGAAGAACATTAAATGTAGGAGAGTAAAGAGTTAAAAGCTGGACAAATGGTCAGGCCTAAGTTACAGGGAACAGGGTCATGACACAGGCAAACCTTGTTTCTGCTAATTGGTATGAATTCTAGTTAGAGTCTGTTATCTCTCTTCTTTTCCTCCCTTCCTGTCCAAGGCCTTTGGTGGGAAGAACGTATTATCTTCTTTCCCTCCCTTGCACACTGTATTTAAGGTAATGTGCCTGCACGCTGTAAGATAATTCTATAAATAACAAATAACAAATTATTCTGTAAATAATTGTATTCATCATATAGTTATTAGTATTCATTTTATAGTTGTTAATGTAACCAAAAAAGGGTCTATGGAGAGTTGCTGGAAATGTATGCCTTTACATACTGTTATGAATAAAAGGATTGTAAAGTAACCCCCTCTTTGCTCACTCACCACATCAAGGTGGAATGCACAGGTACTAAATGGCAGCCGTCAACTCATCCAGCTCCTGGGACAACCTGTTTGTTATTTCTAACAATTAAGCACTTTTATCTGGGATTCAGTAAACCTGACCACCTCCTTATTGTAATGTTTTCCCCTCATGTACCAGCTCAGCAAGGACTTATAGCCCTTAATAGACTTTTAAAGGGTACCTGGAGACTTAGTAAAAAGCTTCTGTGCCCAGTACATAAAAAATACCATGTTAATTTTAGTGTTCAAATTTAATTAAAAAGAAAACAATAAAATGTGTAAATGGGCACTATATGGAACTATAGAGCTTTGTAGAATAACGTTGTGGGATTTAAGCCTCTTCAGCACAAAGAGGTTACCAGACTTAATATCTCAGGACATATTGTGTGTAGCAATGTATTGGGCACAACATACTCAATAAAGATTTTACTTTTGAATATGCAGTAGTATCTTGGAATGGATGGGTGCTTTTCAGGTAAACTCCTCCAAGCACGTTTGTTGTTAAGACTGTGTCTTCACGTGATTTGTGGTATAAACAAACTCAGCATCTGGCAGACATTCCAAGGTGAAAGCCAAAACAGATGGCTAATTTAATATAATCTAAGTGACTTTGGATCAGATAAAGCAATTGAATTAACAGCACTTTAACTGAATATACATCAATTACCACACATTCTCACTACTCCATTGTAATGGGCACCTTTTACATCTTGAAAATAATTAGTAATTGAAGCTTCATATGGAGAATGCTTAGGCTTGTAAGATGTATCATTACATAGCCTAGAAAAATATGTATGCTTAAATACAAAATGTCGGTATTATAGCCTTTAACTCAAATGTATTAATTTTTCTAGCACCTGGTTTGACAACATTATTGGGGAATGCAAACTTGACACCCTGTGATACCTTAAATCCATGTGCACAGGACATAATAAAGCCCTGAATGAAAGTAGGTTATTTTATATATGACTTTCCAATATGTTCATAAAAAACTACTTTGTGGTAATATATTATTTTTATTTTGTTATTATTTGTCAGTATTATTAAATATACACTAGACAACAAAGATTTTGCTTCCTGAATACTTTTGGGTGTTTCTTATGGATTTTGGGCTGCTGATTACGAAAATCAACATGAAATTTCCCTATCACTTATTGGTTTTTTTGAAATCTTCTATATTTGTTATTTCAATTCATAATTTAAGTCTATTAAAGCGTTGACCACAATGTAAGCTGAAAAGTTTTCTATCTTGTGCCCAAGCATGCCTGGGCATGCAGTGACACTGCACCTAGTGAGCTGTTCACGGCTTTGGGTTGCCAGCAAGACCCACAACAATGGCGTCTTTTTATTGATTCATCAGTGTTAAGAGTGAAAGCTGTGTTGTTACATAACGGCAATGCCCACCCTTCAATGCCAATCAGCTATGCAGTACACATGAAAGAAACCTACGGAAATATGGAAGTTTTGTTGAAACAGCAACTACAACTAGAACATCTGTGGTGATCTGAAAGTAGTTGCGCTGCTACTAGGAATGAAGCTTGGATACAGCAAATACTGTTGTTTCATTTGCGAATGGGACAGCCGTGCTAAAGAGTCTCATTACATTAAAAAGGACTGTCCACTCCGTAAGCAGTTGGTTCCAGGGCAGAAAAGTACGGCACATAAACCACTTGTAGACCCAACAAAGATATTTTTGCCTCCTCTTCACATAAAACTCGGACTGATGAAAAATTTTGTGAAAACGATGAACAAGGAAGGTGAAGGATTTCAATATTTGAGACAGATGTTTCCCAGAATAACTGATGCCAAGATTAAGGAAGACATTTTTGTTGGTCCACAAATCAAACAGGTCATCAGTGACAGGCAGTTCGAAGAACTTCTAGTAGGGCTGGAGAAAAATCGCATGGAAGGCATTCAAGGATGTTTTTGAAAATTTTCTTGGCAACTACAGAGCACCAAACTACATGCAGCTGGTTGACAACATGCTTCAAGCATACAAAACCATGAAGTGCAACGTGTCACTAAAGATTCATTTTATGTATTCACATTTAGACTTCTTCCCTGCAAATCTTGGTGCAGTCAGTGACAAGCATGGAGAAAGGTTTCACCAGGACATTGCGATCATGGAAAAACGATATCAGGGCAACTGGAATCCATCAGTGCTGGCCGATTATTGTTGGACACTGAAATGAGAAGCCTCAGACACTGAGTACAAATGAAAATCATCAACAAAACATTTTTAGCTCAGTTGAACCATTGCAAAGCGTCAGCACTGTTATGTGATTAAATGCATTACAGTCAATAAAAGTCAATTTCTTGTTTCTCCAAATTCCTATGTGATACAAGTAGTCTGAAATTATATTTGTGTTCAGCTTCAAGCGGTCTAGCATAATCACAAAAATTTCTGAGGAAGCAACACTTTTGAAAAAATTTGTTGTCCAGTGAGTTTCAACCATGCCCTGAAGAACTTACAGATCAAAATATGTTCTTATTCAATATATATATATTGTAGCGCTCTACATTTTCAAAGGGTCTTATATTTCTGCATGTGTAATTGCAACCTTTGGGTGGGCTAGTCTGGCTTTAACACCCTTCTTCCAGTGTTCCCTACAATTGCTGTAGAATAGCACATAGAGACCTAGATTTCAATAATTTAGAATTTTCAGCAAGGGTTCACAGGGTCAACCTTCCCACAATCAATCTCAAAATGTGCAAGAGAAATTAAAAGAATTCTTAAGTACCAACTTTATAACATTTTATAATAACAAAACAATAAAAATAGTTGAAATTCTAATACATAACAGCTGTTTCATAATCCACATGCACCCCTTCATAGTTATACATAAATATAAATAAAAGAAATTAAATCTAAACAGGTCAGTTTCCACAGATGTACAATAAGAAGTAACTCGGAGTTTCAAAAGCTTAGGTTGAATTCTTCTGAGTCTCAGTGTCTTTGTTCACCAACTCTATACAGTCTGCTGAATCAGAAGCACTGCAATATCTTCCCTCTTGCTTGCAGAAGTCTCCAGCTAGAACCTATAATGATTCTCGTCTCCTCTTCTGCGGACCTGCTGGAATCACTCAATTAGATAGTCAATTAACCAATCAATATTAAATATATAAATTAATAATTCATGGGTATCATGGATAAGACTCTGAAAAATACTAACATGATTACAAGGAAATTGAGGTCTGTGAAATAGCCTGGATGACATAGACCTAGGAAAGAAGAAACATCAGGCTGATTTCTGAAGAGAAACAAAATGACAGCCAATTGGGGTGATTTACTCACATCTTTTCTGAAGCATTTCTGAGACCAACAAGACAAGACTCTAAGGGAAATGCTAGGATGATAATTCAGGCTTGGCTGTAACATATGAAATTCAGGATTTGTAGTATGAGATGTACTATCTGGTCCCAAAATAGACTGTCAATACTATGCACTCTGGATCAGCCTGTAGTATAGTTAATTCCACAAATCAAAAGAAAATATTTGCTTCCTTCAGGTACTGCAGATGAAGTTAAATGTTAAAAAAGGAAAGCAACAGAAGGGGAAACAAATAGATTGTAACAATAAGAATGTCACTCGGCAAATGTTACAGTTGTTAACATAAAACAAATTAAGCAAATTCACTCTGCAAAGATGCCAGATAGGCAAAAACAAGTGCTTAATGAAGAATTGGAGGCAGTCTACAAGACTGCAAGGGGAGACCCAAGGAGAGCTTTATAGATTTGAACAAAATACCTTGAATTGCAGCCCCAAAATGAATTGGAAACCAATAAACAGGTGGAAGCACAGATGTACACCGAGTAAGTGGAAGTGCACTAACAGGAATTGGGTACATGAAAAGAATTAGAATTAGAAAACTTGAGTAAGTGGAAGTGCATTAACTGGAATTTCCAAGTGGTCTTCAAGTGTACCCTTAAGTAGAATTACTGCAGCTATCCAATATGGAGGAGAAAATAATAGATAGCCATGGCAAGGGCACCTTTGGAAGGAAAGGCCACAAATTTTCCTGTGTAAAAGGATATTAAACCCAATAAAAAGCCCAATGTACAAATTGAAGGGGATGCCATAAGAATTATCTGCTAATTGTGCTAGTTTTATCCATATTTGTATTGATGAAGGTTCACACTTCTGAAAGTTTATTGCCCTCAAATATATATTTTTAGCCCTCATATCATTATTCCTCCTCCAGCTGCCTATCAATGTGGACATCATTCTCAGAGAAGCACACCTATATACTTTTGAATTATTCTGGCAGGTTTGGAGAGAAAAAAATCTTTCTTCAGGCAAAGATAGCTAATAATCTCCTGGGTTGAACCATAGAAATAATCACACACAAAGAGACTTTATTCTATCACACTGTATGCCAAAAAGCTTATGAGTGGTTTTGTTACACCTGTCCAAGTTCAAGAGGTTCTTTGAGCGGATATATGTTAAACAACAAGAGATAAAAAACAAACTGTAGCGTGAATGCAGGGAAGCAGAATTCCAATCAGTACTGAATAACATTGACTTTAATGTCAGAGGGACTATCTGCCTCTGTTCATTGCATAACTTTGTTTGAATTAGAAACCATCAGATGATAAAGGTTGTTCACACCTAACATCAAGGACTCTTCAGTGGCAAATATTTGGGAAGGGAGGGAAAGAGTATAGTAAATAGGTGGTCTTCATTCTGAAATGCTTGGCTGTAAGGAGAGAATGAAGTTGTGAGCTTCATACAAACCTGGCCAGAACTATACAAAAACAATTTATTCTTTGACTTTATCTACTGGAAAAACCAAGGTGTTCACCTGTTTAGCTACACAGTTATTCAGATCAAAGACTAAAATCTCACAGCCTTGTGCAGATGCATCCTTTGAGAAAATTATTTACTGATGGTCTGTGGTCATTCCCATTTTCTTTTCTATTAGTCAGGAGCAGATACAGGACATCTTTTGCATTTGTTCAATTCTCCACCTTTTGGATCATAAAGCTGTGTCTATTGTGGTGTGGTGTGGCAACCCCCTCCAAGTCTCACCTATTGGTGGCAGTCTTCTCTGTCAGTGGGGTCTTAGGTAACTCTGGCCCCAATCTGGACACTTAATACTGCTTTGCTGGCCAATGGGTCACCTGAGAGCCATCACAAAGTACTCCCTTCCCTTTAAATGCTGAGTTTACCGCCCCTGTAGTGCTTCCAGCCCATGCCAGCATGGGGTGTGAAAGACTACACACTGTACCTCAATCTGCTTCCCAGTGAAGCAGTGCATGGAACTGAAGGAGTTACTTTTCAGTGACCTTTTCTTCTTCATTAAGAGAAAGTCTGAAAGAGAGATGTTAAATCAGTTCCCACTTTGCTTGTGAGCTCTGTCAAGCTTTGTCTAAAACACAAAAAGGAGAAGGAGGAAAGGAGGAGAGGGCTTTCTTCCTGAGCGGATTTTCTCAAGGTTTAATCACTTCACTTTAAAAGCAATAAAAATTCAATTATATGTTTGAAATTATAGGTTTTTTTCTCAGTAGCTCCTTCTGTGATTAATTACTGTAATGGTTTATAAATAGCTGTTATTGCAAGACCATCTTTGGGTTCAAAGGCTTATATGTCCCTGCTCACTGTGAGAGTGAGGAAATAAAAATATAACCATTTTAAAACAAGTAAGGAGGGGGGAATCACGGTACTTATTTTTATCTGCTACATGGGAGGTATGATTATCTGAGTCAACTTATTGCTACCTGAAGGGAGGCAGATCAAAATTAAGACTTTCTACTAAAGCACACAATTAAAGTTCAAAGCAAGGGTTGTAGGCAAACTGGTATTCACTGGAGAAAGTACATGCTAACAAACAGATGCACCTCTGGAAACAGAAACAGAAAATTTCCTCCCAAGGACCATTCTACCTTATCAAATCTGACAACTTCCACTTGAGCTCAGTGTCCTGGGCTAAAAAAGGAGTTTCTCACTTGATTTAAGCAATTTCTACATAACATGCAAGTTGGAAACAAGTCGATTCTTATTACCTTATTTTGTTCAGTAGACACACACACACATTCTTGGGGCAGAGGAAAAATGCTTTTTTCAACACTTTGCCATTGCTTTCTAAATTTTCTGAGGGAATGATGTTAAAGCCAGGATTTCAGTGTTTCTTTTTATTAGAAATATAATAAAACATTTGTAAATATCTCAAAGGAAGGGAAATAATCAACTTCCAATTTTCAGAATCAACATGATAGGTCTAGTCTCTGGAAGGCTGTATTCATAGTAATTTGAGTTAGTATGGAATGAAGCTCTCTTTAAATATCTAGTTGTATTTATATGACACCAGTCAGAGATATAATCCATAATAAAACATACTCCAGCACTTTGGTTTGATGCAGTAAGTAACTTCATATGTAATTTCCTCCTAATAAAGTGGTATATACTCTTAATTTACACACATAACACCTATTAATGCTAATAGCAGGCGTGCATAAGAACAGAAAGAACACTATCTCCCCTACTGTTAGGATTTTTTCCATCTCTGCCTGTGTTAATGACATTCATATTGTGATGGGAAAAAACAGAAGCTGAAGGGAAAATCCAAATGTGTACTTATTGATTCATGTTAAGTTTAGAGGGTATTGACACAAGACTTTTTGAATGGAAATATCTAATAGCTAAATGGCTCACCTCCATCCATTGTCCTGGGCTCAAGCACGTACAGTGAACCTAGAGATGAACGATAAGAACAGTAATGATTGATTATTAATTGCTTGCATTTCAATAGCACCTGGATAATGTATGGTGTTCAACAATGCACAAATATCTAGAGCGAGAGACAATTGTTGCTTCAAAGAGCTTATCACCTAAACAGACAGATAGATAGAAGGGAAACAGTTGAAATGTGTTTTCACATAGGTCAGTGGCAGAGCCAGGTTTGCAGACTTCCAGTCCAGTGGCCAGACTTCTATCCACTTCTAGCCAACACTGCCTTTCAAATGACAAAGGATCTTTTCATATTTTTATATGAGTGCCATGTAATTCAGAGGGGAATAACCAAACCTCCTGTGTCATGAGTGAGTTTCTGAACTCCTTTTTTCCCCCAAGGAGCAGGATTCTTTTGTGAAAACTCAATAATGATATCAACTCAGCTATTTTCTGAAATTTAGAATGATCACCACGCGAGAGACAAAGGAAACACAAATACTCACTAGTCCTGAAACACTCAAAACTTATATTCATTAGTGAAATAATAAAAACACTTGGATTCAACTTCTCAAGAATTTACCTATTTGATCTGGCCCTTAGATTTTGGTCTAAAATTCTTCATAAAAGTCCCTCCTTTTCATTTCAGTGTTGGGTTGGTGGCTTTGATAGCAAAGATATAGTGTGCTCTCCACAGCCATACCCAGTCAGCTGTCACTAGCCCACACTGTCTCAGTTGTCTTCAAGGCAATTTAGCAATGCCTTTAGCATGCCACCCCTTATGTGACTGAGTTACCAACATGTACAAAGACTGTGGGGACCTCTCCCCCTCCATTACTCACTGACAGATCAGGACACAGTAGCATAACCTTGAGGTGTCAAGGGAAGGCACCCAATGCCCATGGTACCCTACTCACTGGCCTGTTGGATATTCTGATCTGGGACTTTCTCAGTCTCTCCTGTTGAAGCTGTTCCACTTTGGATAAATAATTTTTAAAAAGTTATTGGAGTAGGGGGACTGGAACGAGTGGGTCCCACGTGAGGGCCCTGCTTGCAAGACAATAGAGTAATTCTGATTCTCTCTGGCCCAATGGCTATTGAATTATTTATACACAGAGGAAAAGCTTCAAACAGGAAAAATTGTGGGAAAGTCACATCAGAATACTGCATATGCCAGTGGTGATGGCACTCATCTGACAAGTAGGAGACCCATAGTCAAATCTTTTTCTCCCCGGGAACTGAACTCAAATCTCAGGTTAGCGGTTAGACTGCTGCGCTAATTGTTACACAGCCTCCTCCTTCAGCATTTCTTACAAGAAACACCTTGGATACCTGGCTCCAGAAGATAGTTCATGGCTGAGAATCCTAAGCAGATATAAGCACCTCCCTATAGCCTAGACAGAGGTGCCCAATTCTATTGGAAGGGTGAGGCTTAATCACAACACCTCTTATTAGCATCTCTTATTGGCTTCCTTAGGCAGCCCCTCTTCCCCTCCAAGTGTGCTGGCTTTCTGTGAATCTTATTCTTAGGTGTCTGTCTCTCCCCATGAATTGGGTAGGGAACTTAAGGTTTGTAAAGCCCAATGATTTTCTAGCCACCTAAAAGTTTGGTGTTGTAATACCCTAATGACTCTAGCCTAAGGTACATTACTTATATGTAACATGAGTAGAGAGAATAATATGGGGATAAATTTGGGAATCACTAGGCTATAACCATTCTATACTAAAATATTTATTTCATGTAAAAATATCACAAAAAATAGAATTTTTTAACTCATCCAGAAACACTACATTACAAATAAGGTTCTCATTTACAAGAATAAGTCCTTTAGGCAAAACCCTTCTCAGGGAAAAAATGTTTCTGAAAGTGCATATTCTATCAGCTTAGTCTCTCTCTAAAATACCACAGTGAGACTTTTATAATTACCCAGCAGAGCCCAAACAGCCTACAGGTGGATTAAATCTTCCTATTACTCCACCTTAATTAGGCCCAACAAGATCCCTTATAAAACTGGACCCAGCTGGTATTTTAGCTTCTTTTTCTCTCTCTCTTTTTTTTTTTTTTGCTGCTGCTACAGAGGGGATATGATAGAAGGAGAGAGCGAGAGCGTGCGCTAACTGACCACAAAGAAGAAAGTAGCTGAAAAATTAGATAGATATCAAAAGAATATAAAATAGAGAGGGGGTGGGGGAATGGTATCATTGGTCCTTTTCTTGCTTTCCATATTTCATTGTCAATGGCTAAATCTATCCCCTCTAAATGCTACTCCTTGGGGCTAGTGTCCTTGATTTTCTCTTTGAAAATGTGGTTGTCCTAGTTTTATATTTAAACAGTGTCAGAAGCTATTAAACTATTGTAAACACATTTCAAACTCAGGCAGCATTTCAATCTCAGGCAGTCTGAAGTTTGAGGGAGCATTCCTATTTCTTTGTGTAGGAACTCATTTACTAGAAGTAGACCGGCTGCAATGCCTTTTCTAAAGCCACACTTCAACAACTCCTCACCCACTCTTAACCTCTCACTTTATCCGTCAGTTACTCAAACCCTTGCCTGTCATCGCTATAAATCAGGTGTGTGGCTGCCCTGCAATTTACTCTTGGTATTTGCAAGAAAGCAAAACATCTTCACTGCAATCAAGTTAAGCCCCCGAAGGCTGCCAGCCAGTAGTGTCACAGCTGGCTAACAGAAACGTTGACCTATTTTAGCTGAGTTTCTGGCCTTTTTTGGTAAACAATCTTAGTCATACATCTCCTCAGAAAAACTGCAGTGCCCCAGTAAATTTTCCCTGGCTGATGTCTCAGGCCAGGATATCATCCGCATGTGATTGCAATTTTCAACAGTTCCTTATATTCAGTGGTTAAGTAGATTGAAACAGGCAGGGAAGCTCACACAGCAACAGCCAGAACATGGGGAGAACTGAGGGGAATGCTGTTTAACTAAGCCCGGGAGGGAAAGGGGGTATACTGTTCCTGCTTAGAGCTACTTTGATTGTGCCTTTCTTTAAGATGGCTGAGATTCAATATAAAAACCAAAAACCAGACCAATACACTACCAAACAACGCCACATTCTTCACTTCAGCTTTTCAAACAAATACCAGATCTGACATTAACTCTTGTTGAAAGGTAATGAAGTTTTCCCCCAGCAATGTTTGCTCTTTATTATTCTGTCTCTGAAGCAGGGGTGCCATTTCAGATTGGGTAGCAGGGACTTTAACCATGATTTCAGGGGCTACTTAGGCACCTAGGAAACTTGAAGGATTTTATTTTATTTTTTTGCAGATAAAAATTTAGAAATTTGCTGACAGGAGTCCTGTATCTAATTGCTATATAAAGAATAAATATTAGATCCACTCACCTCTATACTAACATGTTCTGACATCTTGTGTCAAGTCTCTTAAGAGGCACTGGTTAGGTTTAAGGTTTTAATGTATAGTTTTACTTTGTTACAAACTCTTGAATGAAACAATTGTAGAAAAAAGCTTGGTGAACCACAAAAAGTCAGTCATAGATACTTTCTATCATTTAGGTTACTGACTTTTTGTGGTTCACCAAGCTTGGAACAGATAATTTAACTTTTGAAGACATCCTACTAGGGCAAGGTCATGTGAGTTTATACTGCACCTGTCTGAGGTTTAAAGGTATTACTATACTACAAATAATAGACCAGAAATTGACTTTAAACGGGAATGAAATTGACACTTTCAAGTCACTTTCACGGTATTGCCAACCACAAATGTTCAAAAATCATGAGTCAGGCTCACCAAGAATCATAGGATTGGTTTAAAATTATGAGATTATATAAAACAATAGATTTGGTGTTCTTTTTAATTGCCTTCTGCTTTTTGAGGCTTTAGGGTGCAGTGGGGTCACATTGTGAAGCTTTCTCCATAGCCACAAGTCTAGAAACTTACTTACCTTCTGAGATATACCAGGGCCACTGCAGGAAGGAAATGAAAATAAAAGGCACAGGAGCTTTGGGCAGCTCTTCCTATTGAAAAAAAGGTGAAGATCAAATCTTCCAGTCCTTCATCAGTTAAAACTTCTATTGCAATCAGGGCCTCCACTCATAGATATTAACACGTGCTCAATAACTAGAGATTTCATACTTAAATATCTAAGGCATCTTATCCAGGTCTATACATTTTATATGCATTGGCTCAGGGACTCAATTTTCTTAACGGTGCTGAGCACACAGATAGTGCCCAGTGAATAATACAAATCATGACAATAATTGTTGACTTTATGGATTCTATGGATGCAATTTCAGTTCTTTGTTCTATAATTGGCCTGAATACAGCTGAAACCCTAAGAATTTGGGACATAAACACCTCTAATACATCTCTTTCACTTTTCTTCTTTTTCTCAAACTCAGAACAAAAAATGACAAAACTAAAAGGTTTTCAGTTAAAATGCAAAATTTCACAGCAGCCATTGCTCTACAACCCAGCATGGGGCAAAACCTATCACCCTTTGGAGGGGGAAGTTAAGTGATCTTCTCTCATCTGACTCTCATTCTCTCACTTCATTCTTCCTGACCGCTGTGATGCTTTTCATGCTGTCAACCATGACATACTTCTCAATGACCTGGGACCATTTTGCTGGAGTCTCGGAGAACTGGCCTTCTTGATTTTGCTCCCATCTATCAGAGTCTTTTTGCACCATGTATCAGAGAGAGAGCCCTGAAACACCTGGGTTCTACTTCCCACATGGACTTTCTGTATGATCTCAGGTCTTGCCTTAAGGACAGAGTTTCAAAAGTTTTTAGGCATCTGAAGATGCAACTAGACATCTAGTGGGGTTTATAAAGCATCTAACCTTCTAAACACTTTTGAAAATGCCATTAGGTGCATAAAAACCTTTGAAAATCAGGCCCTTAGTCTCTCTGTGCCTCAAGTGTCCCATCTGTACAATGGGGGTAACGCTGCTCTATCTTACAAAAGGGCTGTGAGAAAAAATAGATTAGACATTTTGAGGTGGTCAGATATTACCACGATGGAGCCACATAAGTATCATATGTAGAGTGAGAACTTATATCACTGCTATCCTTCTCTTGGTTTTGGTCCCTTCATCTCCCTCTTTTTCTGAATGTAACCTTAACCAGAGGGCTTGGCTACATTTCTTCTGAGTCCCCCTGCATTTTCTCCAACACCCTGTTGTACAGGCTCATCTAACAACTTCCAGATCCTTAATCTAATCACCAGCCCTTTCTTATCTTAATCACCCTGCCTCTATTTGTAAACGAAATACTCTCTCCCAGTCCCAGGGGCACAAGCTGATAGCAGCCCCTCTCCTCTGCAGAACTCACATTCCACACTCAGTTAAGTGCTCTACCTGGGGCTAGTATGTGTGCCAGGGTAAGACCTTCTGTACAAAACTCCTGGGGCAGGAGTCCACCCCTCCTAAATGCCTCCTTGTCTCTGAAGCAGAGAGGACTGAAAAAGAAAATCCCAGAAGTAGTCATTTCCTCCTTGATCCCCCAAAACCACATCTTTTCCTCTATGTCCATTTTATTTCAAAGATTTCATGATAACCCAAGCTGTACAGGAGCTACTCTGCCTTGGTAGCTTCTTAGCCAGGTTTTCTCCATGACAGCTTTAGCAGAGCAATCTGCTACACAAAAGTATAGAGACCAAACTCTCTATAAACACATCCTTTAACTTTGTTGGGGGAATGGGAGACAGTTGATTGGATCTGCACCTGAGCTGAGATCTGAATTTTGCCTGTCTCTCATTTTCCTCCAAAAGGAGTTGACTCAAAACTCTAGCACTAAACAGATCTGAAATTTGCGAGTTAAAACGCTTGTACCCGAGTCTGAATTTTACAGTTCAAGGCCTTATATCTACTTTAGGAGAATATTCTGGATCATGTTGAAGGAGTTGCTACTCTCCTGATTGAGAAATAGAAAAAGGAAATGTTTAGATATCAAATTAAAAATTATGTTCACAGCATATGCTCCAGAGACGTTAGATAAATTCGTAAATGCTCTTGCTGAAATGTTGTAATGTAACTCTATCACTTAGAATACAGAACCTTAACACACAAGAACCCAAACCAGAAAGCAACAAAGTAGATTGCTCCTTAAGGCAATGAGGCACAACTCAAGCCACCTTACTCTATTCTAGCTCTTTGCCAGCTGACTTACAGGGCTCATTAGCCTGCAAGCAGGGCCAAGAGACCTTTTACACTTAAAGGGTTAGTCTAATTTTAACACAGGTTTTAATATACCACAACAATATATTAAAAATACACCTTTCAGTTTCCACTAGAAATGGAAGAGAGACAAGGTCGCCAACTGTGCAAGATATTATAACCACTTCGTCACAATAGTTCCAAAGAGCTTAGCATGAGATGATGTTTCACCCTGGGAAGAACCATTATCTCTGCGATCATCTTCTAGAAATCATCTCTCAGTGTGGTAGGTTTTTGCCATTAAACCATTAGGTGATATCATGGCTGGAGTAGGGAAAGAGCTCAGTCTCTTTAGTTTAACAAAAAGAAGGTTAAGAGGTGACTTGATTAATCTGTAAGTATCTCCATGGGGAACAAATATTTAATTATGGGCTTTACAGTCAGGTGGAGAAAGGTAGAACATGATCCCAGCCTAGACAAATGCAGACTGACACCTTATTTCTCTCTGAATTTCTGTACCTTTTTAATGGGGAGCATAATTAACCATTGAAACAATTTAGCAAGGGTCGTAGTGACCATTTTACAATCAACATTGATTGGGGGTTTTTTGAATGTTTTTTTTTAAAATAAATATTATCTATGAATTATTTTGGAGAGTTCTGCTGCCTGTTTTATACAGCAGTTCAGACTAGATCACAATAGTACTTTCTGGTCTTGGAATCGATGTCTGTGGGAATGTTGATGGGATGGGAACTGAGTTACTGCAGGGAATTCCTTTTTGGGTGTTGGCTGGTGAGTCTTGCCCGCATGCTCGGGGTTCAGCTGATCGCCATATTTGGGGTTGGGAAGGAATTTTCCTCCGGGGCGGATTGGCAGAGGCCCCGGAGGTTTTTCGCCTTCCTCCGCAGCGTGGGGCATGGGTTGCTTGCTGATGGATTCCCTGCAGTTTGAGGTCTTCAAATATCACTTTTGAGGATTTCAATAACTCAGTCATGGGTTCGGGGTTGTTATAAATGTGTATGGGTAGGGTTTTGTGGCCTGCCTTGTGCAGGAGGTCAGACTAGATGATCATATTGGTCCCTTCTGACCTATGAGTCTATGAGTCTGAGTCTAAAAGCATTTACTTTACAAGAAAGGGAACACTCTACCCCATCTTTAATTCAGTGAGGGTTAGGGAGAGTTCCCCTCATAAAACAGTGGTGCTACCAGTTAACTTTCAAGTCACCTCATTTATATCACATCCTGTGTCAGACAGTATCTTAATCATGATGTACTCATATTATATGGTGATATGAGTTAATTTATCTTTTGATTTTTCATAAGGTACTGTGTGATATGTCATAAATCATGTGGAACTCCATTAAGTCACATGAAGCTTGCAATATCAGTTGTGTGAGTCTCTGTCATTTCAGTTTTTGGAGGGCTCAGTGAATCTTTCCTTTTTTGTTCAAAGCTAAAAAGTCTACAACCACCAAGTCTTCTATTGTTTTGAGTAGGAACTTTGGGAAACCATTTACTTTGCAAGCTTTACACCTGAAATCATAAATCCTTCCCTGGCACCTGAAATTCAGTCCAGTTCATTCAAAACCCAGGTTCACTGAGAGCTACAGGTATAAATTGCTGCATTATAAATTGAGTGTAACCACACAGGGCAAAGACCCATATGTCATTATGGATTCACAGTGTTACCCCATCAGAAGCAAAAAAAAAAAAGATGTAGCAGAAATGAAAAATTCCAAGATAAAGTGATTAGAGGCCTGTAAAATCCTCCATAAAAAGATGTTGAAAAGATCAGGACTTTAATTTATAGTGCAAATGGCTAAGTGTTGACAAGACAGATATAAAACAAGGAATGGTATATACAAAGGAAATCAGGCATGTCTGTCTGCATTAATGAAAGAACAAGTGGACACCTAATAAAACTGAAAGGCGGCAAACTTAAAACAAACAAAAAGAAATATTTTTAATCGGTACATAATTAATCCTTGGTACTCATTTTAACAAGGTATGATTGAAACCAAGAATAAAAGTTATGGATAATAAAACACACACTGTTATATTAGTTAGGGTACAAAAAACAATGTGTTGTGAATCCTCAAGCTTCAGAGCATACATAGACCAACTGGTAGCTAAGGAATGAGGAAGAAATTACCCCATATAGGCAGTTATTCCATTACAGGATGTCTTTCACCTTCCTCTGAAGTATCTGGTACTGGCCATAGCATAGAAATTCACTTAAGTTAAGCAAAGGGCCTATCCTTTGAGAAGATTCAATTTAAAATATCCCTAAATCCATGTCACGTGTGTGGGTCACTGTTCACTCTTAAATCAAGGAACTGGGGTCCAGTAGTGAGATAAATACATATGAGCTTTATTAGTCATGTCTTTAATACATAAAAAATTCACACAGAACTCACTGATGTCCCAGAATTCTGTCCCCGCACGTCCTCAGGTCAGTTTAAAACCTGAGAAGGATTCTTTAGAAGCAGTCCTTTCTTTTGTTTGTTCCCAAAGTCCTGAGGACCAATTCTTGCTACACCTCCAGGAGAAGGGGTCAACAAGAATTTACATCACCACACCTTCCAGATATTAGGGTGCTCCAATGGTCAGAAGAGCCCACTGCATAAGTTAAAGCGGTCCCTGGAAGTTCTAGTACAGCAGTCTGTCTACAGGCAGGAAGATAGAATCTGTTCCCAGATGAGGAGTTCAGTGGGGATAACCTGTAAGATATCACTGTTATATCACTGCTGTTCATGTCTGACAAAAAGAGCTGTCTCATGGGGATGTAGAAAGGATTCTCGTAGGTGTAGGGTTGTTTCCAAACATGTGGGTGTTCATCCTGATAGAAAAACAGCCTAAGAAAGTTTACACCTATAATTATCATAGCAAGAGATTGACTTCTCCTACCCACCTTCTCCCAAACCCCTTTAAACATTGTTTTCAGGCGACAAACCAAGCACTACCAGGCTACATAAGTCAAATTTGCACACTGTAGTATGTCAATGAGTAACAGAGTCTTTTCCATGTAGAAAGTAAGGTATCCCTCTTGGGAGGGAATACTGCTAATTTGGGTATTTTGGTGACAAACACAATATGTGTGTTTGTGCTGAAAATGTCACACACATCAGTGCAGCATATTGTATGTATGACATGTGCATCCAGATGTGAACATTTAGAATAGACTGAACTATTTTTTAGAAACCTGCCTCTCTGAAAACTATGATTAAATAAAAATATAGTTGTCATGGACAAAAAGCTCTAATAAAAAATAGAAGAGTAGTTTAGAGAATTAACTAGGAAAAGTCAGCTCTGTAATATTACATAATGCAGGGTAGCTTTTTGTGAATAGACACATATAGTGGGTAATACAGATTTAATCAGGATAGTATTTCTACTGAAACTGCAATGGGAAGGAATACTGTCTTCTGGAGCATCTTTGAATTTTAAACTGACACACAGAAATAAATTATTCAAGCAGCATTTCTGTAAACAGGCCCTGAATGAGCTCCCCCTTGCCACGCAAACTGGAGAAGGCTTTAGGACCAAACAATACTTATATGAACACAACCACCACTCTGCACAGGAATCCACAACAGAGCTGTGTTGTCAAAGTGATTGACTTTGGCTGGTGTAGGGTTACAAATCACTTTACAAATTAATTTCACTTGAATGCAGGGGTAATGAAATGTTGTTATCCTTAGTGTATGAGCAAAGGGCAGCAGACCTGTGCTCAATCTGTCCTGGCTGAGCACATCACTGTCAGCTGAACTGAAATCGATAAACAAGGAGATCAGACACCCTGTGAAAGAGGAAGTTCTGATAGGCGTTCCTGATGGGCGGTGGAGCTCTGCCCCAGAGTCCCGGGCATAGTTTAACCTGCTCCTCTCCGCTAGACTCCATTAGGAGTCTTTTGTTTTGTGAAGTAATCATTAGAGCTGAAATCACTTATGGGACAACGCTCCTGTCCAGCTTCAGCATTCAGGTTCACTCATTAAAAAATGACAATCACTAAGAGCTGGGAGGAACCTCCAGAGAATGACCAGCAGAGATTACAGGAGAGAAGCATGGTTCGGAGGAGCGGCTGGTGAAGCAACCAGCAGGGCGGCTGGTGGAACATCTAGACAGCAGAGTGAGCAAGGTGCCGCCTTCCTCTCTTCTCCAACCAGGCATGATAATAGGGGAATTGGCTATAAGAACTAGGCCTAAAAACTATGCAAGGCCTAGCAAAATATAAAAATTGACCAAATTGCATAGGGAACTCAAATAGAACAATGACTGAGCTAAAAGGGTTGAGCAAGAATAGGACAGAAATTTGCTCAACCGCAGAAATATGCTCAGCAGATAAGCTCAATTGCAGGTCAACTGCTGGGGGTGAGCAACTACAGAACACTGGATGCGCTTAGGCAGGCTTCTGCAGGATAGCTAAACCATGTAAAATTGTTCGAACACAGAGTGCTTGGAAAAGTAAATAAATACTCAGAGCAGACGGGTTCAGTGGACTGCAGCCCGGCTCAAGGGGGGGTGTCTACTCTTGAGCCTATCAAGAGGACACCAACCCTAAGGAGCTTGTGATCTCCAGATCCCAGCAACCACTTGTCGAGGACGAGGGTTTTGAAGCCTGGATCCAGACCAGAGGCTGAGGCAGAGTCTGGCCATGAGTATAGCATCTGGATAGTCTGTGGACTCAGGAAATCGGGGGGATTTAATTGAGATCTGCGGATCACATCTCCCCTAGGCAAAGTGCTAAAGTGCTTATTAGGAATAAAGGTTAATAAGAAATTACGAGAAATAGTTAGGTTTATTTAGGTTTAAGGATCCAGCATAAGTTGTGTATAAGTTAAAGGATTTGTCCCAGTGCTCATCTGTGGAGGATAATGATCATCAATAGAGAAGCTCCCATAAATAGTAATGAATAAGTGTGTGTTAATTGTCAAATGGTTTGATTGTAAGAAGTACTGTTAATTGTCTTGTTTGTTTGTGTTATCATCAATAAAGCTATTCATTGATTCAACCTGAGGTGCTCTTTCCCATCGGTCTCTGAATCCTCATACAAGAACCCGGGTGTTTTGCTACCCGTCTACTTCGGCATTTTCCCTACTAAATTGTAATAGCAGCAAGCCAGGGTGGGAAGTGAACTCTGCAGCTGTATGTCTAGACTCTGCGTCTGCCCTGACTAAGGACAACACCTGTGAGTGGGGTGCTGTGAAGGGAAGGATCCATCAAAGGGACTTCTGGTTGCCGGACTTCAGAACCTGAGGCAAAAGGACACTGCCCAATGTTCTCTGGGGTGGGTGTTTTGTTCATGGTTTTATCCTAATGAATCCTGCTTGCAGCATTTCCCCAAGTTAATCCTGGGCTGCTTTACCCCTTTTATTTAAAGCTTCTGTCCTACACTCAGTGTCTGTGTTTGTGAGAGGGGGCGTATTGCTCTAGAGGCACCCAAGGGGTGGTGTGTAATTGTCCCAGATGACTGGGGGTGGGGGAAGGGGTAGCTCAAGTTCGTTTTGTGTTTTATAGTTGAAAGGAACCCCTAGCTATTGAACCAGCCCTTGTTGCTGCTGACCCCAACTGGCAAAAGGATTATGTTTCTTATTTACTATTTAAGGGCCTTATTTTTAAAATGTAGAGGCCAAATTTTAGATGTAATTTATGACTGCCATTAAAACATCAGATCCTCCAACTCAGCAAGCCATCTTTTGATGATGACAATTCAGAATAATTGATTTCTTCCACCTTCCTCTTTTTAGGAAAGGTTATTGAGAAAACGGCAGTGGTCAGCCAGACTTCCCGGACCCATTTCAATTTGATTTTAGTCTTGTCTCTTTTTGCTAGAGGATGATCTCCTTTTGGTGATAGACAGCGATCAGATGTGAGATAGAATCATAGGTCTGGAAGGGACCTTAAGAGGTCATGTAATCCACTCCCCATGCTTTGAGGCAGAATCAACTATTCACAGACCATCCCTGGCAGGTGTTTGTTTAACCTGTTCTTAAAAACAGCCAATGATGAGAATTGCACAATCTCCTTAGGTAAACAATTTCAGTACTTACCTATCCTTATAGTTAGATTTTCTTAATATCTAACCTACATCTGACTTACTGCAAGTTAACACTGTTACTTCTTGTCCTACCTTCAGTGGACATAAAAAAACAATTGATCACCATCCTTTTTATAACATATTTGAATATCATGTCCCCCCTCAGCCTTCTCTTCCCTAGACCAGTTTTTTTTAACGTTGCCCTTTCTAAACATTTTATTTGATTTATTCATGATGTGTTTATTTTTGCTGTCCTCTGGACTCTCCAATTTTTCCACATCTTTCCTAAAGTGCGGTGCCCAAAACCGGACACAGAACTCCAGCTGAGACCTCAACAGTGCCAAGTAGATCAGAACAATTACTTCCCATGTCTTACATATGAAACTCCTGTTAATGTATCCCAAAATTACATTTGTCTTTTTCCCCTCCCAGCTTGGAGTTATCTGCAAATTTTTAAGCATACTCTCCACGCCATCACCCACGTTGTTAATGAAAATATTGAATAGTACCAGACTCAGGGTATCCCCCTACAGGATGCCCACTGTGACAGTCTTTCACCCAGTTGTACACCCACCTTATAGTAGTTTCATTTTGGTCTGATTTCCAAAAATGCCTAGGAATTAGGTGCTAAACTACCATTGAAAGTCAATGTGAAATGGGCACCTAACTCCCTGAGGCCTTTTGGGAAATTTCCACCCATTGTGTCTGTGTTGATTCTTTTACATCTCCTAACTGGCTTTGCTACCTTTAGCTACAAGTCACTATCGACTGTGGCATGGTTAGACAGAATCACACCTGACTGCATCCTTTCTTTTCTATGTGGGCAATGTTGGGTAAATGGTCATCTCTTCCAAGGATTTCTCCTGAGTATGACAGGATGCTATTTTAGCCGCCCCTTCAAACATATCCGGAGAGAGAGCCTGGCTAAATATTGCAGATATAAAGTATATAAATATTGTGCCAAAGGGATCAGGCTTACAGGGTGAGAAACAACCAGCAGGAAGGTGTAAAAACATGTAATCTTTATTGTTGTTCTTCTACACAGCGGAATTTCTTCCAGCAACCCACCCACTCATCCTTTCTTCCTCTAAATTGTGCTCAATTACACTGACTTACCTTATGATTTTCAGAAAAGAAATGAGACAGTTAGGGTATTATTCTGCACCCACAGAAGTCAATGGAAATGTTCCCATTTATTTTCATGGACCAGGACTGGCTCTTTAGATTATAAACTCTTTGTGGGGCAGAGACAATCTTTTCTGCCCTGAGTTCATCTGGTGCTAGCACAATGGCATCCTGGTCCATGACTGGGGCCCTGAGGCACTATGATAATACCAATAATCAATTATGATACCTCAAGCCCCTGTTTAGTCTTGCTCCTGTTACGGTGCGAGGCTGGGGAAAGTCGGTGTCTGCACAGCATTGTGTTCATGAATACAGGAATGGTTTTTCTTGAGTTCCTTACCCTGCTCCTCAGTTTTTACCTTCTACGTTCCACAGAGTATATCAACCCAAGTCATCAGTACATCAGACAGATAAGAGGCACTGAATAAACCCTTCTTGTTTCTTTGTATACCATTGCAAGTCAATTCAGATTATTAAGCTTTCAATAATAAAGGAAACCAATATTAATTAAATAACACCGTTGAATTATGGGTCTAAATGCTAGGACTTAGCACAAATACAAGCAATTTTATTATATACTGTCTAAGGCCGTGATCTGAATGAGCTCTCTCCTGCTATCTGTTGATGAACTGAGGTGAAAAGACCTCAGAAGCGGAACCACATTTGCATAGACATACCTACTTTGCCTATGTGAAGAGAAGACGTATCTGCTTTGCCAAAACAATCCATTTCAGCTGTTTTGGGTTAAAAGTCACTTAGGTCTTGGATGTAGGAGTAATGAATTGTTATCCTTAATGTATGGCTAATGGGTGACAGAATTGTTTTTAACATAGTCTAATTGAGGGGGCACCCTAATTTTAATCTCACTCATAAGAAGGAGTAGGGGATGGGGACTCTGTTTAAAGTCCTAGGTGTTGCTTGATACTACCTCTCCAGTATTTAAAGGCAGAGCTGATCAGACGCAGCTGAGAGTCCTTTATTTCTGCTCAATGCTCGTGAGAGCTGAAATCACCGATAAAGTGGCGTGGGGACAGTGTTCCGGTGAAAGGCAGTGAAGAGGATGGAGCACCTGGGAGCGGCCAACTATCCAGTGCAATCACCAGAGCTGAAATCACTAAGAACTGGGTTAATTGGCAGAAGCTCGGAACATGGCATCACAGCTAAGGGCAGTGGTGAGGAGAGGTGATAGTGACATTCGCGGGCACAACAGCGGCAGAGGCAGCAAGCAGTGGCAGAGGTAGAAGCAGCAGAGTTGATGTGTGACAGTGTTGATCTGCAGCAATGGCAAGTAGAGGCACCCTCAGGGGTGGGAAGTGAACCCATCCCTGCTGTCGAGGACTTCACTGACCTTCGACAACCAGCCATAAGTGGGGTGCAGTGGAGCAGTATGTGAAAGGGTTATTTGTCCATCAAATTTTCACACTTTTCATAAAGTTTTCTTTTGTTATACACAGACTCACTGCTTGTGAGTGGAGGAGTATTACTTCATAGGGGTCCCGAGAGGTGATGTTTAGTTTTCCCACTTCCACCTCTGTGTGGAGGCTGGAGCCAGTTCTGTTTTGTAATGTTAAGAGGAATCCCTAGATATTGAACTCAACTCTTGTTGTTGCTGACACCCCTCTTGCAGAAGGGTGACATCTGTTAACACACCTTCTTCAACAACAGTTGACAAGCTGCTGTTTCTTAAAACTATAATCATATTAATGAACACATTTTCATTTCTAAAATGAATAAGACAAAATGTCTCGAACTATTGTCCGCACATGTATACAAGCGCACACACAGAATCAATAAAAATTAAAAAAATGAGTGTATTCAAAAGAGGAATGGGACTAATAATTAAACCAAATTCCTGAACTGGATTAGAGATGAATGAGGTTAATTAGCATGAGATTAAATTGGTTGTCAACGTATATTTTTATTTTTACTAGTGAATTTTCTAAAGATAGCAATTGCCACGCTAATGTTAACAATATAAATGTTAAAGTAAAAATGGTATAATTTGTTCAGTAAGGGGTGGACATCCATAGGCTTTGAATCAGGCCCATTAAAAATTTGCTTTATTTTAAACATGGGAGTGGTTACACTGAGTTAAGTAGCACTACTTGTGAGTGTGAGCCAAAATTTATATTTAAGGGTTTTTGCTCGATTGGGGACTGAGCTAATACACAACATGAGTGACGCTGACAGATTCTGGCCCAAAGACAAACACATATCTGTAGCTCATTCTCCAGAGAAATAACTGTATTAAAGTACGTGTTGAAGACATCAATAATATTCTATTGATTTGTAATAAAATGTTCATATATATTTATACTGAGAACATGGTTTCTACCTTGCACAGCCTCCGTCATGAATCACCAATATCTCCCGTGGACGGTTATTGCGGAGAGAGTTAAGTCTAATTGAATGATAATTTGCCATAGCATTACGAATTGTGGTTTAACTAGAATTATGTGGAATTTTATATAAAACTCAACCAGACAGTAAAGCAGATTTTTTTAGCCTTAAACGAGAGGTCATCCTGCTCCAGCATCGTAATAAGGGACTCCGAATAACTCTGAGGAAAAGAGGTGGCTTTAAGCCTTATATCACTAATAGGAGCATGATAATTGCAATATTTAAAAAATTCACTAATAAAATAAAGCCGTGTTGACATCAGGAACCAATTTAATCTGATGCCAATTAACCTGATTATTCTCAATGAAGGACTGAAAAGTGTTCTCTTTCCAAATGACCTTTTATAAAAGAAATGTCACAGGGATTTTTATATAGTAGTGTGAAGATAGAAAAGGCAATGTAATAATGGTTTAGGTGATTCCAGAACATCTTTTAACCCTTTGTGGAGGCCTTTTGATAGATAAACTGATAAGCATGTGGACTGCAGCTCTAGAAATTTGGGTTCAATTCCTGACACACCACAGATTTCCTGCATCACCCTGTGCAAGTCACTTACAGAGCTGTACAAATAATGTACAAAACAAATAGTGTTTTGTTTCAGAGGTTGAAATGAAAAGCCAGCTCAGCTCACCAAGAAACAATATTTTTTTTTCTAAATTTCCAGTGAACCAAAAAATTTTCATGTGGCGCAAAAAACAAACAAACAAAAAAAAGCCCAACCATTTCTATCAACCCCAAATGAAATGTGGCTTAGTTTCTGAGATTTATTTTTTTAAACCTGTTTTAAGAAATAAAATTGGACTAAAATTTGAGACAAAAAAATCTTTTCAAATCAAATAGTAAAAACACAAAGTCAAAATGAAATATTTTGACTATTTTGGATTTTCTGTTGACACAAATTCATAAAATGTTGACACTAATCTGCCCTTCTCGGTGAAAAAAAGTTTAATCTTAAAATGTTGCCCAGATCTAGTCTTTTAATCTCTCTGGGCCTCAGTTCTCCATCTATAAAAGGGGGATTATCATATTGCCTTTCTCCCATCCTCTGTGTATTTTGTCTATTTAGACTGTAAACGCCTGAAGTACTTATTTACTATATCTATCTTTTATACTTTTATATATATCTTTTATATATCTATCTTTTTGTTCAAGAGACATCACTTTGGTGTCCCCAGTCATTCTGGGATTGGAGAGGTTTGAATTTTTGTGACAGATCAATACTTCTTTCTGTTTGAGACCCATTCCACTTTTACTCCTATTAGGCTGAAGAGGATGTTTTAATGGTCCATCCTTGTAGGGTAATAGTTTCAGGACTCTTTGATGGAGAATGGCTGAGCTTAAGATGGAAAACAAATGCATTTACTGAGCACCAAATTCGTGGGGATGTGCGGATGGTGGCAGCTGCACCAGAGTGGGGGATCCCCACTAGGAAAGGGCTGTCACCGGGGAGGTCACAAAGGAAAGTCATCTTTAACTTTGGGGGTCATTAGTAACCCCACTAGTGGAGGCTGCCTTGGAGAGATGATGATGCTGTTTATCTTCTGCAGGCCCCCATTCTGGCTAGACAGAATGCAATTTTGAGGTGACACAAACAATACATGAGGCTCCAGGTGGGGTACAGATTATGTGCCTCACCTCAGCTTCAGATTGACCTACTATTTTCAGGTTCCAGCAATCCCTAGGACTGTGCTCTAAAAGCTCAGGGCGTCGATTGAGCCTCTTCTCTTGACTTTGCCTTATATACGATTTTCACAGGGTGAAAGTGAAACTTTTATGATAGGTTTACGATTTAGTTATAAATAAAGTTTGTCAATTTGGTTGTTTCAATGGTAAGGAAATGTTTCATGAAAAAGTTTTGTTTAGGTTGAAATTTCTGATTTTTCCTCTGAAAAGCTGAAAACAGGGGTAGGGGGAGGAGGCATGGGGGTAATTTTTCACCCTTTCAGTCTTTCTTTTTCTTCTTTGTTTTAAAGGGAAAAGTTGCTGGGGAAAGAAAAGGGGGAAAAACTCCAGCTCTGAAAAGCATTTTGGTTTCTTTTAATTGAACAATTGTGTAAAAGTTTTTGAATGAAATGAAAATGTTTCATTTTGTTTGATTATTTTTCTTTTACTGAAAAGATATAGCATATTTTCATCAGGCAACATTATAATTCACCCATCTTGCATGCAGATCTCCCATTGACCCCAAATGTGATCTACACTTTTAAGATCATAGAAGGAAAAGCTATTCCATGTGCCCAAAATAGCACGGTGGAAGACTTTGTGGAGATGTCAAAATCTGTACTGTACTCCTTGAGACAATAGCTCTGGTTAGTATAAGTAACCTTCCTGAACGATAAAACTGCTAGTGAAATATCTATTTTAGTTCTTCTAAAAATAACAGGAAGGCTAAGACATGCCTAATGGAGCTATGAATAATAATAGGCATCCATCCCATGCCTGCTTTACATGTATTCAATCAGCTTCTAAGGTCCTGGCCTGGGTTATATTTGGTTTTGTCAGAATCATTAGGAGACAAATGCACAGAGCATTACAGGAAAAGAACTCTAGTCTGTCTGCGTGCTCTGTATGCCAGAACCATTGAATGCTTTTCTTTTTTAGCCTGCAGACCTTTCTTGCATTTGAGTAGATAAATGTAAATGGAAGATAGAGCAAATAGTGTTAGATGTTTTAAAATAGCCATGTAGAGCTGGTGCTGGATCAAGAAATTTAGTATAGCAAAATTCCTTTCGGTGTTCTTAATAAAAACAAAAATCAGGATTAGCCTGCCTATCTGAAGAATGAAGAATAGGTATCCCAGAAAATTCTTTTTGAATGTAAGATGATGGTGGAAAAGTTTTGGGATTCTTTAAAATATCCTTTTGGTATCCCAAGTGTGCTGAGAAGGAAGACACTCATTTAAGATGACTTTGATCCTGCAAAGACTGACGAATGTGCTTAACTTAAAGCATATGAAGTAAATGAGCCTGCACATAAGGTTAATGCTAAATTTATGGATTAGTGTTGGCAGAAAAGGATCTTTTCTTCATCAATTTCTTCATTGTTTATAACCTGGAGGTATTCTGAGAATTGGGACTTAAAATTAATTTTGACAAATTTTACAGATTTGGCAGGTTTAGCAAAGGGAAAGGTAAATGGTAAGGACTCTGGAAAATTATGTTAGACTGTGTATTTACACTGTCCATTTGTTTTTCAATATTAGTGAATTTTTGCATGAATTTTTAATACCCTACAGGTGTATTTATGCTTTGTATTCATTTTATCTATGTAGCCCAGAGAAAATCTAAAATATAATAACCTGATTGACAGTAGGAATGGAGGAATATTATGCATATATTCCCTAAGCAACTATTTTACAGTCTTGAGCACATAGGCAAAACCTAGACTGAAGTCTCAAATAGCAGTGCTCAGAGAAAGGGTTTGAGAGCAAAAGAGGAATACTTCATGGCAATCACTTTGGTCAGGCAATAGGGAATCCATGTGAAGTGTTCCTGATCACCTTCCTCTCCTCCGAGTGCTTCAAAATGGATTCTTTGAGGACTTGCTCCATGATTTTTCCAGGGACTGAGATGAGGCTGACTGGCCTGTAGGTCCCTGGCTCCTCCTTCCCTTTTCTAAAGATGGGCACTAGGTTTGCCCTTTTCCATCATCTGGGACCTCCCAATAACCACATGTTTTCAGAGATACTAGCCAATGGCTCTGCAGTCACATCAGCCAACTCCCTCAGATGCATTCCATCTGGCCCCATGGACTTGTGCATGTCCAGCTTTTCTAAATAGTCTTGGACCTGCCCTTTCTCCACTGAGGGCTACTCACTTCCTCCCCATGCTATGATGCCTAGCGCAGTAGTCTGAGAGCTGACCTTGTCTGTGGAGACTGAGGCAAATAAAGCATTGAGTACTTCAGCTTCTTCCACATCATCTTTCACTGGGTTGCCTCCCCTTTTCAGTAAGGGGCCCACATTTTCCCTGACCTGCTTCTTGTTTCTAACATACCTGTAGAAATCCTTTTTGTTACCCTTCACATTCTTTACCAGCTGCAACTCCAATTGTGCTTGGCCTTCCTGATTTTACTCCTGCATACTCGAGCAATATTTTTGTACTCCTGCCTAATCATTTGTCCAAGCTTCCATTTCTTGTAAGCTTCCTTTTTGTGTTTAAACTCACCAAAGATTTCTCCCTTGCCTTCTGGTATGCCTACCTCAGTTCCTTGATCTTAGCACTGCTGCCTGTCCCTTTTATGAGCCTTCTCCTGTATTCCAGTAGCATTCACCCTCTACGTTTCAAAGTTCCTATGGCTGAAGAGAAACTGTGACTCCACAGCCTCCTCTTCCTATAGGGCCAGCAGCTCTGGTGGGCTCTACATGAGAGCACATCTGCTGCAGAAAGACAGCATGATTAGCTGGGAAGATGTGTGAACTGTGCACATGGAGCAAACTGGAAGAGGAATTTTTTAAAATTGTTGGCCTTTAAATGGGGGAGGGTGCACGCTTGTGTACCTTCATGGCAGTGGAGTTCAAATTGGGCATGGTGGGACACCTCCTGGAGGCCAGTTAGGGTGACATCACCAAGTGCAGTGTCTACACTGATGCTGCGTCACTCCTCCTGCATTGCAAAAAGGGCTCTTGTCTAGGTTGTTTTTTATGTCAGTGTAGCAGGAGAATTATGTCTGTGGGAGGAGCATTTCAGTGTGTACACCTCCACTGTTTTCTCGACGAAACCTGACTTTTGTCAACAAAACTATGCAGTGTTGACAAGGCGTAATTGATCCCAATGGTCTCCATCTATGAATTTGTAAAGATGAGTTTTCTGAGCAAGATCTGGGAACAGCTACGTGACAGGAATCTTGACGCCTCTCCTTTCCTCATTGGCTGGAGGCAGGTAGGAGTTGATTCCTCCCCTGGTTGTTGTCTCTGAACTGTGGGACTTCCCCATCTTTCATACATCACCATTGCTATTAGATTTAGTACCCAGGCTATTTGGCATGGGTGGCAGTTATAAAGAGGCTTAGCCTGGTGCTTGAAGCTCCCGCTCAGCCGCCCTCCCCCGAGGCCCTGCTCACACTCCACCCCCACTCAGCACTCTGCCCTGAGGCCCCCCAAGCCCACCACTTGCTCCTCTTTGCCCCCTCCCCAAAATCCCCTCTCCACCCACTGCTCGTGTCTCTCTGCCCCCTCCTGCCTCTTTGCCCTCTCCCCCCAGAGCCTGGGACAGAACAGGGGTAGAGCATGGATGGAGCCTTGTGGAGGGGAGGAGTCCTAGCGGGGGTGAAGAAGTGGGTGAAGCCATGGTTCAGGCACCGGTGCCTCCCCCATACACCTGCCCAGACTCCCAAAAGTCAGGACTCATGTGCTGTCCATGCTATTTGGTGATCTGGCAAAACTTCCCCACTCTATGTGAACATATTGAAGGATGGGAAAAGGAGGGAGAGATTCAGAGTCATAGATTCCAAGGCCAGATGGGACTATTTGGATTATCTAGTCTGATCTGCATGACACAGATTAGATGTGTGAAGTATGATGCAAAAAGAAGATTCAGGGAGAGAAATGGCAGAAGAAAAATATATGGGAGGAGATAGACATCATAAGGAAAAGAGAAAAGAAAAAGGAAAGAAGAAAAGAGGAAATAGATAAACTCAAGAAACAGTTTGCCATAATCTATTGTGGGAAAGAATGAAAATGTGAAATAAAGGGAGTAAGGGGAAGACAGTGTAACAAAAGTGAAGGTTGGAATCCTGTTAGCTTGAATGAAGACAGTTATGTTGATACCAACTATACAAAGGGTTAAAGAAGAACATTTTGCACCTAGCATTGTAGTTATTGTATTTAAAGCACTCCCTTTTTCTTTCGTCTACTCTGTTGCTGTCTGAAAATTGTACAACTCTCTTCTCAAACACTATTATGAAAAAAGCAATCAACTCTATTGTCTGGGGTGTAATGATGCTGACTACCTCTTTACGACATACAGAGAAAAAGAAAAAAAGAAAAGAGATAATAACCTGAGAAAAAACCACCAATCATTAGAATTTTTAATAAGTCCTCACCAACAAAAATACAAGCACCACAGTTTTATCTGCCAGTTGCTGCTCATGGTACAATGGACGGGGCCCTGTGTTGTGACTCAGGAAGCTTCACTTCTTTTCCCTGCGCTGACACCGGTTTGCTGGGAAAGCCCTTAAAAAGCCACTTGAGCCTCAGTTTCTCTCTTTGTAAAATGGAGGCCATTCAGTGACCAGCATAGTGAGCATGACCAGAGTTTAAATGAGGAAACTGGCCTAAAGCATAGTGTTGGCTTGACCAAAGGTTTAAAGTCACCTGGATGGTGCCATCAAGGTCAGGGTGTGAGGTCAGGACTTTGTTTCTCAGAAATAAACTACACTTTTGTGTGCCTTGGTTGTTATGTTTTATGTTATGTTACAAAAGCAAACACCTTAATCCATTTGAATGTTGTTTCAAATAGATAGGCTTTACACCACAAGCTGCAAACTGAAAGTCTACCAGACCTAGCAGCCACACAAAAACAAAACAACCAAAAAGTCTAAAAGAAACTTCTTTTCTTCCTGTTGTCTCATTTCCTTCTATTCTCCTCATGCAAATGTTGTCCCAGAATTCACCTAGGCTTTGATATCTGTACCTAGTTACAACCAGATGTTAGAGAGTCTGACAAACAAAACACAAACACTAACTCTGCTCCTGGAGGCCAAATAACACCTTGGTGTATTATTATTTTTATTGTTTAATATTTATTTTTCAGTAGCACCCAGAGGCCCTATTTGGGATAATGGTACTATTGTGCTAAGTGGTGTAGAAACACATATAATGGCACAGTCCTATCATAAAGAGTTTAGAGTCTAACACAGAAGGTGCAACTCCATTTCTGCCACTTGCTTATGCCACAGCTTGATTTAGCCCCTGTGGGTATAGACAATTTTTGTTGCCACATTGCTGTTGGCCTTAAACAGAGCCACGAACACCCCCCTCTCTCCACTTTCTACCAAGAGGCACTTCAGCCGGCTACATTACCCTTTTAAATGTTAATTCAAGTCTGTCTGCACTTTGTATAATTTTAAGATTGTTTGTAAATGTCTGTACTATGTCCACTGGCCAGTTTATCTGTTAATTTTACCTGCTTCCAATATATTTGTAAAAATCCTATTTTAAGTACAAAAAGCCACACTGTGCAATGTAATGTATGTATCTAATTGTAAAAGACACTGCCAAAAATGAAATAATGTTTGCTTTAAAAATAATAGGTAAGTTCTTCAGCTAGGAGTAGGCACTAAGTGACTGGAGTGTGAATGGCTGAGCAATTGAGCTGAGTTTAAATGGGGAGAGTGATTGAAAAATTGGTCTGAGGTAGGGCTATTGAAACAGACATGAAGAAAACACCAGCCTCACCTAAAACGCTTAAGGAAAGAAGAAAGGTGTAAAGATGATCAAAAGGCCAAAGAGGGACCCACCCTCTGACTTTGGAGCTAACCCATTTCAAAGGACAAAATCTGATCAGGCTTGCAACAGTGTGGGTGACTGAGGATCACATCAAAAATGCAGTTGCAGCATGACAGTGCAAAACCCATAGAGTTAAATGGGGTCATCTCCCTATAAAATCCCTATACAATGACAGAAAGATGAAGGCTGGAGATTCGGGTCTACAACGTCACACCAGCCAGAAGTAGCAGTGCGCATCGGCAGGACCTTGCTCCTCAACCTCGTGCTCCAGTCACCTGGTCGGTGACTATCATGAGCACCAAGAGGCTGGTAACTATAACATCTGTGGGACCTCTGTGAATGTCTGTCTGTCTCCCTGTCTATGTGTGCCTGTCAGTGTGTACGACTGTGAATGAAAGTTCCAATTGAAATGTGCCAACAAAGTATATTTTATTAAGGCAGAATCTCTGTAATTGTAGTATTGATACAATGTTAATACTGTTTCCATAATGGCTCCATTGTTGATACTATTTCGTTAAAACACAATATTGATATTGTTACAGCGTGGATACTTTTCTTTTCTTTGATACTATTTACCAGGTTTCCATGTTCACAATAAATGGGGCTTGTTGCCTTATCCCCTGAAAAAGATCCTGTGATATTTGTTATTTGGGTAACATTGCCAGTACATAACTCATAGCATAGGATTCTGTCACTAGAAAACCATGCAAGCTTTCTATCCTACCCATCACTGTGAAGCAATTTCATTTTCAACTTAACACTACTATTCCAAGCATTAGTAAATTTATATACTATATATAAACTATAGCCTACTGGGTAGAAAATCACACTGCGATCTGGGCTCTATTCCAAGCTCTGTCCCTGGCTCACTTGGTGACATTGGGCAAGTCACTTCCGCACTCCATGGCTCAGTTTCCCTTCCTATAAATTTAATGATACTGACCTCTTTTATAAAGCATTTTGAGACTGGCTGGTGAAAAGCACTGTATAAGAACCTGGTATTTATTATTATTGATATTATTAAATAATAAAACTCTTAGGAATAAATGAGGGCTCTGCTTTAATGGCACTTAAAGAATCTTCCACTTGCACATGCTCTCCCTAAAGTACACCTCTATTGTTATTTTTATTTTTAAAGTGAGGAATCCATTGTTTCTTTCATTGGTCAGAATCTACAGACAGTTCCCAGTAAGGTAGCCTTTCCATCATGATGCCCATTAGGCTCTTTAAGAAAGCACAGAGAGGATAGAAAAGGAAGCTCACAAGAAAAAGGTACTATTTTAAGACAACTATCAACTAAGCCCTTCTAAACAAAAATACCATGGAGTAACTATGTCCTCTAACAACAGCACACCCACTTAACAGGGACAATTTCACACCACTGGTTCAGAGCAATTCATTTCAATTACTATGATCAACAGATAAATAGCACATCTGGGGGTGTCTGCAAACTAATCATTAACAGGTGTGAGTTGATGTCTGCTAGCATACATTTCATACTGTGCGGATCTTTGTTCACTTCAGGGTGCTTCCTAATTAGTGATGGGTCTGAACCACAAAACTTCAAATCTGGATCTAGACTTTGAACATCCCAAAAGTCAGAATTGTTTGCATCAGGCCACTATAGAGAAAGTAGACATCTGCAAAATCCAGTTCCAGATGTAGATTCTGAAAATCCTCACAACTGTGGAAATTTGGGTTTAGGGGCTGGGTCCTGAATCTTAAAAGAACGGTAGCTGGAAACTGTAGCAATTCATAGTTTCTGTAAATTGATGCCTATAGCACACACACCAGTGGATTATGTAAACAGTGATGGGATGTTATTAAAACTGATGAATTACGAATGATTACTGTAGAGAAAAACACAAAAAAACTTCAGTTGATTTTTTTAGCACCCACTGTGAAATTTCCAGCCACATTGCAGAGTTAGCCGAGTAATGGATTGAGAGCAGCATAATAGAAATTGCCTCTTCACAAGAAGAAAACATGCAAAGAAGAATGCCAAAATAACACAGAAAACAGATTTCCATAGAGCAAATTGAAGAATCTTTGTGGCATGCAAAGACTGAAGATGCAATTCATGTGCTGTGAAAAAGCCTATTCCTAAGATTCTAAATGTTGTCCTTGATTATCTGTGGAATGAAATAGAATGTGTGAGAGACAGAGCACATCTTGCACAGTGAGGAGGAGAGTCAGTAATGGGTGGGAAACTACATGATCTAATCTGCAGATTGCACATTTTCAAATGCCAGACTCTCAATTATGCTGAATTCAAAGTAAAATTGAAACTCTTACCGTACTTACAAATCCCATCCTATCAGCATCTATCTGGATTTGCTTGAGGTATTCTCTAAATAAATGAGAATAATAAAGGATTCAGCTTAAGTTATATATATAAAAAAATGCTGCTATAGTATTTTTGATACCAAGTGAGGGCTTATGCCATGGACACTCTTTGGTTAAAGTTAATGAACCTTGACATCTTTTAACTCAGTATTGCAGACTGTCAAAGGTGCTTTAAAAAGTAGTCCAATATTATCTACGGCTCTTCCTCAAAGAGGGGAGTCTTGTGTGAAAGGATAACAGCCTCAATGTGGATTCTCGTTGTTTATGAAATACATCTTTTCACTGCATGGAGCTCTCATTGAAACTTGGAAAAAAAAGAATAAGAAACAAGACCAAACCCATGGCACATGAATCATGGAAGTTAATGAAACTATCCTTTTTACGAGCCTAAGTGTTGTGCATTATGTATTAAAAAGTTACTTTTCTCTGAGCTCTTCAGTGAGAGAACAGTACAGAGTGTACACCCCAGGACTAATGGCTGGTCTAGGCTGAAAAATTGCCTCAGCATAGTTAGGTGTCTCAGGAGTGTGAAAAATCCAGTCCCTGAGAGACCTAGCCATGCCAGTCTAACCCCAAAAGAATTCTTCTGTTAACCTAGCCACCACCTCTTGGGGAGGTGGATTACCTCTAGTGATGCGAGAATCCTTCCTCTTACTGTAGTGAATGTGTACACAGCAGTACTGCAGCTATTGCATTTTAAGTGTAGACATAGCCTAATGTCTTCTCTGCCAGAGGAAGAATGGTCCAGATTAGGATGTGAGCCTGGAATTTGGGAAACCTAGATTCCATTCCCTGCTCCGCTCATACTTCCTGTTTGACTTTGGCAATTCACTTAGGGCCAGATTCTTAAAGGTCTTAGGTAACTATCTCCTAATGGGAGATTGGTGCCTAAATACCTTTAAAAATATTTCCCTTAGGTCTGGTCTACAATACAAAGTTAGGTCAATGTAAGGCAGCTGATGTCAACCTAATTCTGTTAGCGTCTACAGAACAATGTAGCTCTCACTGATGTAACTCCCCCACTACGCTGACTTAATAATTGCACTTCTGTGAGATGTGTAGTGTATAGATCAATGTAGTTAGGTCGACACAGAGTCAGTGGAGACACTGCATTCCTTAAATTGACTGTTGCTGCCTTTCAGAAGCTGTCCCACAATTCCCCCCATTCCTCCCCTGACAGTTACATCAGTGCAAGCGCTTATGCTGAGAATGTGCATCGCTGACACCAGGAGTGTGGACATGCAAAAGTGATGTAATTACTGCAGTGAAAAATTGCTTACTCTCTCCTTTTTACCATATAATTATAAAATAAATTAATTGGAATATAACTATTATACTTGCATTTAAATGTAATACTTGAACCTATTTTTCACTTGTGAGCCTTGTCATTCTGGGAGGCAGTGAAGTGACAGCAACAATTACATTTTTATTCACATTGTCTATTCCTATAACATGTTGTAAGATTAGGCAAATATTGTATTTAGATGAGTTGATGTACCCCCTGGAAGACTTCTATCTACCCCCAGGGGTACAGGTACCCTGGTTGAGAAGCACTGATTTAGATAATAGCATGCAGAGACTTATAAAGTTTCCGGATGATACCAAGCTGGAAGGGGTTGCAAGTGCTTTGAAGGATAGGTTTAAAATTCAAAATGATCTGGACAAGCTGGAGAAATGGTCTCAAGGAAATGGGATAAATTCAATAAGGACAAATGCAAATTACTCTACTTATGAAGGAACAATCAGTTACACCCATACAAATGGGAAATGACTGCCTAGGAAAGAGTATTGCAGAAAGAATCTGGGGGTCATAGATAAATATGCTAAATATGAGTCAGCAGTGTAATACTGTTGCAGAAAAAAGCAAACACCATTCTGGGATATATTAGCAGGAGTGTTGTAAGCAAGACACAGAAAGAAATTCTTCTTCTCTACTCTGTGCTGATCAGGCCTCACCTGGAGCATTGTGTCCAGTTCTGGACACCACATTTCAGGAAAGTTGTGAACAAATTGCAGAAAATCCAGAGAAGAGCAACAAAAGATTTTAAAGGTCTAGAAAACATGACCTATGAAGGAAGAGTGGAAAAACTGGGTTTGTTTAGGCTGGAGAAGAGAAGACCGAGAGGGGACATAACAGTTTTCAAGTACTTAAAAGACACAAAAAGACAGAAGAGTGGCCTGTGCTTCAACAGTTTAACTGAGCTGCAGGAAGAGGAATGTAATAATAGTTGTACATACTATTCCATCCTCCAAGTAGCTGCAGTGACATTTTATCATCACTAGTTCTAACACATTAGCCATCAGTTGGGAGGTTCGGGGGTGTATTTTAATAGAACAAATATATGTAGTTTGACAATTTCAAACTATACTGTAGGGTATAATCTTTTATTTGGTGTCTATGGCTGTAGTATCTGCAGTTCCTACACATGGGTTAGAAACAGAGCAAGGAGAACAATACTTTACTCCTTTTGTCAAACGTTTTTAGAAATGGATCAGATTCAACTAATGGCTAATCAAGAGTGACTTGGTGCCAATTTTTACCAGTGTAGTTAATTGGAACAACTCCCCAAAGGTGGAGTCTCCATCATCTGGAGACTTAATTAAAACTGGGTATGTCTCAAAAAATGTATGTTATTTCTCAAACAGAAGCTATGAGCTTGATGCAGAGATTATTGGGCAAGGTTCAACATATGGCCTGTGATAGGCAGGAGGTCAAACTAGATTAACATAATGGTTCCCTCTGGCCTTAAAATCCATGAATAAATGGTGAATTCATTTTTCATGTTGTTTTATGGGTCTGTGCTATGTAGGGTTACTATGTGTCTGGCTTTTCCTAGACATTGCCTCTTTTTTGAGCCTCCATTCTCATTCCAAGCAGATTTTTCAAATCACAGGAAATGTCCAGGAGTTCTCCAGCACAGACATTGCAGCTTAGAAATAACCCCAATTGGTCTCCTTCCTGACTGGTCCTTCCCCTGCATCTGCAGCTGATTTGGTCCATTCCCATGCAGCCCCAGCTTCCAGATCCCACCCACTCAGGATCTCAGCCCTGGGAAAGGGGTTCCACAGGGAGACGCTGACTGATGGCTTTTGCTGTGTCCTGGGCTTGCGCTTACCTCATGACAGGGAATGAGATTACCCCCCACCTCCAGTGAGTAACTCACCACAGGTATTCCCTTCAGATCACCCTTCCCTTCCCCCCACCCCTTCAACTCTCTCCCTCCCACCCTGGCAGTGTCCTCTTTTTAGGAACCCAAAACATGTTAACCCTTGTGCTATGTAAGTCTTTTTTTGGGTATTGACCTGTGTTGTTGTTGCTTATATAGAGGGACACTTTCAAAGACACAAATGAGAATTAGGTGCCTGACTCCCTCCAAATTTCAGTGGGAGATGGATGCTTAACTACCTTTTTTTGCCATCGAAAATATTCCTTATAGCCATTAAGGATTTGTCTACACTGCATCTGGGAGTGAGCCATATGCTAGTGTGCTGAAAATGGCGGTGTTGAAGTTGAGGCATCAGTGGAGACTCAAACCTAGCCACCCAAGTCCAAGCCCATCTGAACCTCCGGGGTTGAGCGTGGGTGGCTACTCTGAGCCTCCACCAGTGCCGCAACATCTACACAACAACATTTAGCATGCTACTGCAAGCCCCGCTAACACAGGTCTGTTTGTCCAAGCTGGGAAGCTTGCTTCCAGTTGCAGTGCAGACATACCCTTACACTTCTATAGGCCTGTATGCACACTCTGCCAAACAAATAAAAAGTTAAGTATCAAGTATCGGCTGTTACCCTACAGACAGATACAGACTGTATGTTTCAGCTGATGAACTCTTTCCCTCTCCTTGGAACCAATAATGGTTTCACATTAGCTAGGCTAATTGACAATATGTTTACTCACTGCTAACAGTGATAAATGAACAAACACACATCAAACCCTAAAAAGGCCTTCCGTGTTGACAATAGATTTAAGAGCTTTAGAAGGTAACACTATATAAAGAAATGATGACAGACAGGCTATTTTATAATAAACTATTGATCAGTGGGTGTTACACATCAACTTCTGTTCTTGATCTACAGAGGATATGAGGCTGCAACAGCTGCCAGCTGGGGCACTTAGTTCTTTCACTCAAATTGTTGATTCTCATGGTCTTTGGACTCCTTGTCCCAGCTTTGACTTCCAGTGATGACCAAGAAAATGATAGTTTCATTACCACAACAATGCACATTTCTCCGTTGCTGCAAGGAATGTCCATTGTTCAATGGAGAGTTCCTGTAAAAATAATCACTTTTCCTGAAGAACAGAAGGAAATTTTAAAGGGCAGCTGTTGTAAATATTTTCCTCAATGTCTTCTGGCCAGAGCCTAATCTTCCCAGACTTTGTGAGCAACGTTTTTTTTCCATTGTCTTCCACAGAAGTTGTTATTAATTCTTTTTATTGGGTAGCACTTAGACCTGCAAATGATATGACAGCCCTGTTGCGCTAAATACTGTACAAACACATGGTAAGAAAATCTTTAACTCAAAAAATAGTTGACTTCCATGAGTCTTAAATTAAGCACGTGCTTACATTCTCTGCTGGTTAGGGATGGAATACAGCACTACTATTTTACTTGTCACTTGGGGCTGTAACCTGGGCCTTGTCTTTGACTCAGACCTCTTTTGAGGTCCTCACGCCCTCCTTAAATGATCATTTGCCATGAGGCCTATAAAAAACTTGACATTGGGTAGTCTGCCCGAGAGATGAGACCGCTGTCTATTATGGTGATCAATGCTGGCTCATTGTTTCCTTGTATTCCTCCGTATGTCTGCCTCCATCTGTTGTCTCTTATGTTATACTTAGATTATAAGCTCTTTGGGGCAGGGTTTGACCTTTTGTTCTGTGTTTGTACAGCACCTAGCTGTACAATGAGGTTCTGGTCTATGACTGGGGCTCTTGAACACAATAGTACAAATAATATTAACCACATGCCTAAAATTAAATGTGAACTTCAGTGCAGTGCTGCGCTGTATAGGAGTCTAAGTCATTTGCGCAAAACCTCACGGTTTGTGGAAGAGCCAAGAATTGAACCCTGATGTCCTGCAGCCCCATCCAGAGCACTTACCACAAGATTATCACTCCTGCCTTATCAGCTAGATAATTATTTTAATATCTGTGCAACATATGGTAATCTGTCATGCAGTCACATAAAAAATGAATAAATAAAATCTCCACGGCAAATGAATAGAAGCTTTGCAATTTACACACAGCACCAATGCCAATGTTTATATCCACTCAATAGGATAAGAATAACATTGCCAGCATTGATTGTTAGGGTGTCATTGAAAACTTCTGAATACTCTTTGAAGGCATGCACAGATTAAATAGAAACAAAATCACTTACAGACCTTAGTCTCCAGTTGATGGTTTTTGTTTTTATTTCCAAAGATGTCATATGCTCAAAAGTTACATTACAATAAATTCATGATCTAATGGCAACAAATAAGGCAATTTCTTCAGAACTAGTAAAGACACAGGATTGGACAAATTCCCATCAGGTTTTAATAAGTCTTCCCAACAACTACTGGGCCCAATTTCATGCTTCTTCAAAGAATCTGATAAAACACTAGCAACAAAGAGAAATTGAAAGAGCATTTTAATCACCTTGTATATTCTTAAAATAGTACAAAATAGTAATCTCATGATGTCATCTCATGCCCAAGAAAGCCCTACAATTTTTTAAGCATGTTTCATAAACATATTGATTCTGAAGTGTAGAAGCAGAGCCCTGACCCATTAGTGTGGTGCATTCCATTTGGGTTTGCAGAAAGAATACATTCTGACTATAAAGCCCCATTGACTGCTCCAGGGAATATCACCCCAACATAAGAGCCATCCTCTGGTGAGATATAGATGACACAGGAGCTTTCACACCACTCCAGGCTTGTTGTGGGTTTAGCAGAGGAAAAAGCATGTCAGGAGAAAAGGAGGCATGGCTGGCATCTCTGTTGGCTTGTAAATGAGAGAGGAAATCAATACCTACTTTGTGCCCTTCTGCAAGAGAAAATCGTAATGGCAGTCTCTGGAAACTCTTGATTAAAGGAAGTGCTGTCTGCTAGCACATTTTGGGATTTAAATAATCTCAAAAAGGAGGTTAAGGATAAGGTTCTGCTGTGGCCCCAGGCCCATTTAAATTGGGCAAGATAGAAGTAGCACATACTACACCCTCTGGAGGAAAGATTCAGTGACCATCCTTGCCCTGTGAGGTGGTATGCCCCCAAATGTCTTCTCTGAGTTTCAATGCCTCGCTCTACTTCTAGTAATCCACAGTACCTCCTCCAACAAGGGGTGGTAACCTGGATAATATCCTGTTCATCAACAGGACGGTAAGCAAACAGATACTCCTGCTGCCTGGCTTGTGATCTGAGAATGAGCAAGGTATGGAGTTTGCGTTTTCAATCCTGCTCTTGTAGATAGTGAGAGATGAAAGTACCCTGATTTGCACTTGCTCTTCAATTGCAAGCGCACACATGTAAGTGCAGATTTTTGCATGTGCTAATTGCACAGCATAATGGAAGTTTTGAAAATTTGCCCAGAAGTATAAAAAACATCAACATTTTCTAATGTGCTCTCAGCCATTTTCCTCCTGGAAATCTCTCTTTAGTACCCAATTACTTCACTAAATTTCCCCACAGCAATCGAATCAACTATTTTAAGAGTTGTCCAGTATTTCATATCTGCTTGAGATAGATTGTAGGCTCTTTGGGGCATGATCATTGTCTTTTTTTATTCAGTCTTTGAGCCTAAAAATGCCACCTGTGTACAATGAGATTTCATAATCTGCAAAGAGAATTCCACAGACTTATCACAAAATTCTTTTAAAAACTTTCCTTTTCTGCATAACGTATAATTTTAAAACTCCAAGACAGTATGTTTTGTAAAATGGCATGCACATTATGGTGTTACATATATAATAAATCTAGTATGCAATAGTGTGTGTGTGTGTGTTTCATCCTTGATAATTCTATGGCTGCTCAAAGTATGTCATATTCATAGAATAACAACTTAATAAAACTTTCAATTGTATAGCTATTTTATTTGGATTTCTTAGCTTTTTCCAAAAACTGATATAAGCCTGTATGTAGTGAAGAGGGCCAGTAACAGGCTTACAACCCTCAAAATAGGAACAAATTCCATTCTGCAGGTATAAGTATGAATTTATTGTTCTGGATTAAAGGATATTAAACATTGTCTGGTTAAGATCATACACACAGAGACACAATTTATTTTTCTTTCTTTCTGCCAAGAAAGGAGTTTTTCATCTTGAAAACACACTTGTTGCTTTTGGAAAGAAGGAAGCAAAAAATAAGGCAGGAAAGAATGGTGTGGTAGTTTGTTTCATGTTTTCATTGCCACATTGATCTTTCTCCCCTCTATTCTCATATTCACCACTAAATCAAGAAGAGAAACTGGGACTGTAGATACTGTAATAGTATGTTACAAATCAGACAGATTATCAAGGTATTAGTACTTTATTGAGGAGGCAGTACCATTTACACATCCACTGTTCCATTTCTAATAGTCTGACACTTATTTAGTGTTGAATGGAAGGACACAGCAAGGATCATTGAAGCATGACTTTCTCTCACTGCTCTTCTGCACTATTCTTCCTGGCTTTCTAGGACATTTTTGAGATAGACATTTGCTCTCCCTCTTTTACTGAAAATATCGAGAGAGCTAAGATCCAGAAAGGCACCAATCACAGTATTTTATGAGAATATCTGTCATTCATTTTTAAGGTGATGGAGGGCAAGGAAATTGCTTTTCCTTTTAGTAAACTTGCTGCTCCTTTCTTATTAATCAGAGCACTTCCCAGCTCAAGAAGTGCTGAGAATATATATTTTTAAGATGCCTCACACGAGTCTGAATGGATTTTATTGTGACTCTAAGAGCTCCCTCATGCACATTAACATAAGAGACAAATAACATGGCAATATATATGTTGTTGTGTGTTTCATCATGTCCACTAAATATCATTCAGAATGTCAGTTTTACATGGACTGTGATCCACTGCTCTCATTGTATAGTCAATCTGTTATGATCTGCTACTGTTGTTTCTATATTCTTTGAACATACAAGATCAGTTTTAATATAGTTACATTAACTCCCAGTGTCTACCAGGGAGTAGACAGGGTCGTTGGGAGAGATCAATAAAGTCCACAGAAAGAAAATATAGAAAATGCAGGTTGTCGATAGCTCAGGGGATTGATAATGGGTTATTAGAGTCTTTGATTCTTAGGCCATCAGCCCAGATTGGTGGTAATGAGCAAATGTGGTTACCATCAAATAGATCTTATCTTAGGGTTTTATACTGTCATTCTTTAATTGAATGTAATGGCTGATGATGTGTCTGTATCAGCACAGCATAGAAAATGGATAGAGAGTTCAACTGATAGAAGGGACAGAAGGAAAGGCAAAGATATTTAAACCAGAAATGCACTATTTACTCTTGTTGGTTTCATTTTATATAGATTTTAATCTCTAATTTATTTCTGAGATGAAAAAAAGTATGTGAAATTTAGTGTATTTAGAATTTGGAAACATTGCTTTTTGGTCATTTGGATGGTAGGATAATCATAAAACAGCTGATAGTCAGCCATCTTGTATTTAGTCATATGATTCGAGAAGGTGGGTGACAGAAATTTTGACAGATTTACCATAATAAAGTAAGTGTCAGGAATATAAACATACTCTGAGTTCTTTAGTTGGATCTACAAATGAATTCTAAATCCTTTTCAGGTTGGGAGTAGCACAGGAAAGTTAAGAAAGGTCTTTTGAGAATTTTTTTTCATCAGCAGTATATTAAAATTAAGAAGATAAGATTGGCCATACTAGTCAGACCAGTGGTGCATATAGCTCAATATTCTGTCTTCCAAGAATGGCCGATACCGGATGCTTTACATGCAAGTTTAATTTGGCTAGAAAGTAAATAGTTAGCTTTTATCTGTTCCTGATCGAGAAGAGGATCTTGAACCTAGATCTGGAAGTACATTTATAAGGTCCACTTTGTCATCTGTGTTTTCTGTAATCAGAACAGGACAAGATGGGCTTGAAATTCAGAACCTACAAATTCTGAACATAAGCAAAACTGTATCTCCTTTTGATTACTTCCAATCAATATGTTAAATCCGTTCTTCTCCACTCCAGGCCACTACTTCAAAATCAATACCCAAGACTGAACAGATTGTCTTCCTGTCAAATGAGCAGCCTGAATGTGTAATAGCCAGTCGCTTGTTCTGGGGTACATCCTCTAGGGCTACCCAAAGGGCAACCTTGTAGTCATGTACTTGCAACAGCATCTGTTCTGCTTTGTCCTCCTTTAATGAGCTTTCTTATGGTGTTACCAGGCACTGTTGTTCCATTTTCTGCTGACCAATATTGCTTCTCATTTCCCTTGACTCCTGCGAGAAAGTTATTACTGGAGTCTGGAAATCAAATGAGGTGCCCTTTTGACTCTGAATTGTTTGTACATATGAAACTGATGCAACAGTCAAAATCCTACTTTTTCAGAAAAGCAACTAGGGGAAAAAATAGAGTGAAATATAGTCTCTGCTAAATATCCTCTCTCCAGAAGTAGTTGACTATATTGCTACTAATAGTCTGTCTTCAATCTTCCCAGTAAAATAATTGTGTTTCATAAATACAGCATCTTTTCCTTATAGACTGTTCTAATCTTCCAGTCTTTGTGAATGGTACTTTCGTCTGGAATTGCACCCTGTGTTCACATATAGTATATTATTGCACTTTGCAGGGGATAGCAGGCCAGTGAGTAAGACTTGGTAACCTGCAGTGAGAGTAAGTCTTTATTACTGGGACACAGGATAAATGTCTTCTGTAAATATTTGTTTTTAAAGCAGAAACATTTTCAGTTGATTTGGCCTCATCAAATGCAACTATCCAAAAATTCCACAGGGAAATCAAAGACATTTCTTATAACTCATTTCTTCCTTGAAATATGCACTCAATATTCAAGCTTTGTAAGTGTCTTTGTTCTTGTATTTTTTTGTAAGGATGAGTTTCCTCAGGGACACCCCAAGAGTATTGCTGGAGTAAATTGCAAAGGTACATTATTGATAGTGTCAGAACTTATGTTAATAACACAAAATAATAAGCAGGAAAGGTCACGTTTCAATCTTCTGCCTTTTAAACATAGCTAACTTCCCATCGCTTTATGAAAGAATCTACACATTGGTACCAGAGATGGTTTAAGAAACTTTAGGATCTGGTCCTAACATTCAGAGGAGGCTTTGGGTGCATCTACACTGTAATAAAAGATTTGTGGCATGGCTGCGGCTGACTCAACAGCTGACTAGGGCTTGTGGGCCTCAGGCTGCGGGGCTAAAAATTGTAGTGTGACATTTGGAGTCCAGGAGTCTGGACTTTGAAATCCTGTGAGGGGGGTGAGCCTGAGATCCTGGGCTCCAGCCCGAGCCGGAACATCCACACTGCAACTTTTAGTCCCACAGCTTGAGCCCAACAAGCCTGAGTCAATTGACTCAGCCTCTGAGACTTGATGCTGTGGGTTTTTTATTGCAATATAGATGTAACCTTGTTATCCATAGAGCAAGGATGGACTGCAGTCGTTAAGGTATGACCTGGGACCAGGGAACCACTTAGGGTCTCAAAGGGAGAGGGGCGGAGTGAAGTCTGAAATATTTACCTCATGCTTCCTGAAATTTTAGCAAATAGTATCAGTGGCAGAGGGAGGGAATTGGAGTAGATACCTCAGAAAAGGGGAGGGCTTAGGGCTTGGTGTCAGATGGGCCAATAGAAGCAGGGCGTGGGCCTTACCAGATCTGACCATGAGCCATGAAGCTTAATTGCTGCTTGGGGTTGGTGCTTTTCTGCACCATCCCCCCACTCTACACTAGCATCCCCTGGCAGCTGGGTGGGGCCCTTCACTCTGGCCATATGCCTGGGACTGAGCCAGCCCAGCTCCACCCCCCTCTGCCTCAGGAGTTACTAGGAGATGGTGGACGAGTTTGGGCTCCTGGGTAGGGCCTATGCAGGCTGTATAGTAAAGAAGACCTGGCAGTGGCAATGCTGTTCCCCAGGCCACCCCTCCGTACTGGAACCATCAACTCCTCAGCATCTCTCCTCCCTCATGGCACTCCCAAAGCTGGCACCAAGTCTTTGGCATCCCCCATTCCCTATGAGCAGCATGTGAGAGCTCTGGAGGGGTAACGAAACCCCCACCAGCAGCCAGCGGTAATAGCCTGAGTGCTTCTTCTGCTGCTGTTCTCTACGGGCAGTGGAAGGAGACACAGGGATGTTTCTGAGGCCACAGCAGCACTACCAGCCAGGGGACAAAATTGTACTGAATGTGCCATGATCAAGGATAGGGTAAGCTTCGCCCCTTTCCATCTCCCCTTTGTTAAACCCCTACCTGGGGCTTAGGAAATTATGAAGTCAGTGTTTGTCTCTGCCACTGACTTCCTGTGTGACCTTGGCCAACTCATTTAATCTCGGTCTCAGTTTCCCACCTGTAAAATATAAATAATGTACATTAAATTTTCTAAACTTTTCTATAACAAAAGGAAAATACACTTTAAATTAAGCAGGTTATCTTTCAAACTGGCAGGTAGTTCGATCAAGATCACAAAATCCAGAAATTATTTCAGGATTAGGATTGGCTATAGAGTTCATACACTAAAAGTGATGATCAATTACATTTTTTAAAATGTTTTCATTTGACAAACAAAAATGTGCCATAGAATTTTCTTAAATGTCCACAGCATATAACAAAGGCATCACTGAGGAAATGTTGCCTCCAGAACAAGAAATAAGAAAGTGGTGTTTCCAAATTCATTTAGTAGTGAGAACAGTCAATCTGAGAAAAAATATTGAAACAACCCAACAAACAATAATGGCTCAATTAACATACTGTGCCTCAAAGAGCTTGCTCACAAAGGAAATTGACAGAATGAATTACTGTAATGATGATTGTCTCAGGTTAAATAACACTTAATGGATACATTGCACTTTGATTTATGAGCCCATTGACTTCCTATAAAGAAAGGCATCTATAGTTTGTGTTAAGAGAGGAAAGACGTCACTGCTTCAAGCATAGATGGATTTTCCCAAGAGGAAGTGATTGACACAGCTAAATTCTGGAAAGGTGTAAATCAGAGAAAGGCTTTTGACACTAGATCATTTAATCATTTGAAAAGGCAAGTTATTGTGAATTACAGTACAAAATTAACGTATCTATAAACATTATAGGGGAAGAGAATAACAAATGCCTTTATATAATTCAAAAATGAATAAGCGACTACAAATATATCCAGTGCTGTAGGTTTCTGCTAGGAATGTTTGTCTCTGTTGCCTTTCAGAAGCACCAATATGACTATTTCAATAATCAAAACGGATTCTATTGGTCAGCCCTTTAGGGTGACCAGGTGTCCTGATTTTATAGGGACGGTCCCAATATTTGGGGCTTTTTATTATGTAAGTGCCTATTACCCCCCTCTATCCCCTGTCCCAATTTTTCACACTTGCTATCTGATCATCCTACAGCCCTTAATACTCTGTCCTGATCATCTTATTTGGTGTCTTTCATCTTCTTATTGGTGACAACTTGTCTATTTGCTAGATGAGACTGTAGCATCAGGAATATCTGAATGAAATGGGCAACACTGCTTTTGTAACCCACATGCTTTATAATGACTTTGTTTCTCCAGGCAGGGCAAGAGAAGAAATGGGGAGGAGAAATGGATCTTAGCTGGATGCTTGGTATCTTTTCACATGTGTAGGGAGCAGGGCAGGGTAACTTCCAAGAATCCGGAAACTTCCAGAACAGGGTGAGGTGGTTACCAAACATGCTCAGGAGTTGTTCTGAGATTGTGTAGGAAGTTTTTCATTGTGAGCAGTCCACCTGGCATATCACAGTATAGTCATCCTCTGAGAACTGAACCAATCAGTGAGCAAGAGAGGGAAAAGGTTATAAACGGTCCTGTTGAGTCAGCATCTGATTAATGTAGGGCCAAGCATTGTGCTATCTGGGTCTCTTTACCTGTATCCACCTTGACCACAGAAGTGTGCTCTTCCAACTTTATGTACTAGGGAAGCCCTCCATTGCAGTGTGGTCTATCACAGTGTTTTATGGATCTAGAGGGAGAGATGGAGGGAAGCATTTGTCATCCCTAGAGGATACAGAGCCTGTGTAATTTACATTTGGCTATCAGCTAACTGCTTTTAAAAGGGATTCTGTTTCAGTTAGAGAGAAAATAGGGCAGCACTTAATGAGATAAAGGTTTCTGATTTCTTGCCTGTCTTAATTTGGCTTTGTGGGGGAGAAGATGTTGCCCTGTAGAGAGCAAACCAGGGAATGAATATTTGAGGTGCTGACCGCAATCCCTGTACCACTTTGGATATAGGCTACAGATTTCAGTTTCACCAACAATTAAAGGATCAGTCAGCTATTAACACAACGGTTGGAATGCTATTAGCTGTGGAAACCCCACAGTGTTTGTTTACTAACAAACATATTGAAATGTTTGAAAGGACTGAGATGCTGCCATTTCTCAAGCTCTGAAGAGCCCAGGCAACATACATGACATACAATGTTCACTCTATAAATACTTAAAAATCACTTCTGAGAGAAGATCAGAGAGTTGTGTGTGTGCAGAAAAGTATAAAAATTGCAGGGGGTTAAACTGGGAACCAGAGTTACAAGTCCACCCAATTTAGGCTTAATCAATTTTTGCCTTTATCTAAATAATTTTAGACAAAATTATTGTCACATAGTATTTTGAACATATTTTTATGCGAGACAATAATAGCACACAAGACAGAATAGGTGAATGGGCCCAAATTACCATATCCCCATGCATTGGGAAGTTCTCCTGTACTTCAGAGAATATTAAAATTGGAAGGGACCTCAGGAGGTCATCTAGTCCAACCCCCTGCTCAATGTAGAACTAACCTCAGCTAAATCACTCTAGCCAGGGTTTTGTCAAACTGCAGCTTAAAAACCTCTAAAGATGGAGATTCCATCACCTCCCTAAGTAACCCATTCCAGTGCTTCACCATCCTCCTAGGGAAAAACGTTTTCCTAATGTCCAACCTAGACCTCTCCTACTGCAACTTGAGACCATTGTTCCTTGTTCTGTCATCTACTACCATTGAGAACAGCCTAACTCCATCCTCCTTGGAATCTCTTTTCAGGTAGTTAAAGGCTTCTATCAAATTCCCCCTCATTCTTCTCTTTTGCAGACTAAACAAGCCTTATTCCTTTAGCCTCTCCTAATGGTCATCATCTCCTTTGATCCCTTTGTCTGGTCATTCAGTCCCTTTTCTTCAGTTGTCTTCTTCAATTTGGGCCATGTTCACTAGAATTCTTACACATTTTCAATTTCCATATTACTTAACATTTCTCCAATCAGCTTTTCGCACATTACACATTTATTTTTTTATGTATTACACATGCACAAGCTTAAATTTACCTAACTCCTGCAGTTTTTTGCTGTTTATGCAGTTTTTATGTTATATTGTTTGGTTTTGTGTTGTTCTGTTCCTGCAGTAAAATGAGCACCTAAACTCATTCACTATCCATAGTAACAAATCATTAAAATACAGTTATCAAAGGTTTTAATCTTACCATTAACAATCCTTCATTTTTGTATGCTAATACCACATTCAGTATGTCATCCCTGTTAATCTATTAAGTGTTAGGATTTCCTCTGAACCTTCTTTCCATTTGGCTTCCCAAGAATTCAGTTCGACTCCAGACTTTGTCACACAGATATCTTTATTTGGCATATGGCAAGGCTAAGCTGAGTTGATTAGACTCAAATGCAGGGGTCAATGCAGAGTACATCACAGACCCAAAGTTATACAGAAACCCTATTCCTCTATATACATTTACACCTTTCATTGCATTTACCATACATTGCATTACTCGTTTGGATATTGGCTTGGTTACATTGCAGGAAGCAATCCCTGTACATCATGTCCTGTCTATGCATTGTCTGTGTACGATTTACTTTTTACCTTCTCTTTACATGCCTGACCTATCTTGTCTTATCTTATTCTTTGTCACCAGACCTTTGGCACTATCCAGATGGGAAGTGATGGGTCTGTGGGATTGGAAGGCCTCATGTAATATAAGGAAATCTTCCCCAAAAGGTAAGGAGGTAAGCTAAGGTTTTCCTGGTATATGGTATCTATTGCTCTTGATATGTATATTTGTTTACTGTGTCTGATCTTTGGCAGACCTCAGTGAAGTTCCAGAGAGGACAGCCATTCCACAGAACACTTCTGAGGTCTCTTAGAGGTATTCCATAGCACACTCTTCACCTGAGAAGAAGCCAGATGTTTTGAGTATGTTGTACGGGTTTTTATCAGGATGACCAATGGTACTGGTGAAACTTGTTAAGGCTGCGGAATTGGAACTAGTGGTTCACTCATGGTGAGATCCCTCTGATAGCAAATTTTGGGGAAATGTTTGCTATTGTAGGGATTGGACTAACTTTTCCCTCATATGTTTCTTCTAAATGCTACTATGTAAGAAGAAGAGTGCTGAAATATTTTTGTTGAGCCACGGTGATAATTTCTGTGGAAAGAAAATGCAGGGGTAGTAATTTTCAATATATTTGTTTGTCAATTTTAACCACACAGCTCCCATTCACTAGCTTCATCAAAATTATTGGGCCAGGGCAATAACGATGATGACAATACTCAGGTTCCAACCTGTACAAAGGACAAGATTTTCTTATCCCAGGACAGGTTCACAAGGAGAGAAGAGATCGGGAGCCTTCCTCAGGGCCAAACATAGCCTTCTCTGTCCTGCATATAGAGAGTGTTTTCTCCTTTCATAACTTTGAGCACAAACCACCATAAAGTGGGTGGAGAGAGGTGGGACTTCGCATGGCTCCTTGTTATTGTCAAGCAGATCTGTCTATCTATGGAGGTGGAGGGAGAATACTGCAACTACCTAAGGTATAATCCCTCCCAGATCTCTCCCAGGACAGCTTGGCTTTAAACTTCCAGCCATGAAAGCCAGTGTCCCTCATTGAGACCGACATTTGCAAAAGCTGGAATGATTAATTCAACTGTGACAATATGGTTGGAAAATGTATTTTGTGTGCTAGCTTCTTATCTGTGGATAAATGCCTCATTAATCTTAGACACATCATGCTAAGAGTATTATTGAAGTTAGACAGAATGATAAGTGTCATTCTAGGGAGCACAAATTGATACGTGCAGGAATGCATGTGTCCATTAGTCTCCCTGCATTCAATACAAGCCAATTCTTTTGTTCCTGATGCTGCAGGCTGCAGCCTGCTGATCTTTCCCCTACCCTACTGCTTCCTATTAAATTAATACCAGACAGACAGGGCATTATATGAATTGGTGCTCACATGTGTTTCCTTTGGCATACAGTGAAAGAAAGGTAGAGGAAGAAGGGAAAAGTGTCTTGAAGCCGTTACTTAAACATTATGAATAAGAGAAATAAGCAGTAAATCCAACGCAAAATGAAAAGGTAAATATTTAGAAGGGCTCCTCCAATTCTCTCTCTCCGCCCCCTACTTGTGTTTTTTACATAATTAATATTTTTAGTGAGGTTTCATGATGATTTCAAGTACAAGTGATATGGATGATGTACTCGTATGTTGCATCAGTGTCAAGAGAATTTAATCTACAATACAGGGAATCAGGAAGAAGATACTGTATTAAATATTATGTTTAAAACTGTGCAAATGCAACCAGTGAAACTGGTATTAAATTAGGTATAAGAAAAGGAGGACTTGGTCACAAGGTGTCAACAGATGAGGTAAAAAATTCATTATGGCCTCTCCATACAGTGACCGCTGAACTGTTTCTAAATGAGGTTCTATTTATCTACTCTGGTCAAGTAGGTCATGTTGACAGTGCTTTTACTCTGCTAGTTTATTCATAAATTCACAGCTTCTAAGGTCAGAAGGGACCACTGTTATTATCTAGTCTGACCTCCTGCATAGCACAGGCTATAGAAATTCCCTGAATTAATTCCTGTTTGAACTACAGCATATTTTTTTTAGAAAAAACATCCAATCTTGATTTTAAAATTGTCAGTGATGAAGAATCCACCCCAAACCAAGCTGTTCCGATGGCCAGTTACCCTCACTGATAAAAGTGTTCTGTATTTCCAGTCTGAATTAGTCTAACTTCACCTTCCAACCACTGGATCCTGTTATATCTTTGTCTGCTCATTTGAAGAGCCCATTATCAAATATTTGTTCCCTATGTTAGTACTTATAGAATGTAATCAGGTCAACCATAAAACTTCCTTTTGTTAAACTAACTAGATTGACATTCTTGAATGCATGTTGTTTAATCCTTTAACCATTCTCATGGTTCTTCTTTGAACCTTCTCCAATTTATCAGCATCTTTCTTGAATTGTGGACACCAGAACAGAGGCAGTATTCCATTAGTGATCACACTAGTGCCAAGCAGAGAGGAAATATAACCTCCTTACTCAATATTGCCCTTTTTAGGAATCTAAGGATCATATTAGTCTTATTGACAACAGTGACACACAGGGAGCACCTGTTCAGCTGATTATCCATCATGACTCCTCTCCCCAAGTTTTTTTTTCAGACTTTTGTGTCTTAGATGTATACATTTACATTTGGGCATATTCAATTGTATATTGTTTGTCTTTGCCACTTTACCAAGCAATCTAGATTGCTCAAGATAAGTGACCTGTCCTCCAATCTCCCAATTTGTCAGTCATCTACAAACTTTATCTATGATCATTTTATGTTCTCTTCAATTTCATTTATAAAAATGTTAAATAGTGTAGGGTCAAGATCAAATCAATGTGGGATCCCACTAAAAAAAACCCTGCTCAATGTTGATTCTGCATTTATAATTACATTTTGAGATGTATCAGTTAGCCAGTTTTCAATCCATTTAATATATGCCATGCTAATTTTGTATCATTCTAGATTTTTAATCAAAATATCATGAGGTACCAAGTCAAATGCCTTAAAGATGGCTTAGTATCTAATATCAAGAGAATTATTTTTATCATTCAGATCTGCAATCTAATTTTAAAAATCCATAGTTTAACAGGTTCTGTTTTCTATAAACCTGTGTTAACTGGCGTTAATAATATTATGGTCCTTTAATTCTTTATCAATTGATTCCATATCAGCCATTCCATTATTTTGCCTGAGATCAATATCAGACTGATAGAACTATAAATACATTTTTAAAATATTGGCACAATGTTATCTGTCTTGCAGTCTCCTGGAATTTCTTCAGTGTTCCAAGAATTACTGAAAATCAAAATTAACAGTCTAGCAAGCTGCTTGGCCAGTTCCTTTAAAACACGTGGATGCAAGTTATTCAGACCTGTTTATTTAAAAATGTCTAACTTTAGTAGCTGCTATTTAACATCCTTTTGAGTTGGAGGATAGTGTTTGAAATGGAATGTGTTTCTTCATTATCATCATATAATATGAATACATCATCCTTTATTCCCAAATATAGAACAAAGGTGTTTACTGAACAATTCTGCCTTTTCAGCATTATTATTGACAATTTTACCATTTCTATCTAATAATAGACAATTACTATTGTTAGTATTCTTTTTGTTTTTGACATACTTAAAAGAAAACGGTTAAGACTATGGATTTATCCTTGTCTTTTTGCTTCCCTTATCAATTATCTAGAAATCCTAGATTCTGGTTTATATTCATTTCTATTAACATCCCCTTTCTTCTATTTGTTATATATGTATTATAATTGCCTTTACTTTGTCTCTAAGCCAGATTTTTTTTAAAAAAAGCAGTCCAGCTTTTTAATTTTTAATTTTTTTAAAAGCTTTTAATTTCACTTCATGAAATTGGGTAGTTTGACTGCATAGCAATTACCAGAGACCATCCCTTTCCCTGCTGGGAAAGATGATGGCAAATTAATGCAACAGTGGTTAGGGGTTACTGTACTTCTCTCAATTTAGGATAAACCCCACCTTTCTTAGAACAATATTCCAAAACATGGTTTTAAGAACATGGCCATATACTTTGATGAATTTTTATGTACATTATGCCTCCAGGCTGCACCCTCTTAAAAATGGTCTTATGATATAATTAAGAGGAGAATCAACAACTCTGAGCCTGATTCTCCTTTTAATTACACAATGTAAATCTGGTGTAACTTTGCTGAAGCCAGTGCTGTAGCTGAGAGTAAAATTGGGTCCTGCATATGAAATTATTAAAGACTAGCTCGCCTCTTTGCATTCATCAAGCACCTTTTGATATTCTGGAAATCTTGCTCAAGCCACTCCAAAAGGTATTCAGTTTTACTTCCTTTATCAGAATAGCCTTAGACACGCATTCACATGTAGATTTAACAATATGTTATGGATGCAGAATGCAGAGCTTTTGCAAAGTTGATGGTAGAAGAACATTCAGAGGTGGACTGAGTTTTCTCCTAGGTAAAGATCTGGCATTTGTTTAATTGTACGCTTTCCCAAAATTCTGCTGAGGGAAGAAGAAAATCCATCTGGTGAAGGATTTAACTTTCCACTTTTCTGCAATGTCTTTGAAAGTCTGCACACCGCAGACTATTAAAGCATTGCTTTGTTTTGGTTTTTTTAACAGGGTTAGTTAAGGAAGTACATGTCCCCCTATGATGCAACAAACCCCTGTATTCACACCATACACACTATTATAATACTCATTGTAGAAGGTGTCACTTGTAAGGTATCATTTGAAATTTCATAATTTGCTGGTCATTATTGTCCTGGTAAATATGTGTGGCAACATTGTATGTTAAGTTATAAGATTTCCCTATATGATGTTAACTCATGTTCCAAACCCTATAGCCCTGCTTAGGCAGAAGTCAAGTCTGTCCTAAACAAAGGAAGGAATGTGTGTTTTCCTTAATTTGCATTTAAGTGGTAAACAGAGTCATCAAGCAGAGATGGAAAACAAAGGAAGATTGAATAGGTGGGGGAGAGGAAACAGCAGAGAATATCCTTCCACATCGAGTCTTTGTCTCCTGGGTCTCAGCTGGAAATGTTTTTCAAGAGGGGGACTGAAACAATAAAAAGGAGGGAACTACCCCCTGGCATCCTTGCCCCTACTCACATTCTCTGTACCTGGAAAGCAAGAGGAAAAAGCTGTTGGACTCTGGGACAGAAATCCTGACCTGAAAGATTGATCAGTAATCTGCTGGCACATGTGGAGAGAGAGTCTGATTTGCAACTAAGTTAGTTTTTTGAGCATATACTATTAAGAGTTGTATCTGTCCTTGTAGTTAATAAACTTGTTTTACTATTTTATCTAATCCAGTGTGTTTAAGTGTCTGGGTAACTATTGAAGATAACAAGCTGGAGTATTATTCCTTTAAAGAAATAACAAAATCTATGTGTACTGTCCAAGAGAGGGCATATGTTTCTGGGGTAAGATCTGGGACTGGGGGTGTGTTTGGGGACAACCTGTAGTATAACCAGGGCTGGTGCGAGCTAGAGCCTGACTGACAGGCTGCAGTTACAGAGACAGTCAGGGTGTGGCTTGCATGTGGGAAAGGCTCTTTGTGAGCTGCCCAGGTGCGAGCTACTATTGCAGGACTTTGTAAGGCACCCAAGGTGGCAGGGCAGGGTTGACACAGACCCCCACCAGTCTGGATTGTCACACTCCCTCTATATCCAACTCAGTTGAGACATCTAATATTTTGCCTCCCAAACTTACTCTGAATGCACTGTTTTTACGTGATTAGAACAATCTTCCGAGTCCTTATAGAATTGCAACATTGGAAACAGAAGACTAACACAAAGCAATAGGATGGGCCTGGAGGCCAATATCTACCTTTGCAGTGTGTGTGTGGCGGGGGAGAGGGGGGTGTCAAAGGGTGGGGTAGAACAACAATATCAGCCTTCCAAGAGGCTTTCCATCCAGCTAATCCAAAATATGAACCTGTTGTTGGCTAGGAGAAATGTCCTTTTCTCTTTTGTCTGGTGCAGCAGGAGCTCTCTCTCCTGTTTCAGTCTGTTTTAATCACTGTCCAATACTATACACTGGATTTGAAAGAGATTACAAAAAGTTTCAGCAGTAGATCATCAGTTTGGGTCTCCTAATTAGTTGAATTCATATAATCATTGAAATGTAAGATTGGAAGGGATATAGGCCATCCAGTCCACTCCTCTGCACTGAGGCAGGACAAAGTATTATCTAGACCAACCTTGGCAAGTGTTTGTCTAGCCTGTTCTTGATTTCAGTATTATCTAACATCTGATCAGTGACCAGTAGAATAAATAAATGAATTTTAAAAGGTGATCTGAGGGTAATTCCTAGTGTTAATAAAATTAAAACAAATTTAAAAAAGAAGGGATAGAAGTAAGAAAATATGTGCTCATCACCACACCGATTTGTCACCAATCTTTGCTTGTACGCTCTATAGTATTGTGTCTTCATGTGTGTTTGTACAGCATTTAGCACAATGATCTTGAATGAGGCCTTTACTTATAGTTGTTATACTAATAAATACAAGTGTAAGTTCTCACATTGTGGACCAGATCCTCAGTTGGCTTCAATCCTCAGCTTCCATAGAGCTATGTTGATTTATACCACCTGAGTAACTGTCTCCCTATCTATGATTGAGCCTGGGCATCAGGATTCCTTGGTTTTGTTTTGGATTCTGTTGTAGTAGAAAGTAGGAGCCTGACACACATGAGGCCTAGTATAACAGGCCTGAGGCTCAAGCTAAAGTAACAGTTGGGACTTGCTGTTATAGAGCAAAGTTAGAAGTCAGGCTGTGAACCTGCTTGCAAGTTCACAGAAACTGAGAAGAACAAAACTGGCATTTCAAAAAACACACACATTCCTAAGGAGCAATAGGCATAGAATATTTTAGGCAAACACATTTCAGAAAGGTACCAGAATATCCTGATATCAATGATGGTACGAGTACACTCCCCAAAGATAAGGACACATTGACCCCTACTAAAGATAATTTCAAGATGACAGTGCAATGGATAGTGATGTTTTGATTGAACCAACATGTACAAGGAAAAGGATGGTATCTACCCATGTCAGAGGGTTGTAAGAAGCCATGTCAGAGGGGCAATACGTAACTTGTTTGTATCACTGGTCTCAGAGGGGGTTCTGTGGTTGTCCAATGGGGGTAAGGAAAGTCCCACCATTCACTGAGCTGGTCCACTGAAATGAGTATACATGTCCTACAATAGCTGTAGACATTGATCCAGGGAATAGCACCAGGCTTTGTATACAATAAAACTGGCCCTGGACCTTCACTACTGAATCTAGGTCCATGAATTTATTTGGCAGTTTAGTCGAGGTCCACTGTGTCAGGTATCTGCGCAGAGCAATTGAGGTCTCCTGCGCAGCACTGTGTGGGCATGCTGAAAGAACACACACAGACACACTTGACACCATCTGTCACAGACTCACTGTGTGAAATTGGGCCAGTTGCTACCCTTTTACATCTTAATTCACTCATGAAGAAGGGGATGGTGATGCCTACTTCACAGGGGTGAGGCTGAATTAATTAATGTTTGTAAGATTCTTAAAGGTCTTTGCAAAAAAGTCACTATAAAAGTGAAATGTATTATTATGAATTCATTACAAAAATCTCATTAGCACTAATGCTAGCCTATGAGGGACTTTCAAATGTTTCAGGTTTGCTGTGCTGATGAAGATTTCCAGATGCCAGGTAGGGCCCTGGAGAATGATCTAAGACCCTCTAGAGAAGATAAGTGTCAGATTAGAGGATTGAGATCTGAATTCATTTGTCTATTCAGGTTTGATTTGTACCTATCTATGATTATGCTTAAAACCCTATAGTAATTTCCCAAATACTCTGGAGAGAAAAATTCTATGTCTAATAACCTGATCTCATGTATGAACTACAGCTCCATGAGGTATGATCACAATCTTATGGAGAGAAACCTGTGCACATGGTTATCTCAGAACAAGCTCATTTTGGATGGTGACAGACTATGCTAATTTATGAAGCAATGGTGTTTCATGACATAGCTCCTGTGTGTTCCATGACACAGAGTCTAGACTGACATATACACAATTTCTAAGCCCTAAAACTATAATATGGGGCAGATTTCTTCCCTCACACAAAATTTTATAAAGTATTTCAAGAAAGTAACTAATCATGTTTATCATCAAATTGATGAGAACCTTGCAAAGGTTTCATTTTTCTATACAAATTATGAGCCTCAAATTATGAGATATGGAAATCAAATGGCATCCATTCAAACCTACAAGATGACAAAGTAGGGACCATTATTGTATCAGTTATAGAATATGTCTTACTTAGATAGGCAGTAAATCCTCACTTCTGAGATTTGCAGCCTCTTTGATCTGAATTCTTACCTCTGCTTGAACAATAAAGGGACCAAAACAAGACACAGAAAGCAGTGAGAGAAGAAAAAGCCTAATTATTGTTTTCAGCAGTACAATTAGGCTCCCTAATTGTATCTCCTCAATGATTAAGCCAACTCTAAACATCTTCCGGTAGACAAACACAAGCTATTCCTGAAACAACTAAGTGAATCTAAAAAAGGGCGAGTAAATATAAACTTTCCACTGGAAATTTTTTCCAGAGTATGAACAAAACAAACATAAAGAGCCTTCCCACAGTAGCATCAACAATAACATAACAATAACAATTTATGGGGGTTCTAGCTTTGATGAGACTTGTCGTTATATTACTCTCTATCTAATTAAGTCTGTAGCTTTTAGTCTTAATCCTTGTATTTCAACTTCCTCCATAAAAAGCTTAATACAATAAGACTCTTCTAGAGCAAAAATAGTGATAGTTCAATGTAAAATTATTTACGGGTATTTTTGTCTAGTACTTATATTTGCGATGTTGTGGAGGTCTTTATACTGGTACTTCAATTTCAGTTACGTTACTCTTGTGACACTGAAATAATAAAGAACCCCAAGGAATACTTTGTGTTTTGTATTATGTTCTTTTAACCCTCCATACCTTAAGAGGGAGTATATTAAGATGAGCTAGGTCAAGTCTTATTCACAGGAGAACTAAGTTATATTTATTTTTATTTTTTATCTTCTTTCAAAAATTCTTTTTGTGTTACTTTGCTAAAGATGTCAGTCTGACATACCTGGAATCTGCAAGCACTGAAACTATCTATACATTCAAGTCAAATTTGATGAAAAAAACAAAAAAAACCACACACACCCCAGCTTTTTTCCCTGGGAAATACTGAATTTTTTGCATTGATATTCTCTAAGCAAATGTTTCACTTTTGAGTTCAAAATGACATTTATTTTTAAAATGTCATTTTGAATTTACATTGCATTTCAAAACATTGTTTCAAAATAATGTTAAAAATTTTTTAGCTGACCTGAAATTTTGTTTTTGTTTTTTCATTTCAGCAATATAACCCAAAAATGAAAAAAAAAATCAGTTTGGGGTTTGAAATGAAGAGATTTTTTTTGCCGTTTTCAGCATGGCCACCAAACCAAACAAATCAATTATTCACTCAACTGTAGTGAGTATATCTTGTAGGCAACAGCTCTACTAATCATTTCATTTAGAGAGATGCAGACAGAAAATGAGAATATGAGTCAACAGTGTGCCCTTATTGCAAAGGCATATTGAGCTGCATTAGTAGAAGATTGCATTGCCAGCAGATTGAGGGAAGTGATTATTACCTTGTATTTGGGAAAGGTGAGGCCACATTTGGAGTACTGTGTCCAGTTTTGGGCCCCTCACTACAGAAGGATGTGGACAAATTGGAAAGAGTCCAGCAGAGGACAACAAAAATGATTAGGGGGCTGTAGCACATGACTTATGAGGTAAGGCTGAGGGAACGAGGCTTGTTTAGTCTGCAGAGGAGAAGAACGAATGAGGATTTGATAGTAGCCTTTAACTATATGAAAGGGGGTTCCAAGAAGGATGGAACTAGGCCCTTTTCAGTGGTAGAGGACAGAACTAAGAGCAAATGTCTCAAGTTGCAGTGAGGCAGGTCTAGGTCAGATATTGGGATAAACTTTTTTTCACTAGAAGGGTAGTAAAGTACTGGAATGGGTTACCGAGGGAGGTGGTGGAATCTCCATCCTTAGAGGTTTCTAAGGTGTGTCTTGACAAAGCCCTATCTGGGATGATTTAGTTGTGGTTGGTCCTGCTTTGAGCAGGGGGTTGGACTAGATGACCTCCTGAGGTCTCTCCCAACCCTAATCTTCTATGATTCTATTAAACAAAGTTTCCTGGTATAATATTTGGCTTTTAAAAAGAATTGCACCACAACTGACAGCTAGCATTCTCCAAAATCTAACTGCCAAGACATTCTGTTTAGTAGAATTTTAGATGAAAATGTAGAAAGCTACTAGGGGAGAGGCTGTTCTAGATTTGATTTTGACAAATAGAGAGGAACTGGTTGAAAATTTGAAAGTGGAAGGCAGCTTGCGTGAAAGTGATCATGAAATGAAGTTCATGATTCCAAGGAATGGTCGGAGGGAAAACAGCACAGTAGAGATAATGGATTTCAAGAAATCAGACTTCATAAATTCAGGGAGTTGATAGCTGAGAACCGATGGGAAGTAAGTTGTAGGGAAAAAAACAGTTCAAGCGAGTTGGCAGTTTTCCAAAGAGACATTAGTAAGAGAACAAAAGCAAACTATCCCACTACATAGGAAAGACAGGTAGTATGGCAAGAGATCACCCTGGTTTATCCAGGAGATCTTCAATGATCTGAAGCTCAGAAAAAGAATCCAACAAAAGTGGAAACTAGGTCAAATTAAAAAGGATGAATATAAACAAATAACACAAGTATATAGGGACAAAATTAGAAAAGCCAAGACACAAAACAGGATTAAACTAGCTAGAGATATAAAGGGTAATAAGAAAACATTCTACAGTCACATCAGAAGTAAGAGGAAGACCAAGGAGAGGGTAGGTCCATTAAATAATGAGGGGGGGGGGAAACAATACTAGAAAATGGGGAAATGGCAAAAGTGCTAAATGACTTTTTTGTTTCAGTTTTCATTGCAAAAGTTAGTAGCAATTGGACATTTAACATACTAACATAGTGAATGTCTGTGAAAATGAGGTAGGATCAGAGGCTAAAATAGGGAATAAACAAGTTAAAAATTACTTAGCCAGGTTAGATGTCTTCAGGTCACCAGGGCCTGATGAAACACATTCTAGAATACTGAAGGAGCTGACTGAGGAGATATCTGAGAAACTAGCGACTATCTTAGAAAAGTCATGGAAGCTGGGAGAGATTCCAGAGAACTGGAAAAGGGCAAATATATTGCCAATCTATAAAAAGAGAAATAAGGACAACCCAGGTAGTTACAGACCAGACAGCTTAACTTCAGAACCCTGAAAGATAATGGAGCAAATAATCATGCAATCAATTTGCAAACACCTAGAAAATAATAAAGAGATGAGTAACATCAGCATGGATTTGTCAAGAACAAATCATGTCAAATCAACCTAATAAGTGTTCTTGACTGGGTAACGAGCCTTGTGCATGGGGGAAAGCAGTAGATGTGGTTTTTCTTGACTCTAGTATGGCTTTTGATGCTATCTCATATGACCTTCTCATAAACAAACTAGGGAAATACAACCTACATGGAACTACTATAAGATGAGTGCATAACTGGCTGGAAAACTATTCCCAGAGAGTAGTAATCAGTAGTTCAAAGTCAAACCAGAAGGGCATATCAAATGGGGCCCAACAGGGAAAAGTTCTGGATCCAGTTCTGTTGAATATCTTCATCAATTATTTAGATAATGGCATACAAAGTACACTTATAAAGTTTCCAGATGACACCAAACTGGCAGGGTTGCAAGTACTTTGGAGGATAAGATTAAAATTCAAAATTTTCTGTACAAACTGGAGAAATGGTCTGAAGTATTTAGGATGGAATTTAAAAAGGCAAATGCAAAGTACTCCACTTAAGAAGGAACAATCAGTTTCATACATACAGAATGGAAAATGACTACAAAGGAAGAAATAAAGGGATCTGGCGGGCATAGTGGATCACAAGCTAAATATGAGTCAAGAATGTAACTGTTGCAAATAAATCAAACATTATTCTAGGATGTATTAGCAGGGGTGTTGTAAGCAAATCACAAGAAGTAATTCTTCTTCTCTACTCCATGCTGATTAGGCCTCACCTGCAGTATTGTGTCCAGTTCTGGGCACCACATTTCAGGAAAGATGTGGATAAATTGGAGAAAGTCCAGAGGAGAGTAACAAAAAAATATTAAAGGTCTAGAAAACATGACCTATGAGGGAAGCCTGAAGAGATTGGGTTTGTTTATTCTGGAGAAGAGAAGACAGAAAGAGGACATGAGAATAGTTTTCAAGCACATAAAAGGTTGTTGCAAGATGGAAGGAGAAAAATTGTTGCCCTTATCCTCTGAGGATAAAATAAGAAGCAAGGGGCAGAAAGGGTGGTGTAGGTTGGACACTAGGAAAAACTTCCTAAGTTTTAGGGTAGTTAATCACTGGAATAAATTGTCTGGGGTGGTGATGGAATCTCCATTATTGGAGATTTAAGAGCAGGTTAGATCAACACCTGTCAAGGATTGTGTAGATATTACTTAGTCCTGCCATAAGTGTAGGGAACTAGACTAGGAGACCTCTGGAGGTCTCTTTCAGTACTAGGATTCTCTGATTCTATCACTGGTACCATCTGGTGATGCTAAGTAGCATTACACATTCCAGTTGATTGTGTTATTTATTACATATATAACATATTTATTACTACTGTGCTGTTGCTGGATTCTCATCTGGGATGTGCATTCTCTGACATTTACCACAAACTTTCCCTTTGCTTGCAGGTTGGTCGTTTCTGATCTGGAACAAATAATTTCTGGTTTTGTGGAAGCATGAAAGCAAACTGATTCTTTGTTATTCCATACATTCCTTCCTTTTTATACATAGGTATGTTCCAGGCTTGTGCCATTTCATGTGTTCTAGGAATGTCGAGTGATTTATTCAAATCAAGTCTAGATCACTGATTTATGACTGTTTCATGAACTTTTGGTGAATTTGTTGCAAACACTATCCTGTCCTGAATCATTTCACGTTCACAACCACGACTTTAATTAATCCACAGACACTTGGATCTTGCACTTTGTTTTAAAATGGATAGCACGTCAGTCTGGAGTTAGCTTTTGGGTTGACATATTCATTAAACTTCTTGAGCTCAGATCTTTTTTTTATTTCAAATGACATGTAGTTTAATAGACTTTAAGGCCAAAAGGGACCATTATGATCATCTAGTCTAACATCCTTCATGAAACCAGTACTAGAATTTCACCCAGTGATTCCTGTATCTGTAACTATGTATCCTAAATATTTCTCCTTCTCTCTTCCATCCATGTAAACAGACAACAGCTTTTCCCTCCTCATATTTGAATTTCAGGGAATCCTTTGGATGCCTTTTGAATTTCCTTCACTATTCAGGAAGGGTTTTGCTTTTTCAATTCAAACTAGGATGGTGGTGACCCTAGATCAGTGGTTCTCAACCCACGGGCCGCTTGCAGCCCAATCAACACACAGCTTGGCCCATGTGACATCCTCAGGTCCATAAAGGTAGTATATATATTCTGTAGATATTGCCCACATAACACATAGTGCACTGCACATGAGGCCCTCAGTATTAGATAGGTTAAGAAACCACTGTCCTAGATATTGTTGTCTGTTGAGTTAGAAATTTATAGATTGATTAGAACTGGCAAGCTAGAAGTGAAAAACTCTGCATCTCATTACTTATTAATGTGCCTGAAACATCTAGTTTTTTATATCATTTTTAAATTACCCATGCAAGTTATGAAGAACCAGTTTTCCTTGTGGTTTGTTGTTAAAGGTGAAAAATGGGTCATGATTATAAATCAAGAAATGATACATCATGAATTTGATATGTTAGTTTATCCACACGACTAGATTTTAAAGTGAAAGATGTACTATTAGCATATGCTAATATAGATATTCAGCAGGGAAGGTGTTAAAGCCAAAAGGACTGAAAATATGTGTACACTGACAGGAGATTGGGAGAAATGTGCTGAATCACTTACAAAGATGAACATTTAAAAATAGGGCACAGATGTCTAGTTTAAATACAGAAATTTCCTTGGCATCTTATTAGTTGTTACTACATTTTTTTCCTTGTATTCTATTCACACATTTAACTTTACTTGTTATGATTTGCTCTGTCAACTACAGGAAGCAGACAGATAATCCACACTTTGAAAGCTGCCAATTAATTTCTAACGGACATGAAATTTAGTTGAAACTAAGAATTTTAAAAATATTAAGAACTTTTTGTTAATGTCATTAGTTGTGGTGGGTGAAGGTGTGTGTCTGATGCATGGGAGAATTTGGAAGGTAAAATCCTGGCTCCATTGAAGTCCGTGACAAAATTCCCATTGATTTCTATGGGGCAAGGACTTCAGTGGTAGCTTTTATCTGTTTAACTGTCTGCATTTTTAATGTACAAGTCAAAGTGAAAACTGAGCATTAGTTTAAAATTAGGGTATGAGTATTCCTATTCCTATTTCTATTTAGGGACTCATTTGATTCTGAGATTTGTAAGATGTTGTGAGGTGTGATTAATGTTTTAAACAGTTCAAGACAGTTTGATAAAAAGAACATATACTACTAAAATATTCTTATTGCATTTAATATAGTTGTAGGTTTGGATTTTAGTAAAGCTGATCAAAAATTTTGAAACACTTTTTGACAATGACTAAAAACATTTTTCTGTAAGATTTTCACTTTAGAAGATATTTCATTGAAAAATAAAAAAATATGAAAACCAAGCTTACTCTGGTTAAAACTTTTCTGCTTTCAGAACCCTAAAACTATTATTTTTTTACCAAAAGCTGAATTTTTTTTTTGTGAAAAGAGTTTGTCCAAAAACTGCAAAGTTTCTCTGTTAAATTTTATGGATTTTTAAAAATTCCTTTAATCTTTCTGAGTGACAAGGTGGATAAGGTAATATCTTTATTGAACCGACTTCTGTTGGTGGAAGAGGACAAGCTTTTGACCTCCACAGAGCTCTTCCTCAGGTATAAAATGAAGTGGGCAATTAACACCTCTGTCTTCATAGAGCAATGCACGGTTACTAGGTAGCAGGGTGTGTTACAAGTTTTATAATGAGCCATAAAACCATTGTCTCTGTTAAAACTGTGGCTTTTTGCAGATTTAAAAATTTAATTTCCTAATCTTGTCAATTGAAGGTATTGTTCAGGTTTTCTTTGAAGATGAGGATGGAAAGGTCAGATATGGAGTGATCAATTTGTGAAAAAATTTCCTCCATAGGTGATGGGATGTTTTTATCTTTTTTATTTTTCTTTTAATTTCATTCGGGAGTACAGTGATTGTCTGGTTTCACCCCTATAGTTGTTGAGGCATTTGCTGCACTGGATGACTTACACTGCATGTGATAGGCAAGTGCAGGACCTGTGGATCTGAAAGATGTCAAAAGATGAGCCAGGGATTAATGCAGCAGCATCGATTGAGAGGGTCTGTGGAAAGCGCTCTTTGGTCAACTCCATTAATCCACCTCCCCGAAAGGAGTAAGGCTACATCAACGAGAGGGCATCTCCCGTCAACATAGCGCAGTGAAAATGCCGCACTATGTAAACATAAGCGTGTAGCTTGTGTATCTCCCATCGACTTCCGCTGCCAGTGTAGACCAAGCCTCAGTGAAGTTTGAAAGCTTGTCCCTTCTACCAATAGACTTTGGTCCAATAAAAGATTATTACCTCTCCCCTCTTATCTCTCTCATATCCCAACAACAACTGCAAACAACAATGTAATTTTCTGGGGCATTTTCCCACCAATTCTAATTTTTAGTACATTTTGTGAACTAACCATTCAAAAAATCTACCTTTTCCTAATTTTTAGCTTGTGTTTAAGAAATCTATTATGACAGATATGGCAGTAGTCCTGCAATATCCTTTGAAGACCTTATTGTATTAAGCTCATTTATTATTTTGGCCCAGGATTGTAGCTAACCTCTATAGAACGAAGATGTGACAGACCTGGAAATTCAAAAGATTATATTCAAAATGTCCCAGGAAAGTATGGACTTTTGAGACAATAAGCTTGAAGTGGCTTTCCTGGGGAATTGCTAGGAAGAAGTTAATGCAAATTCCCCAAATCTGGTAATGCAAAACCAGAGCCTTTTGAAGGTATGTCCTGAGGAGAGGGGCATTATCTCCTCATTACCTATTATAGAAAGCCAAATACGAAGTATGAGTTTCGTAATAATAAGAATTAGGAAAAGCTGTCAGATGTGTGTGCAAACTGGTAACAGATAAAAACTCCATGATAGTAGATAGGCTAAGTAAAACAGTTAAAGGTAGTAAAAATCATTCATAAAAGTTTCAAATCATGTGACCAATATGCAACCCTCACTATGTGGTACCCATTGCATCTGGTGTTAAAGACAAATCATGCTTGCACAATGGTACATTTTTCCCTCTCTCAAATTTTACAGAAACAGAACCATGCTGGCTGAGGATTGAGAGCAAAGTTCTATCCCCTTCTGTTAGTTAAATATGTGTACTGAACATATCCTTTTCTTTATCAATTTTTATGATTAAATGTAAAAATATGCATGCATAGCTAAGAAGAGAGGTTTATATTCCCATTTCCTCTTACATGGTTGATTATTAATAGGCCTCTTTAGAAGGCAACATGGTCGCACAAATATGATAAGGGACAGGGTTTCAGCAGATCCAGGTTCTATTCTGAAATCTTCCATTGACTTGATACATGACCTTGCGCAAATGTCTCCTCCTGCAGATTTTCATGTTAATGCTTTAGGGTCCAGTTCTTCATCTGCTCCATAATATGGCGTAAGGTGAACTCATCCCAGTGCTGAATGCTTATGCACTTCTTAAGACTCACTCAAAATTCAAAGTGATTTAAATAGAATTTAGGCTAAAGAGCGTCAAACCATTCCATCTCTAGCCTTTCACAATGTCATAAAATTCAGTCCATGTTCTCAAAATGTCTGTGAACCTGTTCGATGGTTGTTTGTATATTTGTATCTCACAACTGCTTTCTGGCATCTCTCTGTCAACAATTTTTGCCCCTCCATACTCCTGGCCCCTCACTGTAGGATGTTCTCCTTTAAGGCCTGAATTTGCCAAACTCAGCTTCCAAACAAAGCGTCTGCGGATGATTCACTTCTAGCTCCTGCAAACATTTTCTGCAGGGTTCAATTTGTGAACTTATTGTATAGTTCTTAGCTATATGTAAAAGAGGCTGCAAATTTGGGCTCTTGTTGATTCAACTGTAATTTATGTCATAGATAAAATTACTTTCCTCCCGGATGGCTATCAAGTGATATTCAGCAATATGAGTACTACATTTAGAAATTGTCGTGGGCACTTGAAGTTATATACTCATTAATAAAATAAGAACTTATAAAATGGACTGTAAATGATTCATTTTGATGCCATTACTAGCTTTAAAGTGTATATTGTAAGCAAAGCATGAGCAGTATCTTCTAAAAGAGAAGCATCACTTCTTTTTATGTTCTTTGTCTATTTAATTTGTCTGTGGAATTGCCTACTAATATAATAATGATAATACTATGAATAAATTATACTTATTGCAAGAAATAAAACCATAGACATTGCGTAACGTATTCTGTGTTGTCTGTTAATTACATCTGTAGCAATATCTAATATGACAGAGAGAGAGAGAGATGTTCTATATATGATTTTAGTGGGACTATTCACTAGAAAAGATAAGCACATATGTAAGTAGAGCTGGGAGAATAAATGGTTTTTCAGTTCACTGGCAATTTCGAAAGACTTTTTAAAAAAATTTCATAATCTTTGGAAAATTGAAAAGTCTAACAAAATTCATTTGTGGTATAATAAAATGCTTCATTCCAACAAAATCCAAATATCTTGTTTCAATTTTCACCTTTTTCAAATATTTTTGCATTTTTAAAATAAAACTAAAGTAGTAAAAGTCTTTCCAAACCAAAAAATACAAACATTTTGTTTTGAAAATGTCAAAGATTTTTGACTTTTTTTTTTTAGTTTAGTTTTTTTGTTTTTTCAACACAAATGACTCAGCAAAGCCAAAAAAAAAAAAAATCACACAATGTTTTGGTATAGTAAAATCTGCATTTTGCACAGAAAAAAGTTTTGGCTGAAAAATTTCACCTAGCCCAAAGTGTAACTCTTTGCAGGATTGAGGCCCAAATTTGCATCATATAAAAAATTGTGGCATTCTGATTAGATGGAATAATCCCATTTTGAGCTCCTCTTCGACTATGAAGGGCTTAAAATCTTATTATATGTCAATGAAAAGGTAATTTGTCCCATATTAGCAGTAAAGTATATTTACTCATATTTATATGAGTATATTTACTCATATTTACTCATCCTCTTGGAGTATGAAGAACTTAAAATCTTATCATATGTCAATGAAAAGGTAATTTGTCCCATATTAGCAATAAAGTATATTTGATCTGGGATACTGCGGTCATTAGGTTTCATTACTGTACTTTACAGATATTTATATAGTCAGACATTTCCTTTTTATCATAGATTTACTAAAATAGTATTAATTGACAAGGATAAAATCTGTTAGCAGAACTCATTATTTCTAAATTTAAACTTTTTTGCAATGAATATACCTGCAGCTCAGATGACCAGCTGTAGTACTAGTAATAATAAATTGTCTTTGCTTTCTCTTTATTAACAAAGTTAATTTAGATGTGTAAGGACATGAGCTCTTATCACATGGACTGAAAAATGGATGAGGGGTGGTAAATAAAGGATAATGATAGAAAGTAACATATCAGTACTGAGGGAATGGTCTAGTGAGGTATTGTAGGGATCTGTGTTATGTCCAGTTTGATTGAATACCTTTTTAAAGATATGGAAGTGGGGTAAATAGTATATTGTTATGCATTTATTATTCTATATGAGATGAGATATTGTATGTACTAGTGAAAACATGGAAATAATACAAATAAAAATGGGCAGAAAATTCTTAAATTCATCATAGAAAAATGCAAGTCCATACCTTGTATGGGGAAAGAAATTAAGCCATATCACAGATATTATATTATGGCTTAAATCTGTTAAAATATCATTGTGGGATTCCCTATTGGCCATCTCAGAGTTGCTATTTCAAATTTTCTCAGGTAACCAGTAAACAAAATGGGTTTGTTTTTTTTTTTCAAATTCAACCAGGTTTTTTTCAAATTCAAAATGGGTTTGAAATTTTTTTTTCAAATTCAACTGTAAAGTCAACCAGGGTGTAAAGAGTCAAGCTGGGTTCTTTCCTACTCATCCATTTTCTCTAGTAATATATGTTCTGCAGGCTAAATTGTCTTTTCAATCGGTGTTTAACCCCCATTGCTTTCAATAGATTTCCCAGTGTAAGTGACTGGAAATTAGCAGACAATTCTTTCTTTCTTTCTTTCTTTCTTTCTTTCTTTCTTTCTTTCTTTCTTTCTTTCTTTCTTTCTTTCTTTCTTTCTTTCTTTCTTTCTTTCTTCTGGTTTGTCTCTTTGTTAGTAAGAGTGAAAAACTATAAAAACTCATTTTAATAACTAAAAGAAGTAGATCTGACTCTAAATTCATGAAATGAGTACAACGCACTCCCAGCTGAATGATTTTTAGCCAGCCACTATTGAATTACATTGCACAGTGACACCAGCAACTTCTAAGAGCCAGACTTGTCCCCAGAAAAGTGCACTTTGCGCTGGCCAGCTCCTTCCTTCTGTGCAGTACACTTTATAGAAGTTCATCATTTCATTAATGAAAAATAATATGCACAAACCCTGTCATCTCAAATGGAGGTTCCCAAACACTTCAATCCAAACTCACTGGCTTAGATAAAACAATAAAACAAGTTTAGTAATTATAGATTTTAAGTGATTACAAGTAATGAGTCATAAAAGTCAGAATTGGCTACAAAAATAAAAAGGTAAAATTGCAAATAATATCTAACTTAGCAAGCTAAGTGAATTTAAAGAAAAGGTTTCTCTTTCCATATGCTTATAGCCATCTCACTGGCTGAAAACCTTCCCACCATGACCACTTTCCCAGTTCAGTGATGCTCCTTTTGTCTTTCAAGCATTGTTGATGCTGTGAGTAGAGATGAGTGAGGTGATTTGTGTCCTCTGTTCCTCATTTTTACATCTTTGCCTCTTCTTTGAGAATCCTCTCCAGCTCAGGTTCAGGTGACAGGCAATCTGCTTAAGTGGAAACCTCCAACTGTTCCATTGCCAAGTTGTAAATTTCTCACTTGCACCCTTCTTCCTGCTAAAAAATGGCTGCCCAGCCTGGTGATAGTTCACTTGATTATGTTGGCACCTGGCTGAAGTATCAGTTTGCCTTTGTCTCAGAGGAACTGGATTGGGCAGCTTCCCCAGAATATGCTTTAGTACCATTCTACAGTAGAATCTTATAACTTTATATACAGTGTTGATACACTTATTTACCAGGACAATAATGATCAGCAAATTATGAGTTTTCAAATGATACCTGACAAGGCATACTTTTTTGTACAAAATTTATCATAGTTTTGTAAAAATGATGAACATAGGGATACAGTCTGTCACAATTATAAAGTTGTTACCGGACAATATTGTTCTAAGTAACCACTGTAAATCTTAAAGTTATACAGGAATTTATACAAAAGTAGTGTGTGTGTGTGTGTGTGTGTGTGTGTGTGTGTGTGTGTGTGTGTGTTCGTGTGCGCGCATGCAGGGATAAACTGCAGAGTTCTCAGATATAGAAGCAATTTGGGATTGAACAGACTGAACGACATCTGAACAGTCTCCACGTGAATTTCTGTGAAGTGTTGAGAGGTGATGCTCACTCTAGGATGATTATGGCATACCCTTTCTAACTCCCAATAATGTGAACTTGGGAATTCAAGGCTTTCATGCTTCTAAAAATCTGTCACACAATCTACATGTAATGTTATTCTGTACAGACTTCTTCATGCATTATATATAGGTTAAAAGAGTCTGCCTGAAGAGTGGGGTTCACAGAAAGGACAGGGTGAACATTTGAACTCACTGGTTAAAAAAAAAAGAAGCAATTTTTCACTTTCTTCACTCAACTTCCAGTCACCCTTCTAATGTCGTTTACTGCAAATGCAACACTAATCCAACATTAAAATTCTATGAGCCTGGTTCTTAGTTTCCTCTGACAGGTCTCAAGTGCCACAGAGATAAGAACTCCCAGGCTTCCTCTGCTGCTCTTTCTGAATATTACTAGGAACTGGATAGCATCAAGCATTTGCTTGGCTTATGTAAGACTAGTAAATAAAACACTTAGAATTTAACCCTCTGAGTTTTCTGTTTTTTTCCCAAAAAATACTTTGATATAGATAAGCTAAAAAAGCAATGGTAACATTTGAAGGCAAAAGGGAAGATGTTTCCAGGGTAGGAAAGAATAATGTTTTGAATAATAATAATTATTCTGAAGAATAATTGAATAGGATATTCAATTGTTTGATAAGGAAAAGTGTGTATGTGTGTGTGTGGAGAGAGAGAGTGAGGTGGTTAATTTTGGAAATGATGAATACCTCCACTAAAATTAATCAAGCCATACCAATATAAATGTAAAGAAAATTAGGCCTATATATAACAAATATTGAGAAATGATACCTTAAACCCTGAAGCTATAGAAAGAAGTGAATACACCTTGACCGTGGGAAAAGGATTTCACAACATAACTTTCTCATGCAGGTGCTGTAGTATTTATTCTAAGAAAATATCAGCGTATGAATAACATTTTGATTAACAGTTTTTAGCCAGAATGGCACTAGGAGTGATTAGAAATCTCAAGACAAAGTGAGTTATCTAAGATTCCCAATTCCCTTTTTAACAGACTGAAGGTGCTTGAGATAAGCTTAGATTTCATTTGACTTTTTGTGGCTTTATCTCTCAATTGACAAAATTAATTCTTTTTAAATTTAAGGACAGGTAATTCTGATATTTGAAGAAAAAGACACATTATTTCTCTAAACATTTTAATGCTCATACAAATAAGTATAGGTACATACACATGTGGAGTTTTTCCTCCTACCGTAAAGTACACATATCCAATATTATCATTACTTCAGATAACCATAACCGTCATCCTATGTTCTCTTGCTTGCAGGAAGACACATAAGCATGCACCCAAGCAAAAGCACAACAGTTGTTGCATTGATGTCCACACAGCAGCTCATGTGCTTGAAGTCAGGCATGTGCTAAGTATCTCAGTTCAGTGCAGTCTTATCTACCAATTTTCAATAGTTATATGGCTCCATTACCACAGTAAATGAACTGAGGCATAAAAAAGATTGAGTTTATTTTTACTGTTGTAGCTCCCCAGATGTGTTTTGTGTGGATTTGCATGCATAAACTCTCCAATGTAAAGTTCTAACTGTGGAACTTTCTTGCTCCTCCTACTTTCCTAGTTCCAGGAATTCTAAACTGCCTGTTTATTTCACATTCAGAATCATTTTTCAGATGCAGCATCCCCAGGAAAATGCCTCTTTTATTCCAGGCTCCCTTGTTCATAACGATTATTATTGCGTAGCTGTTAGTACCAAGTTTCAGAAAGTTCAGAAGTATTTTCTTGTTTATGTATATGATGAATGAAATGATCCTGTGAACACTTATGCTGGTTCATAAATTTACTTGTCTAAGTAGTAAACTTCAATGGGACAACTCATATAAGTAAATTTACGCAGGGATTTATTACTTACAGTTGTGAGCCCAACTTTGTTTTCATAGGTTTATGCAATATGTTTATTTCCCAAAACTATATATATATATATATATATATAAATTTAGAGCTATAGGGTAACATAGGAGCTGGTAAAAAAAAGTTTTTTTTGGTTTTGAAAAAAAATCAGTAAATATAAAAAAAATGAAATTTCTGCAGTTACAATCATTTAAAATTTCAGCCAGCTCTACAGCTTTTTGAAAACCCTGAAAAATTCCAGTGAACATGTTGCTGAAATGTTTCAAGAGTTTGTTGATGAACACGGACTATTTTGATGAGAATTTAAATGGAAAATTTTGAGAAGGTAGGTGAGATTTTCAAAATAACGTAAATTACATAGGTGCCCAAAAGCATTTAAGTCTTTTGGATAAACTCAACTCATATTCATATCTTGTCAGTGCTACCATACAAATATATTAAATGTGTTTATAATCCAGATATCTTAATCTTTCTCTTAATTTGATTTTGAAAAATAAGGATCTTACATTTGTTTGATACTTACTCCATTAACAGTAATAAACTAGGAAACATAATGAAAACTCTAAATTTAAATATTGTTTCTTTAAGGGTGCTTACTGAATAAAATGGTTGGATGTGTCATTAACACTCACTTTTCCAGAATTCTTGATGGGTATAAGGAGTGGGAATGCAACTTATATTGATCTATCAGTTAACTAATTAATTCTTGTTTGACCAGAGCTATTACTGAATCTATTGTCCAAATTTGTATTTAGATTAATTAAGATACATCACTTGGACCATTATCATTCTTTTATGATTATTCAAATTACAAAACGCCAGTTATTTCACGTTACTGTATGTGCCATGTAGTAACTTCTCGAATATCATACTAAATGCTGTATTTATTTTTTCTTGGAGAATTATCCTGTTTTATTCTATTTGACACCATTAAGAAACATGAAAGAGAAGGGTGCATGTTAAGTATTTTCTTTTCCTCTTTCTTTTATGCATTGATTTATTTTAGATTAATTTGGGACCAATTTTCAAGCAAGAGAGAATTTTTTCATGTGTATTAACATTTTGAAATCTTTGTGATAAGTAGGTTTATATTCTTATGTTTCAATGGCAGCCTATAATTTAGAGAAAAATAGCATGACTTGTCAGGTTACACTCTAGGCAAAATGGTTTCATGAGATGTTGTTTCTCTTCTCAGTGAGAAACTTGTTGGATCCCTGAGACTCCTTAATTACTTTCTTTCTATCTAAAAGCATTTGGTGTTGTTATTGTTGTTTTTTAATAGCATTTACTTGCCAGTTAGGCTTATAAATATCTCCACAGTGCCTCATGCATCTAAGATACATACAAAGCTCTCTAGGCAAGATATTTAACATTATAGTGCTTCTGTAACTATTAAGTTGGTAAAAGCCAGGTATAGAAAAAAATTGCCATATGGGAAAAGATCAGAAGTCCATCTAGTCCAGCTTCCTTCTCCAACAATTGCCCACAATAGATCAAAATGGCTTAGCACCTATGTAACTTCTACAGGAAATTACAGACTATTATAAAATGGATATTGTAAAAAGGTGTATTGGCACTCTAAGGCTTAGGAGGAGAAGCCTCTTTGCCCAGTGCACCTTCATCCCAGGAAGAATTCCTTTAGGACAGAGCATGTGGTTGGGGAGTGGGAAGGGATCTGAGTGAGTGTTGTTTGCAGTTTAGGAAAAATTTATAGTGCTGGTTCCGTTTTAGCACCAGAGACTTGCATTCCAATGGCAGGGTGGGCTGCACCATTCTGCAGTGACCTTAAGTGTCCCTACACTGCAAGTAAGAACTGACATCTGGCCTGTATCATCTGTATTGGCTTGCGGGTGTCAGGCTACGAGACTGCTTAATTGCCATGTAGATGTTTGGGCTTAGGCTGGGACCTGGGATCTAGGACTCTGCAACGTGGAAGGGTCCCAGAGCTTTTGTTGCAGCTTGAGCCCGAAAGTCTACACTGCAGTTAAACAGCCTCACCATACGATACCTGCGAGCCTGGGTCAGTTAGCACAGGCCAGCTGTGGGTGTCTAATTGTAGTGCAGACACGTACCCATAGGGGGAAAAGGCAGGCCCAGGGTTGGTCTCTCTTTCAGGTCCAGGAGAGAAAGGATTCCTGGAAATGTAGGATTCCTTGAGAAATCCAGACAATTATCCTAGAGAGGACAAAACATAATGGCTGTTAAGCAGACGATACAAATAGCACCTGTCCATCCGACCAGGAAGACACCTGAAAAGGAGTTTGTGGTGTAGGGGAGGGGATGGAGTGTGCTCTACAGGAAGGTTGTAAACATGAAGTGTAAGATGTGGTTTCTTATGCCGCTGCATTTACTTTGGTAGAGCTTGAGGCAGACACCCCTGTGGAAGCGTGGAATTGATTTTAAGCTGGGAAATAAACTCCCTGGCAGTAGAAGGTTTTTGTTCTGTAAAACATTCCATAGACCTGGTTTTTGGCTTTGTTTAGCCCACCAGAGGTGGGAAAATTCTTTCTGGCCACCACTGAAGAAAAAATTGTGCCACGAGGCATGTTGATAGTCCCTGTAATTTTACCCTAGTCAGTGTAAATGGACACATTACTGTTCTTATTCATGTCTGTTAGAAATAACCAAACAGGTTGTCCCTGGGGTGGACTGGGGAGACAAAACTCTTTATTGCCTGCTCGTTCCACCTCGACACCACAAGAAGGGATTACTTTACAATCCTTTTACCCATAACACTACGTAAATGTATACATTTCCAGCAACTCCCCATAAACCCTTATTTGGTTACACTGACACCTATAAAATGAATATTAACAACTACATAGTGAATAGAATTATACCTGCCCCTGGTTTATGTTTACAGGATTATTTCACAGAGTGCAGGCACATTACCTTGAAACCTATTAACATTCTTTAAAGTATACAATATTCAAGGCAGGGAAAGAAGATAATGCTCTTTCCCCATAAGATGCCTTGAGCAGGAGGGGGAATAGTTATTTTTTAGCCTTATTTCTTTCACAAATGGCTAGGAAGGGAGGAAAAGAAAAGAGATAACAGACTAGCTAGAATTCACACCAAGTTACAGAAACAAAGTTTGTCTGTGCCATGACCCCATTCCCTGTAGCTTATGCCTGTCCACTTGTCCAGATTTTAACTCTTTACTCTCCTACAATGTCGTTATTTTTGGATTTTGCCACGATATGGTATTTGCTACAATTATTCCTTTGTGGCAGATCTACAGGTTAATTATGCACTGCAAAATTAAGAGTGACAATAAGACACATCCTTCCACTGCATGTCAGGTCATCGGTATGGAAAGTCTTAATGAAAGAAGTGTGTGTCATAGAAAGATTTAGCTGTCAATTATCACAGTGATAGGTGCGGTATAAGAACCTGAGCAGAATAGAATGAGAGAGACAGAGGAAATAGCTTGAGAAATGAGAAGCTGTTCTGAGCACAAAAACCAGCATAAACAGGGAGGTGGGGAACTGAGCATGGTAGAAGGACATAAAAGTATAAGCGAAGGAGGTGCACACTAGCAAGTCAGGGGATAAGAAGATGTCTAGTAAAAGAAGGAAAATATATTTCTGGAAATTACAAGCTAATCCATTGACTGAATGTTAGATAAAAGGAAGCTTTAGGAACTGTTTGAAGGGATCTCACAGGAGTTTTTGGAAAAGCAAAGCTTGACCAACCAAATATGGTATCCCAAAAGGAATGCCAGGCTTCATTGCCTTGTAATTCTTTGTGGATATTACAGCCAGAGCAGGCCAGAGGATATTGATTGATTATCAATAAACCTCTGACAGAGTGCCATATTAGGTGTTGATGTCTAAGATGTTGAACTATGAGATAAGTGTGAGGGTAGCTCATTCAATTGTGAAACTGGTTAAAAGGGAGGATACAAAAAAAAAAACCAAACCAAAAAACCAGCTATGACTATTTTTTTAAGCTGTGGGGGGGAGATGACTAGAAATATCAAAGGAATACATTTTGGATTCTCCATCTCTTTGCACCTCTCTGAGCGTCATGATTTACAATACTGGACTGGAAGCAAGACTTTCCATTGGCAGATATTTACTTGTGAGGAAGGATCAATAATGAGAGAGAGGACAACCAAGTGGGTGGCGAATGTTGAAGTTAATGTTGTTGATAATGAGCGAATCATTTGCCTTTCTGCAAAGAATGAAAAAGAGGCATATGTGAAGAACAGCAGCATGCTGATATGGAAAGTGTGTCTTTAAGTTTAAGGCTTCTGGCAAAGGCTGCATCTTTTGAAATACATCCATGTTGCTGAGCAGCATTGTGGAGCTGATCTGATTTCATACGTAGGGTCTCAATATAAGATGGAGAGACAACGTGGATAATTCTCAGAAGGTTCCACATTGTCCTTTTTCAAATCCCTACTCAAAATACCCCCCTTGGCCCATAATAGGTGAGTTTTTATTATACGTATTTTTCTGCAGTTGTAGCCAGAACAGAAGTTCTAAAGGAGATTTAACCTGTGGGGGAAGCTGTAAGGTGGATTAAATAACTGGTTATATGTTACAACACAATGTTAGGCAAAAGTACCATTTTTCAATTAGGGTAATATGCTGATGACCTGTATGGTCCACATAGGCCAGTTAGTGCCCAGTACACTGGTACACATTAGAATTTATGTTATGCTGTTGTGATCTTAGTTGCCCTGTAGACAAATCATCTGACTTCCCCACTTTTTATTTTAGAGACAGTTAATTTACAGAATCACATCACACTTAAACTTGCTAAAGATTTTTATTTTTCAGAATCACTATTTTTATGAAATACAAGTTCCTGCCCTCATCATTTGTGTACAGTTATGTAGCAGCAGAATATGATATAAGTGCTTGCACTGATGGAAAAAAATCTAGCCTCAAGTTGGATCAGTGCCAGTCCCTGGAAACTATTGACAGTGCAGCTACAATATTAATCATGACAAGAAAGAGCACTATTGAAAGGAAAGGGTCTTCTGAGTTCTCCTTTTACTGAACTTACAGTTCCCAGGCAAAAAAACTTCATTTAACCTGCAGTTAAGGTTGTAAGTATCAGTTTCTGATGGAGGAAAAAGCCTTGAGAGTTCTCTAGAGTTCTCAAAGTATTAGCAAGCTAAAAACTCCAAGTTAAGGTATCACAAGATATTAAGGTTTGCTTTCTGGAATAAGAACTGCCAGGTATATACATCCAGTGTGTCAGATGCCAAGGGGAAACAACCATTTAAAAATACCTCACCAATTTTAATATACAAATTCACATGATTTGGACCAGTGTGGTGGTCGTGAGATGGCATCACCTTGCCTCATTTAATTGAATGTTTCCCCACTTCTGTTCCTATAGGTGTGTTTACCAGCATCTCCAATTGTCACAGAGTGCTTCCAAATAGAGTTCTATGAATAATTGATTATTTGGTTTGGGGGCTGACTGAAAAAAATCAGAAAAAAAATCTTTTGTGTCAACCTGAAATGAAAATTTTTTGTTTTTTCTCACTGAAATGAAAAAAGAAAAGCAATTCTTTCATTTGGCCTGAAACCCTGTTTTAAAATTTATTTTTGATTTGTTTGCTCTTTTCTAACTACCTATATCTAGCAAAATTAAACATTATTTTGTAACAATGTCAAAATATTGCATGTAGTAAATATGAAAATAAAACATTTTGACTATTTTGATATTTTCCCTTCTTTCTGGGGGGCTGAAACTGCCTTTTTTCAGCACATAAACTATTTGTTAAAAAAATTAATCCATCTTTATTTCCAAACCATCAAGTATGCTCCTAGTAGCTCATCATAAAGACTATACTTAGACATTGAATATTTCTGCAGATCCCCACTTCCCCGGTTAATACCATTAGCAGGCAATGCTGAAACCCACTGCACCTAAATGATCCATAAAAATGGATCAAAAACCTCTTTTACTCTGGAAAGCTGACTATGTTTTGACATCTAGCCTGGCACGCAGAGCAGAGGAGGATTCTCCCTGACATGAGGAGCTGTCCTTCAGCACTTATAATTACATCCCTTCATTTACTCTCCAGTGAGAAATGCTAAAATTGATTATACACCAACAGCATCATTTTTAATTCTTCTAGGTCACTTGCTCTGCCTTTCACCATTAGGTTTTGGCCTTGACTTCGAAGAAGGTTCATGTCCATTCCAGCCATGAGCACCTAATGAGTGCTGTGGTAAGACAGACAACAGCCTTCTGCAATCCAAATAAGATTTCCATATTTGCCTGCCTGCCTCTTTGCTTTAACCTTTAGCTTTTCTAAATGCTAGCTTAGTTGCCCACGGAGATATTTATAAAGAAAGGAAAAAAAAACCAAACGCAACTCACCAAACTAAAACAAAAGATGCTTAAGCTATTTCTGGAATATAAAATATAATCATTTTGGAAGGTGAAAGTCCAGATACAGGCATTATTTTAACGGACTAGGCCCTTAGTGAGCTGCCTAATTAACTAAATAAAAAATTGCTTGTGTGAACAGCAAGCCTTCGAAATGCATGTTTTCATGTAGGGAGCCGTTCCAGGCACTTGGCATATTATACTTTGAGTGTGCTGTATTGGACCAGGGACGGTTTGTCCCATATCCCTAAGGAAAGATGTATTTGGAATAAACATTGGAAAGGGGCCAGATCCCGCACAGAGATGGCAATGTCTTGCAAAAGACAAGACAGCTCGGTTCTAATTTTCCAGTAAATGGAAGTTTCCTTGCTGACATCCGCATGCATTGTTATTTGACTCTGATAGATGCAGGATTAACCCTTGCTTGATAGGCCTGCCTGCCTATGGCATGCTGACAGGATCACCATGTTGTCCATATGTTCCAACTGCCCTCAGACACCGTACCGCTGTTAGTGCCAATAAGTAGTGCTGTGATCAGAGCGTTCACTAACCTGGCCATTTGTCTCCTCCTTTCTAGGATTTCTGAAATTTCTTGTCCTACTGTGCAGTGCATTTTGCCCGCAGATGGAAGCAAAGAGAACAAGGAGGAGGATGAAGAAAAGTAGGTGATTGCATGGTCTATCTATATACACCAGCATTGTTTACAAAGCCATATTCCAAGATCTGCCTGTGCCCCTCCTTTGAAGGATGTTTTCACTTTAGCCCTATGAATGTTAATCATATAGCTTTATTAACATCAATTCTCCATCTTTTTTTATTTTAAATGTCATTTTAAACTATTAAAACCCACAAACATACCACTGAAATGGTAAGCAACATACCACAACATACCTCTCAAGAGCTATGTGTCTTACACATGCCTAACACAACATGTGGTGTATCTCATCAGGTGCACTAAATGCCCCAATAATAAGTATATGAGTGAAACCAGAAATTCACTATATTCTCAAATAAACTGACACAGGAAAATGTTAAAAGACAAAAAAACCTCTCACCTAATGATGAAAACTTTTCATAAAACCATCATTCTATATCTAACCTCTCAGTTGTCATTCTCAAAAGAAAGCTGAACAACACCTTCAAAAGATAAACATGGGAGCTTAAATTCATAGCTTTGCTAGATACTAAAAATCATGGATTGAATAGAGGCACTGGATTTATTGCTTATTACAACACCCTATAACCCACTAAAACTCTCCCACAACCGCATTTATTTTCCCTTTCTTTCCCTTCTCCCCTGTGACTGGAGGGATGTTAACAGGGCACTTCACCTCAAATGATTCCTTGTAATATGTTAACTACTTATGCTAAACAATCTATTCCACCTTGCATTTAGCTGTGACACTCTGAGCATGTTTCCCAGAACTAAAGAAGAGCTCCGTGTAAGCTCGAAAGCTCATCTCTCTCGCCAGCAGGAACTGGTCCAATAAAAGATATATTACCTCACCCACCTTGTCTATCTTAAAACAGATCCTTCTGTCTTATGCCTCTACATTTTTCTCTCCATCTCCCAGGGCTAGAGCCTCGGATGGTGTAAATCAGCACAGTTCCTTTGGTTTCAATAGAGCTGCACCAGTATACACCAGTGATGGCTTTGTCCCTTTAGTTTTTTGAGTGCATGCTTTACTTTTTTATCTGCAAATGTTTCTTTCCATTGCAGTTTTCTGTACTTTATCCTATATACTAATCCCTATATTTAATACTGCAGAGCTTTTTAGATACAGCACATGATTCTCATTCACACTAAGGCCTTTTACATCATGTTAATCTGCAATTGGGCCTTGAAAAGTGAGAGTAAATTATATATAATTTACATTCACTTTGGCTTCCAGAATTGTGTAAAATGATCTTAGTTTAAATGAGAACCAGGACTACCGTAGAAGAGCACATGTACACAGCCTAGAGCATCTTTTTGGGGATCTGAAATGTAGTCTCAGAGGCATCATGCAGCCAGTGAGGGATCATGTGACTTCCAAGATTATATGAAAAGAAACCTGTAGTTCAGCTGTAGAGACAAGGTTAAAACAGGAGTTGCAGTGAGCAGGAAAGGTAGTAGGGTGGGGGAATTGGACTAAAATCACTAGTCACTGCCTCTTAAAGGAAGTCTGTGGAGAACACTGCACCAAGGGTAGAAGGGATTATTTCAGCCTGGGAAGGCCAAAGAATCTGTTTGCTTTGTGTTGTAGTGGCTTCATAAATTAGACCTAAGTATTCATCACTGGAATAAAAGACCCATGATTGGCCCAGGTAGGCCAATTTGGACTTAGGGAGCTTGGGCTGGAGGTCCCACATTCCATTCTGAGCCTGAATGCAAAACACAGCAATTTTTGCCCCACAGACCAAGCCTGAGTCAGCCTACCCTTTCTCATCACAGCTCAGCTCCCTCAGGAGCTGTGACCCTTTGAAGAAGTCAGTGATATATTAAACAGCCAATTCCCATCCTAGTAGCCATCAGACAGCAACAGTATTCAGTCACTACTAGTCTACAATAATTTTGAACCAGTGACATAGAAATAAAAGGATGTATAACCTCAATTATCAATCTATCTCTTCAGCCATCCAGCCTCCTCTCAGCGTATTTTTGAGAGGCCATTTACTCTGTCTGAACACTTTTAGTCATTAACTAGATCATATAAGTATTCTCTGAAGCATATAATAATAAATTATAATTTAAAAATATATATATATTGTATAAAACCAGCACTGTACTGCATATTTACTGCTCGGCATATGTGAATGGCTATCTCCTTTTGTGGCAATCATTGTCTGATCTATGATGAAAATGGGCCCAAAAGATCCGGCATAAACTGCTACATTTCAGCAGTACACAGTACGTATGGTGTTCAGGGTGATAATTTGAATAGAACTAGTTGAGAAGGATGCAGCCTTCCTGACTTCAGTGGGACTATTCGTGGTCTAAGTTACAATTCAGTGCTCATAAGAGTATCATGATCCATCCCAGTGGTGACTGAAGGGACTTTGGAAAATAAAATACATTATAGAAATAGATTTGAAATAGTAACTCATAGCAGGGCAATCAATGTTTGACTGATTCGGGAACAAGATCAAACTCTATAGGTTGAATGTTTTGTCAGAGTTTTTCCAGGTATTTTTTGTCTTGTCAACAAAATTAAAATTTCTATTTACATCTACATTCACATTTTGATTGAAAAACTAGAATGATACCAAGTTAACATGATACACATTAAAAGGGTTAAATATTGGCTAATGACTGGGTCTCAAAATGTAATTGTACATGGAGAATCATCACAGAATGGGGATGTTTCCAATGGGATACCACAGGGATTAGTTCTTGTCCATATGTTGTTGAACATTTTTATCAATGACCCGAAAGAAAGGATAACATCTGCTAAAATTTGCAGGTGACACAGAAATTGGGGGAGTGGTAAATAATGAAGAGGACAGGTCAACGATATAGAAGGTGGGTAAGCTTGATAAGCTGGGCTCAAGCAAATGGCAATATATTCATTTCTTTTTGCTTATAACTAATCTAAGAGACACCTACGTCACAGGGCTTTGCAGAGTACTCAGTTGAGGAATGCTACAGAAACATTTTTTTCTCTTCTGATATAATTTTCTCTATTTTAAATAAATCTGCATTTTAAGAAGACTATTGTATTGACAGTTTCATGCACTTTGGAGACAAGAGTCACTCAGTCTCCACTGAGATGAAGGGTGAGAAGTTTTTGGAGGCTAAGCCCTGTTTGTGGTCTTCATCAAACAGACTAAGAACAGAGGAGTCTTCTCCCATCAAGTTGTATTGCTAAATTCTGTGGTAGGTGAACGCAGGGGAAGTCCTACAGATCCTGGAAGGAAATATGAGTTGCTGCGGGAATGGTTTACACTGGACAGCAAGGGTAAAAACTTGGCACCATTAAAATCAATGGCAAAACACATATTGATGTCAACTAAGCCAGGACTGCATCCACATTTCTATTGGGAGACTCCAGTGAAACAGGTTTCATCCATCTTCTCTTTTTTTTGCACAAAATGATAGATAAATCTAGTCCTTTAGCACTGTGTTGAACTGCTCTGTTTTAGTGGACACCATAGCTGAGCCCCCATCTGATGCAATATAGGTTTTCTAGATTCATTTTACTGTGTGCCCCAGAATTAATCTACCAATTTTGAGGCCAGGATGAATTTTTGTTTTCTCGGTTCTATGGGGGGATGAGAGGAAAAATTAGGTTTATAATGGAAACTCAGTTGTATCCCTCCACTGTGGAGTAATTGTCACTGCTCCATAACATTAGAACTGTGCAACATGATGCGAGGTGACAACTGTAAGATGTATGTGTACACATTTTATTTTGTTGCCTCAAGCCCAGCTCTGAAAATCTGAAGCGTGTGCTGTCAGGCCCAGTGATTTAACAGTTCGGACATCTCTGCTCCTAAGCAAATTTATAACATTAGCAATATTCAGCCAGTTAAGAGATATGATTGGTTGAGCACACATAAGTGCTTTAGCATTCTTTTCATTTAAGAAAAAAATGTGCTTAAAATGAAGAGACGTCATATGTGTGTGTGAGAGACAAAGTGTTACTGTGTGAGTACAATGCAATGGTTATACACATTGCACATTTTTTCTTTAAATTGAGAATCCTGAAAACAGGGATCTGGGTGGGATTAAGCTGGGAAAAGAACAGATGGGACTGTTGATATGGCTGCCGGAGGCTTGGGCAGAAGGCAATGAAAAATAATTCTATTTCCGCCCCCTAAAATGAGAGTGCTTAAACTGGTGATCAGTGGTGGATTTTGGCAGGTGGGGGTGGCGTGAAGGAAATGACTGGAAGACTCAGAAGATAATAACAATAAAAAAGGTGATTGTTGATGGGTTGGGTGTTTTTTTTTTGGTTTGCATTGAGAGTTCTTGAACTTCAGTACATGCAGCTCTGTATATGTTTACATATGCAATAATACAGGACAGAGCACCTCATTAACAGAGATGAAAATCATTCCAATTATACGTAACACTATTAATACAGCTGTGCGTCATGCTCTAATTACTCCTGAATCTGTAACTTTCCATCTAGCATTTCAAATGCATTTATATCTATATCTATACATACACATCTAAATATACATGTACAGACAGTGTGTATGTGTGTGTATGTGTGTGTGCATTCCTCTATATTTCTCTCTATATAGCATAGATTTCAGTCTAGATATTTAGAAACAGTGAATGGGAAAGATAATTGCGAAATCATTATTTTTTAACTCATTGGCAACATCCAACATCCAGGGTGACAGTTGTATTAGCCATTGCTGAGTTATTCTTCCCCTTGTCCTCTTCCTGGTGTTATTACCCCTTAGGCACCTTTCCTGTTGAATGTCTGGTGTTAGCTTGTAAGTTCTCTAGTGTAGTGTTCTTTGTATGTGTGTTGGTGGCATGTACCATCTTTGCAGTTATAAATAATAAATACCAACATGTTATTATAATAATAATGGAGTTCTTAACACTTCCTTACTGAAATCTTACCTGATAGCCTCAGACATATATGAATTACTTATGTGATGAATGAAAAAACAAAACAATCAAAATGAGTGAATACTCTACTCAGCATCTTCCAGTGTATCTAGTCTTCTTGGTGTCAGTTTTCTAGGCTGTAAGATCTTTGGAACAGAGATCTTTGGTGTTTTCTTGTTTTTATTTTGTGTCTTGCATGGGAAGAAACTCCTTTATGATGAATAACAAAAAATAATAAATGAGCTAGCTGAAATGTATCTTGCATATGGAAGAATTGTTGAAATATGAATGACTGAAAGGATGGTTAGTCTCAGAAAATCAGCCTTTGTTATTTGTTTTACACCACATCTGCTTGTATAACGTAAATGACATACAGCTGACTTAATAGCAACAGATGTGTTTCCTGGTACAATGAGTCACATATGTTGTTTGGATGTCACCTCACCTCTAGATACTAGCAGGAGTTCTTTAGTGGAGAAATTAAAGTGCCATCAAAAATTCAGTTTTTCACTGATCACTGTGAATTCACCAGTAACTCAGAATCATAGAAGATTAGGGTTGGAAGGGACCTCAGAAGGTCATAGAGTCCAACTCCCTGCTCAAAGCCACAACTAAATCATCCCAGGCAAGAGTTTGTCAAGCCAGGTCTTAAAAATCCTCTAAGGATGGAGATCCCTCCCTAAGTACCCAATTCAATGCTTCACTGCCCTCCCACTGAAAACGTGTTTCCTAATACCCAACCTAGACCTTCCCCACTGCAACTTGAGATCATTGATCCTACTTCTGTCATGTACTACCACTGAGAACAACCTAGCTCCATCCTCCCTGGAATCTTGCTACCAGTAGTTAAAGGCTGCTATCAAGTCCCCCCTCATTCTTCTCCTCTGCAGACTAAACAAGCCTAGTTCCCTCAGCCTCTCCTCATACATCATGCGCTCCAGCCCTCTAATAATTTTTGTTGCCCTTCTCTGAATTCTCTTCAACTTGTCCTTTCTGTAGTTGGAGCCCCAAAACTGGACAAAATACTCCAAATGTGGCCTTACCAGTGCTGAATAGAGGGAAATAATCACTTTCCTTGATCAGCTGGCAATGCAACTCTCTGAGAAAAATCCAACCGTCATATGAAAAGATAGCTAGGTATTATTCTCATAAGAATGTCCTTTAGACTCATGCTACACCATTTGAAAGACAAGTCAATATCTTTCATCCAATGGATAGCTTTCCAGATGAATAACATACACGCTGGAAAACACAATGCAGGCTTGAAGAATTCCCTGCTAGGGTAGTGTTTCTCAAATGTGGTCCCCATGGCTGCATACGGCCACCAGGGTATTTTCCTGTGGCCTTGACAGCTCCTGGGCAGAGATGGGGAGGGGGCAAAACAGCAGCCCCTCTCTTCAGCATCCAGGGGCTCTGGCAGCAGGCTTCCACGCACTCTAGCTTCATCTATTGGGTTCAGGTCCAGTTTAACCCTCTTCCTGTCTTCAGCCCTGGATCTCCAGTGGCGGGTTCAATGCTTCAGTATGTGCCCCCCAGCTTCAGCTGTGGTGTTTTGGGCTTCAGCCCACCTGGGGGTGGTAGGGATTAGGGCTTCAACCAATGCTAGGTCTAGGTTTCAGCAGGGCCAGTCTTACTGGGTGCCGTAATCAGAGGCAAGGAGCAGGATGAGCCTGGTGTGGAAGGCCACGGAAGGTAACTTTGGGCAATGTGGGAAGGAAGCAGCAGGGCCTGAGAGTAATGGGGATCCTAGGGGCAATAGAAGGCTATGGGGATTCATGGGGGGAGGCAGCGAGGGCCAGAGGTGATGGGTGAGGAGACCTTGGGAGTCAATGGGGCAAACCCTACATAAATAAATTACAATAATTTGGACATGTCTTCGTGCATATCAATGTTTTTCCTAAAGTTAATTAAGTATTTTAGGAAAAATTGTCAGAGTGACCACCTGCAAGAGTTGATGGCTGCAGTCTGAGGCCACAAGAAAGTTTGTTGTAAAATCTCCTATGCAGAGCTGTTCAAGGGGTCATGGACTGGGAAGTAGCCAAGTGTTCCCAGCAATGAAGATCTAGGGGAATATGTGTGGAAGGGCATCTCCAAGTATGCAGACAGACATGACTTTCTCTTCTCTCTATGCTGTTCTTCTAGCATCAAGGATCCTTTAGCAGCCATATGCCAAGTCTGAGTCTTCTTGTTCTTGCACAACAGCAGCCACAAAGTGGTTCCAAGGGAACTTGCCTTGGCTAGGGGAGATCAAGGTTCAAGTCTCTGCTCTACCTAATTCACCAGGCTGTAGAGTAAAGTCTTTCTTTTTACCAGTGTGTAAATGTCTAATGTCTAAATCAGGCACAAAAAAAGACTTGAACATGAGTTTTCCATCACTTAGGCAAGGGCCTTAACCCTGGGCTACTGGCTAATACAGGGTCTGTGTGTACCATTCTGCTTTTGACCAGAAAGTCCAACCTGAACATAAGAAACTTTCCTCATGGAAGTTTTGTTGCTTTTCTCTGGACTTTCCCCAATTTGTCCACATCTTTCCTGAAATGTGGAACTCAGAACTGGATAGAATGCTCCAGTTGAGGCCTGATCAGTGCAGAGTAGAATGGAAGAGTTACCTCTCATGTCTTACAACACTCCTGTTAATGCATCCCAGAATTATGTTTGCTTTTTTTGCAACAGTATTGCACTGTTGACTCATATTTAGCTTGTGATCCACTATGACACCCAGATTGCTTTCTGCAGTACTCTTTTCTAGACAGTCATTTCCTATTTTGTATGTGTGCAGTTGATTATTCCTCCCTAAGTAGAGTATTTTGCATTTTTCCTTACTGAATTTCCACCCTATGTACTTGAGATAATTTCTCCAGTTTGTCTAGATCATTTTGAATTTTAATCCTGTCCTCCAAAGCACTTGCAACCCCTGCCCGCTTGGTATTGTCCACAAACTTTATAAGTGTACTGTCTATGTCATTATCTAAATCATTGATGAAGATATTAAATAGAACCAGATCCAGAACTGATCCCTGCAGGGCCCTCCCCACTTGATATGCCCTTCCAACTTGTCTGTCAACCATTGATAACTAATATCTGAGAATAGTTATGCACCTATCTTATAGTAGCTCCATCTAGGTTGTATTTCCATAGCTGATTATGAGACAGTCATGCAAGACAGCATCAAAAGCCTTACTAAAGTCAAGATATACTATATCTGCTGCTTCATCCCATTCACAAGGTTTGTTACCTAGTCAAAGAAAGCTATTAGGTTGATTTCACAAGATTTATTCTTGACAAATTCATGCTGACTGTTACTTATCATCTTATTATCTTCTAGGTAGTACCTTGTTCCAGAGCTGTCCCACTGAAGCCATAAATGTATTTCCAGGACAAAGATTCTTGAATCCTTCTCCTTTACCAATCCATTCCTCTCTCTCAAAGACCTAGGACTATCAGTCGGACACCTTGTAGGAAAATGGTGCTGTTCTACATGGGCAAAAATGGCAGAATCTGTTACTTTGGGTTCACTTTGTTTAGAGTTTGTATTCAGTTCTTTGATAATTGCTTCATTGGTCACACATCGCCTATTCTTATCTTGAAAAATTATAAAAACCTGACAAATTCATAGCCTTTTTGCATAAAGTATTTTTGAGCTCTATAGGCTATAATTAAAGATGAACACTCAATATTAAAATCATGTGCATGTGTAGGAAATTGTCTAGTGCTATGAATCTATGCACTGTTACTTAACATTTATTTATTGCTTCACAAACATTAACTAATTACAGCAGGAAGCAATGGATTGCTGAAGATATTTGGCATAATTCACATAAAAATACTCACACCTGCTAGTTCTGGAGTCTGACCAGAAGAATGCCAGTACTGAAGCTGAAAAAGCAGAGAAAGAACTAGAAAATAAAATATTATTGCTGGATAGAAACTTTACCCTACAGTACTTAAAGGACCAGTGTAGTAATAGGGAAAGGGATGTTTCCCCAATATATAGTTTTCAGTTGAAATAATGAGTAATTCTGTTAAACTGTGAGACACTATATAGTTTCAAACTCGAAGCAAAACTTGGGGAGCAGTGAAAAACCCCATCCATCCAACCAAAGCAAAGTATTGATTTGTACTCCTGTAAAGTGAAGCCCAGTTTTACATATTTCCAGTCCAACTCTGCTATTCACTTCGGTGGAAATAGTCACATAAAAACACTCTAAAGCCGCTTCCTTTATCCAGACTTTGGGCACCATTTGGTTTATATAAGTGACATTTCTGATCAGAAAAGGAAAATATAAGGATCACTGAGGTAGTGATTTTTGGGGGGCCATTTTAAGCATAACTGAGGTGGCAGACAATTCTGATGAAGATTCCAACCTTTTTTGTGCAGTATCAATACCAAGCAGTAAAGAACTGTACTGAAATTTAATTACACCACTTACTCACTCTGCTGATTCAAGCCATGTTAGGCCAAAGCTAATGAGATGATTGCTGACTCATTCTGCTATCTCCAAAGTGAGCTATGGTTGGATCTGCTGATACCCACTCATATGAAGTCACTTAATCCAGCCGTTCATACACAGGTTTTACCACCTAGTAAAGATATAATCCATGTTGTATCTCATGGCTCTGTATTACACATATGCACATGTTGGTTTTACAGGATCAAGCAGGAACTCAATGAGCTGTAAATAAGTGGTGACTGTGTTAAATTAATCAGAACACACAATTAAATAAACATACTCTGTGACAAAAGCTGCTTTGCCAGATAATGTCCTCTCAAAGAGATGAATTAATGCACGTGTTATTCCTTCCAGAACTATGCCTATATTCTTTTTCTTTGTGGCAAATACTATTAATTTTAATTAAGAGACTTGTAAGGGAATTGAGAGATAAAGGCCACCCCATTGATGTTCTATCTCTGTCATCAAAGCCAATATACCAATTTGGGCACACTCTTTGGCCAACAGAAATGCTGAATATTCTTGATCACAAATATGTTTTATTTGGAGAGAGAATTAATTAAAAATAGTAGTAATAATTGCTTCACAGTTAGCCACTGACTTCTAATGGAAAGTACCTCATAAAGAGTTGTAGCAGATAACATAGAATTTGGCTAGACATATTTTCTGTCCCAATCTGCATAGAACATTTCAAAGATATACTAGACAGTTGAGAACAACTAAGAATCATTATCAGTTTTTGTTTTTGTTTTTCTTAACAGGAGCTGTAGATTAGACAGCTGTTAGTTATTACCCTTTTCTAAGAACTTCTCTTCTCAAACTGAACAGTATGCAAAAAAAGATGGCATATTCTGGGCAAGAACTTCTTAACCTGCAATGAGACAATTTGTTATTAAAGCCAAAAACAGTTCCAAAGGAGACGTCTATATTTTACAAATAATGAGGCAGGTCCTCAGCAGGTATAAATCATTGTAGCATTATTTAAGACAAGAGAGCTAAGCAGATTTACACCAGCTAATAACCTCACTGAATCTTTCACTGGAGAACACAAAGATTCTTGTTCATATTGGCAATGGATTAGTAAACCAAACAGGAATGCCAGCCTGGCTCCATTGAAAGTCAAATCAGCACAATTATCAGACTGGACTAGAAAATTACAGTTTCAGTGATAAATTTCCCATCATCTAGTTAAAAACATCTGAATTGTGTGGCTGCTTTTCCTTTTCAGAGAGAGAATCTTCTACAATATGTGCCTTAATGGCAAACTCCTGCTGTCAAGTCCACACACATAACTATTTAATGCTTCTGTGCCTAAAATTGGGATTTCTCAATGCTAATCTCAAATGTAAAATATATCTGAATCATAATCTCTAAGAGGTTAAAGATTTCAGAAGGGGAAAATGGTATTTTGTCATTCTGTCATGTGAAATTGTTTTACATTTCATACTGCAAAGTAAAAATATAAAGGGTTCATCACCTAGGTGATAAACTGCCGGCTTCCAGACAGACATTTTAACTGATTTACACCTGTTTTTCTTCTAGGAAAGGTACATTTATTTGAAATATCTCATTCCCAACTGATAAATGACAGCAATGGGCAAATTCCTTTAGATAGATGTGAACTGACCATGAATTGTAGTAGTCCAGAACAACAATAAACTAGTGTGAATTACCATGTTGCAGAAAGATCAGTAGAAATACTACATTGCTCATTGTAGTCCAAATCCTGTTCAGATTTAAATCCCGGAACAAAACTCTCTCTGCCTCAAATGACAGTAGGATCGTGTTCTATATGAGGAAAAATAAATAATTAAAATTATCTATTGAAAATCATTTCACACTGAACTATATGAAAATTTTTTTTAACCTGTTCCATTCACGATATATGCAATAATTGATCTAGTACTAAGTAAGAATCAGAAATCAAAGTGTTTAGTCATTTGCTTTCATTTACAATATCATCATTTATCTGAACATCTTCAGGAGCTTTGCAATAGGTAAAAGCAAAAGAAAGGGAAGTTAAAACAAGTCTACAAATCAATTCCCAATAAATGAGTTTCAGCATGGCTGGGGGAATAAATGTAATGATTGAAACAATAAACTTTAAAGTGAAGGCCACTTTATAACCTTAACCATGCTCTCCTGATAACTTTCTACATGGTATTTTAGGAAGTGATACATCTAGAAGATTCTCATCTCAATTTACCAGGTCATTAAAGATGGAAACAGTTGGAAAACAAAATTGATGTGTTATTCTTTTCAAGTCATAGTGTACACCTTACTTAGAGTGGACCTCATGAATAAACACTCAGCCTCACAATAAAAATTCAGAATAATTAATTAAATCTGTAGCAAATTTGAATTAAAATACCTGGCTCAGTTGGAATAAATTAATATAGCATAATGACTGTAATGGATCTGTATACTTTCAGATGAGGTGGCCTTTGAAGTAAAATATCTGTTCAGAACAACTCCAGCACTGTATAGTTGTCTAAAAAACACAGGTTTCAGGCATAGAATAATTTAAATCCTAGATAAATTCCTGATGTAGCTACAAACTATTTTGTATTCCATGTCTTGTTACTATTCTCAGATAAAGCAAACAAACAAACAAAAACCCTACCTTGATAAACAGTTGTATCAATAACTAAATAAAAGGGCAAAGCACATTACAGAAATGTGATAATTATTCCCAAACCAATCATTATAAATAGAGACAGTTCAAAGTTGAGTTGTACTTAAAAGATATCCAAACATGTTAATGTAAGAAATACACAGTTAAAGTACCCAAATAACCTTAATTCTGCCCTGCAGTCTTGTCTAGATATAAACATACAATTATCATTTAAGGCATTTTGGCACCCAAGATTTGGTACCAAGATTAGATTTTAGTGATTTTTAAAGACACACACACACAAAAAAATTGGACATTTTCAGACTGACAAGTTCTCTGGTAGGGTATATGGGAGAGACAGTCACATATGGAGGACTGGATGCAGAGGGATAGGTTCAGTTTGGTGTGATAGATTTGTACAAATTAATAAAGTCTGGTAGAACTGAGTATTCAATGGACTTTCCTGCCAAGTTTCAAGATGAATTTGACTGTACCCTACCATAGAAGTGCCTTCTTTCCTGTTTCTCAACATCCAAATCTATGAAAGAGAAAAGATGAGTTTTGCAAAGTTGTATATTACTATGCTCTATTTCTATTAATTTCAGTGAGAATTGGGTGTCCAAAATCCTTAAACAACTTTGAAAGTCTCAGCCGAACTGCATCTGTTTGATTTACTATTAGCTATTGAGTATAAGTTTGCTGTTCTCATAATGAGATTCAATAAGGCAAAGTGTAATTGTTACTACTAGTAAATATTCTTCAGGGAACGATATTTGATAGGTGGGAGAATAATGAACCTCTATTTAACTTTCAGGGTATTTTTAATAATAGTTTGACTTGTCCTGGTATGTAGTTAATTAGCAAATTTAGCTCCTCCATAATTAAAGCTTACAAAATTAGGTTAGCTTTGGAATGCTAAATATTTTTGCCTTTTTCTCTGTATTTGGTTACAAAAGAAAATAATTCCAAGAATTGGTTCTATGTGACATGATCTTGATTAGATTTCCAAAGAAACATAACCTGCATATACTCTCACTGCCTGAGGGAAAAATATTTAAAGGATGTGCTTTTCAAGGGATTTTTCTTTTCATACTACACTTGATACTTATTTCATCTTTCTATTATATAGCTACATTGCCTTAGAACTGTCACATGCATGTATAAATATTATACAAAATATTGGAAAGGACTTTTAAAATCACACGTGTATTAAAACAGTAACTCAGATATGACAAGATATGTGTCTAGGAATCTCATCACTTTCAGGACTATATGATACAGCAATAGCACCTAAGCATCTACTTATTTATAACCACTGGTCAATGGGCCTACTTCCATGGTTAAAATTAAGCACATAATAAAGTGTTTTGCTAATTCACAACCTAAGTTCTTCTTTCTTGCACACGCACACCCACACTCAGGCTGAGGGGTTGTAAAATTGCAGTGTAGACTTTTGGGCTAGAGCCCAAACCTAAAAGTCTACACATCAATTATAGTGCCCCACAGCATAAGCCTGAGTCAGCTGACACAGGCCAGCTGCAGGTGTTTAACTGCAGTGTAGATGTACCTAGGTGTTACAGAAATAATATCAATAAATAATAATAATGAATAAAGATAGCTGTTGATCAAACACTGTCTGGAAAAAGTAGGGTCTGGGTCTGTAAAAACTTACACGTGTAAATCAAGTTATTCAGTCATGATATTGTATGCAAGGTTAAGCCCCCTAAGATCTCATCCCGGAAAGAGAAGGGTCCATTCTTTGTCTAACTAAGTAAAGGCTTCACACATAGGGTGGAATAACAAGACATATTATCATAAAAGCACATTTGTGTCAAACACGTGAAGCTACAGTAATAGCAGAATACACAAATTCAGTTTCCTTCCTTGGGAAGGGATCATTATGAGCAATCTCACACAGTGTTAACAATGCTTAACAAGAAAGGAAAAAATCTCTCATTTATGTACAAAGTTTTTTCAAAATATGTCTTAAACCTACCATGAGTTGGTTTATTTTTAACTTCCTCTGGCAAAATAAGGGGGAAGCTTCCCACATATAAATTAACATCCTTGAGTATTTTCTGAACTCATGATTCATCTTTGCCAGAAAGTATGTTCATGAATCAAAGAATCTGTTTCGGCTTGAGAGAAGCACATTTATTAGCTGCATCCCTCTGTTTAAGTAAACATTATTTGAACTTCTGAAGATTCTTTATTTGTATTCCAGCCCTCTTTTCCAATTCCATTTCTGACCCATTTGGGATTAATCTTTGCATCCATGGACACACAGAGCTGCGAGCCATTACACCAACATTGTGTGACCCAACAGCTAGGATTCAGGACACAAGGCCAGCTGCAGCAACACTGGGAATCATTACTCCATCCACTTTATTGCCACAACATTACGATTCCAGCTCATCCTCTCTCTTCATGGAACCCCTGGCTAAATACATTAGGCACATTCTAGGGATTGAATTGCTATACAGAGCTAATGTGTTTTAGAATGAGCTATGATCCATATGCAAATGCAGCCAACCATAGCAATCCAGACCTAGAATGAACATCTTCAGATAATGCAAAACATGTCCTTTTTCACTTGTGAAGTTAATGATTTCCAGAGCTCTTCATTGTCCAAAACAGGAAGAAATTTTCAACTGCAAATGCAAACCTCTTACTGAAGCATACTGCTACTAATATTGATGATATATGACAGCTATATGGGAAATGCATACACATTGCATGTATGTTACATTTCAAACTTCAGGTATCAATTGTCTAATTTGTTTGGACTCACTGTGCTAAAGACAAAAGACCAGCTTCTCTGCAGGGGGTAAATCAGTAACTCCAGTCATGTCAGAAAAGATTAGCGTCAAATCTGTGTTTTTTTGAGATGTCAAACGCTTTGGAAAGAGATTTTATGTTTTGTGGTCTTTTACTAAAGAAGTTTGGAAAGGTATATTTAGAGCTGGTCAATTTTATTTCATTTTGTTTTATTTGTCAAAAAAATCTTTTGATGTAAGAAGGTTTCTTGGCCAAAAAAAAAAATTCACAGAAAAACAAACAAAAAGAGTGGTGGGTGGGGGGGAGGTAGGAAGGAAAAACAAAAATGGAAAACATTGGGGTTTTCTCTGCCATTTTTCTTGTCCTGTCCCTGTGCCTTCTTTCTGAGAGTGAAGAACAGGAGTGTGGGAGAAAAGAAATAGGTATGCGTGAATGGGAACGTGTCATTTGCTTCATAAAAAAAAGTGTTGCCTCTATAAGCTTTCATGGAAAATATTACTTTTTTAACTAGCTCTAGCATATTTACAGCTGTCTAGAAATTTTGTTATTCTATTTGCACTCAGGTGAAGTGTGTAATCATCTTGTAGAGCACTTGTTGAACAAGTGACAATAAAAGAACTGCCTTCTATCATTTCATCACTTGTAATTTAAAAGATCAAGGTAAGAATTAATGTAGTAGGCCAGCTGTTTCATTTTTGCTCTAGTCCATTTACTTCTCATGATTACATTGTTTTAATATTGGAGAATGAACAAAGGAATGCTACAGTTGGAGTGGCAGTATTGCAGCTACTTAGATACACAATTTGCTATTGATAATATTGGGTCTCTGTTAAAGATTGACATTGATAAATAAGATAAATTTAAATAAAATAAAAATAGTATTATATAATTTCTTCTCTTTTCAGGCAACACACTTATCAGTTAATATACACATTAAAAACAGAAAAATTAATAAAATGTTACATTCTTTAGCTCTTTCAAGCACCTGAGGAGCAACGATTTTTATTAGAATTGGTTTGATTTATAAAATACATCAAACATTTACCCAAAAAATGAGAAGATTTATTATTGCCAATTATGTAGCTAATAGTTTCTCCCTTGCCCTTATTAATCTTACTATACATGCCTCCAGCACTGGTAATCATGCATTTCTCTTGCATTTTTTTAAAGGATCTTCAGAAAATGTCACACTTATGTAATTGCTGGGTTTTTTAATTGTGTGTTAAAGCCAAATCTGGAAAACTGCAAATCATTGACACTTCAATACCTTAAACCAAGTACATGCTAAAACACTTTATAACAGCAGATTGATGTTAAATCAGCTATTGAAGTAGAGTTAAAATGCTGTCAAAAGGAAGCAAATATTTTTCACTGACATCCACTAAACTTATATAATAACTTATTATTTTCTGGCATTTCAAACTTTGAAATTATACATCGAACGTCTCCATGAAATCAACTTATTGCTTCATACATGAACAGAACAAAAACGTAAGTATTTCCAGCAGCAATATTGGAAAGTGAATTTAAGGTTATATGGAGATGTAAATATAAGAGCACTAACTACCACTCTTACACGTTGGTCCTAGTCATGCAATGACCTCATTGCATGATGAGGACCATAGAGTAGCACTTAGCAAATAGTTCTTTTGTGCTAAACAGTGCTAGTGGTGCAGCCCATAGTAAGGGATGTGCAACCCACAGTAAAGGTGCAGTCCATAGTTGGAGAACGGTGTTGCATTGTCCGAGGATCATCATAGAGAAGAAATTGTGATTCAGAAAGCCACAATTCACAGTCTGCATTCCAGGGTGGTAGTAAGTCGCTGCTGAACTATACTTACATGGGCCAATTGCTTCCACCACTGCACCAGTTTAGCTCTTCTGGTTAATGTGGTGTGAGGGAGAGGGGAGAGTGGGATAAACTAAAGTTTTGCTTACTCCTGGCCACTTTCCACCCAGCTGTTCTGAAGGTGGAGTAGCAGACTCACAGTGCCCTTAACCTCTGCATGCCCAGACCCAAGGTTTGGGTATCCCATAGAAAGCTTTAGGGTGGCTCTTAGTTCATCTCAGAATCCTAGGTTGGCTTGTATACCAAGGCACAGTCTAGCCCTTTGAAAATGGGCCAAATTCTGCACCTGCGTCATGTTGAGTAGTACTTACTTCCCATTGATTTCATTGGGACCACTCACAGAAGCAGGTGTTATGAGAGTGGCTCAGGAGCCCTAAATTCTGACCTTCAGGAAACATCAACATGTCGTTCCAAATTGGAATGAGAAGCTAAAATTTCAGAATTTCCCACAAAATAAAAATGCTGAAAAATTCCATTTTGATGACATTGAAATGTTTCATTTAGATAGCGTCACTTTGATTCATTTCATTTTGACTTTTGTACTATATTAAACATAACACATACATGTGTATATACATATGTATATGTATGTACGTAATCAGAGCCAGATTTAGGGGTAGGGCACCCTGGCAGCTGCTTAGGGTGCCAGGCTTGAGGGGCGCTGGGTTCAGGGTGCTCTTTTTGTTGTTAGCGACAAAAGGGAAAATAGAAAGTTTGAAGTGAAATGCTTCAGGTATTCCGTATGTGGATTCATTTTTCACTAACCTCCTAGAATGTTCTGGATGTTTGTAGATACAGATTTACAGATCCTAGTGTGAAAATTTATCATCTTATATGACTGATAAATCATGCATGAAAATCATGCATCAAAATCATGAAATGGGGTACAAATGCAATAAAAATTAGCTATTAAAAAGTTTAGCAAATGGAGGGGGGGTTCGCCAAAAGTGTGCCTCTCCTGGGGTGTCATGTGGTTTAGGGCACGCCCTGTATGTAATATAATATAACAAAGTCAAGCAGTTTCATCCAAATTGTCATATTCCCATGAAACTGCATTATATAGATATATTCTAAAATCAGTTATATATTGAATACAATCTTGATTTTGGGTCATGTCTTTTATGATTGTGTCAGTTTCAGCTTCTTTCCCAGGCAGGGCAATTCCTGGTTCACATCAGCTCAACAATACTAATAAAAGGAAAAGATGTTAAAGAAAAGTTAGAAACTAAAGAACTGGGCAGGAAATCACAAAACTGGGCATCATTCTAATTTACACTAAGCTCCCTTTACACCTCTGTGGGGCGTAATTGGATCCTAGAGTGGGGGTATACTTTTTCACTCAGTTAAATTCTCCTTTGCACTCCTAGAGCGGTGTAAAATTCCCATAATTGTAAATGGGAATCATTTTGAAATCTGACAGAATTTAATCTAAATTAGATCGATCATCTTGAAAACTTAAGTAGACATAAAGCTTACAAATAAGTCTATGTGTATGTATGGAGGAAGCTGGCTGTAAGAAGACAGGTATCATAGACAATGAGGAAAGAGAAAGTGTGCTGCTCTAACCATGAAACTAACAACTCAGATGAGAAATTAGTCTTATTACCTGAGGCAATTAATATGTTATTGTTTTTTTTCTCACTGAGGTTATTATCTCCCTATCTCACAAAACTTGTTGAATGGGCAACATAATGACAGATTAAATTGAACGTTGATAAGTGCAAAATAATGTTCATTGGAAAACATAATCCCAGCTATACATATAAAATGATGAGGTCTACATTAGCTGTTACTACACAAGAAAGAGATCTTGGAGTCACTGTGGATAGTAACTAATGAATAATAATTAGAGAACACATTTATACTTTTTCAGACCTTTGTAATAGAAATAATGTAATATGTTATTCATTTGCTGAGGTGTTTAAAAAAAAAGGTTTGACTGAGTGTCTTAGGTTTTTATACTTGTAAATGGATCGCATCCATATACGAAGATATCTCAATGTAAAACTGGCCAACACATACACACATATTTATTCTATTTGTGTTTCTATGGCTGCAGCAGGAGTATCTCCTCAGGTTATACGGTTAGTTTTCTGGGCTATATTAGTAGCAACTACATATACAATTTGGATGAATGTATGGATCCAATCCAATATCATCCCTTTTCCCCTTTGTCCTCATTTTCTGTCCTCCTATTTTTGTCACGTCTTTATATTTTATTTGTATTTCCTCATTTCAGCTTATTTACTTACTCCCCCGTATTCCTATTCTCTGTGCCTGTCTCTAAGCCTCTGTTTTATGTTTGATTTCAGTTAGCTCTTATTGAAAGAGGGGCATCCTCAAAATAATTTACACTTCATCCACAAAGACAGTTAAGTAGGAGTACATCAGTCTTGTTCCTGCTTCGCCCTTCAGTTAAAAAAGACTCAGGACCAGTTTCTGAGGCCCTTCTGAAATCATTTCAAATATTTTCCCCTGTTTCTTTCACTACATGTTCGCAACTTGTTTCAATTCCCAATTACCCTGGAGTGAAATTTAGAGGAACAACATGCCTCTTTAATCATCATATTCTGAATCTGTATTGATGATTTTGGGCAGCTGCTTGGATTGTAGTTTTGTAATCTAAAGAGGAAAGGAATTATTGAAAATGTCTTCTCCTAACTTGGGTCTTGTGCTAAAATATGTATCATCAAGATACGGAATTCCAGAACCATTTATAATTTATAAGAACAGATAGATCAGAACTCACATACTGCATAGCCCCGGAGAGGCAGACATTCCGGTATGAGTCTCCTTTTGCTTATACAATTATAGCTTCATTGAGTTCAATAACATTACTTCTCTTTTACACCCATGTAAGTGGGATTCAAATCAAACTCTCCAATGCTTTGAGGGAAAAAATTATGTGGTATGAAGTATTTTGGATGAAACAACCTACTTTTATGGATATAATCTCTTAGGGCCTGATTCTCTACCGTTAACAACAGTTTTAAGCTGCTGTAATTCCACTGCAGTCAACTGATTTACACTTGTGTAAACTGGTGTAACAGAGTGGAGAATCAGGCAGCGCATCTCAAAGTATGATAATATTTCTGTAGTGAAGAAGTTGGGGAAATCCATATACTTGTGTCCTTGAAGATTTATCGCATCAATATTTTTCTTTTACCTTTTATCTTGAAAGGTCCCTGTGGTGCATTGAGGACTGTGATGGAATTGCAAGCTATAGTTTTAAGAAAAGTCGAATTTCCTTGTCCTGTTTGCAGGCTAAGGGGCTCTGTGGATCAACCATACTTCTTCTGTACAAGATGGGGTACATTGTGCCTCTCTGCCTTAAGGAGCAGCCCATTTTCTCTCTCTTGGACTTTGGGTTCTTCTGTGTTATCTGTCTCAATTGGAAAACATAAAGTAATGTTACTTTGCAACCTTCTAGAAAGAGTATTTATATTTTTATCAAACTTTTCTCTGGTGCTCATTCACCACACAGAAGAGGAGAAGAAATATTCACTGAAGTGGAGTGGTGAGGCTGTGTAGAGGAGAGCACCAGCTTTCTTTCCACCACCAAATTAATCACAAAGCCTGTGTTTTAAGAGCTTCAAGAAATGAGGGTCATGGCACATTGAAGGGGACAAGTGGAGCCGCCATTTGATTTCTGCAGCAAAATGCTCTTAATTGATACTGCACCCTGTAAAAGGATGTGGTAATTTATAGAAGAGCACAGATAAGCATGAATTGCCCCAGAACAGCCTTATTGCACCAGGGAGGGGTTAGGGATTTGCCAGTGACATAATCATGCAAAAGGCCTTGTCCAAAGCCCGTTGATATCAGAAGGCATATATGCATTGAATTCAGTGGGCTGAAAGTGGCACAGAAAGAAGTTGGTATCTGGAAGTATGTCTATGCTGCACAAATCTTACAGCAGTATACCTAGTACATACCTGTTCACTCCCCTAGCACAGGTATAAATAGCTGTGTAGGCAGTGAATACAGTAAAGACACACCTGAACCCTGTGGGTATGTCCCCTACACAGTTCTCTTCATAGCCATGCAGTGCCTCCCATGTCTACACTGCTATTTTTATGTATATTCTCTACCTCCCTGCTGTTGGAGTCTTTCCCCATCACAGTGGGGAAGTCTCTGGCAGCAGGAAAAGGCTCCAGCAGCTCCCCATTATTAAACCCTTTCCCTGCTGTCTTCCCCTCCACCCTCCCATTGGAGTCTTTCACTGATGCATATAGCTGCATGCTGCAGTGCAGATGCAGCAAGCTTTTCACTGAAGCACGTAGCTATACATACCCTACTCGCTGCTACCCCTGGCGTGCAGTGTACAGGTAGTTTGTGAGTCTGGAGACAAGAACCTGAAACTTTATGGGATTCTACAAACATTTTCTTCTCCTACATTTTTCCCTTGGTGGAAAGCTATCATCTAGCATCACAGAAATGCTGCTATGTCTGTGGTGGAAGATAGCAACCAACATACAGCACAACAGTGAGTGGAAGAGAAATTTTGGGCAAATTCATAGAGTCATAGAGTTAAGGTAGGAAGGGACCACCATATCTGTTCTGAGCTCCTGCCTATCACAGGTGAATAACACCACTCAGCACCCACACACTAAACCCAACAACTGAAATTAGACCAAGGTGTTACAGATCTCAAGAGACTAAACCATTATGTGCCATAAGTAGCTAATAGAAGGGACCGAGGTGGACCAATTCCTAAGGCTCGTGCAATGCCAGGTGACTGAATAACTGAGATATATCCAAATAATCCTGGCAAACAACCTGCACCCATGCTGAGAAGAGACAGGACTACAGTTTTTAAGGTGCCATCTAAAACAGTCCGAGAGTAAACTGTATGAAATTTATTTTATCTACCTAAAATAATAAAAATCTAAGTTGACCCTTCTGGGATTTGAAGCTGTGGTTCCAAGTAATGTAGGTAGAACAGCAAACATGTCACTTAAACAACTGTATCTATTATGGTATTGTCACCACTTTTCACTACCCCAGACGTAGTCACTGCTTTGTACCGTATCACACAGGTTTTTCAATTTAAGTTTCTTGAAATGTTTTAATCTTTTTCTAACATTTAGCTTCATTTTTATAGGGTTTCCCAAAGTTATAGCTACTCTGTTAGTTGGTATTATTAGAGAAGAATTAGAATTAAAAAACAAATTGAATAAAGCAGCATCAGGATAGAGTGTCACTAGAATTAACTGTGAGAATAGATGACTTTAGCCACACAAATGCACTGGCTGTCTATATGGCATTAATGAATGACAATTTTTCAACATTTGGTGATCATTTGTCTAGATGATTCTTGATTTATAAACAAGAAGGGCAAATATTAGAAAACTTTTCAATAAATTTTATGGGAATTCTGAATATGTGAAGCTAAGAACTGGGATCTCTGAGGAACAGAGAAGAAGGGTGGTCCACTGGCTAGCCTGGGACTTTGGAGAGCTGGGTTTAATGCCTTCTTCTACCACAGACTCTTTGTGAACTTGGACAAGTCATTTAGTCTTCCTATGCTTTCAGTTCCCATACATAAAATGGGAATAATATCAATTCCTTATCTCACAGGGTATTGCGAGGACAAGCAGATTAAAGATTGTGAGGGGCTTAGTTACTACACTAATGGGGGCCCTGTAAGTACCTAACATGACTTCTTTATTAATTTATATGAATTGCTAAAGAGATTTTCTCACAACAATGAGCCACTTATGGCAGCAGCTTTTAAAAGAATTAATACATTTCAAAGAATTTCAGAAGAGATTACATAAAATACTTTGAAACATCTCAATTTATATATATATATATATTTCACATCTGTAAATATATGATCCAACTTTAAAGTGATATCACTAAAGTACAATGGACTGGTCATGTATTAAAAGGGTCCACTCCTGTATAACTTAAAACTCTGGGACCTATATTAAGATATTGTTATCTTTGTTCTGACACAAGAATTGCCCCTTGGCAAAGTGGTAACACATGTGTAGGGACTGGCAGGTCAGCTTCCCAGTTTAGGAGAATTCAGTGATGTGGAGTTTGGGCATATTCCAAGTCTACTTTGCTTTAATTATACACATATGTAACCCATGGCTGCTTGGTGTGATGCTCTGTCCCCTTCTAGTGGCACCTAGACTATCTAGAGATTGACTAGTGTGCTAGAGACCTAGCCAAAGACTGTGTGGGTTTTAGCTCATGCAGTAGAGGCTCATAAACTAAGCTTCAGAAGTCCCATGTTTGATCCTGCCCACCAAAGACCGGGGTCTGTCAGCGTTGTTACACATACACAAATCCTGGAACCAGAATGACCACCCAACATTCTAGTCAATCCCTTATGTCAGGAATATGAGCACAACACCAGTGCTTGGTTCTCTGGACATGACACTGGCTCAAGAATAGATTGTAATCAAAGAGTGAACTCTTCTATTGCACATCTGCCTTCATTCAGAGCTTCCCTCTACAGAGAAGTAACAGCTTTCCTCTATCCCTCTAGTAAAGTACAGGAACAGCTAACCATTACAATACTTGTCTGTGATCATCCCTCAAATTTTTCTGCTACAGAAAGCTATGTTGCATGTAAGAGCACTTTAAAGTGACTGATGATTTTGTTGCACTTCTTTTGTTGGACAGTATGTTGGATGTGATGAGAGACAACATTCATACACAATACCTTAAGGAAACATGGTATTATATGCTCATTTACAGTGTTACCCCCTTGTTTCAAAGACACAGTTGTCTGATTTTTCTCTCGTGGGGCTAGGCTGACCTAGAACACTATAGAAGGACTCTCATGGATATGAATACAAATTGCATGTCCAAGATGATTAATGAATGATGATTAAGTACTGTATTAGTCTTTTACTGGCATTAAAGGCTTTCATAGAAAACAGAGGATGACAACAAAAACTGCAAATCTTCTTCCCTTTGTTTGGGAAAAGCAAGTCTCTTTCCCCTGTACGGTCTCTCTTCTTTTCTTTTCTTTTCTTTTCTTTTCTTTTGATTATTATTATTCACATTTACTTTACTCTTTTCTGTGCTCAGAAAAATCCTTCATAGACTCATACAGCTAGAAGACACTGTTCTGATCCTACAACCAGACCTCCTGCATAACACAGAGCATAGAATTTCACCCACTAATTCATGCATCGAACCCAGTAACTTGAGGTTCAACAAAAACATATATTCGGAAACTCTTCTGAAAGTGGCTCTCAGATCTGATGAATGCTGATGAATGTATGGGCTGACAAGTCTGCTCCCGACTTCCTTGTATTTTGGGTAGCCATTCCTACCAATGCAAAGTGGGGGGGAAATGATAACAAGGCCAAAATGGTTCCCCACACACATGCCTTTGTGGAAATGGTCCCACAAGTTATAAGACAATAAATATTGCTCAGTTTACTACCAATGAGTGTGTAGTGCAAGCAAAGGTCTGGTGTTATAATGCCAATGAACAGTGATGAAATGACTTACTAAGGTTGTCAGAGGACTGCATCTTTGTTTATGGAGGAGGAGGAGAAGTCCTCTTTTTGTTCTGTGTTTGTACAGTGTCAAGCACAATGGGGTCCTTGGCCAAGAGCTGATGCTCTTAGGAGCTATCACAATAATAATAATAATAAATGAAGAATAATTAATTATTATCATTTTATTATCATTATTATCATTAAATAAGTAATGAGTAAATGAAGAAAATGGAGGCTGACACTGGAGATGAAGAATCAGACATATGGAAGCAACGATGATTCAAATTTTCAGCTGATGTAAATTGGGATAACTTTACTGATTTCAAAGGATTTACACCATTTGAGGATCTGTCCCTCTGTCTGATTCCTGTCTCTTGAGTTTTCTTTCTGGTCTTCTCCCAACTTCTCTGTAACAAGCCATGCAAGATGCAGTGTGGTCTCTTGAGAACTGCTGAAGCTAGGAACTTCTGAGTTCTAATCAAGGTGATGTTTGAACAACTAATAGATATTTACATATAATTGTTACATGGTTAGGCCTTAATTTAAGTAGGCCTAGCTTTAAGTATGTGATTAGTTCTGTTGACTTCAAGGGCATGTGCTTAAGTACCTTGATGAATCAGGATCTTAATGAGATTTTGTGATAGTATCTCATTAATCTGTGTTTTTCTTTCATCTGCAGTTTGCTAACAGTCCCATATTATAAGACACATCTGTTATTTAAATAAAGAATTGACGGTCTCATACTAAACCAGCAAGGCTTTCATCCCTTATTTAAACCAGAGTTCCAACCCCTGGAAAAAGTTGCAACTTATGGGAAAATCTGGTTCTCAGATTCCGTCTGTGGGGAGGAGTAAGAAGAGAGGGCTGAGGGAGCAGGGGTGAGAGGAAGCAGGGAGGTGGGGACAGGGGAAGGGGTAGGAGGGCTGGAATAGGGGCCAGATAGGGGAGGGTGGCACTGGGATGGGGGAAGCTTTAGCCACTTTGTTCAGCTGGGAGCCAGACATGGAGCAACTTTCAGAGCTTTGTTTCTGGAGACTGTCTGCGTGGGAGCCGTTTGTCTTGAAGATTCAATGAGTGGATCTGGGGGCCGCAGAAGGCATTGTAGTCCTGGAGGTTCTTTGGCTTCCTAATCTTGGGGGAATTGGGAGGGAAGGTTTGGAGTGGTCGAGGAAGCCTGGGTTTGGGATAAAGGTCTACAGTTTGGGGAGGAAGTCCTAAATTTGGGACTGTTGGGAGAATCCAGGGATTTGGGTTCCCCAGGGGGTTAAAAAGCTTGTGAGGGTGGAGGGGCATGTCAAAGCCTGTCTGTCTTTTACTTTGTTGAAGTTTCAGTTAGTTTGTAAAGAATTATGGGTTCTGGGGAAGATTCAACATCCCTCTTCCTCTGGACTTCCCAACTACCTCCCTTACCACACAGAAACCAGTGGCTCCTGCATGGTGGCTGAGAGCAGGGGGAAGGGGATTAGGTGGAGAGTCCAGCCAGGAGGGGCACAGGCCTGGAGCTTGTGGGGGGTCAGAAGCCCGTCAGGAGTTCAGGAGGATCAGTGTGGAAGTCACGGAGCTGGGGGAAGGGAAGGGTTTGGAGGTTTTGTGTATAGTTGAGCCAAGCTCCAAGCTGTGGTGACCTGAATAGATGCTACAGTAGTTGTCTGGCTAGTTTCTGAAGCCCTCGGTCCTCTGCAGTGCCAAGACCTGAAGAGAGACGATTTATAGGAAGGAGGGGGAAGGAGAAGGGACTTGGTCCCAGAGGCTCAAGTCAAGACTGGGGACATCTGAGGCCTGTCCTGTATTTTTTAAATACAATTTTGTTGGTGACCCTGTCTGCAGTCTACCTATGGTAACCAGATAGCAAGTGTGAAAAATTGGGACGGGGTGAGGGATAATAGGGCTATTATAAGAAAAAGCCCTGAATATCAGGCCTGTCCCCATAAAATTGGGACATCTGGTCAATCTAAGTCTACCAACAAATTAAATAAGATGATTTACAGAAATCCTAAAATCAGAGCAAAAAAATGCAGATTTAATAGCCAGCTGGTTAACATGTTACTGTTATTAGTGCTAGATGTTCTGCCAAAAGTACAGTACAGTATGCTTAGTAAGCAGAATTTTTTCCATAATTTGTTTCAGGAAAAACTAAAGGAGCTCTTTGAGACTAAGATTCCATTATGTGAGGAAGATGATTCCACAACAGTTTCTCATAAAAATAAAACTATATTAATAAGATGATAAAATAACATTTTAAATATATATATTTCTTTGAGGCTATACTTCTATTAAAAATTAGTAGACATATTTAAAATATTGTCATACATGAAGCTCTTATCATGTGCAATACTAGGGAAGTATCATATTTGTCTTGTTAGAATAAAGCATATGAAATGGGAATTTTTAGGATACAGTGACAAAATGTAGAGTGGTCTTGAGTCAAAACTCCTGATGCTCTTAGCCAGAATACCTCTGGGGACACTGCCTTCCCTTTGACTTCAATAACAGTTCTGTTTTCAGGCATCAGGGTTTGCATATTCAATAAGTTTTGCCCAACGTTCGTATAGCTATATTTGAAGTAAGGAGAGATGAATAATAATTGATATTCATACACAGTAACATACTATCCTCAAGCTCTTTGCATGTAAAGACCCTAAGGCAGAGCCTCAGATGCCTTTCAGTGATGTCAATGGAATTATGACAATTTACACCAGCTAGCAATATCTAACCAAAGCCTGAGCTGTGACCAAAGTGAAGCAATGCAATGGGGCCAGAATCTAACCCACAGTACTTGGAACAGCTATAATCTTGTCTGAGGTGGGAAAGAGGTGGCATTGAGGGGGAGAGAGGAGGCAAGGCTAGGTTTAGAACAGAACCATTGAATGATAAATGTAATTACAAGGAAATGTCAGTTTTCCATACAGCTAATTGATTTTTTTTTTAAATTTGAAATTTTAAGGGAAAAAGCTTCATAATTTTTCAACCAGCTTCATTTTTAAGTAGTTTTGGCTGCTGACATACTGTAAAAATAGTCTGAAATAGCTGCCTCAGCAAAGAGATTATACTTGCACTTGATTCCTGGTACACTAAAAATCTAACATTGACTAAAGTGACACTTATCCTCTTCTAATTCTTCACTTCAGTTTGACTTCCCCCATCAGGCATATTAGTAGACAAATAAAAACTAGAAGCCTAGCAGGCAATTGTGAAATAGTACAGACTACTCTAAACAGAAATGATATAATCAATATGAGTGACAGGCTTGGGTTCATGAAGACAATAGCTTTTCTCGATTCCTTGCAGATAAAATAGATTTTACTGTTCCCCAATCAGTTGACTCATTTGTGTCTACTCTGATTTAATGCTGTTATTAAGGACACTCATATACAGTTTTTAATAGGTTACGGATGTCTTCCAGCATATAAGTAAAGCTAGCAAAACCAACAGCATTAACTAAAATTTTTCATGCTCTAATTAAATGTATCTCTTTGTCCTTCCTTCTTTTCTTTAAATCACACCCAATGCCTGGAGCACACTGAGCTCCAACTGTTAATTTTTATCATCATTATTCTGTCTAAAAGGATCTCATAGTCCCTTGCAGGGATCCATAGTTATCCATTTTATCCCATAGTTTCTATAGATCAGAATATCATGCTCATGTGCTGCTATCTGCAATTTGTGAATCTATTTTCCAATCAATACAAGGCAATCTCTCATTCATGATACTAGAAGTTTCATGTATAAATTTTCATTACCAATGATGGAATAAATTCTTCATTATTGAATTGTATGTACTCATGTGATCTAACTTCATTAAAAAAGGCATTCTTGATTTCTTGAATCATAATGAATGTCCTAGTATATTTCATAACATTTAAATTCTTCAGAAATTTCATTTACTTTCACTAATATTTTTGACAAACATAGGCGTATTTGGGGCCCAGTTGTTTAATGAAAAATCACGAATTATTCCTCAAATCTATTGATTAGAAATGCTTGTGAATTTTTCAAACCACTCTAAAATGGGCATGAACAGCTCAGTATCTGTTTCCCCTTTTGTAAACTGAGCATAATAACGTTACTTGAAGGAAGGACTACTGTGAGGCCTCATGATTTTTTCTAATTGCTTAGGGATGCTTGGATGGAAGGCACTATATTTTTAGAACACAGTTTCAGATGTAAGGATGTGGGGAATGGCTGTAGAGATTAAAGGCATTTTCCTTTTTGAAAGGCAGAGTCCTGTACAGATGGGAGCTGCAGGCTACAGCCAACATCAGGCTCTGGTTGACATGTCATATTTAAATGAAAATCTTAAATACAAGCTTTCCATGCCTCTGAAAGAACATCACACTCTAAGGGTCAATGGGATTTGAGGTGGTTGAGTGCCACACAGAATCAGGCCCTGTAAGTTGAAAGTATTAATATTAAGAAGTTAAAGTGGCATTCCACATGCCTTGAAAGCTAAGAACTCCTGTTTTAGTCTCACCACCAACTTTATTCCAGGTATTAGAAAGATTTCTTAAGCCATCTGTTCAACACAGATGCAAAGAGTGAAATGGTCCAACAATACTAACTCATACTTCTGGCCACAGAGAGAACGTTCTAGATATTTAGTTGTTTGCATCTACTCCCTCATCTGCCTGTCCTTTTGTCGGGTCTTGTTTGATATTTGGATTGTAAGAGACCATCTTTTGTTCTTCTTCTTCTTCTTCTTCTTCTTCTTCTTCTGTGTTTGTGCAATGCCTAGAACAATGGGGTCCTGGTCCATGACATGGCTTCTAGAAACTAAGGAAACACAAATAAATCATCAGCAGAATTTTAAAAGGCACACACACAATCTACCAGACTAACTGATAGAACTTTCCCTTCTTAAGCTTCGACACGAATATGTTTGAATAGTCAGTATTAATAGGATGTGCTTTTACAGCTGCACTATAATTAAAATAACTTTCTTTGTTTAAACCACAAGAAACTTTTTCCCCACATACCCCTCTTCGCTGGGGCATCACACTGAGGGGGAGCTCATGTTCAACTGCTTATCTACCACGGCTGTAAATCTTTTCCAGGATACAGTCCTTCATTTTATTTATTTATCAATAGGTTGCAAGATGAGGCAAAAGAATTCAAGAAGACTGGTTCAGACAATGAAAGCTAAGAAGAAAGTTCACATGTCTATAGTACTTATCACTGAGATGATTTCTGGGGCCACTAAAGACCTGAGCCTGCAACAGATAACATTAAGGCAGACTCCCATTGACATAAATGAGCTCACATTTATATAGCAGTCTGCAAGCATACTATCAGTTGAAAGATCAGGGCTTTATGCTGTAGCTTCAAAGACTTTAAAATTCCCCATATCACTCTGAAGTTGATAGTTTACTTCACTATCTTAAGACATTTGACATTCCCTTTTTGAGCATAGTAGACTTTTAATGCATCAATGCAGAAGCATCAATTGAACGGGCCTGTGTACACCCACTCAGTCGATCAGAGAGTGCTCTCTGGTCAACTCAGTTAATCCATCTCCCCAAAAGAACGAAGGCAGCATTGACGGGAGGGTGACTCCCATCAATGCAGTGCTGTGAAGATGCTGCAGTAAGTCACCGTAAGTACATTGACAGGAGATATGTCACCTACGTAATGTAGCTTGCGTATCTCCTGTCAACCGTCGCCACTAGTGTAGACCAGGCCTTAGTCTAGGACAATTGCAATAGGCTGTTTAGCAATTACCCTGATCTATCACTAATTTACTCTTTCTGCTATACTATAATGATGGAACCTACCATTCCTGAAGCTGATAAGAACTGTCTGAGACCTACAGTTTTAATATTTCAAATAACTGTGCCACCAATTTAAAAGTGAGTTGTATTGCAGGATACATCCAGAAAAAGAAGCTTGCCTGCAGGGGTTTCTGTGTTTCCTGAGCATACATGTCCTTTAAAACTGATGATATTTTAGATCATTTTCAGTATATTGGATAGTCTACTCATTTGCTCACTTTTCTTTTTAGTCAATGAATTTTATGTAAAATTGATCATTTTTGCTTCTTAAAATAATCATTTTCATTCAGCTCACAAAATTAGTACACAAGTTTCTATTCCCTTGCTATTTGGCTTACATGGAGAGCTAGATATAAAAGAGAGAAATATAAAGGGATGTAAATGGAAAATAAGCTTAGTGTGGCCTGTAGATAGTTCTGAAAGAAACTTCTGTATCTAGGCCTTTGGATCCATTTAAGTTTGCGTGATTGAAAAAAAAAAAAAAAAGGATCTTGCCTTCATTCAGATGCTTCTTGTGCTAATCAAGCACAAACCCTATTGATGTCACTATTCAGACAAGGTGGCCTTTATGCCATGTCTGGGTTAAGCAGAAGATGGGTGCCGTTTACTCATATTTACTTTTTCAGAGGTAGTTCTCAGTATTGCCTTATTTATATCATATATGGATAAATCCAAATGATAAACTAATAAATTATAAACTATAACAACAAACTATAACAAATTATAAACCATGTCAATACAAATATTTTTTTTCTTTTTTGCCAGGTATGATATTTTTAGGAAATTTTCCCCTGGCTTATAAGAGCAAAGTCAAGGACAATTCATTCTATTCTGCAATGTCCAGCTGTGATATCATTAGTCACATATGTTGTCTCAGCAGTGAAGTCAGTACAGTTGTTTCAGACATCTTTTTATTATTAATGGCCATTTCACCTGCCTTACCACAGCTTGTGTGAGCCATGAATGTAGCTACCTGTACGCTAGCTCAATTAAATTGAACATTCATCCCTTCAGTGCCTTCAAGGTGAAACTTTAGTCCAAAATTTCTTATTAATGCATCAGTTTTAACTGCTATATCAATATCTGAGAACATAGAGTCAAATAATAGTGACAGAAATAAAACTGAGACATGTCTATAGCTTTCAAGGTATCAGACATTTATTCTGCACTAAAGGTTAATAATCCCCAAACTGTGACATCACAGGGTAAAATTCAGCCCTAGGCAGGTAGCCAATAAAAAGCCTATGTACCACTTAATCAATTTAAGCTCTTACTGTATTTTTCTTAAGCAGATATTTAAGTTGGAATTAAGTGGTGTGTAGCTTTTTAATGACCCTTAGCAAAGTGGTGAATTTCACCTATAGAGAATAAGGAAGAAATTGGATCAATAGATTAATAAGAGTGAAAAACGTTTCCTCACCTTGCCAGATTTAGAGAGATTTGGTTTTGCTTAATATAAGGGGCCATCTGCAACACTTATTTCTAGACCTCCTTTAGGATTTTTAAAATCTCTGCAAGATAGGATTGTGGTTCAGGCACCTTTCTAATTTTATTTCCTCTAGGAATCTCAAAATCCTTGTAAATAATGCTGATGGAAAACTGCAGAGAGGGTTTTTATAAAACATAAATGATACTGCAGAAGAATTAATTAGCACCAACTATGGGGGTCAGTGAAATGTGCAGAAGTGCAGTGCATTAGCTTCAGGATCAAAAGCTGAAATGAGCTACTGGTGTAGCTTTAGTAGATTATGTTACAGAGACCTCTGTAATACACTGCTGCAATTTCGTCTGGTTGTCTGCTCTGATGTATGGAGTACCTGTAGGTAGTTATTCCAATTCCTCAAGAGAATTTGGGGAAAATAATATATAATGGAGAGAGGTTTTCCATTCAGTACAAAGTAAAGATGATTTTTTCTATGTGTATTAGGAATGTGAAATGCACAGTATCAAGGTAATAATATGCCACATTATGACAATTCATTTTTTATATCTTAAAACAGAAATGTCTAAGGAATGAGAGATGGAGGTCAGAAAAAAAAATCATGAATTCTTCCACCTTATTTTAATAAATCAATGCCGTAGGCCCCACTGAGGCTTCTAAAAATACATTTCTCTTTCAGATGAAGGAGATTAGATGGTGGGTGGGAGGGCATATTGTCTTGCAAACACCGAAGATGTCAGCTTTGTCGTTAAAATTATGACCCTATTGTGTGGATGCTTCTACAGGGAGGACACAGCTTCCACTTCAGTAGCACAAACAATAATAGTTTTTTATAACATACTGTATATATTTGAAATTTGACCTTTTAAACACATTCTGTTTTCTACATAGACTCTGAAAAGATAATGGGAAAGAAGAAATGAGGCTGAATAAATGGACTCAAAAAGTGCAGCTGACTGCTGTGCAAAATGGCTAGGTTTCAGGCAGCAACGTGGCTGAAGGGCTGGTGCATCATGAGCAACACTTTCCACTTCATGGAAAGTCTTTTGTTGACTTCAGTGGATGTTTTGTTTAGGGGAAGAAAGAATTAAAGAACTATATGCATTGTTCTTTAGCTCTTCTAGTGGTTGGAATAGGAATTACATGATAAATTCCATTCCTATCTGCTTTCCCACTAGTAAAGTAGGTATATAGATTACAACAGCTGTGAAGATAGAGGATGTGATGGGAATACCCCACAAAAGGAGTCCCCAGATGAACAGCTGGCAGAAATGTCTTATGATTCATGAGTCACTTGGGCTAACTAAAATCACAGAGTAACTTTCTGTGAGAGCTGAAAGTCTTTATAGTTTCATTGTGAAGAGGCAAAGCCTGAACTTTAATGACTGGGGCTTCATGTAAGAAATAAAAAAGACAAATAATGGAGTGGATTCCTGTTAATTGCAACAAACTAGTAGGCAGCCAGTTAAGTGGCTGTCCTGATTAGGAAGAGAGAATATATGAAAATAGGTCTGAAAATAAGTATTATATGATGTGCCTAACCATGGCATCAATTTGATGTCCATGACATGCCTAACCATGTCCATGTCCTTGCCTAACCATGACATCAAGTTCCCCGCACAAACTGGCAACAACTCTTCTGGCTGAAGGAGTCATTGTCACAGCAATGAAAGACCCAAAAATACTATAAAATAATACTAAATACTATACTAAATAAAAAAGTAAGGATAAGCGTCATCTACTTTTCATCTTTATTGCATCTTCTTTTTAGTGACATATTCTGGGAAACACAGCCTTCCTCTGCAGCGTGGGGCATGGGTCGCTTGCTGATGGATTCCCTGCATCTTGAGGTCTTCAAATCTCACTTTTGAGGATTTCAATAACTCAGTCATGGGTTCGGGGTTGTTATAAATGTGTATGGGTAGGGTTTTGTGGCCTGCCTTGTGCAGGAGGTCAGACTAGATGATCATATTGGTCCCTTCTGACCTATGAGTCTATGAGTCTATCAAAGGGGAACCCTTCACTCACATGTGAATTTATGACTGGGCTGGCGGGGGAGTAATGGCAGTGCTATATATAGGTAAATTCTCCGCCTTCCCTTGATGGAGGGGTAGCTCAGGAGCTGCATAAAGCAATTTCATCACTGCACTGTAATCCTGGGCAAGGATTCTAGGTTTAATAGAGTCGTAGATTATAAAGCCAAAAGAAATCAGTTTGACCACCTGCAGAGCACAGGCCATAGAATTAATTCCTAGAACAGACAGCCAAAATTATGGATTGATAAAAACATTATGTTTGGCACCAAAGTAAAGATTTATCAAACCACCTATTAACAGTATTGTATGGTCTGGAAGCAGTTGCATTAAATGAAAAAGACATCAGAAGGTTGGAGGCAGATAAGATAAGAGTTAAGAGAAGAGAGAAGAGCGAGAAGGGTTCTTTGAAAGGTGGCAAGTGTGAAGTGGAATGATTTTAAGACAAATGAAGAAATTAAAAAGAGAATGATTAAAAGGATATGAAATCAGGGTATGTGCTTAACTACACTCAAAGAGTTTATAATGGTAGGGATACTTTAGAAGACAAACAAAAGGCCAACCTCTGGCTAGATGGTGGAATATTGTGCACAGGGACATGACCAGGCCGGGCTTAATGGAGGAACAAGGCATGGAGGAATGAATGGCAATGTTGTACTGCTCCCTATGTCTGCAAAGAGGCTCTGGGATGAAAAGAAAGAAGAAGAGTTCCTTTGAAGGAGGTAATTATTCTTCCCTAGTAGTCAAGGACTCAGATTTGACTTTGCCAGAAGCTCTGAGCAAGGATCACCACATTGCTGCACTTCCACAGGAGTAGACTAGGGATCAGGTTGGGTGGCACAGTAAAAATATGCCTCCTTTTCCTCTTCTCATGAGGAAATAGGGGGGACGACATGCCCTGTTCCCACCCCATCTCTGATGCAGCACATGTTCCTTAACACAACAGTGTACCTCCATGGGACAGCAAATGATGGGGACAGACCATACATGTCCCTTCTTGGCCACATTCATGAGGATGGGAGGTGCAGTGTCCTAACAGAGACCACTCTCCTCACTGTCTAATTCCTCACAGTTTGGATAACCAGCACAAGGGGAATAAGACACTTTATTCTCTCTAACAGACCTTCACAGGCATGCAGATGGACCACAATTTAGCCCTAACAGAACATTAGTGAACCCAGTAACAGAAATAGGGCACCTCTTTAAAAAAAATTCCCAGTGTTGCTTTAAATACACCTAATGATGATGGATTTTCCATATTCCTTGGTAAGGTGTTTCTTTCTGTATTATGAAGATAAAAGATACAGAAGTTGTGACAATGTTTAGCATTTTCTTCAAGTTTTGTGAGGACAAAACAAAATCAAGCATTTTAGGAAGACCGTGCATGGTTTACCATTTATTAGTGTTGGAATGAACCTTGCTTTAATTAATTTTCATATTTGTGACACTGATACATAAAATTATCTTTGAATAATGTAGACACGCTATTACAATTTTAGCATCAAAACAGATGTGTCTGCTGAGTTGTGTCTCATGCTTTCGTCTTCAGATGCAAAAAATATTTCGAGTCCTTCAGAAGCAATCTGCCAGAGGACAAAGGAAGGGGAAACAATTTATTTAATGATACTAAGAAGTTTAAAGGTTAATTATGTTTTAAAGTCTACAGTTCTTTGGGCTTGTAAACCAGAAATACCGACGACTCAGATAAATGTATTAGTATTACATTACAAAGGCTATTTTGTAGGAGGTGCTCCCTTCAGTAAGAATGTGTAAAGTACACCTGAAAAATATGATGACAGCTCAGTTATTTGTTTCCTGAAAGGTGCTGCCTTACTTAACTGCCAGAAAAAGATTGACAAAGCTCTATAAGTGCAATGTGCTGGAGTGATTGGCAGAGAGAGGAAGGTTGGTCTAGCAGTTAGGGTGTTGGCTTAAGCGTTAGGAAACCAGCATTCAACTCCTTGCCCTGTCGTTGACTTGCTGTGTGAGTTGGTACAAGTCAGTTAATCTTCATGGGCCTTGCTTTCATATCTGTAAAATGGGGATAATCACACTTCCTAGCTTACAGGGATGTTTTGCGGGTAAATACATTATAAGATCGTGAGGTGTTTGGATACTATGATACCTTAGATAGAAAATGAAATCTTTTGTTTAAAACACTTAAAGGACAGTAGTGCAAGCTGCTGTGAAAGGTTCCCCACACTGCTCTGCACTGCTCTGTCGCAGATTTGATTTAGAGACAGCAGCTCGTGCAATGAAAGGGTAGTTCAGCCTCAATCCTATTAAAGTCTGACTGAGATTACCAACATAGTTTAAGGTGGTGGCAGTTTTTGTGATGTGGACAAGTGTTGCATTAGGTACTGAATTGAGACCACTGAATAACGGCTGCCAAACAGTCTTAAGGTGCTAATAACCATCAGTCACAAAAATGGTACAATTTGAACCGGCTTTCTAGAGTAAAGGTCATGAACAATCTAGTGATTTAAGACAGAAATTATACTGGAGTTTTGAAGAGAGATTAACGTGTGTGTGTGGGGGGGGGTGTACCTGTACCTGTGATTATGTGGGTTCATGATTTAAGGGCAATCCCTTAGATTATTAAATGTGATATATGCATATGAAATACAAATATGTATTCCATGGTTCATAGTATCCAACCCCTGTCCTGCTATATGTGCGTGGACATAAATACTATACAAATAAAATCAAAGTGCAAATAGGAAATTCATGAATGGGCCTAAAGTCTGATAGTACAGTAAGGAAGATATGTGAGTTTGTGTTGTATACCTGTGTCAGTAGCATAAATAAAATGCCTGAATGGAAAGGGTCTGGGGACAGATTCCTCACTGGGGGTGAGCAAAGATTAAGCCACCTTTGTGTGGTCCAGATACTTGTGTGTCTCAGGTCAATGAGTCTGTTCTAATTTATGTCAGCCTCACCCACTGCAGCTGGAGAACCCCGATTAGGACCAGGAGATTCCTGGAGCTGCAATACAGGGCCCTAATCTGTTCTTCACATAAAAAGTTCTCCATTGGTTGGTTGGGGATCCTTTTCAGCCCCAATGCACCTCTAGATCAGGAGTCAGAATCAGTGCCCTTGGTTCCAAACACCACTAAATTTGGGTCCCAGCATTAGAGAGAGATATGCTAGCTGTAACATTTAGATCCAGATTTGGGTTTGAAATCTAAGTCTCTTTTTTTTCCAGAGTGGATCCAGGCCCTTCTCTCGATCTGAACATAGAACTCAAAACATTAGCGACAAAAGAAAAAAAATCATTATGAAAAACATTGTCTGTGAGAGATGCCCAGGTTATGATCCAGAGTAAAGGATATTTGTGTCAGATCTGCCCTGCAACCGTGGGTACCTTACAAAATACTGCTGTAGTAGCTCCCACTTGGGCTGCTCACAAACAGCCTTCCCAGCATGCAAGCCACACCCTGATTGTCCCTGTGTAACTGCAGCCTGTGTGTCAGGCTTGGGTTATACTCTGGCTCTCACAAATCTTGTTTATATTGCAGGATCATCCTAACACATCCCCAGTCTGGGATTTCCCCCCAGAAAGGAGTGTCCTGCCCAGCCCTCACCTGAACAATACAAGTCTATATAAAGTCCATCATTTATTCAATAGAAATTATATGCACATGTCCTGTTGCCCTAAATGGAGTTTCCCAAACACTTCAATTCAAAAACACTAGATTAGATAAAGCGATAAAACAAATTTATTAACTACAAAGAGGTAGATTTTAAGTCAGTACATGTAATGAGGCACAAAAGTCAGAAATGTTTATAAGAAAAATTCAGATAAAATGCAACAAATGCCTAACTTAACAAATTGTTAAATTCGAAGTAGAAGTTTTTCTTCCCACATGCTCTCAGTGGTTTTACTGGCCAAACTTGTTAGGCCAGGACTCCTTCACCAGTTCAATGGCTCTTCCTTGGTTCTTTCTGGTGCAGGGAACTGCTGTACAGAGAGGGAAAAAGGGGGTAGGAGGATCTTGTGGGATCTCCCCTTCCTTTTTATAGTCCTCTCCCTCCTTTGAGAGGCACTACCAGCTGGGAACATGGTGACAGGCAGTCTGTGTGGACAGGAGCTTTATGCTTTTCTTTGCTAAGTGCAGTTCTAAACTTTAAAAAGCTGCACTGATGTAGCTAGGCTGCTGTAGAGCTCCTCATGTTGGCATATTTAATCCAACTATATGAGAGGCGGTAGCTATGTCAACAGGAGAAGCTCTCCCATTGACATAGCACTATCTACACCAAGGGTTAGGTTGATATAATTGCGTAGCTCAGGGGTGTGGATTTCTCACCTGAGCAATGTAGTTATACTGTTGTAAGTTTGTAATGAAGATCTTGCCTTGTATGTAGATTTTTCACCACACATCCCCTTTTCTGTCAGAGAACGGCCATGTAGCAAGTAAAGGCCATGTAGCAAGTAATGTTTACACCTAACTGAGGAACTGGTTTGGCCACTCCACAGACTTGGAACATGAGTTAGTAGCACCATACATGAAATGGAATCATATCTTTGGATGAAAGGTGACTAGACACAGGATAGATCTCAATTACCAAAGTAAAATGGGATTGTAATTATTTTCAAAGAAATCTTAAATTTTAACAGTATCTTACATTCATAGATTTTAAGAACAGAAGGCACCATCAAATCCCCCTATGACCTCCTTTATGATTCAGGCCATAGAATTTCATCTCATGTCCACACATGTAATTTTTTGTGTATCGGATATTGTGGCGAAAAAAGGTGGTAGTTTGGCAAATTATGATTCCATCTGGCCCAGCATGAACAAAGAATATTAACAGCGTGAAAAACCATTGTTTTAATTTTTACCCAAGAATTATATGATTTCTGACTGTAATACCTTGTATTAGTTTATGGGAGTGTGTACAGTCTAGCTAGTAGAAGAGAGGATTCAACAGTCTGGATTTCATTCCTGACTTTCCTACTGATTTGTGTGGCCTTGACCATTCACTTACATGCTCTGTGCTTCAGTTAATCTATCCTTAAAATGAGTAGCCCTCTTCTGATATCTAATAAGTGCTTCTGATCTGAGTGGGTACTGTCCTCAGAACTCTTAATCCGCATGACCATAGCAGTGATGGACACTGCCTCATCTCCCAATACACTCGCTGCTTCTTGTCCTGACATGTCACCTAGCTTCAGACAAGAATGGTAGCATCTTACACCCACCATGCACAGTTCACAGGTGTAAATAATGATGCAAGCTGCAATGACACAAATACCAGTTAATTGATTGGTACTAGGGCTATGAGTAGAGGTGAGTAACCTTTACACAAGGAGGAAATATGGTATGGAAATATGGTATGGAAAGAAGGACTTACAAGCCAAGAGCAGACACCTTTGTTCTGTTTATATAAGTTCTCAGAGCAGCAGCCAGTCAGAAGAAGAGAGATACGTAATAGCCAAGCAGAGTGATGCTGTGAGTGTGTGGAGAGAACATTCAGTATAATAATAAATGAACATGCCCTTTTTTAGCTTGGTAATAAATGTGCCCTGATCACAAAGAGATGGCAAAGAGCTCTCCATATCACTGATGTTAATTTTAAATAAGTGTTAGAACAAAGGAAGATTTGCAGAGGGTTAGAAGGAAACCAACACTGTGCTAATATTTTGAAAGGGTAATCAGGTTGAGCAGGGTATTTATATTCTGAAACTAAAGCTGGGTAAAATAATGAAAAAAAATTAACACATAATTAATAGTGGAAATATAATTAATGACAATAGTTTCATAGAAAGTAGGTCAGGTCAAGCAAACCTGATATCATCCTTTGACAAGATTACAAGTTTCTTCCAGTGTGTGATGGGGCATATAAAGCCCACACTAATCTGGCCAGGGTTAATCCCACTTTGTAGGCTGAGGAGACCACGGCCCTTTGGCTTTACTGGGTATGCTCCACCTTTAGCTCTAGTATAAAAGGGAGCAGCTCAGCTCAGTTGAAGTGGACCACTAAAGAGAGAGGACGCACTGTCCATGGTCTGACCCTTGTGTGGTCAGAACCCTAGACCAAGCAGGCCGAAAGCACCGCAACCCAGGTGCATGCCGCATTGCCTGAAGGAGGCCCAGAGGAATTACCCAGTTGCCAGGAGCTGTAGCAGCTGCAACCCCAGAGACCAAGGAAAGCTACAGACTTCGCTGCTGGAGAAAGGGGTAGGAAGTACAGTGGGGGAGCTGGGGACCCGTCAGCATGTTTTGGGAGGATTCCTGCTTAATTGGCGGTAAACACCCGTGCCACTGGCAGAGCCCTGGACTGGGACTCATAGGAGCAGGGAGGGCCTGAATACCCCTACCCCGGGTGCCCCACATCCCTAGGTGGTGTCCCACTTCCATGATGTATCAATAGGCTACACAGCCTTGACTGAGAGCATTGCTTTATTGACTCTGGCCATTAGGCCATGCTTCCTTGATCAAAAGGGCTTCTCTATTGATTCCAGCCACTAGGCCTTGTTGCCCTGTGAACCAGAGTGACCCTACTGACTCTGTCACTAGGCCATGTAGCGTAGGCTACCAGGACAGACATATTGGCTCAGGCCAAAGGCCAAACTGTCCTGAAATGCAGGGTGGAAAGTTATACCCAACTGCAGGGTCACAATGCCCAGCCCCCAACTCTCAAAGGTAGGATGGAGTGTACAGGCCCCACTACACAGTGTCTATGGCCAATTCTAATATCTACTGCTGGCAATGAATTTGAGAACATCAGAATTCTGGAGGCAACATTTGTAACCCCTCTATTTCATGTGATGACAGCACCATCAGAAAATATAGGGTGTGTGAATGATATTTTGCCTAGAGTTTCCACAAGAGAAAATATTACACTGGTATGAATGATATTAGCCTCCAAATCATCTGTTTTTCAGCACAAGAGGTTGCTGCTACCTCTAACAGTTTATAGTTTAAAGTCAGGTGGTAGGGGACGTTCATGAACAGTAACAAATAGAGATATCAGGGTGCTAATGATCTATACTTCCATTAATACACATGGTATTTTGCATACAGCTCTGTTAATGCTATTGGAAACTTACATGCTGAAATCAACAACATCTCCTACAGTTACAACGTCCTCATAGATAGCAACAAGATTAGTGACTTTAATTTTTCCTTGACTGCCTCCTCCTTCAAAACAAATAATTCTGACAAGACTTTTATTTATTTATACTTTTTAGTAGATGGCACAAAACCAATGTCAGTGAAGAAGATTTATCAAAAACAACCCTATGGCAATGGCCCAGATCTGCCTGACCCAGCCAAATCATCGATCACTATGACAATGGGCCATATTTATCGTTGGCGTAACTGCACGGAAGTCAATAAAGTTACAACAGGAACAGATTTGGCCAAGTTAGTGTTTTGTTCTGAAGTCTTGGGTGATAGGATAGGAAATTTGTCCGTCTCTGTTTAACACACACATTATGCAAAGGCATATGTATATTTCAGTTTGCTACAGATGTTGCATTTATGAATTCATGCATGTTTGCACTATGCTGCTCCAAATTTCACTATAATAGGATGTGAAGACAACAGGGCCACACACTAGTTATGCAGTTGAAAGGCTGTCAGAATAATTTGATTGGATTTAGCTTATTTCCCACAACAATCTAGTACACTTTGCAATTTCTAATAATTGCTAGGCATAAGAGAACCAAAGTAGTGGACACTAATGATGTCCTACAGCAATAAAATAGCATCCCCGGATCTTTTGTGACTGCTTTTTTCAAAATTACAGCACACTGAAAGAGCTATAACTTATGTCAACAGCCCTAATAAAAATATAAAAATATCTGTCAGTGTTCTAGACACCTACTCAGTATTTCTCCCCTTCCTAAATTAGATGTCGTTCTACCTATGAGTATGATTAAACACTAGCATCTTTGACTCATTGACTAGAGAAGAATTCAGGCCCAAATTTTCTGTTAATGTAAATTGGGTAGCTCTGTTAATGTCAATGGAGCTATCCAAATGTACTATAGCAGAGAATTTGGCCTCTGACTTCTTCCACAAGTTAAGAAAAAAGGGACAGCATGAGCTCTTACTTATGGGTGAAAACTTGGCCTTATTAAAATCAATGGACATCTTGCCACTGACTTCAATGGGACCAAGATTTAATCCATTATTAAACGTGAGGAGCCACAATAATAGAGTCCAAAATATGGAATAGCTAATGAAGAGCAAGAGTCACTGCATAAGCAGGTGTTATCTAAACCACACAGAGATTCAATGGAATAAGAAGCCCCTGTCCAATGCAACCTGTTGTGGTGCATCTTTAACAACTTTGACATGTCTGTCTACAAATTGAAAAGTAAGCACTTTCCAGTGTGACTTATTGGTTTGAGTTTCATATTAAATAAACATATGATACTTTGGGGAAATTAATTCATTAACAAGTAATAGTCCCACCATCCAGATAGAGAAGGAGAGAGATTACTTTCAAACATAGTTTATTTCACTGATATTATATTATTCCAACATCACAGCATCTGGACATGTAGTTTACTCACTATAAGTGCAGTTTCAGGCCTCATTAAAGTAAAGAAGAGGGTTGGACGGTGCTTTTTTTGTTGTGTTTTTTTCTCCAGAAAGTGTTGATTTTTTATTATTTTGTTCTGACAGTACATTGGAAACCCCTATGAGTTGTGTAGTCAAAATGAGATGCAGTCACATGTAGGGTTTCTGCTGAAATGCCATTTTGGGTTGCATTATCAGGAGTGCATCTTAGGGACTTACACTGAGATCTGTTAATGGAGTTAGGTTATCTCATAGCTGTGCCATCAGCAAGTGTCACCACACTTGCCACGCAGAGACTTCAGTTATCACAGTCCAGACTGGGAAAAATAAAAGAGCAGAACAGAAATATTTCATACACAGTTTTGAGTTTCATGAGATTTCTTTTCTTGCTTACAGACAGCCCCCCCAACCTGAAGCAAATACTCACCAACAACCGTACATCATACAAAAACACTAACCCAGGAACCTATCCCTGCAGCAAACCCTATTGCCAGCTCTGCCCACACACCGACTCCAGTGACACCATCACAGGTCCTAAACAAATCAGCCACACCATAAGGAGCTCATTCACCTGCACATCTACTAATGTAATATGTGCCATCATGTGCCAGCAATGCCCCTCTGCCATGTACATTGGCCAAACGGGACTATCACTACGCAAAAGAATAAGTGGGCACAAATCAGACATAAAAAATGGTAACACCCATAAACCAGTCGGAGAGCACTTCAGTCTCCCAGAACACTCTGTAGCTGACTTGAAAGTTGCCATATTTCTAGAAAAAAAACTTGAAAAATAGACTTCAGAGAGAAACTGCAGAGCTGGAGCTCACATGCAAACTTGACACAATCAAACTGGGTCTGAATAGGGACTTTGAAAGGTTATGTCATTACCAGAAGTAATTGTCACCTTTCACACATTGTTCACACATTCTCACCTTCTAATCAATGGTTCTCAATAGGCCTCATCTACTCTAACTGAATGGACTTTGCTAACACCTACCCTCCCCATTGCTGTTCCTTACCCTTGGATGTACATATATACCCCCTATCTGATTTCTATTTCTTGCATCTGACGTAGTGGGTTGCAGCCCACGAAAGCTTATGCTTGCAGAAATTAAATTTGTTAGTCTTTCATAGAATCATAGAATATTAAAGTTGGAAGGGACCTCAGGAGGTCATCTAGTTCACCCCCCTGCTCAAAGCAGGACTACCCTCAGCTAAATCATCCCGGTGAGGGTTTTGTCAAGCCTCAGCTTAAAAACCTCTAAAGATGGAGATGCCACCACCTCCTTAGGTAACTCATTCCAATGCTTCACTACCCTCCTAGTGAAAAACTTTTTTCTAATGTCCAACCTAGACCTCCCCCACTGCAACTTGAGACCATTGCTCCTTGTTCTGTCATCTGCCACTACTGAAAACAGCCTAGTTCCATACTCCCTGGAACCCCCTTTCAGGTAGTTAAAGGATGCTATCAAATTCCCCCACATTCTTCTCTTCTGCAGACTAACCAGGCCTAGTTCTTTCAGCCTATCCTCATAAGTCTTGTGCTCCAGCCCCCTAATCATTTTTGTTGCCCTCCACTGGACTCTCTCCAACTTGTCCACATCCTTTTTGTAGTGGGAGGCCCAAAACTGGACACAATACTCCAAATGCGGCCTCACCAATGACGAATAGAGGGGAATAATCAGTTCCTGCGATCTGCTGGTAATGCTCTTACTAATGCAGCCCAATATGCCATTAGCCTTCTTGGCAGCCAGGGCACTCTGCTGACTCATATCCAACTTCTTATCCACCGTAACCCCAGATCCTTCTCTGCAGAATTGCTGCCTAGCTCGTCGGTCCCCAGACTGTAGCTGTGCATGGGATTCTTCCATCCTAAGTGCAGTACTCTGCACTTGTCCTTATTGAACCTCATCAGATTTCTTTTGGCCCAATCCTCCAATTTGTTTAGGTCCTTCTGTATCCTATCCCTCCCTTCCAGGGTATCTACCACTCCCCCTAGCTTAGTGTCATCTGCAAACTTGCTGAGGGTGCAATCTACCCCATCCTCCAGATCATTAATGAAGGTGTTGAACAAAACCAGCCCCAGGACAGACCCCTGGGGCACTACACTTGTGACAGTCTGCCAGCTAGACATGGAGCCATTGATCACTGCTCATTGAGCCCTTTGCTCTAGCCAGTTCTCTATCCATTTTATAGTCCATTCATCCAACCCATACTTTTTTTAACTTGCTGATAAGAATACTGTGGGAGACCATATCAAAAGCTTTGCTAAAGTCAAGGTATATAACGTTCATCACTTTTCCCTCATCCACAGAACCAGTCACCTCTTCATAGAAAGCAATCAGGTTGGTCAGGCATGACTTGCCCTTGGTGAATCCATGTTGACTGCTCCTGATCACCTTCCTCTCTTTTAAGTGCCTTAAAATAGATTGCTTGACGACCTGCTCCATGATTTTTCCAGGGATTGAGGTGAGGCTGACAGGCCTATAGTTCCCTGGATCCTCTTTCTTCCCTTTCTTGAAGATGGGCATTATATTTGCTTTTTTCCCCCAGTTGACATGAGCTTTCAAAGATAATAGTCAATGGTACTGAAATCACATCCGCTAACTCCCTCAGCACCTTCAGGTGCATTGCATCTGGCCCCATGGACTTGTGTATGTCCAATCTTTCTAAATAATCCTGAACCTGTTCCTTCAGCACTGCAGGATGTTCACCTTCTCCCTATTCTTTAAAGTGCTACAGGACTCTCATTGTTTTTGCTGTATACGGACTAACACGCCTACCCTTCTGGAACTTTCTTTCTTTCTTTGTAGGCATCCATCCATTTATCTAATCTTAGATAAACAACAGAAAAATCAACTTGAGAAGAAATCAACTTACATTTACTACTCAGGAAAAGAAACGAATGGTCAAACTACCACACTATGGCCCTGAACTCTAGGTCACTGTTTCTCTACCAGTGGATCATAATATCTGGGAGGGGAATATGAAAAGCAATGGGGATTGTGAGGCATTGAACATTTTATTACAATCTAATACAAAGAAAATATCACTTTCCCACTCCACACACAGATTTCCAAGGTCAAATTTTCTCTGACATCCTCTTGAAACATGCAGTATTATCGTAATTAATATATTTTTACTGTAACTTTTATAGTAAATGTAAAGAGAGTCACAACATTTTTTTTACTTTTAATGAGGGGTCACCCATCTGGAAAGGTTGAGAAATACTACTCTAGGTGTACTTGCAATAAAAATATTAAATTGTGATATCTCCATTTAAACTGACGAATATCATTGATCTTATTTGTACTTCTGTACTTGCCTTGTACTATTTGTACTTCTGTACTTGTCTGAGACTTGCCATGGGGTTTTGGACAGAATAGGGAATGAAGAAAAGAATCCAATCCAGTGGAACAGAGGCCTTATAATAAAATTTTGAAAGAAGGGAGACCTTATGAACTGCAATAACTCAAAACGAATCCCTTTATTCTAAGTGCCTTGGAAAATCACATGCAACATCATCCTGGAACTTATAAAGAAACAAATAGCTCTCCAAAATTGAGAGAAACAAGCAGGTTTCAGACCTTTGAGATCATGTGCTCCAGACATATTATAGAGCAAAGTGAGGAGTGGCAACCATCTTCTGTGATAAATGCTGTACATTTCCGGGGATGTTAGACAGCATACAAAGATTTTGCTGCACACTGATATTCCAAATTTGGCCATCTGTAAAAACCTGAACTGGAAATCAGGTGTCTTGAGGTGATGCTGCCATTCTTTGAAGACAGCTTTCATAGTGAGGACTTTTTATCACAGATCTCATAACTCTGCTCCATGGCTGTGAGTTTATGGAAGTAGGCAGAGTAGAGTCCAGGATATACATTGTTGTAACAATACAACTCTGACTTCCACAATGGATGGGCCTGCCTCAAATATAAAGAGTTTCACCAGATCTGGCTACATCAGAATGGGTGCTGAAATTAATGTCTCCTTTAAGTGGTCAAAGATGGACTTACTTCCTGTGTCTAGACAAATCAGGAATTCTTCTGGGGCAGTGCAGTCATAGAGGATGCTAGTTCTGCAAAATTCTTAAAGAAACATCAGTAAAAATTTGCAAATCAATGGAAACATTGAATTTCACAGACATTTCCTTGGGTTGCACAATTTGTGATCACAGATACTTCTCTAGTGTCCATGCTGATGCTAATGGGACAGACTATATAATCTCAAAATACCTAGATTTTCCTAAAATAGAAGTTCCATGGAAGATTAGTCAAATTTGTATTTTCTAGTTTTGCATATAACTCATCTTACTGGAACCATCAAAGTCAACAAGTGCTAGATATTGACTGAATTACAGTTGTTGCACCCAGTCCTCACCCCTTGAAAAGGACTGCACTTTGGTGTTTCCTGAGCTTGTCCTAGGTTTGAATTTCAAGGCAAGATAGCCACAAAGTGGTCATACCTACCACAAGATAGACAAATATAGTTTTGGCAATGAGGCTCCTTCCGTGATACACTGTACCTCCATGTACACCTTATGGTGTGATTTTGTATTGTTTAATGCAAAGTGTGTCAACTGAAATGCTCAGGGCATATTGAACATTATTCTTATAGTGATATGTTTGTTGCAATGTCATGTGTAGGGTTATGAGGCTTCACTATGTAGTATTTCCAAATATGTGTCTTATGGCTTGAGGCCGATCTAGGCAAAACTCTACAGAGATGAAGAGCAGTTAGTGCCTCACTAAGGCATGCATAAAACAAACCAGCTCTTCCAGGAACAATGAATTAGCCTAAGCACTGATAAGGGGATACTCACAGACTCAGATATGGAGGAAGACATAGAAGGACATAGTTTGTCACCTGACCCTGCGAGGCCCCAGAGAGGGGTGAAGGGATATGTTAAAAGGGGAGACATTTTGCTCTTCTCTGTCTGTCTGTCTGTCTCTCTCTCATTCTCTATCTTCCACCTCCATCTACAAACACCACCGAACTACTGAAATGCTGACCCAGGGGAGAACCTGGATGGCAAGAAATCCAGCCAGCCTGTGCCAATAAATAATCTAAGACTGTAAAGTTGCTGAAAGTGTTAAATTTACCTTAGAATGAGATTTGCTTTTGTTTCATCTTGATCAAATCTGACTTATTTTCCTTTGATTTATAATCACTTAAAAGCTTTCTGTACTTAATAAATGTATTTGCTTGTTTTATCTAAAGCAGTGCATATGGTTTAAAGTGTGTTAGGGACTCTATTTGAAGCGACAAGGCAGATGCATATCAATTTATTTGATAAATTGACGAACATATGAGCTTGCAATGTGCAGCGTGCAGCACTGAACATTATAAAATGGCAGCTCCTATGGTTGCATCTGGGATTAAGGGTGGTGCCTAGGATCATAGCAATGCATAATCCCATGAGTGGCTGGCTAGAGGCACTCACTCACTAAATTGGGAGCAACTTGTTTGCTGGAGGCTGTGGGTGATCTGCCCAGGAGTGGAGTTCACACAGTGAACAGAGTGAGATAGGCTCCAGGAGTGAGGGATTTGGGTGACACAGCAATTCACCAGTCCAGATTGCAGAGGAAAACATCACATCTTCCCTGAACTAGTGAGATGAGTCTCAGACATATCAACCTGTAGATGTTCAATCACAGGATTAATTTGCGATGCCTGTAGAAACAGCACAAAGTGGGAACACGTTTGCTGAGATGATCTCTTCCCCTTCTGATGTCATTCAAGAAAGTGACATCAGTCCAGATGCACAGATCACCAAAGGAGTTCATGGTCGTTCGGAATTCCACCCTTAACATGCTTAAAATAATCGGTCAGCCCTTGACAGGAGTGGTGAAACCCAAGCTGCTTCATTCCATTCGGTATGAACGATAAGGTAGTGAAAGTGGGCAGTGCATGCTGAAGTGGGCCAGCAACTCTGTTTTAGGGAATTGAAGGGCACATTCAGCCATACAAGTGTAGTTCAGATAATTGAAAATAGTCAAGAAGGAATGGATGACATCATTTAAGTTATTTGACATGGGACTGGACTTTTCTAGCAGCAGTAACACCCAATCCAGAGTTTCTCCAGTCAGAATGCTATTTATAATCCCTATCTTGGTGCGGTCCATAAGGTAAATAAACAGCTGGAGCAGCAAAAGTAGACGGCATTGATTTAGGAAACCACAACATTTCTGTCTGTCATCACCACATCTACCCAGGAACAGGACTCTAGGGGTCCAGTTGCAGGATTCAGGGAGTTAAGAGGCTTGTGCCTGGAAAACAATATTCTGTCCCTGTAGTTGCACCACTTACTTCTAGAACATTTGTATCAGGTTCAGCACCACAGATGTGTTCATGATTTCAACCAGGGAATGGAAAACACTAAGGGGCTGACGTGGTGGTGGTGGGGATAGTTGATTATCTGCTGAAACTGTCATGGAAAAAGATAACACTCACAAGAGTCTCAGGTTGAGCTGGAGCTACATTAGACTTTATTCGGAGAACAGAACACAGCACCAACTGGGTAAAAAGCCAGGCAGCCATTGCATTGAGCAGACACTGACAGGCACTCACCAGCTGGCGTGGGCAGTCTCTGGGGGGCAATGACCAGTAGGAAGTAAGCTATACTAATTCATTACAAGCCCTGACCTGGCTGCAGAATTTCCTGACACAGCCAAGGAATGTTATGGACAGATGATAAAGGACACTTGGGTGACCTTGTTTTTGCTAATGACATTGTCCTGCTTAATTCAATACATCTCTTAATGGAAGAAAAGATCCAGCTTTTGGCAGACACTACATAATAAATTGATTTGTTTATCAATAAAGGGAAGACAAAACATATGGCTACCAGTGTCTCAAAACACTGAGATGGAGAAACACTAGACAAAGTAAGTCATTTTACCTATCTAGGGAATGATATATGCAGTGATGGTGTAGCCTTATTAATGGATTGAAGACTCATTGATTAGCTAATATTGGTTATTGATTAATCTTTTAGAATGTGGTAGTAAATAAAGGTTTGGTCTCTTTGCTATAGCATCAGGAAAATTATCATCAGTATTATTACAATGAGACACTCTAGAAGCCCATGAGGAACAACTGCAATTTATTACGAGCACCTATATTAACAAATCCACTAAGCAGATAAACAAGCCCACAAATGCGGAAGTATAATCGCAGACCGAAAGGGAGCACAAAGCATTTAGCCCTATGACTAACATCACTCACACCTCACCTCTCATGCCGGGGGACCCTGGAGTGTCAGTCATTATTTTCCTTATCGTCATCTTCATCATCAGCATCAATGTCTGTCATCCCAGTGTGTTCCCATGCACATTCCCCCCTGCACACAGTCCGGGCAACAGCTTTTATTGTGAGTTACACTTATGCCTAGTAGGGCTCATATATATGCATAAGGGTTTGAACCCCTTTTTTCTTATTCATACTTCCAGACCCCACTAATTTAGGGATGACCCATTTTTCATAGGCTACTTAATTAGTTTCTTTTTTACTCATTAGTATTTATGTCAAATAGTTACCATAGCAACTTGTGGTCTAGTTAAAATTCCCAGAGATGTTACTAACGGTGATCTTATGTTATCAACTGATACATTGTGGCATATGTTCCAGTCTATTGCTGCATAGTTTCCAGTACATCAAAATTTATCACATCTTTTACTGTAATCTTACCCTTTACTGGTACAGGATTATCTCAGTCAACTAGTCATGCCAACCTGTTTCAGGCCAGAGGCCTTCTATAGCCAAGTGACATATCTTACAGACCTAAAGCCTGTAGATACTGCTTTACAGCCTTGCTTATTTATATATAAAAATATCTTACCAACAATACATCCTTATCAATTCTACACCCCTATAATACTATCCAATCTATTCCTTTACTTGTACCTACAGTTTAAATCTATTCATCACACATTGATTGCATATGTATTAACTGTAAAAATAGATAACACAATAAAATGATTAAATAAGATAATTAGCTACAATAGTAACAACACGCTCAGTGTCAAACAATACATATCAAAAGCAACAACCAACTTTTGTAAACTTGAAAAGATTTGGAAAAGCAATAGGAATTGGCACTAACACAAAAATACAATTTTTAACACTGGCATCACATCTGTCCTCCTTTATGGAGTAGCCCTATGGAAATCTACAACAGAAATTGGTAAGATCAACTCATTCCAAAGTAAAATTCAGTGAAAGTTCATTGGAAAGAGTTTCTTGTACCATCAGAAATTGTAAAGAGAACAAATCAAATAAAATCATCAAACATGGTAGGAAGACAACAATGGACATATCGAGGATATGCTTTAAGGATGCTACCAATATGGCTTCCACATCAAATGATAGTATGGTCACCATCTACAAAGAGAAAAGAGGAGGACCTAGAGAAAATATTATGCAGAATAATAGAGTAAAATACCAAATACATCAATATGACATTCAGAAGCCTGAACAATTCAGCATAAGACTGAAATAAATGAGGAAAAATGGTGGATGCCCAATGCACCTGAGAGTGTGGGAAGATAAAGAAAGATAAAGAAGAGAGACAGTATAATATGCGATAGGGTTCTGGCAAAGTATTGGATAAAGTCTAACAAGAGCTAATAAAGATAAGCAAGGCCCCTTCATTTTCCCTGGGGACAGGGCAGGTGACAAGAGAGTTTACTGTCCTTTGGCATGCAATTACTCTGTCCTAAACTGAAGAATGACCCTTTTCACCTCCTGTGTTTATTGAATCCAGAGCTGATGAAACATTGAGGAAACTGATGACAGCCAAATAAGCATTAAATGTGGACAGTGATGAAAAAATAGAGGTTTGACCTATATGAAAATATACCACTTTTTATATTAACGATTAAAAACCTTAGTGCAAAATGTATCAAAAACACTGCATTATCCAAGTTGTTGTAGTTTAAATGAAAAATGTGTGATCAATATCTGTGAATAGATATTGAAAAATAATGGCAGGTGTATTTTTTTAATTAAAAGATCTAACATTAAATCACCTATCCCCTCTTAAAAAGAATTATTATTCCCCCCATGAAAGAAGATAGACACTCATGTTTGATTTACAGCTAATATTTGTGCTTGAGAAGGGAATGTTGTTTTACAAAATTTAATATATTTTGGGGGGTTAGTTTTAGCTAACTCTTTAGATAATTTCTATCTCAGGTCCAGAAATACTGCTTAATATTACTACTGTACTAGCATTGCTGCCTCAGAAACGCTTTGAAACAAAACAAGACCCAAAACCAGAAAATACGAGACAAAGTGACTATATTCTGCAGAAGATATATCTTTCAAATATACATGAGGAACATGGTCTTGTGATTTTTGCCATTATTTCTACCCACAGGCATAATATTAAGAGTTTGTCTTTTTGTCTGTTGAGAAACTTATGGTCCTCTCTCCAGAGGGTCCTGTCCTGCGAAATAGCAGAGAATACATTTATACATAAGATAATCTTTTGGGACAATGAGTTAATATTATGCTTGATTCAGAGGCTTGACTCTCCTTTGCACCAGAGCTACTACACTGGTGCATGGTGGCCCATAGGCCACTTTAGCAGTCAGCATTAGGGGTTTGGCCAAGTTGACCTCCAGCTTCCATAATAACTCATGGGTGGCTGATTATCAAAGACTTCATGGTGGTTTTGCTAACTGATTGCATCAAACACGAATATAGATAACAAGTAAAAACTAAAAAGCTCTTTTAAAAAGAAACTGACATTGAAAATACTGTGCTATAAAATTCAGTAGGGCAAATAAATAGAAACCTAATTGGGTGCTATGAAAAGTATTATGAAAACCTTTAGAACTTAATAGAAGATGATATTGTTTGTAAAGGTGTTTGAATCCTCTAGAATTATTTAACAACATAAGAAGAAAGGACTGGAAGGGACCTCCTTGGTTATCAAATCCCATCCCAGTTATTAAAGACAACTCCATTTTATAATTTCTGAACTTTTCAAACTCCACCTTAAAACCACTTAGGTTGTTTATCCACACTACTCCTATTAGAAAGCTATTCAGGAACCTCACCTCTCTGATGGCTAGAAACCTTCTAATTTCCAGCCTAAATTTACTCATGGCCAATTTATAATCATTTGTTTTTGTGCCAATACTGTACATTAGCTTAAATAGCTGTTCTCCCTCCCTAGTTTTTGCTCCCCTGATATATTTATAGACAGCAATCACATCCCTTCTCAGCCTTTGTTTTGCTATGCTAAAAAGCCAAGCTCTTTTAGTCTCTCCTTGTAAGATAGGCTCTCCATTCCTCTGAACATCTGAGTAGCCCAGCTTTGCACCTGTTTCAGTTTGAATCCATCTCTTTAAATATAGGTGATGAGATTTTACCATTGCCTTATACAATGGTATTAATATTTCCCTATCTTTATTGTTACTACCTTTCTTGATATATCTGCGATGGCATTTGCCTTTTTCATGGTCTCATCTCATTGGTGGCTCACAGTACTCCTGTGATTGATTAATAAAACCAGGTTTTTTCTTCCTCCTTCATTTCCAACTTAGGAGTTCCCAGCTACTAGCGGAAATTCAAGTGCATGAGTTTGTACTTTAATAGTGATATAATATTCTGTTAAATTCTACAGGATGCTTATAAAAACTACAGTGTAAATGTAAGTGATAATTGGGAATTGTTTAAGAATGCTTTATTATACGTAACCTCCGTTCTCTTCCCCCCCCTTAAGCTCAAAAGGTTTCTTTGAGTAAAATTCCATCCTCATAAAGAGTAGTGGTGAAATCACCAATAATAATAACAATAATAATGAAATCACAGATGGAAAAAATGGGGAAGCTGATACCAAATCAGCAGTTAGGAAATGCAGACAATTGATCAGGGGGTCAATAGGTATTGATTAAAAATCTGTAGTCACTAGGGTTAAGGATAAGAGGGAATTACTTAAATATATTAGAAACAAAAGAAATCCTAACAATGGTCTAATATTAGATATAGATGGTTAAATTGTCAGCTATGACTCATGATGTAGAAGATGCAGAAGTATTCAGTATATATTTCTGTTTTGTCTTTGGAAACAAGAAGGATGATGTAGTCATATCTTACAGAGATAATGAAATACTTTTTATTTCATCACTAACTAGGGAGGATGTTAAAGAACAATGGTTGAAATTAAACATTTTTAAATTAGCAGGACTGGATAACTTGCACCTGAGAGTATTGAAAGAATTGTTGAAGGAGCTCTCTGAACCACTATAGTCAATTTTTAACAAATTTTGTAATACTGGAGAGATTCCAGAGGACTGGATAAAGGTAGAGTCATGCCAATATTTTAAATGGGTAAAGTGATGCTGCAGGAAACTAAAGGTGAGTTAGCATGATATCAATAATAGGCAAAATTATGGAAAGACTGGTATGGGATGCAGGTAATAAAGTTTATAGGTGACACAGTAATTTGTGGAGTGGTAAATGATGATGGCAATAGGCCAATTATACAGACTAATCTTGATTTCTTGATAACATGAGTTTATTTGAACAATAGGTTTTTTCAATACAGACCAATTCTAGGACATATTTCTAAGAGCAAAGACTATTGGTCATTCTTACAAGGTGATGGACTGTATCCTGGAATGCGGCGATGCTGAAAGGACTTGGAAGTTATGGTAGATAACTAATTGAGTATGAGCTCCCATAGCAAAGAGGATGAACATGACCCTTGGATATATAAGCAGAGGAATATCTAGTAGGAGTAGGGAAGTTGTATAACCTCTGTGTACTGCACTGAATACTGTGTCCAGTTCTGGTGTCTGTACTTCAAAGAGGTTGTTGAAAAGTTAGAAAGGGTTCAGAAGAGTTACAAGAATGATTCAACATCAGGAAAACACGCCTTACATTGAGAAGCTTAAGAAGTTCAATCTATTTAGTTTATCCAAGAGAAAGTAGAGATGACTTGATCACAGTGTACAAATACCAACATGGGGAAGACATTTCTGAGCGTACATGGGTCCTTAACCTAGCAGTAAAAAGCATAACAAGATGGCAATGGTTAGACAAATTCAGACCAGAAATAAGGTTCAATTTTTAACTATGACAGTAAGTAACCAATGGGACAACTTACCTAGGGATATGATAGATTTTCCATCACTTGAGTTCATTAAACCAAGACTGGGTGTCTTTCTAAAAGTTGTGCTACAGCTTAAAAGAATTTACAGGCTTAATGAAGAAATTATTGGATGAGGTTCTATGGCCTGGGAGATGGTTGAACTCCTTTATAGTAACGGCCCTTCTGGCCTTTAGATCTGTAAATCTAAAGAAAGTTCTTCCAAAGTAAAATCTGCTGGAAAAGAATCAGTGTCGCTCTTCTGCCCACTTTTCCCAGCAGCTGGATTAGCAGTGCTGGAGAGGCAGTGCCTTTAAGAAGGAATCCCTCTCCCAACCTTCCAGGATTTGTATGCCTGTTTATTAATATTATTATATGTTATGGGGCAGCTATGTCTTTGTCTCATATATTGCATCCCCTTGTTATTCTTCAGGTACACACCTCTTCGGATATTATTTTTACAGAGCTAAAATGGAAAAACTGTTTAGGATTAAGTTTATCATTTATGACTAAATTATATAGGCTTTTTCCTTGGGGGTGGGATAGTCAGAAGAATTTATAATAATAGGTTACCTTGATTTTATATACAAGGAACTGACAGCATTTTTCAAATAAAGACAATTTATTTGAAATCGTGATGGTGATATTTACCCAGGTCACTTTACTGATTCATGTTCCCACATCCTTTCCAACCCTCTGAGAGACATAATTCTTAGCAATACTGTCTTCCACATGAGGAACATAGTGTTACTCTTTTCACTGCAGGACAATAAAGCAATAAGCATGTGTAGCCTAATGGGCTTGTTCACCAGCTTAGGGACAGAACAGTAAGCCATCCCCAACTCTGTTTTAGCTTTCTGCACAGGCTCTTTTATTCCTCTCTTACACAAAATCAAGCAATATGGAAAAGTAACAAAAGGGATAATCCTGACCTGGACTGATATTTCAGCATCCCCTGTGTTTCAATAGCTAAAGGATCATGAACCATCCTTAATCTCAGAGGGACCAAAGGGCCTTGGTTGCTATCCTCTCCCTGTCCCCCCCCCACCATCCTTTATGGAGCTGGGTTCTATCTTATATCTTCCATCTGGGACTCTGCTGGTCTTCTCCTTTGGTGAGGGCTTGCTGCTGCTTGACTCAACACTTCCTTAAAAAGGCAGACGCACCTGCTACAGTATGGATAGCAATTTACAGCATGCCGGGGTTCTGTTGTATTATTGATTCAGGAGGTTTTAGTGCTTTCAGTGAAAAGCATGCAAATTTTACATGCAGGTGATACATACAGTGTCAAAAATTCTAAGTTAGAAAGATCATATTGATACTCTCAGATTGCCTGATCACTACAGCTCATCAACAGAGGGTTGATTTTGTCGCAGTCAACAAAGTCTATTCCTTTTTAGCCATCCAAAGATTAACAGCTAGCTAGTTTTCCATTGGCTATTTGCCATTTGAATGGCAGATCATTTGTTGCCTGATGGCTATATATGCTCCAATTAGAAATTAGTCTCCTGACTGGCACACTTTACTGCTTTTAAATACCAGCCATAAGGCAAGCAATAACCCCTGGAAAGGACAAACCTGATATTATTACCTATTGGCTTTTCAGTTTTCAAGATGACTGAAGGCAATTTGCAGAGTTTATAGAAAGAAAAACACAACTGACGCAAAACATTTTATGCTTCAGTGTGGGCAGACATGTAAATTAATGCATGTTACTGGTGCTAAATTTTGCAACAGCCCTCAAGTAATGGTGAATAATGTGCATTCTGCTACCTGCGTACTTCCTAGAGATTCTATTGTCAAAGCAGTAAAAGAGCTAAAGAAAACATTAAATATGAAAAGAAAGTGAATTTGCCTGATGGAATTCTTTTTTTTTTCCAGTAAACAATTAGCAAATAAGTTTGTTTCACTTGAAGTGGGAGGGGAGATATGATTGCTCTCTATAAACACATCAGAGAGGTAAATACCAGGGAAGGAGAGGCGTTATTTAAGTTCAGCACCAATGTGGACACAAGAACAAATGGATATAAATTGGCCATCAGATAATTTAGACTTGAAATTAGAAAAAGGTTTCTAACCATCAGTGGAGTACAGTTCTGGAACAGCCTTCCAACGGGAGAACTGGGGGCAAAAAACCTAGCTGGCTTCAAGACTGAGCTTGATAAATTTATGGTGGGGATGGTATGATGGGGCAGTGTTATTTGGCAATTAACTGATCATTGACTACAAGCAGTAAATATGCCCAATGTCCTGTGAAGGGATATTAGATGGGATAGGTTTTGAACTATTGCAGAGAATTTTTTCTTGGATGTCTGGCTGGTGAGTCTTGCCCATATGCTCAGGGTTTAGCTGATCATCATATTTGGGTCGGTTAGGAATTTTTCCCCCAGGAAAGATTGGCAGAGGCTCTGGGAGGGTATTCCCTCTCCTCTGCAGCATGGGGTTGGGTCACTTGCTGGTGGATTCCTGTACCTTGAAGTCTTTAAACCATGATTTGAGGACTTCGATAGCTCAGTCATAGGTTAGAAGTCTATCACAGGAGTGAATGGGGGAGGTTCTGTGTCCTGCATTGTACAGGAGGTCCGACTAGATTATTATAATATTCCCTTCTTTCCTTAAAGTATCGGAGTAAGTGATCAGTGGTTTGTGGGTAGCTAATATGGCTCTTTAATTGGTAGCTAGATGTCTGTGGGCCTTTTGTGGGTCTTGTGCTCACTAAAAAATGACTAGCCAACTTTGTTATTCATGTTAATTGAGTTGCTGCCTCCTTGCAAGAGAATTTTGGTTAGTGAAACTGGCTGTTCCTTTCAGCAAATGAACGTAAATTAGCTGAAAAAGTTTCACCTTTCACACGCTGTCAATAGAAACCTGACTGCCATAAAAGGTGTGTGGAAATGTATTGCATAATGTTTCGAAGACACTTTGAAAATAAGGCTTCCAGGTTGTAACCCAGATCTTCTGTTTCCATTAAATGCAGATCTCTTTCCTGGGAGTGTTATAAGGCTTATTTAATAAAATTTGTAAAGTGTTTTGATTAGAGATGAGTGAATAATGATAAAAAGTCCCAAAATGTTCATTTGTATTTTAGTTGGATTCACTTTGGTCTTGTTCATGCCCTAGCTAGCTAGCTGCGAGCATGATACATGCAAGTTTATGTGATCATGTTTTCTGATGTAAAACTTTTGGGGAAAGTGGATTTCAAGGGAACAAATAAACCTATTTGCATTAAAAGTACTTGTGCATTTATCCAATGAGCGAACATAAATAATATCATATGACTTATTTAATCAGTCACTACTAACCCACACATCTTGAGGTCCAAATACCAACAATTGATTCATTGTAGAGATGTGTTTAGGATCATAAAATTTTAAAAAATTGACAAAGAAATTATCAAAGAAATAGAATAGTAAAATAGTTCTAGGAAAGCATGACTTGTTTGTGAATATTCTGCATGAAGTAAAAGGTTAAATTTATCAGATAAATAATCTTTGTGAATTATTTGTTCCACTTCAGTTTTTAAATTTGTGGATGAAAGTGCTAAGAAATAATAATAAATCATTATTAATAAATGATAAATAATAATAATGCTCATTTTATAAACCTGAAATTATTTCATAGTCTTTTGTTGGTAGCTCAACATGATTGTCTGAAAGAATATAACTACTTGATTTACCCACAAAAAGTGGGTAATGACATGCAATAACATGATGTGGAGTGCACACATTTTCTACATTTCCTGTCACCCATGCATAACTGGCTGACACTCCATTCTGATGTGAGGACTATATAAAGGACACAGATCTTTGTGCCCATTGTGACAGGGCCAGGCCTGACGGCTTTGCCAGAATGTGGGAAGGCAAATATATTAGCCCCAGGCTCAACAAAGCCCTGTTTCCTGGGTGACTCAGCTGGGGGCTGATTAGGCAGTTAGGCCACCTGGGGCTGCTTAACCAATCAGGCCAGCTGGGTCCAATCAGGAAGCCCCGCCCCAAACACTTAAAAGCCTGAAGGGCAGGCAGTGTGGGGGGTGGAGTCTGGAGAGAGGAGGTGTGGAGGACGGAGGTTTGAGTTACAGTTGGAGTTAGTTATAGTTTGGAGTCAGTTACAGTTTACAACTTTGGAGGTTTGTAGCTCGAAAGCCTGCAGTTGGAGTTGGCGGCTTGGAGCTGGCAGGCTGCAGCCTGCGGCCGGCAGCCTACAGAGGCTTGCAGCTTCTACAGCTGTTACCACAGCCCCGAAGGGCAGAATACCTGGCTGGAGACGCAGGGAGTGGTCCACGGACTACCCCAGAGGGAAGGTAGCGGTACCCAGGGGCAGAGCGGGCCCCGGCCCCTCCCTCGACCCTCCCACAGCTGCACCACCGGCCAGGCTGGCAGAGCGCAGGACCCACGGGGGGGCGGAGTATCTTACCCTCCCCTGCCCCAACCTTGCCACACCATGTAAAAGTGAACACACTCCCCTCAGTGAACGTAAACTTTTCCAAGCTACCTAGTATATATGCAAACTGCTCATTCATAAAGGATTTCTGTCAAATGCTTATGACAGATTCAGTACGACATATAGTCTTGATCCATGCATCAGATGCTACATACAAAAAGTAAAAGGCCTTTTTAAAGCAACATTCAAAGATATAAAATGATGCAACACATTTTGTACTGTTTTCATAGAGTTTTCATGATTCATAGAGTCCAAGACCAGGAGGGGCCACTGTGATCATCATAGAATCATAGAATATTAGAGTTGGAAGGGACCTCAGGAGATCACCTAGTGACCACCCCTCTGCTCAAAGCAGGACCAACCCCAACTAAATTATCCTAGTGAGGCCTTTGTCAAGCCGTACTTTAAAAACCTCTAAAGATGGAGATTCCACCACCTCGCTAGGTAACCCATTCCAGTGCTTCACCACCCTCCTAGTAATAAAGATTTTTCATCTTGACTGACCTCGTATATAACACAGGCCATAGAATCTCTCTGAAGTAATTCCTGTCTGAACAAGAGCGTATATTTTAGAAAAATATCCGATCTTGATTTATAAATTGCCGGTGATGCAGAATGTACCCCAGTCTTTGCTAAATTGTTCCAGTGGTTAATTATCTTCCCTGGTAAAAACATATGCCTTATTTCCAGTCTGAATTTGTTTAGTTTCAATTTCCAGCCATATGATCCTGTTATATCTTTGTCTGTTAGATAGAGGAGCCCATTTTAAAATATTTTTTGCCTTTGTAGGTACTTACAAACTGTGAACATAAAGTAGAACGTAAGAGTACCTAGCTGTTGTTACAGCACTTTTCATGAGTAGATCTTTGTGCTTTGAGAAAAGGTCAGTATCATTTTCCCCTTGTTACAGAAGGTGAAACTTCTTCTGGTGTATGGCTTATGATGACACAAACAATGAGTTAGACGTGATGTAGCCACTTTATCCTGGCAGCAACATCCAGAGATAACAAGTGCATCCGTTCACCATCAAGAGGACAAAGAGGGCTGTCCATAGCTAGATGGCACACTGTTCTTGAGCTCCACAGACACAGGATGGAGAGCTCAAGAAACCCCATTGGTAAATAAGTGAGTTAAACCATTTGTGACCATAACATATCCTGATGCAATGAAGAAGGATTTTTCAGTTCCTATGGCTGTCTGAGGGGCATGTGAGAGCTGATCTGGAGAGACTATGGTAGGGGTTCTCACAACAAAATCTTTGGTGGCCTCCGAGGGTGATCACCAACCCTTGCTGACAATTTTTTTCTGAAATACTTAATAAACTTTAGGAAAAACAAATGAATATGCACATTTACATGTCCAAATAACTGTAATTTATTTATTTAGGTTTTACTCAGCAATAAAAATAATGTACAGTTGTCTCTATTCTTTACTGCACCTAAACAGAATAGAAACAAAAATAATGTTCTTGTCTTTTTTGTTGTTGTTTCTTTTGCTTTGTGGGTGTTTTTTTTTTTTTTTTTTTTTAAAGACTTGCTAGCTAGTAAGTCTGCTGTGAAAGGTGGTATTAACAAACATACAAATATCACTTTTCACAGCAGACTTACTCAGCCCCCGCAAGCCTGGACACAAATTAAAGCCCAGGGATAGGGAGATGGGTAGGGAGACAGCAGGAGCCACGGTGATGGGGATGGGAGGGTGAGGGATCAGGGGAGGCAGTGGGAGCCAGAGATGATGGGGGGGGGACTGAGGGGTCAGGGGAAGCCTGGAATGATGCAGGTGGGGGGAGAGCCTGGGCCCAGAGCCTGCTGCCATATATGGCCAGGGATTATAGCCTGAATCTCCGCAACGTGGGGATGGAGCCCTCCACCACCACATAGATGAATCCTGGGACAAAAGGAGTGCGCCACCCATGGTCAGGACCTCCACCACCTCAAGGCTGAAGACCAAAGGCTGAGCCCCTCTGTAACCCGTCCGTGCCCAGGGTAGCCCACTGATAATGCCA
>ML675608.1:3117397-3226186 GCA_007922155.1 Mesoclemmys tuberculata | reverse complement strand
TCTGGGGTGTGTCTTCCATAGCACAGTTTGAAATACAGGGACATCAAAGATCTCCATAACTTTCCTTACACATATTACACATGAACACAAATATTACCATCTTATTCAGCATATTATAACCTTTCTAACAGTACCTGACATGGCATGTCTTACATGAAGTATTATGATTTTGACTTATTAATGTCAAACAACACTAATGCCCCCCCCTCCTAATGCAGCCCGCGTGACACCCTCCACCTCCGGGAATGTGGGGAATTTATCAGCGTCCTACTCCTCCATCATTTGTTTCTCTGTAGGGGGGCAGGGCCGAATTCCTGCTGGCCACCCTGAGGGAAGGTCTGCTACTTTTACCTGCCCCCACTCAATCACTTCCCAGGAGACTGTGTCCACAGTAAAAGCCTCTAGTGGCTGCATTTGAGAAATTCTGGATTAGGGGAAGCAAATCTGAGTTGCCTATCTGCCAAAAAATGCACCCTTGATCCAAAATATAGTCCCACAGCCCCTATTGCTGTCGTTCCTTAGATAGGTTGTCTCTGATGTGTTGTATTCCTTAGCCAACATTTTTGATGTGGCTTTGAGATGATATTATTAAGTAAGGTGTTTTCATAGCTGGCTGCAGCACTAATGTGGCCAGGACCTTGTGTTCACACCTAATATCTGGGGAGCAATGCCAGCCAGGACAAGAAGGTTGGAGACTGAAGTTCTCCAGGTCAGATGAGTGATGACATGAAGGGCAGAACTGATTGTTAAGTCCAATTTGCCACTGGAGCCCCATGTTGTCGCACAGTATTTGACAGGTACAATAATTAAGACATTAGCAGATACCCATAATGTTGCAATACTAGCACCCCATGAGTTGCTGTCAAGTCAAGAGGTGAAACTGAAGTAGAGACATGTCCAGATATCCAACAGCTCAACGGCAGAATGGGTAATAGAACTCAAACCTCTTCATTCCCAGTCAAATACATGATTCACTAGGCCAAAATACCTCTCAAATATATGATATACTTATTTTACATATTTGCAAGACTTCATTTGGAAAAATAGCTTATAAAAATTAGGCTACTATAATTAACTGGTTATTTAATTATTTAACTAGTTAAATAATTAAATAATTAAATAAGTCTGAACTACTTCTCTCTACGGGATATAATCAGAACTGGACAATTGTGTGTCATAGTCCTTAAACTGCTAGCAGATTAAGGAGATTCCCTGGAAGACCATTTATAGGGATCAAAGATTTCAGGAGCAGGAAAATCTTTGTCCTCGCTTTCATTATGTTCTGAGCTGCAGTGGCATACATTAAATTGACAACTGAGAATCCAGAGGAAGCTACACATTTCTGACTCTGTTTGATTTGTAGGAAATGAATAATGCTTTTTGAAAGTAATATGAGAACAATACTGACACATTGAGAAGACAGAGCCTGAAGTCTTTATGATTTGCCAGAAGAAGGTTCTGTTATATTTGGATAACTTTGTGCTTATAACTTGACAGGTTATAGGGCTTTGTCCTGAGATCAACTTCACCCTTTCACAAACTTAACACTGCTTGAGTTGGAAATGAAATAATAATTTGGTTGGGTCCAACTGAGTGCAGGTGACATATGCACATACAAGTACCTTTCCAGTCAGAGAATGAAAATCCAAATTGGAATCTTTATTTTCATTTATTTCTATAGCAATCAAAATTATAGTAATTTGAGCACTTTTCAAGTAATGCATTTACTTTCAGAAGTCCCCTGGGAAACAAGCAAATATATTATTTATCCCCATTTTTTACAGATTAAAAAAAAAAACAGACTCATAGAAATGTAGGGCTTGAAGGGTCCTCAAGAGGTCATCTGTCCCTAGTCCTCATCCTGAGGCAGGATTAAGAATGCCTAGACCATCCCTGGCATGAGTTTGTCTGACCTGTAGTTGAGACCCTCCAGTAATGGGGATTGCACGACCTCCTAGGTAACGTTCTACTGCTCAATTATCCTTATGGGTAGAAACATTTTCCTAATATCAAACCTAAATCTTTCTTGCAATAAATTAAGGCAATTATTTCTTGTCCTACTGTTGGCGAAAATGGCAATCAATTTATCACCCTCTTTATCACAGAGAGAAAGAGACCTGCCCATGATCACACAGGACATAAGCTTTACCAAAACTATTCCAGAGCTCTTGAGGATTAAAGCTGGGAAGGATGGCTGAGGTCAGGCATTCTTGCTTTTGTTCTGTACTTGCACAGAAAGGTAGATTATTGGCCTTTGCCTGACTGTGAAATTTATTCATAGAATCAAGCTCATGCTATTTAAGAAATAAAGAGAGGCACCAAAGCATGAGCTAATTTCTGAAGACTTAGAACATAACATGGCATGATGTATAAAGTGAAATTGCTCTGCATGTTGTGTCTGTATGAATAATTTTTTTCCAAATATTTTCATAGAATCACAGAAAGGTGTGGCTGCAAGAGATCATGAGAGGCCATTTAGTCCAGCCCCTGTGCTGAGGAAGAAGCAGATTTACATAAACCATCTTTGACAGGTGTTTGTCCAAGTTGTTCTTAAAAACCTCCAATGATAGAGGCTTCAACCTCCCTTGAAGCCTATCCGGAACTTCACTATCTTATAGTTAAAGCTTTTCCTAATAGCTAACCTAAATCTCCCTTGCTGCAGATTAAGCATATTTTTTCTTCTGTTACCTTCAGTGGACAAAGAAAACAACTGATTGTTTTTTATTACTTTTGATTACAATTGTCCTCTTTATAGCAGCCCTTAACACGTTTGAACAGTGCTATCAGGCCCCCACTCTGGCTTCTTTCTCAAGACTACACATGCAGTTTTTTCACCCTTTCCTCATAGGTCAGGTTTTCTAAAGCTTAGTTGTTGTTTTTGCTTTCTTTGGACTCTCTCCAATTTATCCACATCTTTCCTAAAGTGTGACACACAGAACCGGACACAGGACTCCAGCTAAGGAGTCACAAGTGCCATGGAGTGGGACAATTGCTTCCTGGGTCTTACATAAGACACTTCTGTCAATATACTCCAGAATAATATTAACCTTTTCTACTGTAACTCCAGATCCTTTTCAGCAGTACTATCACCTACTCAATTATTCCCCATTTCATAGTTGTGCATTTGATTTTTTTTCTTCCTAAGGGAAGTATTTTGTTCTTATCTTTATTTAATATCATCTTGTTGAATTCTGACCAATGATCCAGGTTTCCAAGGTCTTTTTGAATTCTAATCTTTGTTTCTACTAAAAGAAGAAGGCAACAAAGGAAAAACCAAATATCTGAAATTTAAAAGCATTTTTCAATATTCAAACACTCAAACAAAATAAAAATTTCTAATTGAAACTAAACTTAAAGAAAAATTCTTTTTAAAAACTCATTGAAAAATGGAAAATATTACTGCAAACAATGTTTATCTATCAAAGTTTGTTTTTAAAGAAACCCCACTTTTTAACAGCAAAAACAAGAAAAGGTTACTAAGCTTTCTGTTACTTTTGTTCCTCGAGTGGTGTTGCACATGTCCCTGCCACTATGGTTTTGTGCATTCCAATGCACAGTTGTTGGAGAGTTTTTACCCTTAACAGTACCTATCGGGGCAGCCTGAACTCCCTCTTCAGTCTTATGCACATCATACAGGCATAAAAGACACAGACCCTCCATAGTTTCTTCCTGGTCGACCAACTCCACTCGAGAGGGGAGGCGTGTGGATTGTGGAATGGACATATGCAACACATCTCAAAAAACAACAGTTACAGAAAAGTTAGTAACCGTTTTTTCTTCTTAATGGGATTAAATTGGTGGAGGAGGGGATGGATAATCTCCATCCAAGAATATTAAAGGAACTAGCACATGAAATTGCAAGCCCATTAGCAAGGATTTTTAATGAAGCTGTAAACTCATAGTCTGTACTGTATGACTGGAGAATTGCTAACATTGTTCCTATTTTTAAGAAAGGGGAAAAAAGTGATCTGGGAAACTACAGGCCTGTTAGTTTGATCTCAGTAGTATGCAAGGTCTTGGAAAAAAATTTAAAAGAGAAATTAGTTAAGGACATCGAGGTTAAAGGTAATTGGGATAAAATACAACATGGCTTCACAAAGGTAGATCATGCCAGACCAAGCTTTTTTTATCTCTTTTTTTTTTTGAGAAGATAACAGATTTTTTAGACAAAAGGAATGCAGCGGATCTAATTTACCTAGATTTAAGTAAGGCATTTGTTATGGTCCCACATAAGGAATTATTAGTTAAATTGGAAAATGCTGGGATTAATATGAAATTTAAAGGTGGATAAGGAACTGGTTAAAGGGGAGACTACAACAGGTCATACTGAAAGGTGAACTGTCAGACTGGAGGGAGGTTACTAGTGGAGTTCCTCACAGATTGGTCTTGGGATCAATCTTATTTAACCTTTTTATTACCGACCTTGATACAAAAAGTGGGAATGTGCTAATAAAGTTTGTGGGTGACACAAAGTTGAGAGGTATTGTCAATTTAGAGAAGGATCGGGATATCACACAGGAAGATCTGGATGACCTTATAAACTGGAGTAATAGAAATAGAATGAAATGTAATAGTGGAAAGTGCAAGGTCATGCATTTAGGGATTAATAACAAGAATTTCTGCTATAAGCTGGGGATGCATCAGTTGGAAGTGACAGAGGAGAAGAACCTGGGCATATTGGCTGATCACAGGATGACTATGAGCTGCCAATATGATGAGGCTGTGAAAACAGATAATGCAATCCTTGGATGTATCAGACGAGGTATTTCCAGTAGAGATAGGAAGGCATTAGTACCATTATACAAGGCACTAGTGAGACCTCATCCAGAACACCATGTGCAGTTCTGGTCCCCCCTGATTAAGAAAGATGGATTGAAACTGGAACAGGTACAGAGAAGGGCTACTAGGATGATCTGGAAAAACTGCCTTATATGTGTGTGTGTGTGTATATAAATACATAAGAGGGATAAATACCATATTTAAGTTCAGCACTAGTGTGAGCACAAGAACTAATGGATATAAACTGGCCATCAGGAAGTTTAGACTTGAAATTAGATGTAGGTTTCTAACCATCAGAGGAGTGAAGTCCTGGAATAGCCTTCCAAGGAGAGCAGTGGAGCAAAAAAACCTAGTTGGCTTCAAAACTGAGCTTGAGGGGATGGTGTGATGGGACAACCTAGTTTGGCAATTGACTGATCTTTGACTCCTGGTCGTAGATATGCCAATGGCCTGTGAAGGGATGTTATATGGGGTTATATGGGGTGGGTTCTGAGTTATTAAAGAGAATTCTTTCTTGGGTGTCTGGCTGGTGAGTATTGCCCACATGCTTAGTGTTTAACTGATCGCCATATTTAGGGTTGGGAAGGAATTTTCCCCCAGGGCAGATTGGCAAAGGCTCTGAGGATTTTTTGCTTTCCTCTAGCATGGGGCATGGCTCATTTGCTGGTGGATTCTCTGTACTTTAAAGTCTTTAAACCATGATTTGAGGACTTTAATAACTCAGTCATAGGTTAGAGGTTTATTGCAAGAGTGGGGGGTGAGATACTGTGGCCTGCGTTGTGGTGGAGGTCAAACTAGATGAACATATTGGTCCCTTCTGACCTTAGAGTTTATGAATCTGTGTGATTGCACAAGTAGTTGTATTTGGAGACAGGATTGATGTCTGTTTGAACAAGAACTAGAGGACCACTCATCCAAATTTAGCATTGTCTCTAGATTGCTGAGTGCAGAGTGGAAGGAAAACATGTGGCATGATGACGAGGTTGCCACCGTGCAAATGTCTAACACTAGCACATGAGCTGGTAATGTCACAACAACTGCTTGGGATTTAGTTGGATGACTCAATACTCTATCTGAAAATTCTATGTGAGCCAGCTTTAACACAGGAAATACAACCAGATATCAATGCTGAAACGCTCTGTGTTGAAGTCAGGCTGCCCTTCATTGTGTCTGTAAATGCCACAAACAATTGAGAAGAAGATCTGAAAGGCTTAGTCAGCTCTAGATAAAATGCTAAGTCTTGTGAGACCTCCAGAGCATGCAAGTGACTCCTTTTCCTTGTTCCTGTGAGGCTTTGATAAGAAAGTTTGTAAGTAAATTACCTGGTTGATATGAAAATAGGAGACCACTTTCGTAAGGAAGCGTGGATGGAAACAGAAGTAGACTTTATCTCCATAAAAAAACTATATGGTGGATGTGATACTAATGCCCTCAACTCCCCTTCTCTGCTGGCCAATATAATGACTATTTGAAATGTTACCTTCATTGAAAGGTGTAACTGAGAGCAAGTCATTAGATCCTGGATGAGGGGAACTATCAGCTTTGTCAAAATTAAATTCATGCTCCATGTTGGAATAGAGTTCTGTATGTGTGGAAACATCCTGCCCAAGCACTTTAAAAATCTTACAACCATCAGGTTGAAATAAGAGAACAGTTATCCACAGGAAGGTGAAATGCTTGTAAAGCTGCTAGGTGTACCTTAGTTGAGCTAATTGCTAATTGTTGTTGTTTTAGATACAAAAGAGAGTCCATCACATGTGGAATAGAAACAAGAATGCGGGAGACCCCTTTCAGCCTCAAGAAGACCATTTCCATGTACTTGGTAAATTGTCCTCATTGATGGTTTTCTGCTATTCAGCAGTTCCTCCTATACCTCTCTGGAGCAGGCCTCTTCCACCAATGTTAGCTATGAAGTTTACAGGACATCAGGTGAAAAACCTGGAAATTGCGGTGGAGGAAGATTCCGTGATTCTGAGAAACTAGGTCTGTGTGAATTGGGAGAAACAAGGAGGAAATAACTGAGAGGTCCAAGAGCTGTGAAAACAAGTGTTGAAGAGGTCATGGCAGAATGATCAGTATAAAACTGGCGTTGTCTTAATTGACCTTGAACTCTGGGCAGAAGAGGGATTTAGGGGAGGGGGTCATCATTCAGCAGACCCTCTGACCATGGCAGTAGAAAAGCATCCATCAGCAAACCTGTGCTGTAACTTGCTCTGGAGCAGAACTGATGTTGTTTTGTTTTGTCCTTTATTGCAAACAGATCCACTTGGGGAGTTCCCCAGAGTGCGAAAATGGACCTTGCTATGTCTGGGTGAAAGGACCACTTACGGTGATTGATAAACAATCTGCTTAGGTGAGCTGTCTTCAGAAGTATAGCATTGCTGATGCAAAAGTCCCAGAGTAGAATGGCTTCTTAACAGAGTAGTGAGGACTGGGAACCTCCCTGCTTGTTTAAACAAAACATGGTAGTCATATTGTCATTTAGCACCAATATGTCCTTTCCCCTGATGTGAGGAAGCTAAACAGGTATCCCATAGCTTCCTGATATTTATGTGCAGACTGAGATTGTGGGAGATCATAGACCTCGATTGCAGGTGTCCCATCCCAAATCCGAGTCACCCATGACTACGGCAAACAAGTGTTGAGATGTAGTGAACGGAACTCCCCTGCATACATTGGCCTGATCTGGCCACCAATCGAGAGAGGATATGTATGTGCACTAGCATGTCTATGTGGTACATTCTTAGGCAATTTACCTATGTCACCCAGCTCTGAAAGGGTCTGAAATGCAGTGTGACATGCTCTTAAGAGAATGCTGCTATGTGCCCCAGCAGTCTTAAACAGTTCCTCACCATGGTGAATGGATAAGCCTTCAAGCCCAGAATGAGGCTTTTCAATGCAAGAAACCTTGTCTGTGGTAGCAAGGTCTGGCCATTTTTGAGTTCAGGACTGCTCCAGTAAATTCTCTTTTCTGTCCTGGAGACAGAACTGACTTGTCTACGTTGATTAGCAGGCCTAGAGTAGTGAAGGTGAACTGAATTATGTGGATACTGGACACCACCTGCAACCTGAACTGACCTCTTATCGGACAGTTGTCCAAGTAAGGGAATTTGTGGACCTTTAGTCTCTGGAGAAAAACTGGTACCGCCTTCATACACTTTGTAAAAACACAAAGGACAGCCAAGAGACTAATGGGGAGGACAGTGAACCTTAGACATTTTCTGTCACCCTGCTGAACTGCCTCATGAAAGAAGGCGTCCTTTAAGTTGAGAAAAGCATACCAGTCCCCTGGCTCCAGGGAAGGAATAATGGAAGCTAAAGAGACCATCCAGAATTTTGATTATTTTAGGAACTTGTTTAACTGCCTTAGAACTAAAATAGGTCTGAAACCTCCTTTTTGCCCTCAGGATAAGGAAGTATCAGAAGTAAAACCCTTTTCCACTTAACAAAGAAAGGACCTTCTCTAGAGCTCCTACAAAGAGACTTGATTATATCTATTGCAGAAATTCTTTCTCATGAGAAGGACCCTGAAGAGGGACAGGGAAGGCGGATAGGAAGGTGGGGTAGAAATAAAATGAAGTGAATATCACACTTCCACCGTGCTTAGAACTCATTGATCTGTTGTGATCAGGAGCCAAGCACAACTGATGTGGGACAGGTGATTTGCAAAATTGGAGCAAAAAAGGATGGCACTCTCAGAAGTGGTAGACTGTTCTCAACCTACCTATCAAAATGAACTCTTGGAAGATGCTGCTTCCTTTGATGAACCGGCAGCTGTTGAAGCAGAATGAGGTGGTGATTGAGGTCATTGTAACCCCTGATTTTTCTTCTTGTTTACTTTTGTGCTCCAGGAGTAAAACTCTGAGACTGATGAGTGTGAAATGTCTTCTACTTCACTGTTCTGGTGTTAATGCCCAGGGATTTCAGGGTTTCTCTGGAATCTTTGAGGCTATGCAGAAACTGGTCTGTCTTTTTCTGAGAAGAGTGACAGTCCTTCAAAGTGTAAGTCCTGAACTGTCTGTTGCATCTCTCCAGGGAAGCCAGAAGAGTGCACCCAGGATGAGCACCTCATTGGGACAACAGAAGCCATGCTGTGCAGAGGAGAATTTGCTGTATCCAGATCAGGAAACATTCTGGTGACCAGCTTGACCTTCTCTGTCAATGTGAGGAACTCTTTTTTCACATCATCTGGGAGCTTGTCCTTACATTTCAAACTTGCGTCCCACAGAATGAAATAATGGTGCCTCAGCAGAGTTTACTGGTTTGCAATGCAAATCTGTAATCCACCTGTGGGATTATTCCTCCCAAATAAATCTAACTTCTTGTACTCCTTATTCTTTGGGGTTGAGGACTATTGCCCCTGGTTTTCCTTTACACTGGCCACTGCAAATACCAGGGAGCCTGGAGGAGGATGGTTATACAGTTGCTGTAACCCCTGGAAGAGGATTCTAGTCTTATAGCAGTCAGAGGCATGGAAGCTAGGCTCTGCGAGAGGCTCCTGATAAGTTCTAAGATAGCCTCATTTTTTGCATAGCTATTCTAGCTAGGGCTGTAGATGTTAGAATATCCACCAGCTTCTGGAATTTTTCCTGAACCTCTTCTGGCTGGATACCAAGAGCAATAGCCACCCTCCTGGCCTTCTTCCAGTTGCTTGCGAGAGAGATCCTGACTCTGTTCTGTGCTGGGCTTCGTACCTATGTTACAATGCTGGTGGTGATGATGCTTCTGACACCCAGCAGATGGCACTGGATGACATGGCTGTGGGGATGCTCTTGACTGAGGGAACCCTATGAGTTCCAAAAGGGTCATTGGTATGGCCCTGGACCCCAGCTATACAAAGCCCAGTGGTCCCTGCTGTAAGTTCCCTGCTGGTACTGGGACAGAAACCAGGGTGGAGAAGTACCATGATGTGATTGGCTAGGCCAGGGTACCTAGGAACCCACTTCAGAGTCTGATGAGGGCAAAGCTTCTTCTTGAGAACAAGGTGGCATTATACCTATTGGTACCAGAGAAGAAAGCTCAGACTCTGAAGAAAGGGGGCTGAGGATATAATCTGTGATCTAGATAATACTGTCCATATGGGTACCCTGACCAGCCACCTCTAGTGGAGCTGCTTAGTGCGGGAGGTGCAGGCACTAGAAATGGTATGGCGAGCACCAATGTCGGGTGAGACTTACCATTGGTCATGGCAGCACCAAGGGATTCAACAACAATCTCATAGCCTTAAATGCCTCAGGAGTAGATGGTACTGTTAGGTCTGAGGCCTTGTTTTTGGCTAAACTTAGGCCTTGTTCTTAGGCTAAGCAGTAGTAGCCACATCAGGAGCAGCAGCAGCAGCAGCCATAAGCTAAGTGGCATGCACTCACATCTTCACATTCCTGAAATTACTTCAAAAGAACCTAATATCAGGCTGTCAAAAAGGTTTCCGCCATCTTAATAGTACCTACCACCACCAGATAAAGAACCAGATCCTGAGAAAACTTTGTTTGACGACATTCTGACTGGAAAGGAATCACGTATCAAATTGTGAACATTTGTTAAATCTACACTTCTTATTGTTTTGTCTTTATGGAACCCAATTCTCTATTGTTTATCTGAATGATTTCTTTCTCATTCTTTAATTGTTTCTATCGGTTGCATAACTAAGATAACTAAGTGTGATCAATTAAGGTGGTTGGGTATGATTGGTTAAAGAGTTATTTTACAATATGTTAGGATTGGTCAAAGAATTATTTTGTAATATGATTGGATAAGGTATAGCTAAGCAGGACTCAAGTTTCACTATAAAAACTGGGGTCCAAGAGGGACACCAGCTGGAAGAAGAAAAAGAGGGGAAACAAGACGAAGAAGAAGGAAAAATCTGAAGGAAGAAGAAGGATCCACCTCCAAGACACAACCCAAGATCAGAGCTGCTAGAATCCTCTGAATGACCATGATGTGCAGCAACCAGAATCCAGACGAGACTGACCTTGCCTTGCCAACAATGGAAGTCTGCCTGTGCCTACCTGATCAGGATTGGTGAGCATGGCCTTGTACAGTTAGAATGTGTATTATGTTTGGTAAGTGTTAATAAATAGAGGTTAAGGTTATCATTGTGTAAAACTCTCTCACTGGTAAATCCTTCACTGCAAACTCACAGTTTGTATTCACCCAGATCCCTACAAATTTGGGAAAGGATGTGGTACTTATATTAACCATGTTAGTTTCATCCAGAGCCCTTCAGACTCGGAATGGGTGACCCTGAGCCCTAAAGTATGAATTAAGTAAGGGTAGGTGCCTCCCCACTCCCTCAAGCCCTGCAGGGAACATCAGTCTGCCTCTTGGTACTGGTAGAATGGAGATATGCTACTGACTAATACTGAGGTGCTCAGTACCTGGGCTGATGTAGAGGGCTCAGACGAGGGCCATAGAACCACGAGCAGATATTTTAACCTGTCCACCTTATGTTTTTTCAAATGAGGCTTAAAGCCTTTACAAAATGCCTCACTTGTCACTCCATGAGCCTCCCCTAAGCACTTAAGGCAACTGGGGTGGGGATCATTAGTTGACATAGCCTTGCCACAAGAGAGGCAGGGCTTGAAACCCAGAAATCATGGTATACTTCAAGCACTGAGGCTGGTACCTCAACTGGTGCTGGAGCCCGCACAAACTAAAAAAATAAAACCATTTTTTTTACTAACTCCCTAACTACTAAGCAACACTAATTGTACATGGATACTATATACAGGTATTGAGAAAGACTTGCAGAATCAAAGACAGGGAGATCCAAGACCCATTATGGGTGGTAGGATGGAGCTGAGTGAGACCTGCGATGGCTCAGCCCTTTATGCCTGCACAATATGTGTGAGGCAGCAGAGTGTGCTCAGGCCATCTTGATGGATACTTTTAAGAGTAAAAACTCTGTAACAACTGTGCACTGGAGTGCACAAACCTCCATAGTGGAATGGACATGTGCAATTACTTGAAGAAGAATTTTGTGGTTAAAGCTTTGTGGTTAAAGATTGTGGTTGACCAAGCTTTGAGATGGTCAACAGTGCTCTGTCAGGTTAGTAATTGGTTGGAAAACTTCCACAATCTGCAGGTTGAGATACTGATGTTCCAGGAACAGGCACTTTTTCCCCTACAGCGAATCAATTCCCCCAGCATAATGCTAAGGTAGGCACTCTATTGCTTGATAAGCTCTAGACCGTTTGGGACTGGGTCATTAAAGAGCTAGTAGCACTTTTGGGGAGAGTGGGGAGATTAACACCAGTGTTTTTATCAAATCCCAGTGCCAGTAGTTATATTCTTCCTATCTAAATTACACAGATTGTTTGAATTACATACAAAATAAGTTTCTGTCCTAAATTGCCAATAGGTTCTGCTGCACATTAGCTGGGCCAGATACTGCTCCAGCGGGGACAGTAGAAACAACGCTAGTCATTTCAGGAGCAAGACTGATGTTTTGCCATAGAAGTGGCTGCATTTCCCTCTATAAAGTACCATTTATGTCAATTGGTAAATTTATAAAAGCCTATGAGCTCCTTTCCATTGAGAGGCATCATAAAAATATGTATTTATAATATAAAAGTGAATTAGCGTTATTACATTGATTGCACAACAGTAGAATGTGAAATCTGGTATAATTATTATTAATAGAATAAAACTGAAAAAAGGAAGAATCTTTATGCAGATTATCTGGAAAAATTTGAAGACAGTAAGGTCTATTAGACTGTTCTCCCAAATGAAGTCATGGAAACGTTTCCCTTGAGACATTTAGAACTGAGCATGGGGAAGGCGCTATGTGCAAAGATACTGCATTGGTGGGAAATAGATAAAAAGTTTGATTCTACTCCCATTGAAATTAATAGGATGTTTGCTATTCACTGCAATGCTAGTAGGATCAGTCCCCAAATAACTAATTGGTCTTTGCCATGTCTAATTTCTGTGATTCACAAATCTGCTCTTGGATGCCTACTTACAGCCCCTATTGTCAGAATATCTGAGCACCGCATATATCTTTTAAATGTATTTAAACTCAACACCCTAGTGAGGTAGGGAAATGCTATTTCTTCTTATAGAAGATGAACAGGATTCTGAGTTCCTATAGAGAATTATTTCTTGGGTGTCTGGCTGGTGAGTCTTGTCCACGTGCTCAGGGTTTAGTTCATTGCCATATTTGGGGTTGGGAAGGAATTTTCCCCCAGGGCAGATTGGCAGAGGCCCTGGGGGTTTCTCGCATCCTTCGGTAGCATGGGGCATGGGTCACTTTCTGGTGGATTCTCTGTACCTTGAAGTCTTTAAACCATGATTTGAGGACTTTAATAACTCAGTCATAGGTTAGGGGTCTAATACAGGAGTTGGTGGGTGAGGTTCTGTGGCCTGCGTTGTGCAGGAGCTCAGACTAAATGATCATATTGGTCCCATCTGACTTTAGAGTCTATGTGTCTATGAGTAAAGCAGAAAGTAGAAAACTTTCCCAAGGAAAATCCCATAAGATGTCTAGGACAGAGCAGGGAATTGAGTCTTAGGCTAACACCTGAACCTTTCTTCTTTTCTCGATATGTACTTAGGACAGTCATTGACTTCAACCAGTGCACAATAGGCACTTTGGAGAGTAGAATTTGGCCTTATTAGGATTCTACAACACTGTACTATTAATACAGGCAGCTCCCCTAACCATTCACTTCATAAAACATATACGAGTAGCACAGTGTTTGTCAGAACCTTCTGTTTCCTGCTGGTTCCTGTTGTTTAGCAGGTATAAATGTTGCTTTTCTTCTCTTTATTATATATAAATAACTTGCCTCCTACCCCCATTTTCATTCCCAATTCTCCTGTTTGGCTACTTGCTGTGGAACGAAAGTTGTTACATTTGTATCAGCTACAGCTGGATGTTACTCCTCAGTTATATTTTTTTTAAAAAGTCAAGGGTAAAGGATTGCTCTTTTGAAAATGTGCCTGTTGGAAATGTGAGTAAGATTCATGGTAATATGAATGGAAGCGCAATAAAGACACAGAAATTGCAAGCTCCCTGAGTCATATGTCAAAAGGACGAGTTTATCTAGACATGCCAGAATTAAAAAAAAGAAAAAAAAAGTTATGAAAATGTGCTTTATAGTCATATCCATTTGATAAAAAAGGTCACAGGAAAGAAGTGAGGAAAATTGGAAATGAATGTTCCTACCCACACCTTCAGCCAGAATGAAGTGATTTAAATTAAATATAATTGCACTTTTTCTTTTTAAGCCATTAGGTATGATTGAGGAAGACAAATGTTTTTAAATGAGGATTGCATAGACCTATGGCTGATGAGGCAGCTATAGCATGTCATTGAATTACCCTGCAATAAGAAAGTAAGTAGAGCTAAGCATTTCTGAAGGTTAAATTCAGCTCTCAGATGCACACAAGCAATCCTAATTAAGCAAGAATCACTACTGTGGGAAGGCAGTGTGGTCTTGAGGCATGATCATTGACCAGGGACTCTAAAGATTTGGGTTCTGTTCTTATCTGTACTGATAGCCTGATATATTACCCTGGAAAAAGGACTTAATTCTCTGCGTGTTTTTGATCCCATTTTTTGTCTATTTAGACCATAAGATTTTCAGAGCAGGGACAGACTCTTACAATACGATTATGCAGCGCTTAAGACAGTCAGGCTCTGATCTCAGTTGAGGTCTCTAAGCACTACTAATACAAATAATAATTCCTGAATTTGGAACTGAGGCTTTCAAATTACAGTAATGAGTGAGTGAGAGACAGAGACAGAGAGAGAGAGAGAGAGAGAGAGGATAGGAAGAAAATAGTGGAGGATGGAAAGGAACACACAAGTAAAAGGAAAATAGAGCAGGGTCTCATGTATCTCCAGCTGAAGTATCTGCTGATGTGGTGGTGGTAGTCAGGCATCCCCACTGATGTGCTAAGGTCAGGGTATCAAGACAGTGTGATGATCTGAGACTCATGAATGAAGACCAGAATCCACGGAGTGAAACCGAGAGAGTCCTGATGACGCTTCCCACTCCTCCATGAATCCCTCAGTCAGCCACCTCCCACAATATCCCTTTCGTTAAGGACCTGAAAAGAGGGGTGATGGGTGGAATAACCCATCCTCTCATTAGTTTGTCCACCATTTAGGCCTAATTTCCTACACACCAATTTAGTTCCATTCATTTCCTGTCTCACACCCTTGTTTATCAAACATGATTTTAACACAGTCCTTGGGTTCCATGAGTAGACCTTTTTGTTTGCACTAATTCAGTCTCCCTTTCACTCCTTTTCCCATCAGCATTTATTGTGATAGGTAATTGGAACATTTTATAAACTTTCCCACAGTTAGACTTACAATTGTAATAGGCCTGGTAGGACCTAATGATAACAACAGTTCAAATCTTGGTGAGACCATTGCTAAGTCATTTCACCTCTCTGAGCCTCTGTTTTCCCTCCCACAGTAATCTATCTTGTTTTTTATACTGTAAGCTCTTAGAAACAGGGACTATCTCTTACTGTGTGTATGTACAATGGATAACATAATGGAGTTCTTATCTCTGTCGGTTTCCCTAGGTACTATTGTAATAAAAATTGAAATAATAAATAATAATAAAACTCTAGTGCTGATCCAGGGTTTTATTATATAAGGTACCATTCAACATTAGTCAAGGGTGACAGAATTTGGTCTCATAAGATCAATGGCAGCTCACTCCAGCATGTTTAAAAGCAATCTATAATAACTCCTCAGAAACAGGTGCATTTGTTTGGTTCTAGACAGCATGCCCTAAAGCACAATCATCCTGGGGAGAATGAGAAGATCAAATATATAAGAACAGAAGAACTAAAATGTCAATGGATCCATTATTTCTCTTACTAGGACATCTGGTGAAGGACATCAATAACCTCTATAAAATGCAGCTTTGATCTTCTTTCCTTTGGTGGGGGTGATATTCTTTGCTAAGTTTTGGATGATGTACTTCCTAGTCTATAACATGTGAGCCATCATGGCGATGGAGAAGTTTTAAACAAAACAAAACAAAAAAAACCCCTGAGAAACCTCACACTTCTATAAAGCCTGGCTTGAACTTTTGGAATGTGATCAAAAGGATATAGTCTCTGGGGTAACTTCCAGCTCAGACAAGTATAAATCTTTTATGATCTTTACTACACTGAAATATGACTTAGAAAATACTCCCTAGTTATATAATTCTTGTGATGCATTTTGGAAAATAAATTCTAGTTAGGTATTTTAGGTTTCAGTATGGATCTTTGTTCTTAGTAGATGGCTTATTTGTTGCTTCCCTTTGTATTCCTTCCTCTACTCCATATGGTTCATGTATAGGGGAAATTATGAAAATAAAACCATTTTAAAAAATGACACTACTAAGTGCCTGTTTACCCCATGAGAAGATAAAGAAACAAGGTCACATTTCCTTACTTGTGTTCTTTCTCCCCCAATAGGAAAGAACTTTTTTCCATCCCCAAGCCCATCAGTCTCTGCTGGGTTTTGAAATTACATTGTCAATTTAATTTACATTAAAAAATCTAAAGAAATAATATTCTGGTCCAGATCCTTGATCACAGATTCAGGGTTATTCTGCAGCAGCTATACCTTGCTCAATCAATGAAAGTCTAACCTTGACTCCAGCCTCTGTGGAGGAACTGTGCTATGTAGCAACTATATAGCAATTATATCAATCTTGGCAGGAAAATCATGATTCAGGATTCTATTAATAAAGAACTAAAGGATAGGCATAGAGTTAATGTCAGTCAATATGGTTTTATGAAAAATAGTTATTTTTAAGTAAACCTGATTTCTTCTTGGCAGAAGAAGTTGGGTTGATAAAGGACATGCACAAGGATGGAGGAAGCAGAGGCAGAGGCACCCCCAATAATCTTCAGGACACAGAACTTCTCCAGTTTCGGGACGATGGGGGCAGGGAAGAGGAGCTCCTGCCAAGCCAGCAGGAAGAGCGGGAGAGTGAGTTCTTTCTGGGGCCAGGGTAGGGGGAAAGTGAAGAGCAAGATCCTGCCAGGGTGGGGCAAAGAGCGACCTGGGACCGGGAAGGGAAGAGCAAGCTCCTGCTAGGGCCTGAGGGAATGAGGGGAGGAGAAAACGTGCCTCTGCAAACGGGGCACACCCCTGAAGGTATAAATGTTTTATACCTAGCACTGGTTACTAATGTGGGTAAGATGAAGTTCCTGGCCGTTACCATCAAGCAGCCTCTAGATTTTATTTATTTGATGTACAGGTATATATGGAAAAGGATACAAACCCTTTTTTTTTTTTTGTTCATTCATGCTGTGAAAGTGCCTTTGCTAAGCAGCTTATTATTATTGTTACTGTTATATATTTATTTTAGGGTTGCACTTATTTATTTTAGGGTTGCCCCAACTGAGATCGGGTCCACGGGACATATAGAAAGTAATAAAAACAGAGCTCATATCTAAATAAGCAAGGCAGACAAAGGAAGTATTTACAGATGGAGGACTGAGGCAGAGAGATTTCAGTGGCTTGTCAGGCATCCATTGGAGAACTAGGAATGAAACCCAGATCTTTTGAGTCCCAATGCACTGTTGTAACCTAGTAACCACAAGGCCATCCATCTCCACAATCAGATTACCATGATCTCTGTCTTTCCCTCCAAAGTTCCTCCCTCCTCTTTTCATGTCACATGTGAAACTAAATTGCAAGCACTTTGGGCCAGCTTCTGAGCTTGTGCTGCGCAGTGCCCTACACATTTTAGGGTGCTGTAAAAGTAAGTTACTATTATTATTTCCACACCTCTGGTGGAAACGTAGCTTAACGTATCACACACGCTTTATACTGCAGCATTTGACTTTGCAGCATCAGCCCAAAGAAAGGGAGAGAAGCAGTGGGAAGGGGACAAGGGATTGCAGTTGAAATACTCTGTGTCTCTGCACACATGCAGGGGGTACGGCAGAGCAACTCAGCTCCAGGGCCAGAAACAGGCTAGTACGGGGCAGTGAGTAGACATGCTCCGGAGCTATTTCTGAAGCTGTATAAGAGTTCTTTTTATTGTGGGCAATCCATTTGATAGGTCACAATCAGTCACTCTCCAAGAGCTATGCGAGAGTGAGGAAAGGACATAAATAAAGAGTTAAAGAAAGGCCAGTGGACTTAGCTGCTGATCCCTGCAGTACCAAGTGATGTGTCTTCAGTGAGGGCTAGATCCCAGGTCACGTGCCACTTTGGATACAGTTGTGTGCTATTCCAACTTTACTTACTAGGGAAACCCTCCCTGAGGATAATGTTGGGTCCAGTGTGGTGTGCTTTATGAACCTTGAGGGTGAGCTGAGAGAGGAACGTATGTTATCTGAGATGCTACAGCGCCTGAGGAACTTACATTTATGTATCAACTTACTGCTCTAAATGGGGGAGAATGGGGCAGGAATTAGTGAGGAGAAGATTTGTGAATTCTCACCTGATTTAATTGAGCTTAAGGGGAGAAGATAATGCCTCATAAAGTGGCAGCCTTATAGAGATCCAGAAAATGGATAATTAATATGTTGATCCCAATCCTTGTGCCACTTTGAATACAGGCTACATATTTTTGTTTCATCAGCAACTGAGAGGATTAGCCAGCTATTAATCCAAGGGCTGTATTGCTGCTTGCTTTGGAGATTCCCTGAAGTTTACTGACAGGGCTCTTAAGTGTTCGAAGGGACTGAGATGCTGTCTTTCTTTTCAAACTCTGAAGAGTCCAGGTGACTCTCACTGCATACTGTGGTCACACGATAAAGACAGAAGAATCACCTCGGAGAGAATATCAAAGAGGAATGTGTTTTGACGTGTGTGCTAGAGTACAGAAAATGTGATGTTGAAACCTTGTATTTGAATGTTCGTCACAAAAACAAAATGGGGAAGTATAAGGAACACCAGTAGATTTCCTAATAGCTTTGTTTAAAAGTTATTCATAGTATTCCAAACACTGTTTGCAATATTTTATGCTATTTACAATGTTTCTGTGTGCATTACATATTTGTTTTACTAACTTTACATACAAGAGGCCTGAGATTTAACTGTGTAATGCTCTTGGAAAAGTCCTGAAAAGGCAGAATCCTGGCCTGTGCTTCAGCAGAGAGTAAAACTGAGGGGCAGAAAGAAGGGGAGTGTAATAGTTACTGCCCAAGCACCCCGCTGCCCCATTAAAACAGCAAAGCCTCAGATGTATATGCAGGTAGCTTTAAAAATTGCAGGGTGAATTTAGCAGAAGATTTAAAGATTATAAGACATAGAAGCCCCTGATGATGTTTGCTTCAGTTGATTTCATGACAGCTGATATCAGAGTACTGCCTGCCAAAGGGAATGAACTGTAAAATGTGGACAGAAATACGCTAACAAATAAGACTGCCTCAGTACAGAGGGATGTCCACATGCAAAACCAGCTCCCAGGGTGTTGAATTTTGAAAATTTTTGGCCAAATATAAAAACTCAATGCTGTTGGTATTATTTGTTATTATTCTATCATAGCAACACTTGGAATCCCCATACGAGATGAGGCACTATGGTGTTAGGTGCTGTAGAAACACATGGCACAGCCAGTCCTTGACTGTCCTTGGGACAAAGGAAGTGCTGTTATTCTCATTTCATAGATGAGGATTGAGGCTTAGAGAGTTTAAGGCCCTGTTTCTCTCGTCTGCGAGCAGGTGGTCCCAGCACTGGGCTCCAGCCTGAGCTTGAACTGTCTACACCACCATTAAACATCCCCACAGCCCAAGTCAAATGACGCAAGCCAACTGGAGGTGTTTAATTGCAGTATAGGTGTACCCTTGGTTTCAGAGGAAGAACAAGATGGACTCTGCTCCAGTTCCTACTGCTGCTGTGGCCTTTAGGTCCAGTGGCGTGTTTGCCAGGTAATATAGATCTATGATTTGCTACACAGGCACCATTTATGGTATCTTTACTTTGCCTATTGGCTTTTTGTTATTTATGCATTGTGTGATTGCTCACCTCAGTCATACTGTTTTTGTTTTACTCCCTCAACAGATGATTGAAACTTTTAATAACAATATAAAAACAATAACAAATAAAAATAAATCAATTAAAAAACAGTAATGAATAAATAATGCACGCCATGCTTTCTGGTACAAATTTTCAGATGAACAGTGCTTTGTGCTAAGAGTCATGAAAATTTTGGGCTTCACAATTGTTTTTAAAGTTACCTAGTGATCATCCAAATACTCTCAGGTGACAAAAGACTCCACGGACCACATCAACACAAACTTCGTGACTATATTCACATATTCACAAATCAGCCATTTTAATTTTTGTACTAGCCCCTCTTTTATATTTCTAATTTTGTCATGGATTTCCATTATGAAAGCGTTGTCACCATGTTGGTATTCCGTAAAATAATTATAGGGAAGCATTGGGACTTCCTGAACTGGGAAAATGTTGAAGTGTGATGCTGGGCCTACACAAGTATTCAAATGCAGACATGTTCAGTGCTTGACTTTCAGCATGTGTAAATCAGTTTATCTTTGAAAGGGCTCAAATGCTGTGCTCTGAGGCATAGTTTTTGACTGCTAATAAGGAACTAGCTTTTAGCAGCCTTTTTTTTTTTTTTTTGCATTGACTCTTTCTATCAACTTGGCTTCAACAAAGGCCCTCAGGCACACCATTTGCTGCTCCTCTTGGTTTTTCCCCTTAAAAATTGGCTATATTTATTTCTTGCTAACAAAGTGGTGGATATTTTAAAAAGAAAAACAGACACATTCTCCATCTGATTTTAACAGCACTGAGGGAACTAAAATAGTGGCTATTCCAAGCTGATGCTATATCTCTAAATAGATTTCTGATTTTAACATGTGGGACATCATAATTTTATACTTAATTAGTGCAAACAATGGAAGGAAATTTTTCCATCCATATATTTTAAGAAAACTATAATGATTCCAAAGACAGCTGCTCATTAATGTTGACAGTTTAATCATAGTTGTTGACCCACTTGTTTGGTTTAGGAAATGACAGGAGACTTAATTTATTGAGACTGCTTGCATAATTGTTGAAACCTGGTGCTAATAATAGGTGTTGGAACAAAAATAAACAGTGCAAAAACAAACAGTAATAATAATATTTAAATGAGGTTATGAATCTCCATTGAAAAGACTGCATTCAGAGTAGCATCTCTTTTCAAAACACTTCTTAAAATACAGTTTTCTCTGTCTTATTGGTTTAGACACAAAGATTTGGTATTCATAATGGTTCTCTGTGGTGGTATAAAATGGTGTTCTGTTTATATTATTGAACAGTCTGTCCTTGCTGTTCCACATGACTTTGCTTAGACCGTATTTTTGCCCCATTCAGGAAAATAGCTTAACGCTTTCTTATGGGATACCAGTGAGACTTAAGCATGCGCTCAGTTGCTTTCCTGTATAAAGATGCTTTTCTGAACAGGAAGATTTCTGCTTTGACAATAAAATACCGGTGCACAAAATGCAATCGATTGAACAAATGGCCAACAGAGAGACAATTGAAAAAGTGTCCTATTCAATTACATCACATAATGGCAGGTGGGGACAAAAGCTGGAGTCTGAGCCCCACCGCCTGGGGTGGAGGAGGCTGTAACTGAGCCTTGCTGCCAGAACTGAAACCGAAGCCTGAGCCCTGCTGCCTAGGGCTGAAGCCCTCGGGCTTCGGTTCCAGCCCTGGTGCCCAGCAAGTCTAACACCAGCCCTGGCAACCCCATTAAACTGGGGCCCCAGCCCACAGTCTGAGAACCACTGGGCTAGATGTATCATTGGTCTGACCCAGTATGGCCATTCTTATGTGATGTTCTTATGTTCCTGTCATCTCCTGTGAAAGAAGAATGCACAAAAAGAGATGCTGTGTAGAGAGGGCACAACCAAGAGCTCAAGCAGCTACAGTTTGAAAAGAAAATGCTTGGAATAGAACTCCAGAAATAGAGAAAAAATATGTTATGGATTTCCAGAAAGGGAAAACTAAAAAAGTTTTTAAAATCAGTTTCCTCACCAGATTGGAAATCTTTTATTCAAAGCCAAAAAATATTCTGACACCACTCCTCTCCCCCCCTTTTATTTAGCATAAAAGTAAGAATAAAAGAAAAGTACGAATGATAATGTTAGGCCTACATAATTTATGCATATGTGTGGAGACGTTGGCAGAGAATACTTGACCCTGAATGATAAAAGGATGTGGGGAGAGGGGAAGTGAGATTTTCTTTGCTTTGTATTGCAATAAAATTTTCAATGACTTGCAACCCCACAGTTGCCTTTCATGATGCCCATGAGCTCGCAATCCACTGGCTGAGAAACACTGAATTAAAAGATACAGAATCAGAGCACATGTCAATTTCCAATGTTAAACATAGATAATGTACAAATACATTTGCTTTTGGAGACTCTCTGGAAGTGTATTGACAAGATGATATCGAAAAGGCAGAACCAGGAAGATAAATACATACTGCCTTCATTTCTATTCATTCAGATACTAGAGTGGGTTGAAATAAGGTAAGCAAATTTCACCAGAGATTTGGGTTATTTATTTATTTGTTTATTTCCACATCAAATATTTAAAAAAAAAAATTTTTAAGAGCTATTCTGGTGTAATTTTTTTTAAAGCTTTGACAGGAAACCAGAGTGATTTAGATTTATTAGAGTTAATCAGAAAAATTAACAGATGTTCAGTCAAACCACAAAGTTTTACAAAAAAGTGTTGATTTTGGTGAAATTTTCAATAGAACAAGTTAAAATGTTTCATTTTAATAATACTGAAGATGTTTCATTTTGACTTTATCATTTCAGTTTGTTTTGATTTGTATGTTATATTAAATTATTTTAGCGTTATCATTAATATATATTTAACATGATATATTATGTATGTGTAATATATATCTTATGTAATTTTAATGAATATAATATAAATATCAAAATAAAGGTCATCAAAATTATAAAGTTGAATAGAAATTTTTTTGATAGTCCCAAATTGAAATTTTTTGGAATTTTCCTTTTGCAGGACATTTCAAAATTTCAGCTTTTCGTTCTGATTCAAACCAACAACAATTTAAAATGTTGCAATTTCCCAAGCTTCCCATATAGCTCTAAAATTATTAGCCTTTGAGAATCTGGGACAGGATACTGTGAAATGTCCTTTTAGAGATACTACATTGTAATTTGAGAACCTCAGGACTGCTGGAAGTTAGAACATAAAGTGTGTGTGTGTGTCTATGTGTGTGTGTCTCTGTGTCTGTGCTTGGATTTATATTCATAAATCACTATATATTTCCAAGGTTTTCAAAATGAAACAATGTATTTGTAGTTTTTGGAACAAATCACAGAAAACTCAATAGTGTGGTTTGAGTTTGGAGAGAATTTAAAATTCTAAGCAAATCTGAAGGTTTAATCCATACGTACAGAAACCATCCAAAAGATATCTTGAGAGCTGAAACCGCTAAATTGTGCTTCCCACTCCTACCTGCTCATCTGTAGACTGCATTTCCTTCACAGGGCTTAAGTGAGAAATGAATAAATGGCTGTTTAGAAAAGGAGCTTAAGGAGGTGTGAGGTATTAAATGCTAATTTATGGGATGATTTAATAATTTTTCTAGTATAGTTGCAATATTTTTAGTGCTCATATTTTCTTCTGGTTTGGTCTGAGCTTTGTTTTTATAAGTTTATTGGGCTCTGTAGCCCACTATCATATCTACAGTTCTCAAACTTGTTTACCGATGAACAGTGCCAATAGATGAAGCTGAATTGTATTCAGCTTAATTAGCTTTCTTCACTCACTGCACACATGAAATATGAGTATATTTAATCTGATGGAATGTGTACAGAGCCAGTGATTTGACTTTTGCTCTTAATACATTCCTTCAGGTTGCTGTACCCTGTGATTCATTTACATCAATAATTGAAAACTCATCAATCTTTTCTTGACTTGAGCATCTTGCTTTACTGATATGCATGATTGGTTATTATAGCCATACAAATGCATCATACAATTTTTAAAGATAATTTAAGTGCTAAGAATGAATCAATATAACTGCAATGGTAGCATATTAGAAACAATTTCCCTAATTCCATTATAACTTAACCAGATGCTGCTGTTGGTGAAACACCCTGCCCCTATCATTATGAATCAGAACACAATTTGCTATGAAAAAATAATATAGAGCAGTGACAAACCATTGGATTAATTCTTTAGTGTAACTCATCATGCTTGGTAAGGATGACAACGTGAATTAATATTCTTATAAGCAACATTTGCCTTTCTATAATGTTTTACATCATTGCATCTCAAAGTCCTTTACAATATTAATAAATTAAGCCTAACAAAATTCCTATCAAGCATTTATGACTGTACTCACTTTATAAATAAGTAAATTATAGGTCAGAAAGTTTAAGGGATTCACTCAAGCTCAGAGAACAAGAAGATGGAAGAAATGGAAATAGACCTGAAGTCTTGATTTTCAGCTCCTTGAGCTAGTTGCTATCATCAACCCAGCCTCATGTATGAGTTCTAACTGGAGCAAACTTAGAAAAGCTTTCACTTTTTCACTCAACGGAAAGCTTGTTTTTGGCTCACTTTTTGGCCTGCAGACTACTTGTGTCCCAGTTGGAATGTCAGCTGCTATAATGTCCAGGCACAATGAGCAGATAGCCCTGAAACCCAAAAAGGGAGAAGCTATTCTTGATTTAGTCCTAAGTAGAGCCACAGGATCCAGTCAAAGAGGTGAATGTAGCTGAACCACTCAATAATAGCAACCATAATGTAATTAAATTTCATGTCCTTGGGATGTCCTTTAAACATTGGACATCAACTCCTACTGAGAAAAATAGAAAGGAGCATAAACTCTGTCAAGTCAAGTGTAAAACTATAATTACGCAGGCCAAAAATGAATTTGAAGAGCAACTAGCAAAAGACACAAAAACTACGTCTTTTTTAAAAAAAAAAGTATATCAGAAAGGAGGAAGTCAGTCAAACAATCAGTGAGGTCACGGGACAATTGAGGTGCTAAAGGAACACTAAAGGAAGACAAGGCCATTGTGGAGAAGCTAAATACATTCTTTGCATTGATCTTTGCAGCAGAATCTGTGAGGGACTGTGAGCAGCTATTCTCTTTTAGGTGACAAATCTGAGGAATTGTCCCAGATTGAGGTTTTGGAACAAAAAGTTAAAAAGTAATAAGTCACCAAGACAAGATGGCACTCACCCAAGAGCTCTGAAAGAACTCATATATGAAATTGCACAGCTACTAACTGTGGATATGTAACCTATCCTTCAAATCAGCTTCTGTACCAGTTGACTGAAAGATAGGTAATGTAAAACCATTTTTTTAAAAAGAGGCAATCGTGGCAATTAAAGGCCAGTAAACCTAACTTCAGTACTATGCAAATTGGTTGAAACGATAGTAAAGAACAGAATTATCAGACACATAGATGAACACGATTTGTGGGGAAGAGTCAACATGGTTTTTTAGAGGGAAATCCTACCTCACCAATCTACTAAAATTCTTTGAGAGAATCAACAAGCATGTGGACAGGGATGATACAATGAATACAGTGTTTCTAGACTTTCAGAAAACCTTTGACAAGGTCCCTCACCAAAGGCTCTTATGCAAAATAAGCAGTCATGGGATAAGAGAAAAGGTCCTTTCATGGATCAGTTTTTGGTTATAAAGACAGGAAACAAAAAGGAGGAATAAATTAATAGTTTTCATGAAGAAGAGAGGTAAAAATGGTGTCTCCCAGTGATCTGTACTAGGACTAGTGCTGTTCAGTATTTATAAATGATCTGGAAAAAGGGGTACATAGTGAGATAGCAACATCTGCAGATGATAGAAAATTACGCAAGATAGTTAAGTTCAAAATAGACTGAATCAAGTTAGAAAGGGATCTCACAAAACTGGATGGCTGGACAACAGAATGGCAGGTGGAATTCAATGTTAATAAATGCAAAAGTAATGCACATTGGAAAACACAATCCCAAATATACATGCAAAATGATGGGGTCTAAATTAGCTGTTACCACTCAAGAAAGACATCTTGGCATCATTATGGATAGTTTTCTGAAAACATCCACTCAGCATGCAGCAGCAGTACAATAAAGCTAACAGAACATTAGGAACCATTAGGAAAGGAACAGATAAAAAGACAGAAAATATTATAATGCCAGTATATAAATCCATAGACACCCATACCTTGAATACTTTGTGCAGTTCTGGTTACCCCAAATCAAAAAAGATATATTAGAATTGGAAAAGGTACAGAGAAGAGCAACAAAAATTATTAAGGGTATGGAATGGCTTTTCATATGAAGAGGGATTAAAAAGACTGGGACTTTTGCATTTGGAAAAGCGATGACCCAGAGTGGATAGTATAAAGATCTTAAAATTCGTCAATAGATTGGAGAAAGTGAATAAGGAAGTGTTTATTTACTTCTTCACATAACAAAAGAATCACTCAATGAAATTAATAGGCAGCAGGTTTAAAACAAACACAAGGAAACACACAGTCAACCCGTGAAACTCTTTGACAGAGAATGTTGTGAAGGTCAAAACTATAACAGGATTAAAAAAAGAATGAGATTAGTTTATGGAGAATAGATTCATCAATGAGTATTAGCCAAGATGGTCAGGAATGCAACCTCTTGATCTGGGTGTCCCTCCCCTTTGATTGCCAGAAGCTGGGAGTGAATGACTTGGGATGATCACTTGATGACTACTTGTTCTGTTTATTCCCTCTGAAGCACCTGACATTGGCCATTGTCAGACAACAGGATAATAGCTAAATGGATCATTGGTCTGACCCACTATGGCCATTCTTGTGTAACAAATGTTAAATGCAAATATAATTTCCTTACATGATGGAGTATTGAAAGTAATTAAAAATCATTTGGATTAATGCCAATGAAAGGGTGTATAAAGAACAGATTGATACAGATAATAAAGTACCTAAATGCTGTTTTCAGTTCTGGTCACACTACCTCAAAATTGTGTAGTTTAAGTAGAAAGAGTTTGGAGGTGGGCAACAAAATTAATTGGAGATTTAGACAGACTCCTTCTCAAAAAAGATTACAATGATCCTGGTTGTTTAATTAGCAGAGAAGTTCAGTAAGAGAGTATGTGATAGGAGAGTGCAAAATATTGAAAGACAGAGTAGTTGAACTGAGTGCTCTTATTGATATTTTCTCAGAATACAAGAATGAGGGTACATACAATGAAACCAAAAGACAAAAACTTAAATTTAACAAAATGAAATATTTTTCCACGCCATATACTTAACCTGTGGAACTCACTGCCACATGATACCATTAGGGCCACGAACTAAGTCAGAAGCAAGAAAGGATTATACATTTAGATGGTTATCAAGAACTTCTGCAGTTACTTTAAATAATATAAAAATGTGTAAGGCATATGACCATCATGCTTCAGTCTAAACCCACTACTAATTGATAGATCTTAGGAGGCAACTTACCTTATGCTCAGTTTCTTCATAATTGTGTGGGGTTTCCTGCAGTCTTCTCTGAAGCACTAGTACAAGGGTGGCCAAACTTACTGACTCTCTGAAGATATGACAATCTTCAGAAGTTTGAGAGCTGGGGTACACCTGCCAGAGTTCAGGGATTCAGCCCTGTGGTGGGATACTGGGTCTATGGGCTTTTGCCCTGTGTGGAGGGGAGAATCAGGTTCCAGGCCTGTGGGGCGCACCTGCCACGACACCTGTCCCACTCCTACTGAAGCCTCAAGCCCCAGCAGGTGCAGCTTGTGCAGCTTGTGGGGCTGACACCCTGAGGCACCCCTCCCTACTGGGCAGATGCCTGTAGCTGCCACAGGGCAGAATCCTTGAGCTACCCCCCCCCCCCGGCGCAGTCTGGTAGGCAGGGAATGGGGGTGGGGAGGACTCTGTGAGCCACACTTTAACTGTTAAAGGGTCACATCTGGCTCATGAACCACAGTTTGGCCATCCCTGCACTAGTCAGAAACACGACACCGGTTAGACAGTGGTCTGATTCAATGTGGTAATTCCTATGCTTGTGTGACGATTGTTCAATCATACCAATTTACAGCACAAATTCAACGCTGATGAACACAAACCTCTATTTCCACCTGCAGGGAGTGCCCCAATGCCAACCTCTGTGAATGAATCTCTGGAGTAAAATATCAAATAATTCTGTTTTCTATAAGGGGAAAAATACAGCAGCACCCCATTTGACAAGATTATCCAACACTCCTCTGTCCTTACACATTCTTGGAACATGCCCATTATATTGCGGAGAATTACAAATTTGTTTCTGGTATGAATGACAGGAAATAAAATTAAACTGTATTGTACTGTACTAGTTCTCATGCTGGAGCTAGAGTTTGTTTATTACCAGATCCTCTGTTTTTCCTTTCTTAGCAAATAGCTTGTTATTACCTCCAAGATCTGTTATTTGAAAACTGTAGAGTTGGTTTTAAGAGTGTGCTGCTTACCATTGTACGTCAGTCCCTTTACACTCTTCCAGAGATATCATTAGATTTTCATAGTTGCTCTGCTCCATTTTAAAAAGCCTCATTGTATGGAATATGAGAATTTTAGAAGAATTTTGATGTTTATTAACATGCCAATACTGAGAATGTGTGGGTTTATTATTTTATTTTATGTTATTTTTTGCTTAGTTCTAGAAACAAATGGAAAGAGTTTAGGTCTGCTTAAGGGTACATTTATACAAGGAGATTTTGAATAGACCAGTAAAAAGGCCAAGGACCACATGATAATGTAACATGCTTGTTGCTAACAGCAGCCAAAATTGATAGGCCTTTCAGCAGGCCTGTGCAGCCTTGGCATGGCTAAGCCAGGAGGGGAGGGGAGCCCCTTTATCAACCTTTGCCTGACCCTGCTCTCCCTCCCTGATGCTCTGGTGGACATGCTGGGATCTGTGTTCCAAGAAAAGACCAATAAGCTGATTTATCCATGCCCTGTGGGAGATATTTGTCCCGGCCTCAAGATATGCAAATTATGTCAGAACATACCTCATTAATTAAGCAGTCTGGTAACCTTAGGTCTACTTTAGAAACTTTTTTTTGTTATTTCTCGACTTGTTATTGTTTACTAACAAGGATAAATGGGGGTGGGGAATCTCTGTTTGGACTCAGTGAGTGTGTTTTTTGGATCCTGCGACAGCTGGAAGATCTGGCCAATTGGGAAGCTGTCACTGTTCCCACTCGAAAGCAGCCCCAGACTTCAGTAATTATTAAGGGTTGAGGGTTGGGGTGTTTTACTAACCTGTTGTGGACATGTGTAAGTGCTTGAGCCTAAGTAAAAGTATACCTTCAAAGTAAGAGCACGCTCGTGTTGTGCTTGAGCCTAAGTAAAGCATAGCTTTGTAGTAGGAGCACTGGTGTGTTATACTGTTTCTACCACTCCATCTATCGGCTGGACAGCCATGTCTCCATTTGGGTTACTTCCTGACACCACCTCGCACAAAGTATAGTTCCCACGAGCTTTGGGTTGGGAGAACCCTGTGTAACACACTGAATCATTTTCTATAGTGTGCTCTGAAATGCTACAAAATCGCACATAAACGAGGGGCCTATTGAACACTGCAGCACTTCAAAGACACTTAGTGATTCCTCCGTACCACTGAATATTCTACTAACCAGCCATTTGGTGCCATATATAGTTTTGGGAAGCAGCAAGGAAGCAGTTCTTCTTATAGAGGAGGTGGAGATGGGATACCCAGGTGAGACGTCTCTTCTCCCATGAGTTACTGCGGCTGCTCCTCCCTATTGATAAAGACTGAAAAATCAAAAAGATCTTCAAATGGCGCTTCCTTCCCATGATACAGGGAACTGGATCACTCTCAAAGCGCACAAATCTTAAACTGGAAAAAGAGTTCCTTTGTTGGTATAGTTTATACTAGTTCCCTGAACAAAATCAACTATAACAGCAAAATAATTGTTTTGGTGGTATAACTGTGTCGACACTAGGACTTTTGCTGGTATAAAAATGTCAGATATACCATACCCCAACTAACATTAATATACTGGCAAAATTTTTAATTGTAGACCTGACCAAAGAATATTGGCACATATAAGAGTCCAGTCATCATTGCTTTTCCCAGATAGCTTCCTTTGTTTTTCCTTCTTCCACAACAGCTGCTTTTCCACTGCCAAAAACATCTCAAAGATTCCACAAAGACAACTAATATGATAAGGGAGTGATCTGAATGTTGTTCAAGGGGGAAGCTGGAGAAGTAATGAGGCAACAACTGTGTTGGGTTTCCTTTGCAGATCTGGGTCTCCTTGCAAACTGTGTAATGTATATACCAGTTGAGAATGACTAAGGAGCAGATGCTGTTACCCGGGGTTCTGCCAATTCAAAACTCATGGTGACTTTACTTTGTGTGAGGTGGTGTCAGGAAATAAGCCAAATGTAGACATGGCCATCCAGCCAATAGATGGACTAGTAGAAACAGTATAACACAAAAGTACTCTTACTACAAAGCTGTACTTTTCTTTGGCTCAAACACACCATGAGAGTGCTCTTACTTTAAAGCTATAATTTACTTAGGCTCAAGCACTTACACACATCTGCAATAGGTTAGTAAAACACCCTAATCCTCAACCCTCAGTAATTACCAAAGTCTGGGGCAGCTTTCAAGTGGAAACAGTGACTGCTTTCTGATTGGCCTGATCTTCCAGCTTTCATTGGAAAATCTCAGTGCTGTGTCCAAGAAGAGTCTCTCCCCACCATTTATCCTTGTTAGTAGACAATAACTTCTCAAGAAAAAGCAAAAAAAAGTTTCAGAAGCTAGATCTAAGGTCGCCAGAATACTTAATTAACTAGATGTGTTCCTACGGAACCTGCATATCTTGAGGTCTGGAAAAACATCTCTCAGAGGGCATGTATAAATAAGCTTATTTGTCTTTTCCTGAAACACAGATCCCAGCATGTCTACCAGAGCATCAGGGAGGGGCGCAAGGTCAGGCAAAGTTTGAGTACGAGGCTCCCCTCCCCACCTGGCTTAGTCATGCTAAGGTTGCTCATGCCTGCAGAAAAGCCTACCAATTCTGGCTGCTGTTAGCAACAAATGTGATCATAAATATTACACTATCAAATGGTTTCTGGCCCTTTTACTGGTCTATCAAAATCTCCCTGTACAAGGCAAGACATACTCTGGCATGTATCAGGTGTAATTCCATTGACCTCTAACCAATTTACATTGATGTAAAACCAGTGGAGAATTTTACCCTTGCATGGGTATTAGGACAAAGTAGAATCCAAAAACTCTAGAGAACAATGGAATAACAGTCGAAGGACCAAATAAACAAAAAGGTCTTTTTCTGTCCTTAGTGTCTTTTTTGCATGTTTCATAAAGCACAGCTGTAGAGAAAATTAAGAAAATCAAACAATAATTTTCACCAAATTCTTTCCATCCAAAATATCAATTTAAAGCCTTTATCTAAAGAAAAAAAATGAAAAAGGCAAAGATAACAGATATTCTCAGGAGCGCAAATGAGTATTTAATTATTCTCATCCTCATGGTAGATTTCTTGATGTTGCTGAATGTTTCAAATGATAAAGAGCTAAGAAATAAGATTACTACAGTATCTGCAAGTGCTTTCAGTTTGATTGAAAACCAATGTACTTCAGCATCTAGCAGTGTAAGCTGCTCTTCTATAATTATTGTGGAATCAAAACATTTTCCCCCTGAAAGGAAAAACAATTATAAGCTGCTGTAAAATGGTTAATTATATTTTAACATAACTTTACCTTGAGGTGAGTTTTAAAGCTGTTACAGCAATATACATTTCAATAAATAAATCTGGCTCTCAGCCATAGAAATTAGGTTATTAGGGTTAGCAGTAAACATTATTGTCCTTAAGCTCAATAAGCTACTCATTAGTTATTAAGAAGTACTGACATAACCTCCTTTGGGAAAAACAGTTAAAAGTACAGTATATATTAAAGATAAAGCCTTTCATAGAGTTGCCAACAATTCTCTTATTTCTATGTATGGTTTAATGTCTACTGAGCCACACAAATGGTCATTGAGAAAACTAATGTAGTGTTACGCAGTTGAGAACTGACTTATGCCCAGGATTTGAAAATGGTGTCTTATTGCTTGTATAAAATAAGCAGACCAAAATCGTTTCTTGTTTCAATTTCCTATTTCAGAGATCTGTTCAACTTCCATCAATGTCAGTGGGAGTTGACTTGTGGTCTCAGTTGCTTTCTTCCTTTTTCCAGTTTTTCTACTGCTTTAAGAATCATCCTGTAGTGGTAGTGCCACCTACTGGCTGACCTCCCATGAGCCCCCTAAGCTCATGCTAACCATAACTCTTTCTCTACCTCTTTCTGTCCTTCCTGTTGGAGGAAGTCTGCTTTCTTGATTCTTAACTCCTATAATTTAGTTCATCATTCTGAAAATTGAGTTTCTGAAACTCCAATAATTCTTTGTAGAGTCTCAGAAATGTTTCTTAATTTGACCTCCTAAACATGCCAAGCACCCCTTCATTACAATGTTATGAATTCAGACAACTTGTTATTAGCTTGTTGGACTTTCAGCTATAAACAGAAAATGTGTAATTCTCATGCTAGCATGAAAGCATTGTGCATGGAATTAGATGAAAAGAGTATTAAAAATGTGTCATGACAGTTTCCTGTAAACAGTAGCAAAATCAACACAAACTCGAAATGAGAGATTATTTCACCAGTTACTGGTGTATATATTTTGCATTAATTACCTGAAGAATTCAGAAAAGCAATGGGATCCTTCATCCTCCAGGATAAAAGGTCCTGTATAAAAGCAAAATTTTATTTTTATAAATAAACTTGTAGATTTCATTTTTGTGCATACAGGTAGTGAGAGAATCATATATCTTCAACCTTTTTCCGTGTGTATAGAGATTTTATTGTGATTATTATATTCTGTAATTTCTATCAAATGTCAGTCCTTGGGTCACAAAAGGCCTGTTACCATTACCGAGTTAGAATAGTTGTAGGCTTTTTACTTTTTACTAACAGACCCTACTTTTCAACTGAAAGAAAATCTGGTTGCTTTCCAGTTTGGAACAGCTGAGACCCATCAAACAACTGAAAACAATTTGTTCCGAGTTGGAGATGTCATACGCTATTACCATAAAAAAATATGAAGTGCTGCTTCTGACTTCAGCTCACCACTTCATATGAGCACTCTCCCATTTCACTTGACAGTTGTGGACATTGAAATAATACTAAATGTAACCCAATCAACAGACTGTGAAGAATATGGAAGCTAAAGACAGATGTTCAATGCTATCATCACCTTTCAGATTTAATTATAATGACATGGAATAAACAAGTGATAAATTAACTACTTTATGGCACAATAAGCCTTATTTTACCTGCTAACCTAATACCTCTCTAGATTGTATATTTCAGTTAGACAGAGGGCTAGGGAGTTTTCTGTATGCAAGTGGTCACAGCAAGTAGTCTTGCTCTGGAAAGATACTGAAATCATGCTATTTTCTTTGATAAAAATTACATTTGACTTTTTTCCTCAGATTCTGTTCCCCCTCCTATTTCCCTGATATTAGATTCTTGAAGCTGTTTTTATGGCATTTATACCAGGTCCTAGAGTCATTAATAATACCACAAGGAGAAACAAAACAAATGAAGAGATGCCTATTTACTTTAGCTTTGGGTTTCATTGGCACTGATTGACAATTAGCCACCATGATTTATCAGAATCCATTCAATTTAACTCATAATGTGTAGAGGGAGCAAAAATGAAGGAAGGGGTGTAATATTACTGCACAGAATGGGATCTTGGAGTTCAGCCTCATGAAAATAAAACTTCATGATATACCTATTTTATCTCTGACACAAGAAAAAGCTTTGAGGTGCTTTAATCCACTGTATCATTTCCAGGTCTTTCATTTCATTGTGATTCATGGTGGAATACTCCCATGAGTTCTGCTGAAAAATTCACAGCAGACATAATGTGATATAACTGTTTAAATATTGCTTCTCAAATGCATCCATGCTTTAATGGTTGGATGCAAAGCCCAGTGAAGAAAATGGGAATTTTTCTATCGACTTCAATATGCTTTAGAGTGAGTCCTAACTAAGGTTTCATGGGTGCTGCTCCTGAAGATCTCATCAGAACCATGATCAATGGTGTGGTCAATAAAGTTATTTCATTCAATGCAGCTGTGTTCCAATTCATCTCGTTTCAGCTCAAATGACAGTCATGTCACACAGAAAAGATACTCCACCTCTCAGACTGAATAACTGATGCACAACAGCTTCGCCAGATGGGAAACCTCAAGATAAAAGATTAGACGAATTGTACTTTCGTGGTCAAAATAATCTATTACTACTCTGTGACAGAGCGAACTGTCACATGAGAGGGAATTCCCCTCTCCCCCAGCCTGAACAGCTGACTCCAATTAACCAATCCACTCAGAGACGACTAGGAATGGGTGGGATCTAGGCAGTGATGATATCCAACCGGTTCGCACCGGTTCGCGCGAACCGGTTCTTAAAATTAAAAAAAGGCAGCGAACTGGTTGTTAGCGTCCTCCCGTTGCGCTCTGCGGGGCGCTGGAGGGGTTTCGAATTTGGCAGCGCAGAGCGAGTTTCACAGCGGAGATTCTCGGCTGCGATGCCAAGTCTCCCTCTCCGCCGCCGAAATTGACTTTGCCTTGTCAGTTTCACGTCTGGGAGAGTATGCCCCAGCTCCGCCGCCGAAATTGACTTTGCCTTGTCAATTTCACGGTAGAGAGTATGCCCCAGCTCCGCTGCCGAAATTGACAAGGCAGAGTCAATTTCAGGTGGAGAGTAGTCCGAAGTTCAGAATAGGTTCTTAAATATGACCTGCCATTATAGAACTGGTTATTGAAAATTTGGGATATCATCACTGGATCTAGGCCTATATAAACCAAACCCAGCTCATTCTGGGGGAAGCTGCAGCCAAGAAGACTGGGAGACTGATGGAGAGACAAAGGTAAAACAGCTTCAAAAAATGGCAGGAGAAGAGGTGGCAGGCACCTTGAAGAAAAAAAATAATAATACTGAGTTTGGGTAAAGTAGGATACCAACTGAGACGTGCCTCTCTAGGAAATTTTACACTTGTCTGAGAACTTATTGGAAAATGAAACAAACTACTTTTGGGCATAGATGATAAACTAAATATTGATACACCTTTCTGACATTATGTCTGGCTTCCTTTCCCTCCTTTTCCTTTTTTGGGGTGGTCAGTTCATCCTGCTCAAAGAACTGTATATGTCAGAAGAAAATTAACATGATCAGATCTATATAGTTCTTTTGGTATATCCCCAATGTCTAAAACCTCCTGAAATATCATGGGTGAAGTTTTGCAACTGCATTAAATTGTGGGTAAGAAGTTGACCCTGAAACTTTGGAAGTCGTAATAAGGCCCAGCTAATAGTCATAAACATATTGCATAATATATGCTAATGCACAGACAACAAATAAACCATCAGCAATTTGATTATCATGTTGATTCGGTATTGTCCAGTATTTGGGTGTGAATTAATTAACAAAACACTGTAGATGTTTGCTACCATATTAAAAGTCTCAAACCAAACATGGAAAACATATCTAACTCACTCACACCAGCAGTTAGAAATGTGATAAAATGTATCTGCAGACAGTCTTTTATAAAAACACATTGGCATTGCACAGTAATGATCTGAAACACTTCAGCTTTTGAAGTCTCTGGGCCAGATTCCACCCTGAAGTAAGTTGATTTAGCGTTTCATCTACTTGAACTGAGAATATATTTGCATCTTTGGACTCAATGCAGCTCAGAAGAGGGAAGGCAAAAGTGAGTGTAAGTAACGTTTATGCCTTCTCTGATCTTTGGCCAGTGGGATTTCAAAAGGGCTCCTTGTTATCTTAGAGCAGCCTAAGGATGATCAAAGTTGTACTAGCTGCAGCAGCTTCATAGGACCTGCTGTGCTAGCCAAAGCTCTTGCACAGCACCCTGTGTCTAGTCCTAGCCTGTTCTCCCAACACTCCTCTTACACAGGGTAAGGGAATCATTAGCTGTCCTTTAGGGTGTCTGTCCAGTATGTTTACAGCATTTTAGCAACACAAAGTGACTGGACCAGGGGTCAGCAATCTGGTCTTTCGTGTTTGCTCTAGCAGCAGCTTACAAGGGGGATGGCTGCACCATAAATTAAAGCATAATTATAGCCCAGATATATCAGCATTAGCTTTAATCCAGCTAGCACAGATATCAATAATAGCAAAGACATGGTGGCATAGGTTTTGGTACAGGCTAGCAGGCCCTGTAGAAGCCCTCCAGAGATTCTGGGTACACGTTCAGGTTATTAACCTAGATAGAAGTCCATGTCACCGCGTCTTCATGACATTTATTTTCCATGCTAGCTAGATTAACAGAGCAAGTCATTTTTTTATGGCGTTTTTTATGATAATGCTGTTTTGTTTAGCTTGTTAGTCTTTGGGGTTTTTTGGCTTTATGGATATTGTATATATTAGGGTGTTTTAAATGTTTGTTACTAACACTGTAGTTTAATCTGTGTGGTATCTATAGTGCAGTGGGCACTTAAAAATACTCATTATTCTGTTATAAAATATTGATGAAGTTTGGGGAAATGAACTGACTTTTACAAATGAGTAGTTCTATGAACATGGATTGACAAAAATATATATTTAGTTGTAGGGTAATAGTACAAAATGACAGTTTCAATCATCCCATGGCCTTTTCTCCCCCAAATCTATTGTGTTTGACAATCCAGCAATTTGGTGAACCATGGCCCAGATGCTGAGGTGGTGTCTGTGCTACACTGAGAGGACCTAGAGGGAACATGGGTAGTTTTCTACCACCATTCCGTTCCTTCTCAATTCCAGGGGCAACACCAGGCCTGCTCTAACTTGTACCGGTTGCAGTCAACATGATACTCTCAGAGCATCAACAGGGCACTGTGTGCTCTGGTTCCACCTCTCCTGCCATAGAAACATAGAATATTAGAGTTGGAAGGGACCTCAGGAGGTCACCTAGTGCAACCCCCTACTCAAAGCAGGACTAACTTCAGTTAAATTATCCCAGCGAGGGTTTTTTCAAACCAGGCCACCCTCACTAAGCCCCATTGGCCAAAAGGGCCAGGATCGAGTAGTAGTTATATCTGCTGTATTGCACCCAAGCATTCCCCTGCTCAATGGGGGTCCCAAGCTGGCCCAACCAGGCAACACTTTGACTGTTTTGTGCTATGAGAATCTGGCCTAATGCATGCATAATTGGACTTCAGGGTGATTGTATGGCAGCATGGATATTCAGGCATTCTGTTATTTTTGGTTATGGGAGCAGAAAGTAGCAAAAGTCCAGCTGAAGGAAAAGCTGAGCTTAACTATGATGTTGAACTTTCACTAAGTTATACTGTTTTTGCCATTCTGTATCAAGATGAATTTCGTTCTTACAGATAGCCTTTTTTTTTTTTTTGCCCTAGAAAAATCTTCAGAAAACATTTTTTAAAATTGTACATTTATTGCTGTTGAAAAGTAGTACATTGACAGAAATGGAAACCAACATTCTGTGTTTATCCCCAGGACTTCAGTACGAGCAATGGCAGCATATACTTCCTGACAATGTTGTACCCATGTGCCTTAAGGCTGATCTAGAGGAAGCACAACTAAAGGTGAGTGGTTATTGATTAATCTCCAGGTCCATTCACTCTGTTCATCAGAGACTGTCAGTAACAAGGGAACTAACTGTTCTGAGAATGAAACCACTAACTATAGGCTGCCAAACAGCCATCATCGCACAGCTGGTTCTGGTTTGAAATGGTGACCTATTGGTGAAAGGCTCAATATTAGAGGTGGTCAGAACATTTTTTGAAGACACAAGATTTTGTTGAAGCTGAAATATTTCATGGAGACACATCAGTTTCTATGAAAATGTCATCAGTTAGGTTGTGTGAGAGGAACTCTCATGTTTAAAGATCTGGTGGTTAAGGCCTTCGGCTGGGATGCCGGAGATCCAGGTTCAAGTCACTGCCTTGCCTGATTGACAGTGATGTGAGATGACAATATCTGTTCTGAAGCTGACAAAGCTATTTAGCGAGGTACAAGAAGGACCAGCTCTTCAGCATGTATTCATCATTGTACTTCCATGGACTTCCATTCTCGTCCTAAAGGCTTTAAATTTAAAGTGACAACATTAAAAATCCACTGGTACCATGTTACCACAATGTCTGTCTGTCACACACACACAGAGTCTGCTGAGTTGATGTCATAACAAACAGTGTAGGCAGTTTCATTGCTATGTGTGCATAAACAGAAGTCTATGAAACAGACAGATCATAAAGCTGACTTCACAGAACATTATTATTACTATTATGCTGTAATCTGCATTTATCTAAAATACTTTCTGGTTCATAGCTATCTTGGTCAAAATAGAAATCATAATTCAGCTGGATAGTTGTTGATGTGTGTTTGTATTTTGAAGAAAACTAAAACATATTCCCTAAGACCCTTTTACAGACCAAGACTAACAGTCATAAAAAATAAAAGTGCTATTAAATAGGTCATAAATTTCAAAGTGATACACGAACGCAATAACCAAACTAGAGAGTTAGGGGAAAATAATAAAAGCAAACAAAAAATAAAAGCACAGTGCAGCATGTTAAAGCACTGCCAAACTCAGACTACAAAAATCAATAAAGGGAATTTAGGACTGTTGAAATACACTAAGATTTCAGAGCGGAAGATATGGAGGACTTATGGCGGGTAGTGCTGCAATATCTGTAAGTCATTAGGATTTAAACAAGAGCAAAAAGGTGATCCTGAAAAAATACACTTTTTATGAACTGTAGATAAAAGGAAATATATTTTTGGTGCAAATAAAAGCAAACCCATGATTTTGGACTTTGCAAATGCTGCTCTTATAAATCTGAATTGCTGATATTTACTGCAGGGTTAGATGCAAGGGGAATATATATACAGTGGTGTCAAACCTCTGGAGAAAAAATATTATAAACAGTTCAACCTTTAAGAAAAAAATGAGTGCTCTCAATTCAGAACAGTGCAGTTACAATGCTGAAGTAAAATAATTTGCCTTAATTGACAGCATTTTAAACTGATTCAGTGCTAGCCAATAATCTGTGCTTAGATTGTGAATCCAGCAAAACTCAGTTCCTATTATTTTGAATGTACAATACCTGGAATATGTTCAGGTTTCAGTGATTTCACTTTAAAAGGGCAGCAAATATATTAAATATGCATGAATAATTCACTATGAATTATTTATTTTCCAAATTTATCATTTTTCAGAATTGATCCATAAACAAGTTGTGCTTTTTTATCATTTCCTTCAGCCAGACTCATTGTTTGATTACTCATTTTGTACACAACTGGGTATAAAATTTATGCAAACAAAGTTGAGCCTTGGGGATTGCACGTGATCTGCTCACTGAAAATATTCATGTGTTGTGAGGTACTATTTGAGCTGTTATTTGTCACCTAAGTCACATGGCATTGTTTCACATGGATATGACGACCTATGGTAAGGTTTATAAAAAAAAGGAGTGCCTGAAGAAACAATTGAGATTTGACTCTCTCAGGATAAGGGATGACTGAGGAAGGAAGCATTTCAGGGAGAGGTAATCAGAGCTGGTGCTAGGCATAAGCAGGCTAAGCAATTGCTTAGGGCTCCAAGCAGCTCAAGAGGGGGTCCCTATTAATTATTAGTATGAGTTGTGTGGCGGGGGGGGAAATATTCCTGGTTAAGGCCTCAACAGGCTAGCACCACTTATGGCAGGTAATAATAAGAAATAATTAGATTTGGGAATGTTAAAAAATTTCAATCTTTTCCTGTCCTTTTTTATACTAAAATAGTAGCATTACACTACATTTGGCTATGGGCCTGGAGTCATGGACCCCAAATTTAAAACAACTGGGTTCCTTCCTACCAGAGAGAGTAATCCATCTTTTTGGCTCTCTAGCAAACGTTACATTCAGTTTTGTTTTGTCACATTCAAAGAACATAACTGAACGTGTCCTAGCTGTAAACTTTGGGTCCAGGTAGAAGAAGTGACTTGTGAGAAGAGGAAAAGGGGGATTAATCTGGTGCTGACAACAGAGGTGGATTAGACCTTAGTTCACCACAAAATATGTAATATAGCTATTGGCACTTGTGTTGTGCACACAGACCATCAGCAACAATGTGATTTGTATCAATATGATGTAAGCATGAATTCAAAGACTGGGAAGGGATTCGGATGTGCGTACTTGCAATCAAAAAAGTGGTGGGAGAATTAAAGACATCTGGGAAGTGAAATGTCCTGTACTCTCTCTTTGGAAGTTATATAATTTCTGTAAACAATAAAGGAACATAAATATTAGAGTTAGTCAGGAATTTTTCAACAGGCTGGTCTTTTTTTCCCCACCATTAGAGAACGGTGATTTGTCTCAGAGTTTTGATTAAGCTTTCTAAAGACCAGGATGGAATGTTCAGGTGAGAGAGAGGGAGAGAGAGAGTCTATCTATCCGTCTGTCATTGTTCTCAAAACACTTCATGAAGGCCTCCGTGTCATTCCAATGAAGAATCAAAACAAACTCAAATGCTTTTAAAAAAAATGAAAGAGCCATTTCTGGCCAGTCCCACTAACTAGCTACACAGAAAAATGAAGAGCTTCACTTTTTACTTCAGTATTCATATATGGATCTGGAATTCTGGCTTTCACAACACCAGCACTCTGATAATATCAGCAACAGACAAACAAAGCGTTAGAACTAGTAAGCTCCATGTTAGACTCTTTCTAAGATGATGATGATGCAGTGCTTCATAGCTCAGAAATCACCAATTCTTTGTTTCAAAACAAAACAAAACTCTTTCGCCAGCAGATCCCCTTCTCAAAGATATCAGGATATAAAATAAATTGAGAGCCAAGGTATTACCACTAAATCAGTCTTATTATAAAATGCTATTTTCATCTTTACTTCTCAAGAAGTCCCCAATGGACATTATTAAATAACTTGAAGTTCAATATTTGGCTAGTCTGACACATACCACAAAGGGGAAAAATGAACTATAAAGTTTTCTTGAAGAGGTCTTCATCGAATGTTGAGAAAGAGTTGATTCTATCAGAAGGAAAATTACTCCCCAGTTAAACTATACTCTGTTTAGTGACCTCAACACCTCTTCTAAATACTCTCTTTTACACACAAAAAAATAACACTACTTATATATTTCTCCAGAAAATTACCACCCAGGAATAAGTATAAATAAATTATTATTGTATTGTCTTTAATGCATTATTGGCCATCAATTTTAGATCAATAACTTGATAACCCTCTTACAGCTGCTTTGATAATGTGACAGTCACACATATTCCAGTATATTCAACAGACATTCAAATAAGTATCCAATGGAACTCAGAAATAGTTAGTGAGAACAACTGAATGGGAAAGGAGATCATTGGTTAAGAGCCATTTAGGTGAACATTTGTACATGACGGTGTATGGAGAGATTTTGATAGATTAGCGAAAGGGCTAGGGACCACTTGATAGTATAATATCAATTATCATATTTGCTACTAACAACACCCAAACTCTGTACGCCTTTCTGCACGCCTGTGGGATGGGAGGGAAGTGTCTTACTTAACCTTTGCGTGACTCTGCACCCCAACCCTGATGCTCTGGTGGATGTGCTGGGATCTGCGCTTCAGGAAAAGACCAATAAGGTTATTTATGCATGCCCTCCTGGAGACGTCTGTGTGAGCCCTTAGATATGCAGATTCTGTAGGAACACATCTAGTTAAGTACTCTGACAGCCTTAGGTCTAGCTTTTGAAACTTTTTGTCCTCTTTCTTGAGGTTTATTGTCCACTAACAAGGATAAATGGGGAGAGAGGCTTGGACTCTTTGGAATCTCCACTTGGACACAGCTTCTGGATCCTCCAACGACAGCTGGAAGATCAGGCCAATCAGAAAGCCGTTGCTCTTTCTACTTGAAAGCTGCTCCAGACTTTGGTAATTATTGAGGGTTGAGGTGTTTTACTAACCTGTTGCAGACGTGTGTAAGTGTTTGAGCCTTAGAAAAGTATAGCTATAAAGTAAGAGCACTCCCATGTTGTGTTTGAGCCTAAGTAAAATATAGCTTTGTAGTAAAAGTACTTTTGTGTTATACTGTTTCTACCAGTCCATCTATTGGCTGGATGACCGTGTCTCCATTTAGCTTATTTCCTGACATGAAAAGTAAAGTTACCACAAGCTTTGGGTTGCCAGATCCCAGGATAACAATGGGATAAGCAGTATAAAAAAGATTAATTACAGTCACCGTGTGAACATCAGCCAATGGAGAGAGGTGTTATAGTTGTCTGAATATACAATCAGGAGCCAAGAACTTCTGATTTCTAATATTTGCTTTGACAGTGCCCAGTTGGGTCCCTTACATTCAGCTTGTTACAGTTTTCCTTCTGCAAAGGAAAGAGAATAATACTATTATAATGGAATACTGATGTATAATAAAAGCATTCCAAGCATTGTTGTAAATTGGTTTATAGTGTTAGCACATAGCTGAAAAAAATGTCCATCTTTCATGGAAGGAGGGTGAGATACTGAAAGACCTGGAATAGTCATACTATATCTTAAGAAATGCTATGGAACACAGATCTTCAAGGCATTTTTTTACCCTTTCAAAGTAGGTTCACAGTTGATACTACCAGGATACAATACCTTTATTATCATGGGACAAGTAAGTTGAGTATAAGTTTGAAACTCCTGTGAATCTTGTTGTAATCAACAAGCTTCCCACTTGTATCTGAATTGTACATTATTGCTGTGTACGCTCATCTTACATATAAAGTTTACAGCAGTATGTTAATTTCATGAACAAAAAATAAATATATGGAAACTGTTTATGGGCAATTTTATACAATTTAAAAGAAAACGCCACCATTTTCTAGCTTCATCCTCTTATTTTGTGGGTATGTATGAATGTTTGTGTACATATCTGTCTTTCATTTTGGGCCCTTTGTCACACAATAAAAAGGGCCACTTCTACACTTTTTAAAACTCTTATTGACTTTGATGGGATGTATACTTAGCCTATGTCAAAAAGTGCATGGTATCTGGTGAAGTAATGCAGAAAAAACACATATAATAATAAAAAAAAATATTCAGTGAATTATTTAATTCAACCTTCTACAGTTCCCCATTGTAACTCACTGTAAGTACATGATAAGTTGTAGAGCAAATGACAAGATCCAAGTTCAAAATAAAAATCAAACATTTAAAAAGCTTTGTAGCCTAACATTATATCAGTGATGCAGATTGGATGATTTCACCAATATCTAAGTTTATCTTGGTAGAACTTATTGGCAATCTTTCAACGAATCATTTTTGTCAAAAAATGCCAATTCTTCTACATAAAAAATTGTCACAAAATAGAGTCAGATACAATAGTTCCCCAACTGTTTCAAAATTATTTTTCATTTAGAAATTGAAGCTAATTAAAGTGAAAAAGGTCTTTAAAACGTTAATAAATAGAACAAAACAAAAAACTTGTTTTACAGTTCAAGAATTCTTGAGATTTTTTCTTTTCATCCTGATAGGAGATGAGAAAAAACTTTTAACTCTTGAAAATATTCAAAGGATGGATAAAACCCTTTCCTAAGCAGCTCTATATATTGGTATTATTATCTGCATTGGGCTTCAGTTCAGAAAGCATTTAAGCATGTGGTTAAATCCATCCCTATTCAATGAAACAGTTAACCATGTACTTAAGTCCTAAGTAAAGTACTTGCTTAAGAACTTGATTGTGCTGCTCCCATTCAAGTTAATGGGAAAAGTCCTATTGACTCCAATGATGCAGGTTCAAGCATCAAAGGAAAAAAATCCACGGAGCTCACACTGCGGGGCTAAAATATAGCAGTGCAGACATATTGTAAGTCTTTGTTTGTCCAGCAATATATAGGTTTCACTTGCTTAATGTGAACATTTTTACATAAATCACTATCATCTTCAGAGTTTAAAATTAAAATATTTTAAAATTAAAAAATTAAAACTGTAGTATGTTATCTTTCTTTTTTCCTTTCAAAAAGCTCTGATTGGTATAATAGATTTTGATTGCCACATACAAACAAGTTTACAATAGTAAAAACAGGAACATACACAATGCAAGGTCATACAGGCCAATGCTATCTAGCAATAAAACGTACATAAATGATTTGTTTCATTGAAGAAGAAATTTACAAAACCTCTTCTGTTGCAAAAGAGTTGCTACCTTCTATGTATGTGATGAAGAGGAATCCTACCTCCCAATAATTGTTACGAGTTATTAGAATCTTAGAAGATTAGGTTTAGAAGGGACCTCAGGAGGTCATCTAGTCCAATCCCCTGCTCAAAGCAGGATCAACAACAAATAAATCTCCCCAGCCAGGGATTTGTCAAGCTGCACCTTAAAAACTTCTAAGGATGGAGATTCCACCAGCTCCCTAGGTAACTCATTCCAGTGCTTCACTATCCTTCTGGTGAAAATATTTTTCCTAATATCCAACCTATCTCCCCTACTCCAACTTGAGACCATTGCTCCTACTCCTGTCATCTACTACCGTTGATAACAGCCTAGTTCCATCTTCCCTGGGCCCCCCTTTCAGGTACTTAAAGGATGCTATCAAATCCCCCCTTACTTTTCTCTTCTGCAGACTAAACAAGCCTAATTCCTTCAGCCTATTCTCATAAATCTTGTGCTCCAGCTCTGTAATAATTTTTTTTTTGCCCTCCACAGGACTCTTTCCAATTTATCCACATCCTTTCTGTAGTGGGGGGCCCAAAACTGGAAACAGTACTCTAAATGTGGCCTCACCAGTGCTGAATAGAGGGGAATAATCACTTCCCTCGATCTGCTGGCAATGTTCCTAATAATGCAGTCCAAAATTCTGTTAGCCTCCTTGGCAATAAGGGCACATTGTTGACTTATACTCAGCTTCATGTCCACTGTGACTCCAGGTCCTTTTCTGCCAAACTGGTGCCTAGCTCATAGGTCCCCAGTCTGTAGCTGTGCATGGGATTCTTCCGCCCTAAGTGCAGGACTCTGCACTTGTCCTTGTTGAACATCATCAGATTTCTTTTGGTCCAATCTTCTAATTTGTCTAGGTCACTCTATATCCTATCCCTGCCCTCCAATGTATCTATCACTTCCCCCTGCTTAGTGTCACCTGCAAACTTGCTGAGGGTTGAATCCATCCGATTCTCCAGATCATTAATGAAGATGCTGAACAAAACCAGCCCCAGCACCAACCCCTAGCGTACTTTAAAGTAAGTGTGTTATTTTTTCTGTAAACATACACTTTAACGATGCATCTTTATATCCAAGAAGCTCAAAAGTTTCATTGTTCAGCTGCATCTCTGATTCAAGCTGCCAAATGCAGAAAATAAAGCAATGTACCATTTTGATACTTACTCTGAGGTCAAATTTGTGCTTAGTTATACTATTGTAAATCCAGAATAACTCCATTTACACAGGAGTAGCTAAGAGTAACTTTGGTGGAGTCACACCAGGAGGAAAGTTATCTATCTAAACCAAGTAAGGCACAGAAGAAGTTAAGGTTATTTTGTCAATGTTATTGACAGTAATTCTAAAATATTTTAATATGCGTCTTTTTCTTTGTAATCACCCCCAAAACGGATATATGATTATTTAGCAGGGGTTGTAGAGAAATACCAACAATGTGCCAGGCACTGTCCACACACACAAGAAGCCACGGTCTCAAAGATCTTACATTCTTATGGGTCCTTATCAGCTTTCTGAGTATTTTCACTCTCCAGTTCAAGAGTCTGCTCATGAGCATACTGTCATGTGATCAGGATGTGGGCAGCTATGCCTAATGGTTGGGGCAGGAGTCAGGCCAACGGTCAGAGCAGGAATCCGGTCTAGTGGTAGAATAGGAGTCAGTCACCACAAATCAGAGCCCAGGGTCAAAGCCAAAGTCAGAGGCCAGGTGCCAGAGCCAAGGGTCAGAAACTGGTTCCTTGGAGTGAGGCAAGGCAAGGTCTAAGGCTGGAATAGACAGGAGAAAGGCTGGGAACAAGCTGGCACAGGAGTTATTTGCTTTGGGCAAATGCTTTGAGTAACCAATGACCTGTTGCTGCTGCTGGTCTTACGAGCCAGTCTGCTGAGACTTCCAACCAATCAGGTGACATAGCCAATCAGGCAACCTACTATAGGCCAGCTGTGCTCATTAGGTTGCCCAGAAACTAGATCTGCAGCATGCCCTGATTTCTGACACTGTGATGGTTTACCTCATATACTTGCATGGTTGATTTTGTCCTTGGTCCAATCGAGTCCAGCATTGCCTCTAACGAGAGGTCACTTACTGTATTTAGTCTGTCTAGCTTTCCATTTAACATATAAGTCGGAGCCTGTAGTTTATCTAATTTCTCTTCTCTAGATACATTTTCAGCCATGTGTCTGCTGCTCAGATTGGTCCTGTTTGGTGAAAGATGTACTCCAGCTGCCTCCAGAGAATCAGAGGGGCTTTTATGGTCCTTTTTCTGACCTGAAATACATTTTGATGCAATGTTGTTGTTTCAATTCTTTGCCATTCCTAATTGTATCTCAGTCAGCTGGCTACCAGCTAATTGCTAAAGAACTGAGATCAACCGATGCCCTGCTGGATTCTTCTTGATGGTGGCGTATAATCCTCTATACTAATCCATATGGGTTCTTGTACCACCCTGAGCATTGCGTATCTAAGGTCCTTCCAATAATGCGTTAAGCTGCATGATTAACACCTGTCACATAAGGTTGACTTTCTCTCTTAGCCTCTCCCCAGGGGGACAACTGTATGTGCAGTGTAGTGTTTTAGCCGGCTTTTGTTTTGTGGAATTTTTCTTTTAAATGTCTATGCTGTTCTGTGTTTCTTACAGAAGTCAGGTGGAAGAAGAGAGCCTCGCACTTGAATGGGGGGAGGTTTGTGGTGGTCCTTTGTTTCTCTTGCAGTATATTCTGCAGTCTCATAGGCAGGTGTGCTGGAACTAAGGGTGCTCAAGGTGCAGCAGCACCCCCTGGCTTGAAATGGTTACCATCATATATAGGGTTTGCAGTTTTGCGCAATGGCTTACAGCACATCCACTATAAAATTTACTCTAATTGCAGTGTAGACATGCCCATGAACTGTGGCATTGGACGCCTGTGGCTGGCCCATGCCAGCTGACAGGCTCACGGATTAAGGGGCTATTTAAATCCAGTGTAGGCATTTGGGTTAGGGCTGAAGCCTAGGCTTTAGGACCCTGTAAGGTGGGAGGGTCCCAGAGCTTGGGCTGGAGCCTGAACCCGAATGTTTACAACACAATTAAATGGCCCCTTAGCCAGAGCCCTGTGAGCCCGAGTCATCTGTCATGGGCTGGCCACAGGGGTCTAATTGCAGTACGGACATGCCCCCAATGGCTTCCAAGAAAGACCTCAGTCCTAAACGAGGTGCTTTACTCTTAAAATAGAATACTCTATTTTACCACTGGAATGGAATTGTTGACCACAGTTTTCATCTAGGGCCATTGAGCATATTGACGATAAAGTCTCCGTCACCCTATCTTTTTATTTATCCCTCAAACAATTCCATGTCTTCTTCTATATTACCTTTTCCCATGCAAGAAAGTAAGGCCACTACTCTCCTCTTATTTAGCTCCCTTCTGAAGGCTCCTGCAATGCCAGAAACAACTAATGATTTACTGTGTTTGTCCCATTAATTGCTCTTCTTTTTCCATGGAGTGACATGATTGAATGTTGTGAGTGGAGAGCATAAGAATGTTTAAATCAAAGCAGTTGGGAACAGTTCTGGGAAAAAGAGGCTAGGAATGAACTGGGGGAGAGAGGATAAAGAGAAGGGAATTTCTATCTTTGCCAAAAACAACTAAACAGGATTAGGCCACACCAAAACACTCAGTGACTGAGTGCCCGAACAGCACTGTCTTTGAAGGCCTCAGTCATCCAAGCTTTGGGCACAACTGAGGTATCAACAATCTTTATCAACCAAATAATGAAAACAACACCTGATTCCTTCTTTCTAGAATTAGATGCCTTTAGGTATTACACAGTATAGTGGGAGTGCATATAAAAAGTATGGACCCACATTAACTGGCTCTTTTTCCACTAACGTACAAAAATAAATTGTGATTTTTTTATGCTGGTTTGCAAATGGATGTAATTGAAGACCCCCAACCCTCCACCCTCTTGGTGAGAATGGTGTCTCCCCGGTATAAACGATGGGGTCTTGTCCTCTTCTGAATGCCTGTGCTTTGCTGCCATTAAAGTTAATGGAACTTCCAAACACACATCAGCAGGGGAATGTAAAGTCAGTAGGCAATGAACATATACATTTCTTCCTGTAAGTGGGAGCAGAACTGAAGTGAGATTATGGTTCTTTTAAAATATGTGATAAAAGAGATTTGTATTTTTCTGAGGATTTTTTTAATAAAATCCAGTTTGAGATCAAAATATACAGTACAGAAGGAAACACAGGCAGATGGGTCTTGGTAAAAAAGGTTTACACAGTAGAGTGATTAAAATAATCAGAATTGCACAAGACACCAATAAAGTGAGTAACAAAGGAACGTTGTTATGATATATTTACACAACCTCATCCAAGACAGAGCCTTGTTTGTTGGTATTAACAAGAAGAGAGGCACTTAAATTCTCTTGTGTCATCTCAGATCTAGCTATTTTCCTAGTTAGAACAGCTGGGGTTGTTATAGAAAACTCGGGAGCAGTTATATGTTTGATAGAACAAAAAAAATCACTCAAAGATTGGACTGCTTTCTGGGCTTGTCTAGCATGTAATGTGTTGTATGATGGAGAAAGCATTTCACACGCAGCTAAAACAAATTCAAGGAATATCTGAAGAAGATGAAAACATTTTGACCCCCACTACAGATTTAAGATTGCACATAGGATGACTAGATTAGCATTTTGACAATGAAACAAACATTCTAGTAATCCATGGCAGCCAGGAGCCAGTTTGAAAGTTGGATAAGGAACTGGTTAAAGGGGAGGGAGGTTACTAGTGGAGTTACTCAGGGACTGGTCTTGGGACCAATCTTATTTAACCTTCTTATTACTGACCTTGGCGCAAAAAAGAGGGACTGTGCTAATAAAGTTTGGGGATGACACAAACTCATTGCCAATAGAGAGAAGGATCAGGATATCATACAGGAAGATCTGGATGACCTTGTAAACTGGAGTAATATAATTGGATGAAATTTAATAGTGGTGTAAGCTTGAGGTTGTTTTCAGCTAACAATTGTTGTAGGTCGAAATTCATTTAAATGGCTAACGAGCATACCTGATCCTCAAGGACAATGGCTAGTGTAAGCATCCGATAGCTAAGGAAGCCAGATGTCCTCTTAATGATTCTAATTCTAATGAGAACAGCACATTTGCTTTTAGAATTTCTGTCTCACCTGCCACCTATCTGTAAGGACCCCTCCCCCTTCTTCCTTCAACCTACCCCCACCCTGTGTGTAGCCCTAGCATCCTTGATGTAAGTAGAGTGATTAAAGTGTCTCTGCATGTATGTAATGACCATTAACACTGTTGTTCTCGTCAGATGGGACAATGTCTGTATTTGTAAGTGAATAGAACAGAAATAGAATTTCCTTCGTGCTTTACCGTGGAAAGTTCAAGGTCATGCATTTAGGGACTAATAATAAGATTTTCTGCCAAAAACTGGGGACGCATTAGTTGGAAGTGAGAGAGGAGGACAAGGACCTGGTCATATTGGTTGATCACAGAGTGACTATGAGCTGCCAATGTGATGTGGCCATGAAAAAAGCTAATGCAGTCCTTGGATGCATCAGACGAGGTATTTCCAGTAGTGATAGGGAGGTGTTAGTACTGTTAAACAACGTGCTGGTGAGACCTCATCTGGAATACTATGTGCTGTTCTGGGTCCCCATGTTTAAGAATTCAAACTGGAACAGGTGTAGAGAAGGGCTACTATGATGATCCATGGAATGGAAAACCTGTCTTATGAGAGGAGACTCAAAGAACTTGGCTTGTTTAGTCTAACCAAAAGAAGGTTCAGGGGAGATATGATTGCTCTCTATAAATACCTCAGAGGGATATATACCAAGGAGAGAGAGGAATTATTTAAGTTCAGCACCAATGTGGGCACAAGAACTAATGGATATAAACTGGCCATTAGGAAGTTTAGACTTGAAATTAGATGCAGGTTTCTAACCATCAAAGGAGTGAAGTTCTGGAATAGCCTTCCAAGGGGAGCAACAGGGTCAAAAAACCTAGCGGGCTTCAAAACTGAACTTGATAAAGGTATGGGGGGATGGTACAATGGGACAGCCTAGTTTGGCAATTGACTGATCTTTGACTATTGGTGGTAGATATGCCAATGGCCTGTGAAGGGATGTTAGATGGAGTGAGTTCTGAGTTATTACAGAGAATTCCTTCTTCTGGGATGATTTAGCTGAGGACAGACCTGCTTTGAGCAGGGGGTTGGACTAGATGACATCCTGAGGTCCCTTGCAACTCTAATATTCTATGATTCTATGGGTGTCTGGCTGGTGTGTCTTGTTCACATGCTCAGGGTTTAACTGATCACCATATTTTGGGTTGGAAAGGAATTTTCCCCCAGGGCAAATTAACAAAGGCTCTGGGTTTTTTTTGCCTTCCTCTGTAGCATGGGGCATGGCTCACTTTCTGGTGGATTCTCGGTACCTTAAAGACTTTAAAGACATGAATTGAGGACTTTAATAACTCTGTCATAAGTTAGAGATTTATTACAGGAGCGGGTGGGTGAGGTTCTGTGGGCTGCATTGTGCAGGAGGTCAGACTAGATGATTAGATTGGTTCCTTCTGACCTTAGTGTCTATGGGTCTATCCCTCTTTATTAATTTATCCTGAATATCTGTGCACTTTACTGGAGTATTATAGAATAGAATGGGAATGGAATGGAATACTCCAGTACTGAGCACAAATATTTTGTGGGTGCTGTTAAGTAAAAATTCTTAATGTAAATTTTGTTTATTCCCTTGAATGCTTATATGCCATATGTTCTTAGATAAAATTCCTACACAGAAGAACCACTTAAATCCCACATCATCCTTCAAAATAGGGACTTTTTCTGCTCTCTGCAAAGAAGTCACTTTCACCCTTCATGCCCATGTAGATCAATTAGTTAACTTTAATGGGGTGTTTGCTATTCTACCTTATCGTTAGAAGAGATGATGCACAGCACATAATCAAAGGACGACTACACTGAATGCAGCTGCAGAGGGTTACATTTTCTTTGTTTGCAACATCATATCTAAAAAGGTTTTTGTGTCTGTTCAGTGAGGTGTGGGTAGTCAACATCCATGAGATCCACTGGAGATGTAGTAGAGGCACATTGCCCCAGGAGGAGCTACGTTAGCATTGTCTGATTCAGTGCAGTGCAGTACCCTAGTGGATACAGCCTGGACTAGGAGTGGGGGACTTGATTCCATTCCCATTTCTGCCACTAGTTTCGTATGTGACATGGACAAGTCATGCCACCACCCCATGCCTCAGTTTCCCTATCTGTAAAATAGGTCTGAAGATACTTATCTCTTTTGTAAAACTTTTTGAGATCTCTGGAGGAAAAGCACTATCTAACAGCTAGCATTACTGTCCATGGAGCTCAGTGAAGGTGCAGCCATTCAGCCAATTTTACAAAGCGGAAACTTCTACACCCCCCTTTACATACATGTTGAGTCCTCTCACTAATTCATTTGGACCGGCTAGTTATACTGTTGACCCAGGGCTCTTATCTGATTTAGCTGATTGACTTTTTTTGCACCAATGTTTGTTTTGTAGGAGTTGAAAAATGGCCTTTTTCCAAAAAAGAAAGTTTTTGCAAAACATTTTTGTTTTCTGAAAATGCTCCATTTTTCCAGTGAAACTGGGAAAAGAAAAATGTAGCCATTTTACAGTTTATCCAATCCCTTTTTTCTCTTTCCCCTTCCTGCTGGGGAAATGCAAAAAGAATAAAAAGAAATTCTTTTTCATACCGTGTGTAAATAACTCATTTGCCACAGAAAGCCATTGGGTACACATCTTGCTGCAGCGCTAAAAATAGCTGTGTAGATGCTTGGGTCTGAAGCTTCCCCTTCTTGCCAGGATTCAGAGCCTGGGCTCTAGTCTGAGGTGAACATCCAGGGCCAGATTTCCAATTAGGCACGGTGGGCATGCGCCTAGGGGTGCCAGCATTCTAGGGGGGCCTAAATAGTGACAGATTACTGTATGGGACAACAGGGCCTGGCTCAGGGACCCTGGCCAATTTGGGGGATCCACACTAGTGCCAGAACTCTGGCCCCACCCTTTGCTCCTCCTCCTTTCTCCAGGGGCACTGCCAGCCTGCTTCTCCTCTTCCCCCTGAGGCCCTGCTCCCTGGCCAGGGTGGAAGCTGGAGCGCAAGGGTAAGCATATTTTCCCTGCCGGTCACCCCAGCCCCTCTCCTCCCACCCCCACATGGAGCTGGCCTGACCAGTCCCTCTCTCTCCCGTCATGCCCCCCCAAGCAGAAAACATGATGATCATATGTAGATGGAGGGGAACTGAAGATGCAGTACCTAGGGTCATGTAAGGTATAAATCCGGCCCTGCAAACATATAGAGAGTCTTTTTTAGTGCCAAAGCCCAAGCCTTGCAAATCTGAGCAAGCTCTGAGACTTGCTGCCACAAGCTCTGCTCACTGTGTAGATGCACCCACTAAGGCCAAGAATTAACAAGGTTCAAAAAGGGATTGGATATTTATATGACTACCCATAGTATCCAGAGTTATCATCATTAATGACAATAAAAATTGTGGAACGGATATGAAACCTTGTGCTTCAGAGCTTAAAACAATCCCTAACTATTAGAAACTATTAGCGATCAGGATAAATATTTATGTGGGGGATTCCATATATTTCATCTATGCCTAATCAAGGATTCTTATTCCATCCTCTGATGTATTTGATGCTGGCTACCGTCGAAGGCTGGATACTGGATTAGATGAATCTTAGGTCTGAGCCAGTCTGGCAATTCCTATGTTCCTTTTTCAGTGACGACATGGAAAAAGGAAAATAGAGGGGGAGTGAAGGGGAAAAAGTCAGAAAAGCAAAAATCGGTAGCGAAAAATATGAATGCATGAATGGTTTTTTGTTTTAATGTAACCCATGGCTGCTTTGTGTAGCACTCTGTCTAGCCATAATGGTGGATAGGCCAGCTAAAGATTGATTAATCTGCTGCACGTTTGGCTGACAGAGAGCTGTGTAGATAGCTCAGGCAGTAGAGGCTCCTGGGTTGAAATCAAGAGTTTCTAAATTTGATCCACACAGGAGCATGAAATTTATGGATAAAAAATTATTCAAAAATTTTCAAATGTGTCTCAGTTATTTCCCCCTATTTCCCAAGGAGCTCTAGCATCCAGTCCTCGCACAGGAGCAGCAGGGAAGGAAAGGCTTCTTTAGGCTTCTTGTGTCTTTTTGCACTCATGTTCTTCAGACTTTTACATTAAAAGGAAACAAAATTACACACTTTGGAAAAAACCTTCTGAGCATAAGGCTTTTTGAATAGTATCTAAGAAAGCGCAGGAGTTGATCCTGCACTTCTTACACAGGCAAACTTCCGCTTCAAGATTGGGCCTATAGCACAGGTATAAATATATACATGGTTGCAATGTGCTGTTGTGTGTTGGGTAAGATCTGTGGACAAACTCTACTTTTCAAGGCAACTGTGGCTTTTCCCTTACATCCAACTGGAGCCTCCTGGGGTCAGAATTCAGATGAAACCACTGTAGTGGGTAATAAACAAGTTTCAGAAGAGTTGATACTAGATGGTACAAAATAAATCTCCCTGCTGTTCTAGACTAGTTCCTTATGCTGATGGGGCAGAAGTGTACCCTGATGGAACACAGGCATTACTGCTGCCACCAGCCTCTTTTTGCTGGTCTGGAGGTGTAATTTCCAGGTGATTGAGCTAGCGTGCTATAAACAGAGGCGTAACCACAGCAGTGTGCCGAACTAGCCACTCCAGGTAGGTGTTTGAGATTTCAGAGGGAACTGTATTTGGGGCAGCTAATCAGTGCTGCCACTCCCGCTCTTGCAGCTACACTTCTATTTTCAATACACAAGCTCCACTGGAGCTAGTGCAGGTATATCTATCCAAGGTGGAAATTCCATTTCCAGTGTAGACATGCCCTCAGAATTCCTTGTTTTGGGGTGAAAGGTTAAAGCCTGCTGGATCTCCATAGAAACTCTGCTGGTCATTGAAAGGAAGTACTGGGAAGCACTTCCCAGCAGCTCTGTTCAAAGCCCTCTGCAGCTGGAGCAGCCCACTTTTCAGTCTGTGCTGATCTGGCATAAGGAAGTTGGAGCCTTTTCATGCCGCTGTTATCAATATGTCCCCTTTGTGGATTTTCTGCCACTAGGGACTCCTGCTATATTTATGCATGAGCCCTGAGAGAATCTAAACCTAGGAAACCATACAGTTCTGCTGAGTCATAGAGATAATGCCATTTAATAACTTTTTACTTCAAGTAAGACATTTGCTTAAAACACAATCAAAATTTACTTTTGGGTAAGTGCAAATAATACTAGAGACAAGTTTGCAGTGTGCCTGGAAACTGTCTGGAGAACAGCGGAGACTTCTCCTAAAGCAACATGAGCAATGACAGCTGTTCAGGATTGCTTAACAAGTCACTCACATTACTATTTGGAAAGATAAATAGACTAGTTGAAATCCCAGATTCAAGAGATATGATAGAGCTGCTGTTTGCAGTAAAAATGATTATGGTAAACTACTGGTAAACTCCAGTCTCATGCAAATTCTTTAAACTTTAAACATTGTGAAGTTTTAAAAGCTTAAGACTTTTGTCAATTTGAACCAACGCTTCCATATTATTTAAAAAACATATTTTTGGATTTTAAATATTTTATTTTCTGTTCTGGAAATGTCAAGCACCCTGAGAAGGGTCTCGCTCATAGACAGAAACAAAATAATAAGGCACAAAGCTGCAATGACTTATAGCACTGACTTTCGCCTAGTTTTGTGCTGCAGATATTTGACACACTTAACTCCTACTCTTTACTTGCTCATGCAGAACACTCCAGGGTGAAAACTCCATGTCCATTTACATGTCAGTATATCCTGATGCACTACAATCATTTTTATGTAGGAGAGATAGTCCTTATTTTTAACACAAATGAAAAAAAAAGTTTGTGGATTTGTACTGTTAGGTGTTTTGTAGAACATACTCTATGAGGTGGTAGAATCCTTAGGTGGTTCCAGTGAAGGCAGTAACAAAACTTGTACTTACTTCAATGGGGTCAGGATTTCACCTGTGATTACAAGCAATTTATGCTGTTTATGCAATTGATGCTCTGACCTTACTGAAACAAACTCTCATTGACCTCAATGGAATAAAACCTGACTAAGGAACTCAGCATTTGACCCATGGTGGAGAGAGACATATCCATGCAGAAAACAACTAATTACACCTTATTACAGGTTGTTGATATTGAACAGGGAAAACCCAGAATTCTCAAAAGTTGTCTTCTGACCTATACATTTGACTGGATACCCCACTGGGATTCATATGCAGCCTAGAATTGCACAGCAATCTCCTCAATACATCAGAACCCCCTCCAAAGTTCAGATTATGGGATTCTTTCAAAGTCTCCAAACCAAGCCAACCAGCAGCCTCTTCTACTGGCATCTTATCTCCTAGAAGTTTTCTCCCCACCCGAAACTACCTAAACATTTTGGTTGATTAAAGCATGAAGACTAAGGCCTGGTCTACGCTGACAATGTAGGGCGATGGAATGCAGCTTCCGTCGACCACATAAAGTATGCATTTGCACTAGCATGTCAGTTCCTATTACCTAAATCATGGTATAATTCGACTTAATAAAACCACCTCCACAAATGGTGTGCACTGAAGTTGAATTGTATGGGTCGAATCAGTGTCAGTGTAGGAAGAGCACAATGTAAATAGAATCATAGAATCATAGAATATTAGAGTTGGAAGGGACCTCAGGAGGTCATCTAGTCCAACCCCCTGCTCAAAGCAGGACTATCCTCAGCTAAATCATCCTGGCGAGGGTTTTGTCAAGCCTCAGCTTAAAAACCTCTAAAGATGGAGATGCCACCACCTCCCTAGGTAACCCATTCCAGTGCTTCACCACCCCCCTAGTGAAAAACTTTTTCCTAATGTCCAATCTATACCTCCCCCACTTCAACTTGAGACCGTTGCTCCTTGTTCTGTCATGTGCCACCACTGAAAATAGCCTAGTTCCATCCTCCCTGGAACCCCTTTTAGGTAGTTAAAGGCTGCTATCAAATCCCCCCTCATTCTTCTCTTCTGCAGACTAAACAGGCCTAGTTCTTTCAGCCTCTTCTCATAAGTCTTGTGCTCCAGCCCCCTAATCATTTTTGTTGCCCTCCGATGGACTCTCTCCAACTTCTCCACATCCTTTTTGTAGTGGGGGGCCCAAAACTGACATCATTGTGCTCTGGGAGCTATCCCCTAATGCTCTGTTGTGACTTTTCTGGACATTTGCACTCTGCTGCACCATGGCCATGTAAACAGGAAACAGCTTTTCCCCTAAAGCCCCAGGAAATTTTGAATTCCCATGTTAGCGTGGAGAGAACTTGCCAGCATAACTGATCCAAACACGCTCCATCCTGGAGCTGACCTAAGATCTTGGATTTCATTGGTTTGTGGGCGAAGAGTCTGTTCCGGCTCAGCTCTAAGCCTGCAAAAGAAATTTGGATATCTATGAGAAGATATCTCATAGATAAGGCATGTTGGACAAGTGGCACAACAGGGACGCGCAGCAGTGCCGTGTTAAGATCAAAGAGTTGAAGCAGGCGTATCAGAGAACTAGGAATGTTAACAATCACTGTGATTTTAGGAGGAGCTGCATGCGATTCTTGGCGGACACCCAACCACTGTGCTACCACACAGTGTAGATACCTTGGCAGAATCCAAGGCCAGGATGAATGAGGACAAGTCTGTGGACAAGGAGGAGGAGGATGAGGAGAACAGGGTGAAGGTAAGTGGGGTATCCCTTCTCCCTGAAAGCCAGAAGCTGTTTACTAAACAGGAGCAGCCCAGCCAGATGCAGGAAACCGTGACTTACCGTAATGTTGGGGAAGGCACATATAATGAGTATGCACTGCAAATTGCGTTTCTTTGGTTATATCCCCAGTCCAGAATCTTGTACCAGTGCAAAAAAGTGCCGTGTGTGGTGGTGGGGCTGTGCTTCCTCATAGTTGGCATGATTAAGCTTTGGTTTCAACCCAGAAAAGATTATTTAAATGCAGAGGGATGCTCCGAGAATCATTCATGGATATCTCCAGGAAATTTTCATGTAGATACTCTGCAATCCTTTGCATACGGTTACTTGGGCAGCCAGCTTTATTTCTTCCACCGCAATAGGACACTTTCTCCCACCACTCAGTTATTAATTGTGCAGGCATCTTTGCGGAACACAGTGTAACAGCATAAGGGTTAGGCCTGTAGCCAGATGCTTGCAGCAAATCCTCCCTTTCTGCCTGTGTGACCCTCATAAGACTGATATCACTCATGGTTACCTAGGGAAGAAGGAGCATGTTTACATTACCTGCCCAAGACCTTTTTTTTTTCTAGTGTGCGTTATTCCACAGCCAGGGACGGTTTCTTGGTTAAGCACACCACAAGTCCCTAAGTAGGACTTTGTTGGTATGGGCCTTGGGAATCCACAAATGGGTGCCCATTTTTTTCCTCCAGAGATGGTTAATCCCTACCCACCCCTCATCCTTTCCACTGCCTCTTAAAAGCCTGATTTATGGAGGACAATAGGAGCCCAAAATCCATGCTGCTCTGGGAAGCATGGACCTGTACAGCATGAGCACCAGGGATTTCCCTAAAATAGATATACTAGCCCCTTACTTACCATGGCTGGAACGGCACTCCGATCCCTGCAATAGTTAGACAATGGTATGCGGTTCTAGCCTTCCCTTGGGAATGTTCAGGGGAGTTATTTTTACATTGTAACATTGCTTTGCATCCATGGGATGAGTTAACAATGGGTACCTTGTGCTTTGCTTCCCTTACGGTGGACAACTCCTGTCCTGGAGAGCACCTGTTGCCAATAAGAAGGTGAAAAAAAACCTTGGGATGACACGTTCAGTGAGATAACGACGCCTCTGTGGCTGCTGACACAGAGCTAAGAGCATGGAGGATCTCATTATCAGACAAACTGAACTTTGACATGGACACCAGGAAGGCAGTACAGGAGTATGAGCGTTTAACACAAGAGGAGATGCTGTGTATAATGCTTGAACAGTCAGATATGTTGAGGTGTTTGGTTGAGCTTCAGGCAGCTCAGTGGCAGGAGAGACGCCCAATGGAGCACCTGCAAAACTCTGAGCTAATGCACTCTTTCTTAGCCCCCACGCCCAAGCAGTCTAGCAGGAAGCTGAGAAGAGTACAGTACATGCTCCATTCGTCGCCGGTTGAGGAGAGCAGACAGAGGCGACCACCCTTTTCAGGACTTGGAATGTGTGATTCTCTCCTGTGTGCATGGTCAAACTGGGCTCTGTAGACTCTCTTGGTGCCCAGACAATGCATGCAGAATGTTACATTATCTTCCTTTTCCCTCCTCTCTGAAGGATCACCAATAATTCAATTCAAACCTCCTCTAATTTCAATTTCTGGGGAAAACAGATCTATCTAATTGGATATTTGTCTCTTTGGTCTATTATTTTATGAGATCAGGTACCAAACAGCATTCAAATGACCTCCACTGTGCCATTCTTATTTTATATACATTTATTGTGCCATATTCTCAACATTAAACACTCCTAATTCTTTCCATCTTTCTGTTTTGGAATTCTTCCCCTTCATTCTTTATGTAAACTTTCTTCATACATTTGGTATTTGAACTAATGTTAAAGTGTCCTGATTAGAAGCTTTACAGATAACCTTGCTGAGTTTGAAAAATCCAGTCATTTTCAATCTGGCATGGGTACTGTTTTTCTGTGTCAATTATGGTTCATGCCAGCACACAATGAGAGGAATTGATGTATAGTTTTTGATGTTCCAACCAAGAAGTACTCAGGAGACCTGAAGATAATTTCAATAAAGACAATTATTGGAACCAGTCCCTGCAGCCATGCCTTGATTCAACAAAACATAGATTACATGCTTAATTTTAGCACATGAGTAATCCCTTCCCCATTCAGCGGAGTACTTAAGTAGGTGCTTAATTTTTGCATGTGTTTAAATCCCATCAACTTCAATGGTACTTTGGTAAACAGGGATCAGATTGCTCCATGCTTGAGTGTTTAGCTCTATGGAGGATCCACAGAGAAGCTTTCAAGATAGTAGGTAGGCCCGATCCTGCACTGTGATTGGGTGGGTGTGACCATGTAGGTCACAACGCCGTATTGGGGCCCAGTGTACAGAATCATTGTGTAATAACAAATACAGTCACACTTTATTTTATTACAGTGAAATTCTAATGGAGGTAATTTTATCAATGTTATACACTACCTTTGGACATTATTATTACCAGCACTTATACAATACTTTCAGTACTTAATAGTACAGTGGTTAAATATTATTATAATCTCTTTAATACAAATACATCAAAATACATCAGGAATGTGCTTCAAAACATTAATAAAAGGTGGGAGTGAACATACTGCTTATGAAAGGCAGGCACTAAAAGTATTAGACTTTGCCATTCATTATGTGGGCAAACACCCTGCATATTTATATCTATAAATCTCTGTCACCACTTCTAAGTCCTAGAATGCAACACTGTCCACAAACAGAATGTGGTTTTCAAGAATGTATTTGTTGCTTGAAATTCACTGACTCATAATTTCTTCACATAATTCTTTAACTGTTGCTGATTTTTCAGCAGTTCACTGTGAATATTAAAAACCCAGCTATTATGATTATATACACATAGTTCACACTATATGTTTCTGTAGCCTGAAATGAGGCATGTAACTTTTCTAATTAGATTTCCAGTGAGAACGCTTGCATTTAGCAATTCCGAATTTGATTTCCATGTTTACCCTTTGATATTGGCTTAAAATTAGTAGTTTCTATGACCATTCTACCCAGTAAACTTGTTCACTTGAATATTTCTGGGAAACAAACACAAAAGGGATGTGCCCACAGCCAAAGCCAATTTTATTTTAAAATTGGAACAATTATTCACAGAAAATATTGTGCAGTTTGTATCCAGTTCTATTTAAAATGCATTGACCTTACATTTACAGAATGTGGGATAATAGAAACTTAAGAAATGTCATAATGGCTCAGAACAATGGTCTGTCCAGTACAGTATCCTGTCTCTGAGAAGGTCTGGTCTCAGATGCTTCAAAAGAAGGTGTAAAGCTCCTCCCATCCCCCGGATCTATTCCACTGTACAATATCTATGAAGGGAGTTTCTTCCTGATTAAGTAGTTATTTTTTTACCTGTGTCCTGAAGCATGAAGGTTGATGTTCCTTATAATTTTTATTTCCATCTAAGGCTTCTATAGTGCCCAGTTTAAATTAACAATGGATGGGAGACAGCTTGCAGTAAGCTCCTAGTATATATGGAGGTGAATACAACATATGCTCTTCCTACTTACTATATGTTCATGCATGCTTTCTTTTATCCCTATGGGCTGCCAAATGCATATAGTAGATGAGAGAGTGCCAGTAAATTACCTCTTCATTGAGTTAATGATTGGGCAAACTGACCCCTCGCTGTTGCCAACTCAAGATTTTTCAGATTTAATCAATAATTATATATGCCGAACCTTAGCATACTGGCGTGGGGGAACACTTCACATCTATATATATTTCACAGAAAAATATGAACATACAGGTGACAGGTACCAATTACTGTATGTTAAAGGGGGCCTAATATATTTCATCATGAAAGAGCTCAGCATTTCACCAATGATACTCTTCACATTGGAAGACTGTGTCCATTTTAAGGCTGCAATTTAGGAGCCTGGTTTTGAAAATATAGCCTGAAATGTAACCACCTTGATTATAGTTTCCTACAGTTGCCTGCAATGGATCTAGTTTAGCTAGTTTAGCTTAATCTTGGTTTGCAAAGGCATATCCAAGTAGTACCTTGATTTTTCTCTGCTTGTATCCTACCTGTTAGCCTCTGCCGCCTTGTCTGTCTGTCCTGAGATTATTAGAGACTGACAGGGACTATTCCCTGTTTTTTGCACCTAAGATACTGTGGGCATTACCATAAACAAATGATCATAATAACCTGGCCATATGTTTTAATGAGGTCAATCAGCATCTGTAAGGCCAAATGTCTGATGTATTTTCTTTCACTACATTGAAATAATTGGGAAAACCAGTCTCATCCCCTGCGTCCACAGAATTTGTAACCTAATGAAGGGGTTACAACCTATATTATGCCATGTGGATGTTTACGTATACTAATGAGTTACAGCAAAAATGACTATGCAAAAGAGAGCAGAGAATAGAAAACCATTTCTTTCCTATTTTATTATTGGTTAAGGAGCATAGCAATGTGATCAGCAATCTTAATAAAGTATGTAAATGTTCAGAGTCCGCTATTCTTACTTCTGTAGTCTTATCATAACAACTATTTGATGGAAAGTGATAGGGATCAATTCCCTACGGAGAAAGCTCAGAATGACTTTTTGGTTCAAATATCCCCAAGACATTGTTAGTTCTGGCTTAATAACTGATGCAGTTTTTGCCTTCAGGTCATTGAAGTATCTACAACCTTGCTGACTTGTATTCTCTTTTATAATAATCCTAAAGATTTCAAGCTGTGCTTGTGATTATTTTAATATTGAACCAATGATGTTATCTGACATGTCCTTACTATTTATAGAATAGGAACTTTATATACATGTTCTGAAATTGCTACTTAAAAAAATAAAACCTGATTAGAACTGCAGTGTTGTACACTTCTTCTGTACTGTGTGTCCGCGAGAAGCAGGCACCCGGGATTTTGTCATAAGAATAAGTACAAATAAAAAAACATTAGCTAGATTGTGTTTTTCAAAATTCTGGAAATGAATGTCAAACAGGCAAACAGACATGCAAATATTACTGAGACAAAGTGTCTCCACTAAAAGGTTGAGCAACCAATGATTTATTAAAAGTGTATTTGACCTCAAAATGTGGTAGAAATGCTTTTATTTAGTTATTTCTTTTTTAAAATTTTTTTTGGCTAGGCCATTTTAGCAAATTTAGAATTTAGCAACAGCAGGATGGCCAAGACCCCCAAAAGTTTTGACTTCTGATTTTGGATGCCCAGTTTGACACACATAAAGGGCCAGTAATTTCAGAAAGTGCTGAGCACTGGCCCTCTGAAAATCAGACCGTTTAATGAGTCTCATGTTGGACATCGAAAATGTTAATATCCTGAATCTTTAGTCACGTCAGAAAATGTTGCCCATCGTTAATTTTGTAACAAATGTGCAGACACTGAGGATTTAACTTAGAGCTTGTCAAATATTTTTCATATTGTGAAAATTCCTGTTGAAATGTCAAATCTTGATTAAAAAATAGAGGTGGGGTGGGAGACAATTCTTTTAAACAAAACTTACCTGAAAATTTTCTCCTTATTTTTTTACTAACTCTAGATTTCTCTGCTGCCTCTGTGATCACAAAGATTCCAGACTCTTCTGTCCCAAAAGAACAGAGCTCAGCAGCTGAGTTAACAGAGGAAGTCCATTAGCTGTTAGCTGTTAGTAATACTAGGCTGGAGAATAGACTAAGTTCCTACCCCACTCTTGGTGCAGCACACACACACACTCAGACTGGACTAGTAACTAAAACTCATTGCCGCCTCCTCCCTGAATCCTGCAGCTTTGTGCGGAAACTGTATAGGAAGCAGACCTAGACTGCAGCCAGTAGGAGCAGAGGGTGCCAAACAGGGACCTTCTGCATTAAGAGGTCTCTACAGCTTTGGACATACTTTCTCTGTTCTGTGCTTGTTGGCTGTTTGCTTCATCCCTTCCCTTGCCTCACAATCTCTTCACCTGAGCTTCACTCCATACCTGCCCCTCTTACCCTCCTTGCCCTGTCCCTCTCACTCCCCTTCTCTTTGCTTTTAGCTGATCCCCTCCAACTAACCACCCTCCCAAAAAATCATGGAACTAACATGATGTTGGCCACTCTCACAGTGTGTGTGTTAGATCCCTTTCCCCCACTCCGTGTCTGTTTTCATTTAGGATTGCAGGGCATATGTAAGCTCTTCACTGTGTATTTATATAGTGCCTAGCACATTCTTAGTTAGTCCTTAGGCCCTACAGTAATAAACATGGTCACTACTACTGATAATACCTTATAAAAGCTCAGCTTGCTGAAACTGATTTGATTAGATATCTGAGGCCATGCTGGGATTCTAAAGTGTGTTAAACCCAGACATATGATCACTATAATCATATGGTCTCTGCTGTTTACTGTACATAATGGAGGAAACTCTCTCTTCATTGATGTCAATGGGAATTTTTCCATTGACTTTAGTGGAGCCAGGTTTTCACCCAGTGTTTTCCTTTTATTTTCACCACAGCCTCGCATTCTTTCCCCCTTATTTGTCTGCTTCGGTTAAGTGTTGCTTCTTTTCATAATCCTAGATGGTGATCTCTCTTGGGCAGAGACTGGGTGTTTTTATTAGTTTGTACTGTGGCTCCCACAATGGGGCCCTGCTCCTTGGCTAAAAATACTAGCCACTACTGTAATAAAAATTAATAATAACCAGAAACACTGATCATCAGCGTCAAATCCTCAAAAGTCATCAGCATTTGTGTCTTTCAGAAATCAGGAAATGTAGCGCCTCTACTGATATTAAAGTTGCATAGATTTTACGGCCATCATAGTCTGCTCTTCTCCTGTACATCACAAATCATAGAATTTCATCCAGTTACTTCTACATTTAGTCCAATAGATATGACTAAAGCATAGATGGAAAAGTCCTGTTAGGTGTCACTTAGCCATGTCCCTGCCAAAGCACTGACATCAGTTGGAGGATTGTCTGAATAAGGATGCTAGCAGTAGGCTGTCAGTAACCACAATATTCCCATACCTACCAATATACTTATTAAAGTTAGATGATGCCAATTTGCACTCCAGTTGCCAACACACGACAAAAATGTGTGCATTTTTATTCTTTTTTTTTTCTTTGAAAAGGGAAAATCTAGTTTTTCTTGAATTGCACCTTTAATAACTGTTATAGTTAATCATGACATATTTTTATTGTAGAGTCCATCTACTAGAAGTTGTAAATCCCCGTAGGGTACCTAGCTGCAAATTACCCATGTAAATTAATTACAAAAATATACCTAATATGAAAGCACTGAGTACAGAATATGAATTTAAAAAAAAATGTGGTGAGAGGAACTATCTCCTGTGAGATTTGCATAGAAATGGCCGAATTACTATATTTGGGAATAGAGCCCACTGTTTAAATTGGAATGACTTATTAATCACAGTTCTTAAAGATAATGAACACAGGAGGGGGTAAATCAGGAGATAAATAATACATACAATAGAAATGGCCTTGAGATGAGTACCTGTTCATTTTATAAATATTACAAGCCTCACACAAATCCCCAGGTAAGAACACAGTATTCAACATATTTAATGATGAGCAACAACAACAAAAAAAGGGCATTTTAATTTAATGTGGGAGTTAGCTCCAAGTCTATCTCAGCTATGCTGTTGAATGAATGTTTCAGCCATAATATTGTTATAGAATCAAATACAGTAGATTTTTTATCCTTCATTACTGGAAACTGATTCATGCAGTAATAGCTTTGCATCATATTATCAGAGATGAAATTATCTGACTTTGTGTGAATCATCAATATGATATTAAAGAAAGTACAGCCATGATTTTTGTACCATACCGCAATTTGATATAATTTGAGGTAATAATATCAAAGATATTACATTTACATCACCTGTAAAAAGTGTTTTTCCTTACTCTTCTTTAGAAAGCACTTTTATAGAGTGATTTAGATTCTTCTCTGCATTTCCTTTTCTAGTGTGGTTTAGCTGTTCTCACTAAAGCAAGATAATTTGCCTCGATAAAAGACTAGATGATCTAAGGGCCCCCAATTCAACAAGGTTCTTAAGCACATGCCTAACTATAAGCATGTGAATGGTCTCATTGAAGTCAGCGGGGCATGCACTCAAAGTTAATCATGTCCTTGGGTATCTTTCAGGCTCCTGACCTAAAAGAAATAAGAAAAAACACAAGGTACCTGTTTGGATAAAGGAGTGTGGGGACATTATTGTTTTTGAAGGAATGATTTCTGGCTGAGGTGTGTTTGACAGTGCAGAAAAATATGCTTGGTGGAGAAGAACCAGAAGACCTACAAACAGAGGGCATAAAATGAAAGATGACATGGGGCTGAGACAACAAGAAAGAACATAAAGGGAAAAATAAGAGAATATGATTGGGAGATGAACAAGGAAAAAATAGGGCGATACAAGATCAAACATGAAGATGGGATCAAATTATGTATAGCTCTGAAGGGACAAGAAACTTGAAGCTATTAAAGGAAAGGGCTGAAATTCTTCATTGAAGTCAATGTGGGTTTTGATCCAGGATTTCACTTAAGTAGTCAGAAAAAAAAAACCTGGGAAAGGGAAAGGAGAAGAAAAAGAAGATGATATGAGCAACAGTATTTCGAATGAACTGGTGCAGAGGATGCAGTGAAAGGCAGTGAGGCCAAAGGGAAAAAATCACAATTTCTCAGTTTTCACAGAGAAAATCCAGCTTCTGGAAGGTTAACAGGAAAACTAAATGCCTCTTCATCTAGGAATGATTGGTGGCACTGCAACATCTGAGAAGATAAAGAAGGCTCCAGGTCAGAAGAAACTGAGGAATCACTGCAAAGACAGGGTGCCTGGAAGCTGCCCAGGTAGCTAGACATCCAGAAGAAGAGGATCACAGAATATGAGTCTGGGAAACATCCCACAAGAGGGGCATCGTAGAAAGCAGTAAGGGATTGATACAAATTGGTCCAACTGCTTTATATGGGGTCCCTGCTTTAGAGCCCAGAGGAATGGGCAGGCCTGGGTTCCCCTAATAACCACAGCAGAGTAGTTATTAAAGCCTGTAGCAAAGGGCTCCAAACCCCAAGTGGCCAGAGACTGTCAACCCTTACCTAGGGTTATGGCCTTCTAACTCACTAGACTCTTTACTACCCTGTGAGGAGAGAGGCTGGAGGGCTGGAGTCATAGTGAGGAACTTCTAGACATGGGCCAGTAAGGTGATTGGCAAACAAAGGAGAAACTGAAGCAGACATGCCATGACATTTGCTCATCCATGATTTTAAAAAGAGGAATTATTTTGGAATTTCCCTAAATTTTATTAAAAGAGTTTAAAAAAATGAAATCTAAGGTTTTGTTTCATGCTGAATAAAATTTTTCATTTGACCTGAAATGATTTTTAAAAGAAATTATTTTTTTATTTAACTGAGAAATTCAATAAATTTCATTTTGGTTCCTTAGAACTATAAATTATTTCCCTTCTCTAGTACTGTACTGTATGTGAAAATTTGGAAGCAGATGAGGTTGGTAATAGAGAGTACAGAGGGTAGAGCATTGTAAGGTGACTATGAAAGATCTCTGGCACTGCTGACAAATAGAAGGAGAAGAGAGTATGAAGGAGATGATGAAATATTAGCAGAACAGTATATGAACCAGGAGAGCAACAAGCCTAGAATAGAGAGGAAGCAAGGTGGGAAGAGAATGATCCTTGGAATCCAAGGCAACAGCTAGATCAGAGGGGGAATTAACAAAGTGCCTTATGAATAGGGTTTGTGGGAAATCATTAATGACCTTTATGAAGGTAGCTCTGATAGAGTTAAAAAAATAGGCACCAGTAGAACTGGGAGAAAACAGAATATTTTTGCCAAAAAAGGGTCCCTTTTTTTAAATCAAAATTTGAATTTTTTCGACCAGCTTTAAAGAAGGCACAAAGGCGAGTTTGTAAGTAGACCAAAAGGAGCTGATGAAGTAAAGGTTAGGGAGGAAGGGTATCTGGTGTGAGAGAGTATCTGGCTAATTATGTTTAAAAAACACTTCCTTTTCCTTTCATATAGACTGAGATACGTAAGTTGTCCCAAGCCATGTGAAGTCAGGCTTGCTTGTAGTTCAGATTATCACCAGATGTGATTCCACACAAAAAGTGGTGCACTGTTACATTTCATCAGACTCTTACAGAAAGGATGCTAAAGCTCTAATAGAAAATAAAGGGAAATACACCCCATGCTCAAAAGCTGGCTTTTTCAAAACAAGATGACAAAAACAAACAAACAAACAACAACAAAACTAGCTCTCTGTTAAGCAGCTTTGTGTGCTGTCTGAACAAAATCAATTCAGGAAAGAACATTTCTGTCAAAAAGAAACCAATGCTAGGATAATGCTGAGTTTCCATGGATTAAGTCAGAAACTGTCCCAACATCTGTGAGGACAGGGTGCCAGCCAAGGCTGTAGTATAAAGAGTGGAACTGGATAAAGAAGATCAGGTTTCTGGAAGGATCTAGTTTAGCATGGTACTAAGGGCTCGGGAATTCAAGCAGGGACAAAGACGGTTTGCACGCAGGCTCTTGCGTCTCGGCATGTGATGCTGGCCATTTTGCATACTTAATAAAGATCTTTTTCCTACAGCTCTGCCTGCCTGCCCCTTCACTTTTTGCTCATGAAACAGCACCTAGCCCTGGCACATCCACCTACGATTTAGACACCGGTAGATGGCGGAAGATAAATCACTCATTCCAGAGGTGGGGTCAGCCTCCTTGAACCTTAAAGCTATGGCAGCGCTTGCCAGCCGAGCAGGGGAGGTAGTGATTCAGTACAAGCTACTTGCACCAGCCGAGTGTGAAGTGGCAGGGAGAGTGACCCTTCAGGAGTTGCTGCGTCATTGAGGTAGGGCTGCAAGAGAAGAGCTGCAGCTGCTCTGATAATCAGGTGAGAGAGGAGAATCATTTAAAAGGAGGCAACCAAAGGCAGAACAGCCAGACTGGGACATTTACAGCCTCCATATCCTCCTGACAGAACTAGAACATGACCTCTTGTTGATGTGATCCTGGGCACCTATGATAACATCCCATCAGGGCCGGAGAGGCTTAGCATGACTACGCAACACTCCAGGCATTGCAATCCCTTGCCGCTAATCTCATACAGATTGGATCCGCCTGAGGGGTGTTGGTAGGGAAAGTGGGGATGAAGCAGTAGAATGGGAGCAGCTTTCATAGCCCAGGAAGGAGTGAAATGGAAGGTACCTCTGCTCAGAGGGGGTTACTGTCCAGGGGAGGACGACTTGCCCAGAGCAAGGTGAGAGCTGGCAGGTGTGAGCATAGGGTGGGTAAAAAATGAGAGGTGCCCTCATTTATGTTCAGAGCAGGTTGTGCAGGTTCATCTTTACTGGTCATGTATTCAGACTAAACTCACTTTGTGGGAATTTTACCTTAGGAAAAGGCTACAGGACCTAGGCTGTGTAGACCATGGTACAGGCCCCTGGAGGCAGCAGCTCAGAAAGCAGCATGCCAGGGTCATCCCTCTCAGCAACGTGTCTCCTGTAGAGTCCCTGGCATGATTGGAAGCTGACATCCCTCGGTAGGAATCCAACTTGTAAGTCCAGGATCCAGGCTCGTGCAGGGAGGTGTAATTAATACCCCTCCTGAGTTAGGTTCAGTGAATGTGGCCCACAGTGCAGGGTTTTCTTTGCGAACAGTACATCACTCGCTTCGCATTCCCTTCCTCGCTCCTCTTACCCCATTTCTCAGATACTTCAAAATACAAAATAACAGAAACCTAACAGTTCTCTTTGCGTCTCAGTTCCTGTTTCGTTTCCTTCCTCCTCTCCCATTTATCTCTTTAATGCAGCCACTAATCTAGACCAAGACTTTGCCTCATGCACACCAGAAAATTATATCAGATTGTGAAAGAGATGGAGAAGCAGAGATATTGCTCCGAACATTACCTTTACTTCAGCAGCTTTGTTGACTCCCACTTACAATGGATGAAAATTCATGCCGTCTGGAAAGGCAATTTTCTTTTTAGTCTTGTCACTTGGTGACTGGTGGCCCAACATATATTAAGCCTAAAACCTACTACGCACACCAAATTGCCATGATGTTTTGAGAATGCTGATAAGCTGATAAACTGATAAGGATGCGGAAAAAGCCAGTCTGCAAAAAATACAAAATGCATACTGCCCTGTTATTTAGTTAGTAAGTGATTTTACAAGGAATGCACTAACCACAAGACCAATAGATTTAAGTTGACAAATTTAATGTATTTATTGGAAACTTATATCTATGTATAAATGGCATAAACAGTGACCCAGACACTGATCTTGCAGTTAGAAATTTATGACATATGATGGGAAGTTTGAAGCTCTGCTAATAAGGAAAAATTGGTATGTGAAAAGCAGAACCAGTGAAAAAGTAAACAACGTACCTATAATAAGGACTCATTGTAGGCAATGTATCAAACCAGGATGCACTGGGATCAGTCTGTCACCTTTGTCATCAGCTTCAAGGTTCAGTTCCAGAGACTGTGTGCCCACCCACATATAGTGTAATGAAAGTGCCTTTCTGTTATGTGCTGTACTAACAATTGATTAATAAATATGAATCAAGTTTCGGTACCTGAGGTGTCTCTCTTATTACTAAAGAGACTGAACCTACATTGGTAACACACTCTTCCTGTACATAACAAGCATACGTTGAAGAACAAGATTATCATTCAAATGACTCCAGCTGATGGGACTAAAAGGTTCCTTCCAGATTTGAAACAGTCATATTTGACATGTTTGCCATTTAAAGCCTTTCTTTTGTTGTATACCCCTGATTGCTTGTTTTTAGGATAGGAAAAAAACCCAGAACCAATCAAACAACATATACATCAGACACACATGACTATAAAAAGGGGAAAGTTGGTCATTTTAAAATAAACTAATTTCAAAGGGTGATAGAGTAAGTAGGAGGCAAATCCCATTGATTTTCAACAGGAATTGCTCCCTTGAGCCTCTTGAAAAAATAGCCATTTGGGGTCAGCTGATTCTCTGTGCTTTGGCCCTTTTTACACTGTTTTGGTAATGCAAAAGGCAAAGTAGTTACCATAAACCAGTAACTGAGGATTGTGCCTGTATGAAGCACATCTTTTCTATCCTGTGGAATAACAATAGAAAGACCAGATATCACCCTCATGTTCAGAATGGTTAAAATCTATTATAAAAATAGCATCTATAGAACAATTTTTTAAAGACAAGGGGGCACAATTTAATGAAATATGGCTGTTCTACCACAACTGTGTTCATCCAGATACAGGCCAACCTTCAAAGTCTTCTTGGTTCTGAACACCTGCCATGGTAAACCAACCCCTGAGACCAATAAACAAAAAAAATCTCAAAATACAAACAAGTTACCATAAATATTACTCCCATAAGCACAAATAACAAGAGTGCTATCTCCCAGAGATGATACAACACTACCGATAGATAAAGACTTACAATGGCTCTGAAATCTTGAATCATGTGGGATGCTGAACTTGACTTGTCACCTGAATTCTTATTCACAAAGGATCTGAATTTGCTCATATGTTCTGAATCAAATACATTGCCATCTTTGGGTTCAGGAAGGAATTGTGCCCAAAGTCAGATTGGCAGGGAATTGGTTGGGGTTTTTTTTTTGTTTGGGGGAGGTTTTTTTTGGTGGGGGGGAGGTTTGCCTTCTTGTGAAGCACAGGGTGCTGGTCTCTTGCTGGGTTCATCTGGGCATATCTCACCTAATCCATCCGAACCCTTAGACATTGATGTACCTCAATCCTTCCTCGTCCCTGCCTGTAGAACATAATAGCATAGGTTCTGGAGGACTGTAATACTTTATTCTAATCCAGGTTATTGGTCTCAATGCAGGGGTTAGCCAGTGTGGAGTTTGTGTGGTGTACTGAATACTATGTTAAAATTGTAAGATCTCACTGTAAATTTCAGAGGTGTCCTGGTCCCGCTTACAGGGTATTCGGCTGTTTAGCAAAGTGTGTGATCTGGGCATAGCAGCAGGCATGGAGGGAAAAATTAGGTGGGTTGATTTGTGCCTCTATGTTTTAGGGAGAAACCTGCTATGTTTCTTTCTCTGTTGGGGTTTTTGTGAATTATCATTCTGAATTCTCAGAAATAGAGTAGCATTACACTGCACACTTCCAGAACGAGTACACTGTGTTTTTTACCTAGCATACCGGTTTCACTACCATGAACATAACAGTCTGGTGCCCTGTCCTGTGCAGGAGATCAGACTAACTAACCTGGTGGTTCCTTCTGTGTGACTGTATGACCCAGTATGACGTATATGGAGTTCTTTCCATTGATATCAGTGGACCTCGAAACAGGCTAAAAGGACCCTAGACTGCTGTTGTTGAGTAATACTTTACTTTATAAGGTACTTTATTGCCACAGCCCTGATTCAGCCATGCAAAGGCTGACATGTGCTCTCCTGTTCACACCTTCTTAGGTTATACCTCCAGCAGTGTATGACTGATACTGCACTACTCACTCAATATTCCCTTTCTGAGACAGTAGGTAGGTAGGAGGCAGGAAAAGGACTGGTTCTGCCCACCCAATCTTGCTGGACAGAATAGCTCGGTGTAGCAAACACACAAGAAGGGAGTTGATCCATGAAAAATAATGAAATAATTTACTTCCTTCCAGAACCAGGAAGAAACTGGGAAAGGAAAAGTAACTCTTCAAGTCACAATTCACTCTCTGGTCCACTCCTGATGTGGTACTGCTATGTACTACCTCTTGCTCAGTTACAGTATAACCCACAGTAATCAAGGTGACACAGCTAAGTTCCAAATGTTTCTTAAGGCACAGTTAAAATATGGTTTTCAACCTGTGGTCCACGGAGTATGTCTAAGCTTTTCAAAGGGGTCTGCACCTCCATTTGAAATTTTTTTAGGGATCTGCAAATGAAAAAAGGTTGTAAACCACCGAGTCAAAAGAAAGAATGCCATAGACAGCACGATTCTCAGGAGCTGTCTGAGGGTCCAGTATGTCCACCGTACAAAACAAGTTTGCAGTTTCTGTTTTGTCACAAAACACAACCAGCCTTTCAACTTGATTTTATTTATTGGGAAGTCAGAAAAAGTGTAATAAAATTGGAGCTAGTGAGAAAAAGCTCCACTGGGGTGAAATTCTTATGTTTAAAAAGAGAAGGTGGAAATATGGAGAAGGAGCTAAAAGTATCGTGAAGTACCTCAAAAGATGGCTCACTTAGGGAGTAATCAGGGGCTCCGGGTAGAAGTGGAAATATGGCCAGCTTTTACCCAAAAAATTGAACAGTTTTGTAATGCAAAGACTAGTGGAGGAGGAAAAGCAGCAGCACATTGCGTGTATACTTAGGCTCCCGTACAGTGAATATGATGCTTATTGGCAGATATGTAAATTAGTGAAAACTTAGGGCCTGATCTTACCACCAGTGATTTTAGTTGCAAGCCATTATTTGTTCAGCATCAAAAGATTTCAGTGCTATCAATCTTCCTAGCAGCAGGGACTCCATTTTTGGATGACTCACAGTACAGGTCAGTGCATTTCATTTATACTGCATTTTATAAGACATTTGAAGCAAACAACTTGTAGTTCCTGAGAGGACATGCCATGGAATGGGATGTGCCACCTGACATCCTCGGTGTATGGTCTATACTCAGCCAGGGCATCCTTGGGGCTGGGTTAACCACTGTAGATATGTTATCAAAGAAAAACAGGGAGCAGCTGGTCATTTGATTGCATGTTGGAAGGGCCCATAAATCCAATACAGATACTGCTCAAATTTTAGATTACAAGATCTTTAGGACAGGGACTATAATTTTCTTCCATGTGTCTACATCTAACGTGATGGCCACTGGGGATTGCTCTATGGGTTTCCACAGCTGTATGCAGGAGCTGCTATAGTTTGAGCTCATGATAAACCCTTCCCCTTAACCCCCCAAAATAACTAAATCATATTTTCTTTTCATACTGGCTTAAGGACAAATAGTCAAAACCTTTTTATTTTTTTGGTGGTACGGGCTTTCCCAAAATGTCTTGTTTTGGGAGAAGTGAACTGTAATTTTTCAGCTTGCCAGTTGTCTGGCTGGAAGTGAAATGGACAAGAGCCTTCCTGACAGGCAAATAGGGAGCTCTCATTTCCATAGTTCCAAGAGATTTTTTTTTTTTTGGCAAAACTGAAAATTTCCTGTAGGAAATTTTGATTTTGTGTAAAGGGCATTTTTTTTTTTGTTGGAAAATCATTCAGATGGAAAATTGTTAACCAGCTCTAGTAATAACTCATATCGTCTGGACTGGGCACAGAGGGGGTCTTGTCACAGACCCTCATTAGTGGGTTATTTTAGCACAGTGAGGGCTTAATCTCTGATGGGGGGCCTCTAGGCACTATTGAAATATAAATAATAATATTCACTATCCTTATGGGGCTTGAAGAAGTGTTTGCTCTGCTATTTACCTTTTAACTTCACCATTTTAACGACAAATAGCTACTGTACGTGACACAACAGATGCATATAAGTCACTTGATTCCCAGCCAGCTGTGAGTCATTGTGAGAAAGTGAAGGTAGGCTTCACTGAGGTACCACTATGATTTAGACAAGCAGCATCCTTTTTGCTAGAGTGATCAGGAGTGCATCAGAGGAGCAACTAATGCACTACAGATGAAAGAGGAAAAACTCCCTAAAGGAAGAATTTCTGTGTAAGCAAGGTCTAAGGGTCTGAGTGGCCCACCCCTTGCTCAGCCAGCTGAAAGGGGAGGCACTTTGTTTGCCTGGGCTCTCTATCTGCATAAGCCTACCTAGGAGCAGAGCAGCATGATAGGAGATGGTCAGTTTTGGCTGGTATTGGGTTACAAATCACTGGAGTGTTAACTGCAGAGTCAATGAAATGTTGTCTCCCTATTGTATAAACAAATGGCAGCAAAATGGTGCTTACTCTGTTTTGATGAAAGATTCATCCTAATCTAAACAGAACTCAGCAAAGGAGGAGTTTGGATGCCAGAGACTATAAAATCAAGCAGGAAGGGCAGACTGGACCGGACCGAGGCTGTACAAGCTCTGACAAAGATTAACCTGCAGGCATGGCTTGACTATTGTCTCACACTGTTAACTGGTCAACGATTTGTTTTAGAATCTTTTGTTTTGTTTAAAATAAAGCAGAGACATTGCTCCTGTGCCAGTAGAAAGTTTTCCCATAAATGAAAGTCATGAAAGGAGCTGTGAAACCTTGAGAGATTGAAGGAAATCAGGAGAGGGGACTCAGTGAGGCCTAGAGGTGGCCTGAGGGGGGCAGGTGCAGCAGACAGGACCAGTCAAGCCTGTAACTGGCTGGTGATAGGAACCAGCAGAGAGGACTGGCAGGGCCCCACAACCAAGAGGTAAATAGTACAACTGTGACGGTCAATAGAGCAGGGGAAAGCAAGAAGGGAGAGGCGAAGAACATGCCCCTCATACTTTGGGATGGGGTGGGTTCGGCTCATTGTGTTCATGAATTCTGTTTGCACTGTTTTCCCAAATCAGTGCTGTGTTGCTGTCCTTCCTTTTATTAAAAGGTTTATTTTCTACACTCTGTGCTTGCAAGAGGGGAAGTATTGCCTTTTGGGGCGCCCAGGGAATAGTGTCTGAATTCCCAGATGACTGGGTAGGGGCTCAAGCCGATTTGGTGTTGTATCATTGACAGTAACCCCTAGATATAGAACCCAGCCATTTGCTGCTACCGGTTCTGCCTGGCAGACGGGTTACATCTATAAAAAGAATTTTGAGCCACTTAATGCAGCAGAGCCAGAGTGGATTCCCCAAAGGAAGAATTGTTGAAAAAGGAATTGTTGGGCCACCAGGCAATAGATTTTAAAGAAATGAGTTTTTTTCCTTGGGGGTCTGATCTCTATAAAAGAATGAGGAAAACCAACCATTTTGTATTTACTTATTATTTCCTTTTGGTACCCGCATGGTAAGAGCCTGTGTGGAGTAAGGGCCAAATTCTGCTAGATGTTGAGCACCCTGTAGTGCATAAATGTGTGCTTGACTTTAACCATACACACTGAACTATCCCACTGAACTAATCCCACTGAACTAATACAAATACAGGTTTCTTTGCATCAGGACAAGGGTGCTCAATCCCAAACTGAACAGAGACTGTTGGGTTTTGGCATCATTCAGTGTGGTTATTGATTAAGGAGGTGGGATAGGAATACTGTGGATGATCTTAGCGGAGACCAAATTAGGTTTTTATTTGCTCCTCATAAATTGAAATGCAGTGTATCATTGTGTTTTAGAGGAGAGCATTGTGTATGCATATTCACTCCAATCAAGTGTTCAATTCCATGTTTGGATTTTGATATTCTGCAAAATTTAGTTTATTTACACATGGGAAGCTGGTAAGATGGTGGGTTTGCCATTTGTTTTTGAGCATGTTAGGCCAGATTCTGATTTCATTTAAAGCCAGTACAACTCTTGATTTGCACTGAGTACAAATTTACACCAGCGTAAATAAGACCCACATCACTTTCTGTCTGTGTGGGATTTCCCAGTTCTGTTTGCAGGCTTGGGGGTTCTGAGGGAAGCCATGTGATCTAGGTCACCAGAATCAGTCTGGAAAGAGCAAGTCTAGAAGCAAGGTGAGTTGAGTTGTGCCTCACGGAGCAGCCTGCTTTGTTTTTCTCTGTTTTTGGGGTTCTTGTGTGTTATTTCTCTGAATTATAAGACATAGAGTAATGCTACATTGCAACTATCCAGCAAGATTGTTTATGTTTTTTATCTACCTTCTCTCTGTGTATACTCATATGAGTAGTTCCATACTGAAATCAATCTTGTGAGATTTGTAGTTCACTTTAGGACCACATGTAGCCCTATAATATGATCTCTTTAAGGTGCCGATCCTGCAAGCACTTATGCACATGAGCAATTTTACTCATGCTTACAGTCTGACTTCGTTCAGTGGAATACTCCCAAAGAATTCAATAGGAGTTGGATCAGAATCTGAATTGCAAGAATGGAAATCCAGAGTAAATTTGTGAACTTCATTTAGTTACGCCCAATTGTGACTGACAACAGAATATATGATGTGGTGTAAAAATGCTGCTATATGAAAACATGGGGAAAATTCTAATTCAGAAATACATATGGGACTCCCACTGATTTTTAAAATGATCCTTGCTTGCATGTCCCCAAATGCGGAATTCTCTCATGGAAAACAATTGAGAAAGAATGTGATGTGCTAGTGTAAAAACCAGAATAGCTCTGAATATTCAGTATAAGCAAGCAAGAGCACAATCCTACTCACAGTGAAATCACTGGGATTTTTTGTGGGATTAGGCTTTATTGCCAATGTTGGGGTAGGCGTAAAAAGATGTGTGGGAAGGAAAAACACGATGCACTAAGAGCTGGCTTGGTGATATTCTCAGTCTTAACTATAGGCATTGGTGAATGTTTTTTGCATACAAAGAATCTCTTCTCTGAAAGAATGTCAGCTTCTTTATCTGTTCTTGTTTCTTGATAAGTCTGAAAAGATACAAGAAGACTGAGCTGGAACAAATATCCTGCCCCTGGTTTAGTTATTCAGTATAGATCGATAGAAGATTGTAAATGGAGAACTGTTGGTGTCTATTAAATATACAGTGTGTTAAAAAGATTACAGCATCCCATTGCAATTACAATAAGAAAATAACCAGCGACAAATATATGCAGTTGCTTTTTAATATCTTACAAAACAGTCTCATTAAAACAATATTTAATTAAAATTCAGTAAGTCCACAATGACAAAACATTTTTTCATATTAAATTTAGATGATTATTTTTCCATGTTAGCTTTTTCCTAGCGAGGAATGTGATGTAATTAGATTGTTGCTCTCCTGTGTTTCCAGTGTGAAAGATTTCTTTCCCTTTTTAAAAAAGAGACTATTTGAAATGCTGCACTCCTATTATCTGGTTAGGAAAAGGTTTTTATCATGTGTTGATTATTCACAAGGATTCTTAAATAAATATATCTCCCTTTTAAAATCAAGTGTTACTGGATCTGGAGATATGCAGAACAGTTTGGGTACAACAACAAACATGGTATTCTAACTTTAAAGGTACAGAATTTTGCATCTCTTAGATCCATAAAATGATGAACCTACTATCCGTGGTTAACATTATTTTTATAAATTTGTTCCGATTTCATTGAATGTCAGGACCCCATTCTGAGAACACTTCACAAGTCACGTAGTAAGAGACCATTCCCATCCTGAAAAGCTATCATTTCGTTATGTTTGTACAGCACCCAGTATAATGGGGTACTGGCCCCATGATTGATAATACAAATATAATAATAATCATAAGTAATAATAATAAGTAATTAGGGACAACATACAAGTAGAAGATTGGGAACTTAAGTACAGTAGGCTAGACTGTGAACCCCTTAGTAGTAGTGGTCAGTTGATTGCAATGGGCTTACCTGTATGAGTAACTCCTACCATTGAGAGTAGGTGGTTCGTGATCTGGCTCAGAGACATTAAATGATTTATTCAACATTACACAGGTAGTCCACGGCAGATAGTCCTTCCTCCCAAATAGGATGGGAGGGAATACTGGAACAATGACTTTAATGTTATATTTTCCACCCTGCATGAACACATCTATTAAACTAGATAATAACTACACTCTACCAATATTTCTTTACAAATAAAAAAGAAATTAGGTTGTCTTTCTGAAATGTTAATTATTTTTATTATTTGCATTGCAATAGCATCTAGCGACCCCAAGTCCTCTGTGCCTAATCACTTACAAATATATAAAGCACCTGATTTGCAAAGCTTACATTCTAATTATAAAACAAGAGACATGAGATTGAAACAAAACACACCCAAGGGAGCACATGGTGGCAGTGATGCAATTCAGATCAGAATGATAAGCAGTGATCACGGCCCAGCAGCTGCAAAACCACTGAAAGCTAAGGAAACAACAGTATAGGTCAGCTACCTATAATTGAAGAACCACCAACAGGCACCCAAACTGCAGAGAGATTTTCACTTATAGGGGCTGGCCCCATATAGTATCATTGGCTTTTCATTTGCAGGTAGCCATTTTTGAGTTAATTTTTTTTGCTTATAATATAACTCAAATTTGAATTCTAGTGTCTGAAATCAAAGGTCAACTCTCCTCCCTGCTTCCCAAATCAGAACTTTTGAAAACTCCATGATCTGTCTGGGATAAATGAAGCTGCATGAGAAACTCCTGGAGAGGTCATAATGAGATTTTTGTGATTGAAAGGAAAAAGCTGGGATAAAATGACAGTCCATCATGTCTTCTGGAAGGTGGGCCCTATTGCTGACAGTCAGTGCAAATTTTAGTTGGGTTTTAATCTCTTTAGACTAACAAATAAAAAGATTGAAAAAGGCATAAGAAGAAGGTTTTGAACACTGTATTCTCTCACGTCACCAACATTTGAAAATAATTCCAGGGAAATAACTGTGTTGTGAGGAGACGTAGCCTCCCTCCAAGACAGACAGGGAAGGACACCCTCCACACAAGAAGCAGAGAGGTGGAGCACAGACAGGAACCGGAAGTATAAAGGGTGGGACATACAGCTCAGACAGGAAGCAGCTGCTGAAGGGGAAAGACGTCTCCAGCCTGCCACTGCAGAGAGGAGCTGGAGAGGAGCCTCGTTACCCCGAGGACTCTCCTGACTTGCCTGACCTGGTGGATGACCCAGCAATGACTTGGTGGGATTATCACCAGCAGTGTACCTCAGGGAAGGGGATATGACCTTTGGCTGCAGGTACATGGGTACAGGGATGGAGGAAGTAGCTCAGGGGTTGCCGAATTAGGTCTGGCTGGGCTCACACTCGAGCCTTTGTCAGTGAGTTTTGGCCAGAGCCCCAGTGCAGTAACAAACTACTCTGCCACCTGGGACACAGTGGAGTCTGGTGGGCCTGCGTCCCCCTCCCCGCTTCCCATACCACCCCTGTGGTGGTCCCCTCATCCCAGCCTGTAAAGCCTCCGAAGCCCATAGACTATTTGCACTGCCTGGGGCTAGAGCCAGCGTATTCACCCCGTCCCTCCTGGGAGCCAGGGCTAGAGACTGCTTGCATTGCCTGTCCCACCCTGCCTGAAGGCCTGGGCTATAGAGTGCTTGCTCGCCCTGATTGGGGTTATAAACTGCCTGCTTTGCCTGTGCCACCTGGCTTGAGGGCTTGGCCTATGGACACTGAAGAGCTAATCCCCTGTAACAACTTTGCCCCACAGGTGTTCAGTGAGGGGGCATGGCTCCCCTCTGAGACTACCAGGGAGGGACAAGCCACATCCTCTACACCCTGGTAATATGTGGGCTTGGAGGATCTGCAATGACAGATGGTGGTGTCTACCTTTGGATTAATTTTAGCTTGCTGCTTAATTATAATGTGGATTACAGTCATCAGTTACAAACATGTCACTAATAAAATACAGTACCATGAGAGTCATGCTTACTTTATTTTTATAGGGCATTTCTAGCTAGTCAGACTGTTTGTTTCACTGTTATAGATGGCTGACAAAACTATTCCAGAGCCAGGCATTGTGATACCCAGAGGAGGTTGGCACATACCCTTCAGGTTAGAAAAAGACTGACTACTAGGGGCCTGCTCAACCACAGTGTAAAGCCTTTCATAGACTCCATTGGCTTTTGAGAGCCAGAGAGTCAAACAGCCATCCTCAGAGCTAAGAGAGAGGACAGGAGTAGAAGAAAATAGTGCAGGGCATGCATCCATATTACTATGGAGCATGAGAAATGGAGGACAGCAGAACAAAAGCTCTAGGCTGTCAGTTAAAACAACTGACAGGAAGTGAGAGGAGAAATGATTAAAGATAGCAGGAAAGAGAGAAGGCAAAAATGTGGAGAATGGAGATGAATGAGAAATTACTTTTATTTCACTTTTCTTTTCATACAGAGGTCTATTCTACACCCCCTCCTCCACGTTTGTTTCCCATTGATGTTAACGGAAGTTTTGTGAACATTAGGGGAATGTCTATACAGCAATAGAAGCCCAGGGTTAGTAGAATTTGAGTTAGTAGACCCTGAGTTTGTTAACCTAGGGCTTGAGTGTCTCCATTCATTGTATCTCCAGGTTAGGAATTGTTGAATCCTGGGTCCCAACTTGGGGCTTCAGCATCTACAACCCAAGTCCAAAAACCCATATCCCAGACTTCCTATAGCCTTCCCAAAATGTGACCACTCTAGCCCTTTGTTTGTGGGGCAGTATGGAAAAACTTGACGGTCCACCAAACTTTACTGTCCAGAGGCCAAAGAAAGTTGTCCCATGGGATTATAGGATACTTTTGGCAGACTCCCAGAGCATGAGTTCACTGCGGCTGTGTCTACACTGCAAAGCAATAGAGCTTGATTCCAGGATCCCAGCTTGATTCAGGCTTGGACCCTCCACCACATGAGGTGCTGGAACCCTTGGTCCAAGTCTATTAGAATAATTAGCAAGGTTCATGTGTAGACAAAAGGCATTTGGGAGTCTGCCTGAGTTCAAACCCTGGGCTTGCATTGCAGTGTAACCATAAAACCAGAATCCCCTGTGTTACTCCCTATGCTACTCAGACCTCAAGTGAAAGAGATATCCAATCTAGAAAAGCAAATACAGACATCTGACAGCTAATGCACCCTAGAAGTAACTGAAATCCATTCCACCCTCCCTCCAAATAAAATTAGTTGTAACTGAACAAATGGGCAGACATCTATCTTAAAATGTCCTGATGAAACCATACTCTATACCCTTCTCAGTGTAATAATTTCCTACCCCCCCCCAAATTGTCAGTCTTTCCTACAGGTGATGCTGAGGTAAATAGCTGGATATAAATTCAGTAACTAAACTTTTTTTTCCTCTCTCTACATTTCTCTTCTCATTAGGCTAGGTTACTTAGGAAACCTATTACTATGATTCACAGCCTCTTTTTTCAGTGATGTATAGAAGATAATGGGCATTTTAACTGTAGTTTTCTTAGTCAGACCTCAGCTGACTAGTAGCATATTTTGAATTGTTCTCCAGTATAGCTACAATATTATGCACAAATATTACAGTTAAAGATGACCTGAAAACCAAATGTTTGCCCTCTACTGCTAAAATAGCATTTGTTATAGTGCTAAAAAATCAGGACATAATCAATAATGTGTATAGCTGCTGTTCATTTGAGCTATGTCACATTATTTCTCATAGTTCTGAATTGTCACTAGCATAGTCCTCAAAAGCTGACAAGTTTACTGCCCTGTTTTTTGTCTGAGCTGCATTTCTGCAGTCACAGACTAGTAAGCTTGAATGTTATGCCCCATTCAAGCCTGTGATGCTGTTCTCAGAAAATCTTCAATAAAATATTTTTCCCCCAAACTATACTGAAGCCTTTGTACCTTCAAAAAGAAAATCACGAATGTTAAACAGTGTTGTTGTAGCCATTTTGGTCCCAGGATATTAGAGAGACAAGGTGGGTGAGTGAATATCTTTTATTGGACTTGAAAGCTTGTCTCTCTCACTAACAGAAATTGGTCCAATAAAAGATACCTCACCCACCTAAATGAGAAATATGTTAATGTCATCCTCCTTAGATTCACCTTGTTACCCTAAGAAATCTCATCCATGCTAGTGATGGGCAGGTCTCAACAGTAAGGGTAGAACAGCAGAGACAAAATTGCCATATACATTTGATTAATTTATTTGATAAACATTACATACCCCCAGCTACAGAACTTGTCAAATACTGGGGAAAATAATAGTCAAATAAAATGAAAAACTGCAAAATTTGCCAAACACCTGGGAGGCAGGATAACAGATGAGATGGACCCTGCGTCTGATCCAGTGTGATGATTAAAAGGTTTGGGGTGAGAAGGGTTGTCCAATGGTTACTTCACAGAGGTTCCGTGATGGTAAACGTATTAAAACAAAGATTGTGAGGCATAAAGACGCTATGGTAATGGGGGTCATATAAATATCTAAGAGAGCGTTACTCATTCTGAAGTCTGGCTCAGAAAAATGAAAAGGCATAAAAAGATTTCTCTGCACTGGTTTCCTGCACCCTCAGCGGACTCTGCAGAGCTGTTCCACTTGCTCCAGTGCTGGGATGTGGATGAAGTATCATCTCTGAACCCCTTAATGTACTGATTGGGTGGCGCTGTAAGACATATTCTACAATTACAGGAATGGTGCTTAGCTTGTCCTCTCCTCTCAGTCTGCTTCCTTGGGTTGCTTCAGGAGCATCTAACAATGCTACATATACAAAATTCCTGGAAAAAGCCATGACTTAGCCCATGGAGAGTTTTTTGAACTAAGCAGCTATCACTTCTGAACTTTGGCCAGACTTATCTAAACCTTGGTCTACAAATTTTGGGGGAAATATTCAGAAAATCTACGTCTTCCTTATAAGATAGATAGATAGATATGCAATCCACACTTGCACCATGTGGCTATTAGTCCCCATCTAGTGGCTGGACCAAATAGAGTTTTTAAGAATTCTCTACAATCTTTAAGAAACTAACTGAGCTAAAAGATTTTAAATATCTACTGATTTATCTCTTTCTCATATGGATAGCCTAACTCTTTACTAAAAATAGGCCAGAGTGCTGAGCTCGTACTGAAACCTTGAGAACATTTACACATGGGAGTAGTCTCTTTGAAACTTATAGGGTCACTTGATGGAAATGGTGCCTTTGCCACAAGTCCCAGGTGTGTTGGCATTAGCATCTATGATAGGACAAGAACTATGGAGGTCTGCAGCTAGTACTGGATCCACAGCTGACAGTGGGTAGATGGTTTCATCTCTCATGGTGAAGTAAATAATGCTTCAAGTTTTGCTCTCATTCGTTTTTCTTTTTTCACTGCTTCCATATTGCTAATGAACTGTTTAAAGCCCTCTTTTAACAATAAAAAGCCGGGTGAATGATTTATCTTTTAAGGGGTTATATTGCCACACATTACTGTAATATCTGAGTAGCTTCCATCTAAGATTGATAGCATGAGTGAAGTCGCTAGTTGACTTCTGGGAATCTCTAGAACTTCTCCCTATTCAGGGTCAAAAGTTTGTTCCTAAACTATTGACAGCAAGCAATTTGTCAGATGTGGTTTGCCCACTTTTTGTTTGCAAATTTTCTGTGAGAAGACTGGATGTTATGAAGTTGTTGTTTAGAATTATTCAGTGAATGGTTTATGCCAACATATATGAAGCTATGGATTGCTCACAGACTACCCTCTGCAGTTAATGCTTGAGTATTTTCAATTTCCAAATCACTATTTTCATAATGTGATAGTTCATATAATTCACCTGGTGTTATTTTTGCTCCTCAATTGGATGACCCTCATAGGCATTCAGATCTTTTAAGATGGTTGATTAATAATTCTGGGGCAAATACATGTGAATACATCCTCTTATGAGTATTTGTGATGCTTTTTTCCATGAACTTTCTTGTGAATAAAAGTTTACTCATTCAAATGTTCGCTGAAAGTGAATGAAAGGAGGTCGAAATGCTATCGAAGGAAATTTATGAATTTCTATCAAGAGAATGCACATGAATCCTTTTTTGTGCTATTTGCTCAGCACTGTACAAGTATGTAACAAGTCAAGTTCCTTGAATTCATGGGTTTCACTGCTAAAACTTAACCCATTCCACTAAATATTCTATATAATTATATTTGGAATGAGTCCAAAGTAGTTTTGCAGGCCTTTCATTGTCTTTTAAGATGAGGTCCCAGAAGTTAACATGGCAAAGGTATGCTGACCTTCTGCTGACCGCAGAATGAAATGAATGCAGGTCATCAGAATGAAATGAATGAAATGAATGCAGAATGCTGACCGCAAATGAAAGATTAATGCACGCATTGTTGTATCCAGGTTAACTGATTCCTGAAGATTCATACCAGCGAACCCATAACAGAACTGCGATTCCTGAGAATTATACATAGGGTCACCAGATAACAAGAGTGAAAAATCAGAACAGGGGTGGAGGATAATAGGAGCCTATATAAGAAAAAGCTCCAAATATCAGGACTATTCCTATGAAATCGGGACATCTGGTCACCCTAACTAACCGAACCCTAAGCCTAATTATACAAAAGGTGCAAATACAGTTTGTCAAATATCTTGCTGGAAATTAATAATTAAAGCTCAAATACCCATCTTTTTTATTAAGAACCACAGTATGGATATGTGAAAAATATACAAAGATAGCCTTCCTGATATTTACCTACAATAACTTGTCCTCTTGTTGATGTCTTCATTCAATGATTTATTTCTGTCCTGAGTAGTACTTTATAGTTTCCTTACTGTTATTATTTTGTATTTATTGAGCATCATCTGTGTGGATGGTGCTATACAAATGTGAAGAACAGACAGGAACCTGATTCTTCTCTCACTTACACAAATGTACTGCCCTTGTCTTCAGTGGAGTTACTTCTGATTTGCACCAGTTTAAATTACACGTGAATGAGGTCCTTTGTCCCTTCCAAAAATGTTGCAATCTGGAGCATGATGCTTTATTCCTTGAAAATAAGCTTAGGTCTTTAGATTCCTTGAAGAAGACACTGTGTAGTCCTCTAATTTGTACAGACTTTCATTTGACTTTAATGGGGGGTTTGCGCTGGGCAGGGAATGCAGTAATAAGTTCAAAATCAGCTTTCAAATCCTCTGTTTACTGTTGTACACACATCAGTTGGCCCTTTTTTTCAGGTGGCTCAATGACTCAGTGCTGCAATTCCTTATTTGCTCTTCTTCTCAAGATTAAGGAGTGAAGTGTAAGGATGGAATATCTGGAAACTAGTTCACAGCCATTCTAGTTCTATGAGTCTTATTGTTTGCTAAAGTGGCATGACTTTACATAATGTGACATACGATAGAAAAAGTAATGTGACAGGGCATATCATACAGGCAAGGCTGCACATGAGATATATGATACATCTCATCCAAAACAAATAAATCTTTTAACAAAGATGGTACTTTAACAGGCTTTGTACTTCCCTCCCTACCCTTCACACCTTTGATTTGTAGGAGGGTGGATAAGAAGACTGAATCACTGTCATAGATAATAATATCCGTCCAATAAACTGATAAAACTTATCTTTACAATTAGAAGCATTTGATATAGAACTAAACATAAATATGCTAAACCATGCAGCCAGACAGGTGAGAAGAATTTTTTTTTCATTGGCTATTAAATGTAATGGAAACCCAAAAGCATCAAGTAATGATTTTGTTGCCCAATTATTTATAATATAATGGGACTTCACTAATTTGGGCTAATGTGACTGGAAGAGCAATTGCAAAGCATCGAATTTTGTTAATTAACAAGGAAGAGAGCACGTGCAATGAAGAAAAGCAAGACTAATGAATCACAAATTGTACTTTGTTAATACATTTTGTAGTTTAGTTTTATTCATAATTCATCATTGTGTATTTGCATATGTGCCATAGCACAATTTATACAAATAATAAAGACTAGTGTTGTGAGAATAAACTACAATGATCAGATGTTAAACGGTTGATGAAAGGGGAAATGAGTTCAACACATTTTGGTGAGACAGATAAAATGTGCATTTTAGTGAAGTTCTAATGTAATAATTTGAATTTATATAGAATCTTTCTTCTGAGGATCTCCAAGAGATTTCCAGTTATGAATTAATTAAACCTCATGCCATCTCCAGAAATGTATTATTTATACCTGATTTACAGATGAATGAATTGAGGTTCAAAGGTTAAATGATCTTCCTAATGTCATACAGAGTCAGTGACAGAGTGTGGCATGCTACTGTGGGGACTACTTCTCCATTTACATCTTGTTTACAGTGATGTAGCTACACTGGCTCGGTGGAGTCATGATTACCACCCATGTAAGTGAGATAAGAACCAACATTAAAAAAAAAAAACCTGGGAAAGATCTCTAGTAGAAGCTATTAAACAGTTAGGTCATCTGGAAGATTGTGAGATACAGTATACTTTTGCCATTCTAGTCTAGTTATTTGTCTGAAATGACCAGGTTTCCTCACTTGGAAGGCTATTCTAGTCTAAGGGTATCTTTGCTCTGCAGCTGGGAGCAAGCCCCCTAGTCTGGGTAGCATGCTAAAAATAGTTGTGTGGACATTATGACTCTTGCAGAGACTCAGGCTTGCCACCCAAGCTCAAGACTAGGGGGTCAATGGATAGAATGTCTCCACATTAGTCATCTTTTAGCCAGGATATACACATCTTCCATCAGAAATCAATTTCTCCACCTGCATAATTATTTTCATGGCCTTTTTTTTGCTTTTTCTCTAATTTATCAGTTTCTATATGATGCAAACACACCTGAAGTGAAAACTAGCAGTTTCTCACTGCTTTACTGAAAATATATTCTTAGGCTTCTGGATGGGGCATGGGAGTAAGAGGCAGGAAATCTGTGGTGTAATCCTAGCCCCATTGGAGTCAATGGCAAAACTCCCATTGATTTCAGAGGGGCAGGATTTCACCCCAGGCAGCTACTTCTGTCTCTGTTACTGGCCTACTGGGGATTTGAGCAAATCATTTCACTTTTCTATGCCTCAATTTCCCCAATCTGCCAAATGTAGATTATGGTCCTTACACACCTTTGTGAAGTTCTTTGTGAACTAAGAATGAAAGACGCAGCATTAAGTAGCTTTGTGTGCTAGTGCAGTATCGGTACATTTTAGTGCTGCTTAGTTTTCCCATTAGCAGAGTGGACAGGCTCAGATCAGAACTTGAGGAAGGTCTTGATAGGAGATAATATTTGGCATCACTGTACCAAGTGAGACATCAAGGGGACATCTGTGAGGTGCATGCAATACTTTGATTTAAAAATGCAAATCCATTTACCATGAAAAGATGCATTGAAAAACAGAACTTTTTACCAACCCATCCAGCTGAGGCAAAACATTTACAAAAGAGGAAGTTTGATTGATAATTCATAGTAGGAATGATAAGTTGTTTATTCTTAAATATATGTATTTCTGAGATAATTTTCATGGTCTAAGGGCCAAATCCTGAGTGGCATTGAACACCTGTAATCCCAGTGATCTGAAAGGAGGTGAAGGGCTCAGATTCAGTGCAGATTTTGCCCTACAAGGTCTCACTCTGGTTTTACAATCATAGAGTCATAGGACTGGAAGGGACCTTGAGATGTCTTCAAGTCTAGTTTAGTTTAGACTAAACATTACCTAAACCATCTCTGACAGGTGTGTGTCTAACCTGCTCTTAAACATTTTCCAACTATGGAGATTCCACAACCTCCGTAGGCAAATTATGCCAGGGCTTGAATATCCTGCCAGTTAGGAAGTTATTCCTAATGTCCAATTTAAACCTCCCTTTCTACAATTTAAGCCCATTGCTTCTTGTCCTAGCTTTAGAAATTAATGAGAGGATAGGACAAGTTACATAATAGTGTACCTATTGACTTACAGAGAGGTATTTGAGATTTAATGAGCTGGATGATCGCGTGCATTGCACCCTCATCAAGTTTCTGAATGACACCAAACTGAGGGGAGTGGTCGAAATGCAGGAGGGTAGACATAAGATACAGAGTGACCTAGGGAAATTGGAGGATTGGGCCAAAAAAAATCTGATGCAGTTCAACAAGGACAACTTCAAAGTCCTGCACTTAGGATGGAAAAATCCCATGCACTGCTACAAACTGGGAACTGACTGGATAATCAGCAGATCCGCAGAATAGACCTGGGAGTTATTATGGATAAGAAGCTGGATATGAGTCAACAGTATACCCTTGTTGCCAACAAGTCTAATGGCATATTGGGCTGCATTAGTAGGAACATTGCCAGTAGATTGCGAGAAGTGATTATTCCACTCTATTTGACACTGGTGAGGCCATCTGGAATACTGTGTCCAGTTTTGGACCCCCTACTACAGAAAGGATGTGAACAAATTGGACAGAGTCCAGCAGAGGGCAATGGAAATGATTCGGGGGCTGGAGCACATGACTTACAAGGATAAACTAAGCAAAGTCGATTTATTTAGTCTTCAGAAGAGAAGAGTGAAGGGAGATTTGATAGCTGCCTTCAACTACCTGAAGGGGGGTTCCAAAGAGGATGGAGCTAGGCTGTTCTCAGTGATGGTAGCCTCTAAGATTAGATCACTTGCCTGCACATATCTACTTTTCTTTATAAATGTAAGTATTTGTTTTCTTACAATAGAGTCATAGATTCGTGTTAAAGTATTATAGCTGTAACACAAGATATCTACAGGCCATATCCTGTATGAAAAGCTAAGGCTGTTTGTATACATATGTTTGGAACCTTTGGCCCAGATAAGTAATGACATATATGGTTATAACCTTTAACCTAGATAAGTCAGGCGGCATCAAAACAGGAGGGCTGTCTCAGTTTGTGTCCCAAGTAAACTTCATAGTTACACCACAAAACACACAGAAATGGCCAGAAATAACAAAGGTGAGATGAGCGAAACATCTGGAAAGAACATGGATATGTCATTAATATGCACAAACCAGATAGCATATAGAATAAGTGTACCCTAATAATTTGTGGGTGAAGAAGCCAAGTTTAGACTTAGAAGGAGGACTCATATTGTTCAGGGTATAAAAGGGGCAACCCACATTAATTGGAGTGTGCTTGTGTTGGTGCTTGTTGGTTGGTGCTTGTGCTTGTGCTTCTCTTCTAATAAGAATTGGACTAATAGAATATTTACCAATAGGATAGATATCTTTACTGTTAGGATCCTTTGTTCTTAGTTGGTACTTAGTATCAACTAAGACTACTAAGACTACTAAGTAGTCTTTATATTAGCCTTATAGCTCTTAGCTCTCTAGCACCATCTAGCTCTCCACCTCTCACTTGAGAACTGAGGAGCCTGGACATCTTCCTACCAGGTCGTCGGGGAAAGGTGGGATTATATTAAACCGAAGTGTACAGCGTATACATATCACAAGTGTATTTAGGACAAGACTGTAATTTTAATCATTATCCATTTGATTATTCATTTGTCTATCAATCTCAATAGAAGTCTTTAAAATTATACATATTCTGCTATCAATGTGAGTGTTCCTGTCGTACACCCTGTGAGTCCTTGTAGAACTCTGTGTAGCCTGATTATGGGATTAGAACCTCATTATCTTCTGATCAGATCCATTGGCGAGTCTATAACCCTACTCAGTTGCTAAACACCCAGAATCAGGCAATGTGGATGACAGAACAAGGAGAAATGGTCTCAAGTTGCAACGGGGGAGATCTAGGTTTTATATTAGGAAAAGCTTTTTCAATAGGAGATGGTGAAGCAGTAGAATGAGGTACCGAGGGAGGTGGCGGAATCTACATCCTAAGGGGGTTTTAAGGCCTGGCTTGAGAAAGCCTTGACTGGGATGATTTAATTGGGATTGGTCTTACTGAGGGTTGCAAGGAGTTGGACTACATGACCTCCTGAGGTCCCTTTCATCTGTAATCTTCTATGATTCTAATATGAGAGAATTAGGCACTTGATCTGCAATCCCCAAATTAATTTCTACCCTCATTGCCGTTTTGCTCTTCAGTATAGCTAATCCAGGAATCACCCACGCAGGCACTAAACTGAATTGGTTTTTGGAAATTAATCCCTTTTCTTTTAGGACTCAAAAGATCATATAGTTACCATGCACATTCAGGTTTTCTAGTGTGTTCTAGCTTGCTTTCCCATATAATCATAAAGTTATGTTTTTGCAAATGTTTAGTACATTGCCTAGGTAACCAATAACCATTATCTTTATCACAGGTACACAGCAGAAGGTTAATTCTCCCTTTGTGACCATAAAGGACTGCAAATATTATTATTATTTCTACTGAGCAAGTGCCTAAGGACCCCAAACAGAGATCAGGGATCCATTGTACTGGACACCATTCAGCAAATGGATCAAAGACAATCCCTGCTTCAACAGCTCACAATCTAAGTGTTAAGCTTTGTCTACACAATCTAAGTGTTAAGTCTTGTCTACAATATTCCAACCACCAATGGCCAGTGACAGAGACAATAGTGTGACTGTTTAGGCAAACTGTAATTTGCTCTGTTTCATCTTACACTGGCTTTAAAGTTGGAGTAAATTGCACCATGTAACAAGGCGCTGTGGCCTTCCCTGGAGCCTGGGCCCGAGGAAGGCTCACTCTGTCCCCACTGGACAGAACTCGGCCCTGCAGGCCCTGCCACCTGGAAGCAGAGGGGTGGAGCCAAAGCCAGGGGAGGAAGTATAAAAGACAGGCCCAGCAGCTCGGTCTGGGAGCAGCTGCTGCTGGAGGCAGATATGTCTCCCTGGAGGCAGCGATCTAGGCCTGACCCAGGCCCTGAAACTGTTTGGCGCAGCTGTCCCGCCCCTGCAGGACTTGCCTGACTTGTCAGGCCCGAGTGACTGGAGGGGGCTGCCCAAACCTAGTGAGTGGAACAGGCTGCCAGGCCCAAGTGACGGGGCGGGCCTGTCAGACCCTAGTAGCTGGGCGCAGATACCGACACCAGCTAGGTGGGAGAAACCGCTGTAGGCTGGCTCAGACCTGGAGGGAAACCCACCAATGTTAATTGACCCCGGTGGGCCGGAGGAACCCCAGGAGCCCTGTGACCTGGAGGAGCTACCTTTGGCAGATGACCTTCAGGAGTTCCCAGACCTACTGCCAGCCGAATGAGAAGGGTTTGATAGATGCCTGCTCACCGTCTTCCCCCGCAACCTAGAGGGCCTGACGTGGCTGCAGGTGCCCTGGGATTGGGTGGGAGGAAGTGGCCCAGGGAAAGCCATAGCCAGTGGCTGAGTCAGGAGCAGAACCCCCATCAGTGTGTTGCAGCTGGAGCCCCGCTGACGCAGTGGCAAACCACTTGGCCACTGATAGGGCCTGGGCCGGGATGCAGTGGAGTCGGGTGGGCCTGCGTCCCCCTCCCCTAACCACCCAGGGAGTGCTGGCTGTCCTCTGAATTCCTGACCGGAGAACACCGAGCTTGTCAGCCCCGCCAGACTGTAAGGCCAGGGGCTATAGAAATTGCTTCACCTGCCCTGCCCTGTTTGAGGGCCGAGGTCATTAGCCTGCCTGTTGGGAGGCCGGGGCCATTAACTGCTCCCTCTGCCTCGCCCTGTTTGAGAGTCGGGGCCAGTGGACCTTAGTACTTTCCAGCCCTGCTTGAGAGCCGGGGGCTACAGATTGCATGTTGGAGGGCTGGGGGGCATCAGACTGCATACCAGCCCCACCTATTGGAAGGCCGGGAGCTATAGACTGCTTCTCCTGCCAGCTATAGACTGCTTCTCCTGCCAGCCCTGTATTGCCCTGTATTGCCCTGTATTGCCAGTCCTGTATTGCCAGCCCACCCCGCCTGCTGGAAGACCAAGAAGCCGCCGACCCATTACCAGCCCTGCGCAACATGAGGGACAGGGGCTATAGACTGCCAAGGAAGCCCCTCCCCCCCCAGGGGCCAAGGCTAAAGACTCATAACCTAGAAGTTTATTCCTCTCAACAAGGGCACTGTGGCCCTCCTCAGAGCCTAGGCCTGAGGAAGGGTCGTGACGCCACTGGCTGGACTGCTCCACCAGCCTACACACCAGTATAAAAGATAGTTTACTTTTGTCTGCAATAGGGGTTTGTACTGATGCAGATAAACAGATAGCTGGAAGCTAGCTAAATTTCCAATGTAGATAAGGCTTTTGACAATAGGCAACATGTGATTAAATGGAAAGATAAGAGAATGGAGGAAGAGGCCAAATTAATAGTAGGGAAAGCTACATTTGCATAAATTAATAATGACAATGGTCTCAATTGTCAAAGCTGGTGACCTCAAAACAATGGTGTAATAAATCCAGTGGCTCCTATACTTTATCATCTCTGTTTCCAGTTCAGATAAATCAGGAATTCTTGTCCCTTCTTCACAATTCCTGTGATAATGAAGTGAACATGTTGATTTTAACTACCAAGGTACAGATTATACATAATTTTCTTATCAAGGATACCATTTAATTAACAAGAACTGTAACATATTTTTATGGCTTATCTTCTGAATGTAAATGTAATGTATGTAAACAGTCAGTGAATAAAGTTTTTGAGCACCATTTTTTCCTGATTTATGGATGGACTTTCTGATGCTTTTGCTTGTGGTTTATTTTTTTTTTAAATAATCCAGCCGTTATTTTATATATATCAGTGGTCATTTAACCATGAAAGGTTTTTAGCTCAGAGCAATGATTCTGTGCTTTTGTTTTTCTTAATTCATCTGACAATTAACATTCTCAAAAAGAGCTGATTCTTTCTTTGCAAAATTTTCACAGCTGAATCAAGAAAATGTAGTAGACTGAAATTTCAAGTAAGGAGCTTTAACTTTGGAAAATGCCCACATGGAGCTGAGCTCCAGGTCACGGGGAGTAAGGGCAAGGAAGGTTATACAGTCCCCCTCTGTAAGATACCTTCCTGCACTTGCACATTGGAGTCTTATCTGCTCCAGTGTCAGGGGACCCTCTGCAGTTCCAGAGGCAGGATTAATTCCTTTTGCCAAATTTCCCCTAAAGTATTTTTACTTTGCTGTTAAGGGAATATGCCTTGGAGAATGGGATTGCTATTTCCACCACCCATGAAAAGAGTCCTTTGCATCCCACATATGCAGTGGTTGTGTCTAAAGAGCTTCCACAAACTCCCAGGAAAGGAGGAAAACACTCCATTGAACCTGATCCACTTCTTCTCTGAGTTTGTCTTTCTAACCCTTACCATTGTCTTTTGATCCCTACCGTGCCATACATCAGAGGGGAGCACTTGTCTAAATTCATTTGGGTTTAAAATCTCCACCTCCAAAAATATATTCCACCTCAAGGTCTCATTTCACCACCATTTTATTTTTATTTGCAGATTCTCTTCTTTTGCATTTTGATTATTCTTTGCCACTCTTTCTCATTACAGCAGCCTTCTCTCAGTACCGACCATGTGCAATATGGCACTTCTCCCTCCTAGTTTGCGCTCCTCTTTATTTCTGAAATGATCAACCATTCCTTTCTCAGTCCATTTCCTCAGAAATGGTCAAACCTAGATGGCTCTGAGGCTTGAGTCTGATTCACATATTTGATCCAAAATTCACAGAATTATCTCTTGGTGCTTCAAACCTGGCTGAGAATCTCATCAGTCTAAGCATTCTTTCAGGCTTCTCAGACTGTGAATGCCATGAGAATAGCTTCTTTTGTGTCATGTTGCTACAATGCTGCCCTGGGTCCCAGCTGGAACTTAGAAGTGTAGAGATTTTCAGGAATGAAAGATAAAACCTCTATGAATTTTTTTGGACCTCACAGGCTCAGCTTGGCTTTGGTTGGAATTTGGGGTATTTTTTTATCCAGACCCAAACTTACTTTTTCTCCATTAATCTGGTGCTTCTCTCTCTCTCCCAGAGCTTTCAAGATTCCCTATTTGACATCATTTCATGAATTGTTGCTTTGCAGACATCAGTTTTCTGACAGAGGACTGGGTGGAATTTCAGAGTCCATCAGTAGTTATTCTCAAACAGATTATGGGGTAGTGGTTGAACAAAATAAAACTTCTTTTGGCCCAGCCTTCTTCCTCTTTCTAACCAGTTGTTGACTTTTTACAAAGTATCAGCTTTTTGCTTTAGCTACAAGCTTCCTAGCAATAATTTTTACACACTCCCATCTTTCCACACCTCTGCTTTCATCTCTTCAGTATATTGACTCCACATCCTAATTAATTTTGTTGTATTTTTGCCAGAGGCCTTTCACAAAAATAGCTTATATGAAATCCCAAATGTGAGTTTCTATTCCTAGCATGAACTGTGCTGTATCTGCCAGCCTGAATAGGAGTATTTTAGCAACCAGCCAGGTGTCCACGCCACGGCTAATTATTGGGATGGACTACCAATTATTTTGCTGCTTTTAGCCATTTTCAGGCCTTCTCAGGAACTTACCATAACGAAGCAAACTGGGAAGTGGGGGGTAGACAGTGAACACGTGACATGAGCCTGGCTTTATGTGTTCTCTCTCTGGTTATGCTGGGGCGAATGTCTGTGAAACACATGAAGTCTGAATATATTTTAAAATTGTTGGTATGGGGAAATTTAGGTATCAGACTAACAGCTTAAGCCTGCTTGCTTAACAATATTTTTTTTAGTGAGATGTCTCTGTAACTCCTGCTTCTGCTCTGTGATTGATTTGTTTGGTCAGCTATGTAACTTCTTTTGATTGACATGTCTCTGTAATTTTAAGTTAACAGTACTTGGTTTTGTCTTCTCTGTCAGCCATATAGCGGGCAGAGTAACTATGTTTCCTTTGGTTTATTTCCTGCTACCAACTCGCAATACTAAAAGTTACTGGGTTGAAGAACTGTGGGTAACACGCCTTTAAAAAAACCAGTCTTCTCACATATGAAGCATCAGCTATGGTTAAATTATATATAATAATTGTATAATAAAATAATATATATAAATTTAATCAGAGTGTACCTTTATATGTATTCACACACATTTTTTCTTAATAAATGTATTTATTTTCTTTAAATGGAGTGATGGAGAGGATTTTACTTTCCTTGACTTTCCACAGAGGTAAGGAACCTCCAGATTCCCCTCAAAGTGTTTTTTCCAGCATTGACCTTGACCAGTTGCAGTTCTGATAGATGCTTTCTCATTCCCAAGTGTGCATAATGGTGATTTTATGTCAATATCTGCTTCATATAAATTTTTTCAACCATTTATTTTTATGGTAAGATCATTATTAGAGTCAGAATCTTCTTCCTGAATGTCTCCCTAACCTTTCCCAGATGAGGTTCTAGATGAAGCTAGCACTGGCCCCATGGGTCATTTCAAGCAACCTTCATATAGCACCTGCATGTACTGTTGTATAAAATCCAAAAGACATTGTGTCTATTGTTCAACTTCAGTCCCAGTGTAGAACTGTAGTCCACAAGCATAGTGAAAAGAAGGGTGGCTATAGAACCCTGGATAAATGACTGGATCATCACAGAGCAGCTGTAGAGGCAAGTGAGACTAAACAGTGGAGACTTTATTGATAATTTCAGACTGGCCTTGGAATGTGATAGGAAGAGAGGAAGGTAGCCTGATATTTTACTGTGGCCTACTTTTTGTGCATCCATCCTTTCCATCTACATTAAAATAGCCCTGATCCTGCAATGAGCCTGGTGCAGGCACTGGGCTCCATCCACACAGAGTTCAACACAGGATCAAAGCTTATGCTTGGACTATTGTATATAGGGCCCTACGCAAAGCACAGTGAAGTCAATGGAAGGACTCGCATTGAATTCATTGGCTTTTGGATCAGCCCTATCATATTCCCAAATGCTCTATTGAGATTGCCCGTTCTAGAATAATCATTTTGGATATTATAAATGCTTCTTTGTGATCCCTATGTCAATTCTATGGCCTTTGAAGCAATTTCTCATTTTAAACACAGACCTCACTGCTACAGAATCAGCATCACTTATAGTAACACAGAGAATATTTTAGCAGTTATGCCATTTAATTAATATCTTTTTTATTTTAATCCAAATTGTAGAGGAAATTATCGCTCAATTTCAAGACTGCTTGACAAAATCTAATTTTTGTTAAAAATTGCAGCCAGGCTTTAATCTGCAGAATATTTCCCATTAAAAAGCTGCCTAAGTGGAGATTCTGACAAATGTATACTAATATAAATCAAGACTAACTCAGCTGAACTCAGTTGTGTAATTGAGAGAAGCAACTTGCTCAGGTCCTTTGTCTACTTTGGCTTATATAGACCACATCCCACCCAACAAACTCACACACTTCCCTTTCAGTCACAGTTGTTACTGATGATTTTGAAATCATTGCATGTTACCGTAGGAGCCTTGAGGCATGTCACAGGGATCTTTCTATTCTTTCTCAATAATATGCTGCCGTGTGTGTGTCTGTTTGTGTATTTATAGGTGTGGCTGGTAGCACTACAGTTTGCCCTATGCTTTTCATTATAAGACCTTGTTTTCAGCTGCTTATACCTTTGCCAAACTTTAACAGTTTGGATTGAAATTTTCGATGCTGGATGTTGCAGTGAAAATCTGACCAAATCTGGCCAAGTTATACATTTCCCTGAATGCCATGGGCTATGCCAAATCCAGAACTTGGCACCTGACTGTGCTCTCAATGACCCTGCTGTTGGGCACATGCAGCCTGCAGGAGGAACCTGCCTGTTGCAAAGGCAGAGGTGTCCAGACTTGGACCTGGTGGAAGATGGGCAGGGGGAGTAAACTGTGGGAAATTGATGGGGAGCGGTAGAAACTGGGGATGGACCCTGACATTTGGAAGAGAGACGCAGAGAGTATCAGAGAAGGAAACTGGCCCTGAGAGTGAAGACAAAAACCGAGACTAGCTGAGTGACATACTGGAACTGGTTGGGCAAGGAGACTGGGACTGAGAACCAGTGTGAAAGGGGGAAGTAGGTGGGAGGAGGGAGAGGGATTGAAAAGAAGCTAGTGTGAGGGGAGAGAACTGGCACTGGCTAGGCAGAGATTCTTTAATGATGGGCAACAATGCAAAACCTTATAAAAGACACATTTAATAAGGCTTCTACTACATATTACAGTTCTGCTGTAGTAAGTTTCCACTCAGCATGAGGAAGGGTACACAATAGATGCTAAGTTTAAAAAAAATTAAAGTAATACGTTACAGACCAGACGTGATAAGTTTTACCATTTTAATTATGCTTTATCCTTTGTTTTCTGGTTTGATATATAGGCTGAAATTCTCTTTGTCAGGTCTGTAATGTTATAACTAGGGAGTGGACAAAATCCATAAATACAGTGTTAATCTTTTACAATTGATATCAGATCCATAGTTCTAATATAGTTTTCTGTAAAAAATACTCAAATATCATATCACAGGGAATAAACGTGTGTGTCTGTGTGTTTACTGCTCTCATTGCATCTTTTGTTTATCAGGAGGGACATCAGAACATTTTTATTATGTTCTCATACAGAAGGTTGTTGAAAGAGACTGAATGGTGAAGGGGAAAGAGATTACGAGAAGGATTATAAAAGACTTAGAAATAAGCTTCCTGTTTCACTGAAACAGATGCCTACGTTGTTTGGCTTTAAACCCTTATCTTAAGAACCCTTGTCAGTGTAAAATGAACCGATGTGGTGGTGATTCAGTGCTGTCGTGTGTGCTCTTTCTTTGCTTGAGTACTCTGAAGTCATTGTTTTGTGTCCTGCTTAGGACTGGGTGACTGAGTGAGGACGGATGTCTTATTGGAATCCTAGTGCAAATGTTGAGATGTCTCTACATTAATGAGCAATGCTTTTAAAATAGAGAAGTTGAGAGGAGAGAAAATTGAGACGTTGGAAATACAAGTTAGGTCAGTGAATATAAAACAGGATAACAGAAGGTGGAAGAAACAAATGGTAATGTGATGAATGGAATATGAACAGATTATAAAAACTAGTACTTAGAGTTAGACCAGGAAGCCTAGGAACTGCAGAGGGTAATTTCATGCTGAGATATTGTAATGCTGCTAATTTCTGTTGATTTGCCTACACATGCTTGATGCATCTTCACAGCTCTGCTCAAGCTATGACACTTTCCAATGCTGCTTGAACTCCCTATCCTCAAATCAGAGTCACATCAATAAATTAGTTTAGCTGTCATTCGCATTTCACTTCCCGAGGCACCCTTTGTTGAACTTGAGTAATTATGAGGATAAGGGATTATTTACACACTCTAGATCCAGGTAGAGATCAGGCTCCTCAAGTGTTCTTGTTTTGGTCTGCAAATTCATTGCCTTTTGTGACCTGCATTAACCCAAGCACTGATTAACAGTTTAGTTATTAACCTATTATATAACACAGATAATATCTGCCTGGATAGTATCTAAAACCATCAGTCTCATTTAACATGCTATTATTCTTTTCTTTAGCAATGTGTTAAAGATGTTTACAGGATTAAAACCAAAATTCTTAATAGATTTCTCTGCCATGAAATACGTTCGGTGTCCAGGAAGAGCCTGATTCAATGCCTATTGAAATTAATAGAAAGACTCTTATAAACTAAACATTTATTTCCAGTTTACAAAAAAGACATTTTTTTGTTTTTGAGTTCAATTTGATAGAATTATTATGGTCGTGCCCAATAGCTCCCTAGAGGACAGAGGCTCCATTGCGCCAGGCACTGTACAGATAAATGCAGTGAAAGACAATCCCTGTCCCAAAGATCTTATGGTCCAGTTTGCTCATTCATAATTGAACAAAACACTTGAAGGTGTATTGTATTACAGTGAATGATCCTGTATGGGCAGTAGTTTGTTTGAGTTGATCCAATATTTCTTGTTTGTTTTCTAGTATCTATTAAATATAGTGGAGAAAATCAAGCAAGTTTTGAACCATCCATGGTTTGTTCCTAGTTTATTATTATTATCAGCTGCTTATTTGACTGAATATTGAAAACATGGACAAGCAACCCAGAAGTCAAATATTCTAAGTAAAGCTTGTTAAAAATTAGGGTAAAATATTATGATATTTTCCCCCATTTACCTCTGAAATTTGAAATTTCATCAACATTTTCCCAGTTTGATTGCTTTTTAATTTGAAATTTTGAAATGCAAAAGTAGCTGTATGGGTCAGCCAGAAAATATTTAAAAGAAAGCAAAGGGGGGGAAAAATTATTCCCTTCTTAAATTCAAACCTGCATCAGAGGTTCACAAGAAGGTTTTAGACTTGCATTGGGAACTTTGTGTCTTAAGAACAATTCTTCTCTTTGCTGAACTTATTTTTAGATACTGAGAATACATTCCCCTGTTCCAAGCTAAATTGCTCCAGAGGAAAAAAAAAATCATCTTCGATAGAGTTTGCAGGCAACACAGAAATTGGATCTCGTGGTAAGCTGGGTACAAGGAAACAACATGCATTTTAATATGGCTAAATGTAAGCGTCTAACTCTAGGAAAAAAGAATGTAGGCCATATTTATAGGATGGGGAATTATATCCTGGGAAGTAGTGACTGAAAATGATTGGGTGTTGTGGTATATAATCAGCTGAACATGGTCTCCCAGTGTGGTGCTGTGGCCAAAAGTGCCTTGGATGCATAAACAGGGGAATCCTGAGTCGGAGTAGAGCTGTCATGTTACCTCTGTATTGACACTGGTGTGATGGCTGCTGGAATACTGTGTCCAATTCTGGTGTTCACAGTTCACAAAGAATGTTGATAAATTGGAGAGGGTTCAAAGAAGATCCACAAGAATGATTAAAGGATTAGAAAAACTGCCTTATAGTGAGAGACTCGAGGAGCTCAATTTATTTAGTTTAACAAAGAAAATATTATGGGATGATTTGATCATAGTCCATAGGTATCTGTATGGGGGACAAATATTTAATAATGCCTCTTCAAACTAGCTGAGAGAAAGGTATAGTATGACTTCAGGTTTGGAAACTAATGCTAGACAAATTCAGACTGAAATAAGGCATAAATTTATAACTGAGAGTAATTAACCATTGGAACAATCTAGCAAAGGTCAGGGTGGATTCTCCCTAACTGAAATTTAATAGTGGAAAGTGCAAGATCATGCATTTAGGGACTAACAAGAATTTCTGCTATAAACTGGGGATGTATCAGTTTGAAGTTACAGAGGAGGAGAAGGACCTGGGCATACTGTTTGATCACAGCATGACTATGAGCTGCCAATGTGATGTGGCCATGAAAAAAGCTAATGTGGTTCTTGGATACATCAGACGAGGTATTTCCAGTAGAGATAAGGAGGTATTAGTACCATTATACAAGACTCTGGTGAGACCTCATCTGGAATACTCTGTGCAGTTCTCCATGTTTACGAAAGATGAATTCAGACTGGAACAATTGCAGAGAAGGGCTACTAGGATAATTCATGGAATGGAAAACCTACCTTATGAGAGGAGACTCAGAGCTTGGCTTGTTTAGCCTAACCAAAAGAAGATTGAGAGGATATAAGATAGCTCTCTATAAATACATCAGAGGGACAAATACCAGGGAGAGACAGGAATCATTTAAGTTCAGCACCAATGTGGGCACAAGAACTAATGGTTATAAACTGGCCATTAGGAAGTTTAGACTTGAAATTAGATGTAGGTTTCTAACCGTCGAAGGATTGAAGTTCTGGAATAGCCTTCCAAGGGGAGCAACAGGGTCAAAAAACCTAGCGGGCTGCAAAACTGAACTTGATAAAGGTATGGGGGGATGGTACAATGGGACAGCCTAGTTTGGCAATTGACTGATCTTTGACTATTGGTGGTAGATATGCCAATGGCCTGTGAAGGGATGTTCGATGGGTGGGTTCTCAGTTATTACAGAGAATTCTTTCTTGGGTGTCTGGCTGCTGAGTCTTGCCCACATGGTCAGGGTTTAACTGATTGCCATATTCGGGGTCAGGAAGGAATTTTCCCCCAGGGAAGATTGGCAAAGGCTCTGCGAGTTTTTCACCTTCCTCTGTAGCACGGGGCATGCTCGCTTGCTGGTGGATTCTCGGTACCTGATAGTCTTTAAACCATGATTTGAGGACTTCAATAACTTAGTCAGAGGTTACAGGTTTATTACAGGAATGGATGGGTGAAGTTCTGTGGCCTGCGTTGTGCAGGAGGTCAGACTTGATAATCATATTGGTCTCTTCTGATCTTGGAGTCTATGAGTCTATGACAATTTTAAAATCAAGATTGGATGTTTTTCTAAAAGACACTAGGAATTGTTTTGGTGAACTTCGGTGCCCTGTGTTATACAGGAGATCAGACTAAATGATCACAATGGTCTCTTCTGGCCTTGGAATACATTAATCTATTGCCTGGTGCTGCCATTGTAAGAAAAAAAAAAAACAGATTTGACCCTAAATACATAACCATATTTCATATAGGGATGAACACATGAATGGAGATACGAAACCCATCTGGATATATGGTGCATGGCTTGGCTGGAGGAATTGTACAAGTACAGAGTTAATGTTGCTTCTGCATATGATAGTGAGGACTGCAATGTATTTAGTTCTAGAACTTCACAGTGAAATACAGAGTTTTAATGACCAAATATTTGAGGAGTGTATCCTAACGGTTTGAATGGGAAGCAGAAGTCTTGAATTCTGCTTCTGACTGTTGCTGATTTGTCACAGTGTGCAAGTTATTTATCCACTTGATGTCCCAGTTTACCCTTCCATAAAATGGATTGTTGTAATAATTGTGTGTCCTCAAGGGGTGTTATGTAGCTAATGACTTTATATTCATAAAGTCTTTTGTTACATTTGGATGAAAGGCCTTCTATTGCAGAGCTGTAATTATTTTGTTGTATTCCTAGCAATTGCAAAAGACGCAACTACCATTTTAATATAGAAACACATTTTTCTCTTAATTATGTGATTATCATAACTCACAGAACAGCTTGGAGGTCCTGTCTTCTGTGGTATACCATTTCCCAGATCTGTACCGTTAGGTGCAGCTAATTTATTTTTGTAATTGAAATGAAAGTCTGATTTGAGGACTCATCAACTTGCTTAGTCTTGCCCATCAGTACTGAATAGCTTGTGATCATTTGAATGTGTTAAGTACCATGGGATACATACATGAAAAGTACTGTAAAAATATAAATTGCATTGCAGTAGAAATGTAGGAACTATTGCATAAAAATAAACATAGTTACAATTAGGGGCAGAAATGTTACATAATACAAAGTTGTCATCCATTCAAAGATTGAAATGCTGCAGCTGCATACAACTCCAGTGGTCTTTGGAAAAGGGGTGTATTCACTTCCCTGGGGGTATTTACAAAGTTCTATTACTTTTGTATTTATTTACATGTTCATTACAGGCCCCAGTAGCTCTTTCACTTTGATGACATTTCAGTGAAATGTACCCAAACGTTATGTGACTGGTTGCAAGGAAGATTATCAGAAAGTTAGAGAAGTGTAATAATCAGGGGATTACTTTGTTAATCAAGAACTTAAAAAAATATTTAACACTACATTGAGCTTAAATTTTGCTGATGGCAAATTTTGAAATATCATTTTTAAACAACACAATCATTTAAAACTTTAACATGTTCCCCAAATAACAGAGAAAAAACAGTTTAGCATAAACATGAAATCTACCTATCTCAACAACAGAAGGGTATATTATTTTCTCAATCAGAAGGCTATTTTGAAAATCTGGCCATAATGGAATCCATAAACATCCATGATCATTTTATGGCTACCCTGGCCAATGTGTACTGTAGGCTAGAAGCTGCAGCCTTCTCTGTGCCTGTAGAGAAGACAATGCTACCTAAGCATTAAGAGGGATGCAGCTACCCCAGCTTGTGGCTTGTAGAGGTGGAACTGGTGTGTTGGCAGTAGTCCCATGAATCCATGTATGTTAAGTGTTTTCAGGCTCAGACCTACTGTGAGCAACTTTCCTGAATTCACTGAAATCTAGGATAAATTGCGTGTATAAGTCAAAACTGCTCACAGGCACATCCTGTGTTTTGCTGACCCTGGCAGTAATCCAGGGGCCATTTATTTACATGGAAGAACATTTCCTCAGTTAGCAAAGAACTTGGTCCACACTGACTTTCCTTCAGCATTAGGTATTCATTTCCTTGCTTTTTAATGTACATTTAAAAAAACTTGGCGGTTTTAGACTGTACAAGCAAGATCCTTGTTTCCATTAACATTTGCATTCCCAAATGCACAATTCATGAGATAATGATTATACATTATGGGGAAACCTGTTCCATATTCACTTTCTTTTATGTACTCTGTGCATAGTTTGTGCAAAGATTTATGATGTCTATTTGGTGGGCAGGTTAACTCCACAGCATTTTCCTGATTGTGCCTATTATACTTTTCAAATGTAGAATATAGTTGTGACATTACCAAGGGTAAAATCTGGACTGTTAAACAGCTGTGTCCCCTCAAGTCTCAAGGCTGGAATGCCTTTTACACTGCTTCGCTATGATGGTGAACATTCCTGGTCTGTTCACACACATCCTTCAACATGTAAATTACTCTCAAGTACACAGTATGAGTGCTATGGCCAGCCACTCTTGAATTACACTACAGAGCAACTCCAGTAAATTCCCAGTCCCAGACTTTCCTCCAGAAATGTGTGTTTTATACTGCCTAGCCATCTTCTGGACAAAATAACCTCATATAAAATCCATCATTTTTTAATAGAAAATATTATGCACAAATCCTGTTATCTCAAATGGAGTTTCCTAAACACTTCAATCCAAGCACACTGGTTTAGGTAAAACAATAAAGCAAGTTTATTAAATACAGAAAGATAGATTTCAAGTGATTACAAGTAATGAGGCCTAAAAGTCAGAATTGGTTACATAGAAATAAAAAGTAAAATGCAACTAATACCTAATTTAACAAGAGTGAATTCAAAGCAAAGAACTCTCTCACCATATGTTCTAGAAGTATTACTGGCAGAATCTTTCAGTCAGGATCTCTCCCCCAGTCCAGTGCTTCCTCATCTGTTCTTCAGATGGTGTTGATGCAGTGGGTGGTGGAGGAGGAGTGAGAGAACATGAGGCATCTGTTCCCCGTTCTTTATACTTTTTCTTTTTTGATAATTATTTCCAGCTGTGGTTCAGGAAACAAAGTCTGTGGGTATGGAAATCTCCAGTTGTTTCTTTGCCAAGATATTAGTTTCTCACTCGTACCCTTTTTCCTGCTACACAATGGCTGCTTGAACAGATGATGGTACCTTTGATTTTGTTGACACCTAGCTGGTGCATTGGTTAGCATTTTGTCTCTGAGGAATTGGTTTGTAGCTGCTTGCCCAGAGTTGGAATATATCTTAGTAACATCATACAGTAGAAACTTAACTTTATATGCAATATTGCCACACATATGTTACTAGGACAATAATGATCAGCAAATCAGGCGTTTTCAGATGATACCTTATAAAGCATAGTTGGTACAAAATTTATCATTACCTTGAAAAAGAGACGGACAGAGATATAGACTGTCACAACAGTGAATACAAATTCTATTTTAAAAAAATGGATTTATCCTCACAACTTATATACTTCCTTACCTCAAAGTTAAGTATCTCATTATCTCAGTAATTCCAATCACAGGTGTTGAAAAATCATGAGTCGGCTCCCAAAAATTCATGAGATTGGTTAAAAAATCATGATTTGAAGAAATAATAAATTTGTCGTTTTGCTTTGCTTTCTGGTTTTTGAAACTTTCGGGGGAATTCAGGTCATGTGTTCAAGTTTTTTTTCCACAAATCATGAGGTTTAGAAATGTAATTTTGAAGAAAACCTATGAAACCTGAGATCATGGGTTATGGGTCTATTGCAGGAGTGGGTGGGCAAGGTTCTGTGACCTTCAATGTGCAGAAGATCAGATTAAATCAGTGTTTATCAATAACTGGTCCATGAACTGGGACTAGTCCCTTATATCTCACTGAGGTAGTTTATGAAAACAGCAAGCTGGTCCCTGGTATCCAAAAGTTGAGAAATACTGGACTAGATGACCATAATGGTACCTTCTGGCCTTATAGTCCATAGTATCATCAGATACCCATTTGACTCAAAAAGCTGGGACTGTAATGAAAACACCAAATATTATGACACACATGATAAAATCGTGGCATTTGGCAACACTGCTCTCTCTATTTTACACATTGGAAACTGAGCGCAGAAAGAGATTAAAAGAAGGCATTTTCAAAAGAAGCTAAGGGGATTAAGCTTCTAATTCCCAGTGAATTGGGCATATAACGCTTAGGTTCTTTTGAGCATACCAGCTAATTGACTTTCCAAGGTCACACAAGAAGCCAGAAGCAGAGGCAAATTAGAACACAAATCGCCAAAGTCCCTCTCCAGTACCTTATCCACAAGAGCATCTTTCCATCCTTATATTTCAGTGTTCAAAAAGATCCAGACAGTTCTGTTTATATGATGCTGACATTTTATAAAACAATGTGGTTTTTAACACATTTGCTTAAATAAAAACTGATTAATTACACTGTACTTATTAGAACTAATAAATTTTGTTACATGTGTTGCAATTTAAGCATTGTTAATTATTCAGAGCTGGATGAATGGAACAAAACATTTGCCATGAATATTTGCACATATTTAAAACAAAATTAGCTTTGGCAGTGTTTGCAACACTTAAATATTTGGCTTTCATGTATATTTGGGTGAGCCAATTCTTCGTATGAACATTGGTAAAAAGGGTACCTCACAGATACTTAGGGGAATCAATATTTGCATGGGAAAAGTTTGGGTAGGCATTTATGTGAATTTATGAGGTCAAACGCAAGTGCAGGAGGCAAACCAACCAAAATAGAATCATAATCAACATCAGCAGTGAGGAGGAGAAGATCCAAGTTGAACTGTGTAGCACCACTGTCAGGTGAAACTGCTACTAAGGTGTCCTCTCCTTTGCAGCATTTCAGTCACATAGTTGTCTATAGAAACACAGCCTCATGCCTAGAGTACAGAGACTCAGGCTGGGTTGAGAACTGACCTTGTGCCTTCTAGAATTACCTGTCAAGGTGACATCAGGAGCTTTATGCTGCCTTGTATACTAAGGAGCCATTGCACAGGACACACAGGGTCACTCAGTACCCAGATCACCTGGAGGAGTGAGGGGGATAGATCTGACAGGTGTGTCAGTGGGCAATCTGTGTTAGACAACTGATAGGAGTGCTGTGAAAAATCCCTGTGTGGCGTCTCTCTCAGGTACCTGGCTTCTTATAGGAGAGAGACAACCATTAAGAAAGGAGAGAAGGGTCTCAGAAGGGACCAACAGACATTAAAGACGGATCAGCTGTGCAGGAAGTGGATGCGCTGGCCTCTTTCAGAGAAAGAGAAAAGGAGTGTGTATCCAATTCCTGCCATGCTGTCATGCTGGATAGCTACTTGGGCCAACCAGCCTCCTCTTAAAATGAACCTACTGTAATTATTTTGTGGTTGTTCCGTTTAATTTAAACAATAGCTAATTAAATATGAAAGCAATTAGTGTTTCAGTTCAAACAGCTGTTGCTTAATGTCTGGGGTTCCAATTAGTATTCCTGAAAATTATTGCAAATCATTTTGAAGCAAAATGCTTTTATTTTATTTTTTTAAAGAATGCAAAAGCCTTTTCTAAATGCAGTGAAAGCCACTGGCATGGTGAGAATGGCTCTTTTCTGCACTTAATTTTCAGGCCTTCGATGGGGGAAGGGGGTTAAAAATGCAGGGTTTGGAAATAAAATGAGAGAGAACAAGTCAGTTGTTGCAGCCACTATTGGCCAATCATCCTGTGTGTCCCCAACTCTCCCCACCCCCAAGATCTGTTGGTGGAGGGTTCCTCCATTCATGGGTCTCAAATCTTCCATGTGGAAAGAGGACTTGGGCATCTCCATCTCCCTGAGGTTCTCTGTTTAATCCAGTGGGGAGAAGGCTGAGTTGGGGCAGTTAGCAAGGACAGGGCCAAGTGGAATGCACATTCAGACCTCTCCAGCAGATTGCAGTTTAAGAGGGAAAACACGTACAGCACAAAGTTTTATTAGCTTTTAGTGCCACTCATGAAGCACTAGTAAAGACCATCTGTATCATATCTACTGCACTCCTTTCTTCATTAGCACTGGATCCTGCCCCACTGTGAAGCCACTAGGAGGTTTGCCGTTCACTTCAATCAGCAGTCAAGTTCCACATTTAAAATTTGATTCCAAGAAGTGGACCTGGTCTGATATGTTCTTTATATGCCTCTACCCCAGTCCTAATTATACTCCAAGTTCTTACAGATGTCTCAGTGATTTACTGTTAATTAAAATTGTTAACTTTTTAGTATAGATCAACAGAATTGGTAATACCACAGATTGTTTTCTTATATAAGAATAGCAGAAGCAAACTTTTTTAAATCTTCTGGTCCGGATCACTAGTTATTATAAATCAGCTTAGTTTCACTAAAATCAATACAGCAACATCACTTTACACCAGTTGGGATCCGATCCATAACCTCTTTGTGATTGGCAGAAATACAAAAACCTCATTATTTCAAAGTTTTTTTAATTGGGATTAAATAACTGTCATTGATCTATGTTCAATCACCTTGTATCCATTAATAAACATGGTTTGTTTACTAAAAAACCTTTTACAGTTAAAACAAAAAACCAAAAAATACATCAAATCAGTATAAAATGAACCTAAGGAATTTAGCTACAAGGTGAGCGAAGTTCATTTAATTAAAAGCTTGCTAGAGGGTGTATGATATTGGCAGATCAATTTTTTTAAATTAGTGGAATTATGCACTGATATGCTAGTTTAAAGTTGATGCATCTGATTGTAGAGTGTAGTAAATGTGAAACGTTTGTTTATGCACGTGAAGTTTCTTTCTTTCTTTCCCCCATCCAGTTTACCAGTTTATAGGGGGAGGAAAACAAAATAAAAACCCAACATCCTTTATTCAAGTTGCAACATTTGTAATACCAAATATAAATATACATAGACGCTAAGATACACTTCAACATTAAATTCTAATTGAAGATGCAACACAGGGGATTCCAGCAAATAATGTTCATGGCCTGGGGATATGGGAAAGCTGGTTTATGAGAAAATGCTTTTTTGATAATGAATCTTAACTGATTATTTTGTAGGTTTATAATTTATTAAATAGGTTGCTAGCATTGATTTGTACTTTGGGATGTCTCAGGTGTCCTGAAACAGTGAACTTTTCTGTTCACTCTTTGTTATAGGCTAATAAAAATATAATGGTGGACATTTAAAAGTTTTCACAGAAAAGGCCCTTTTAAATAATCCATAATCTCAATGGCACAGGTCAGCAAATTTATCCACCATACAGTAGCTGCTACTGAAAGTGGAAAATATAAAGCACATTGAAATCTGAAGTCTTTTGAAAGGAGTCTATAAATCCAGTAATCCCCTCATAATTGTGAAAAATGCAATATCCTGGAATCTTACATATTTTTACAGTAATCATGTAGAGTCAGGTAAATGGCCTTTTATGAGTACACATGAAAAGTGTTATTTTCATTAATATTACTACTGTTACAGCCTCACACACATTTACTCTAGTCATCATTCCATCAGCATCTCCAATAAATACCCCACATTTGGAGGGGTTTATGAAGCACCACTAAAATTAATTGCAGGCTGAAAGTTGGAAAAGGAACTCAGAGCCTGCACCAATCTTTCTAATAAAAAAAAGGGGGAGAGAGGGAAAAATCAGTCTGGCTGGCTTGAGGAATGGTGGGGAAACCCAATGTTACTTTTGGTAGTTCCTGAAGCTTTTTGTGAATCTTTTTGTTTTTTGTTTTTTTGTTTTTCTTTAAATAAAGATGTGATCTTGTTTCATTGGGCCTGATTTACCATTGCCTTGCACCTTATCAGTGAGAGACACTAGTGAAGAGGGTGTGCAAAACTTTAGTATTTTGGTTTGTAGTGTTTTACATGCTCTTTGCTTGGGGGTGAATGATGACTGAACATGCAGAAGAATGGTTCTTTGGACCCATTGACTTAAGCTTAATCAGCTGGTATCCTGTCACCACAGTTTAGTATGCTGATCAATTTTGTCTCTTTGTTTCCTTGTGCTCCCCTTGTCTGTTGTATCCACCTGTTGTCTTTTGTCTGATGCTAAGGCCTGGTCTTCACACAGCTTTTGTACCAATATAACTATTGCAGTGATGGATGTGATATGTTTACTGAAATAGTTACACAGACACATCACCTTGTGGGTTTGCAATTATGCCTATATATAAGTGCCTTGTGCAGTATAACTTATTCATCTTCCTTTATGGGAATTAGTTATATTAGCATAAGCACATCTATACCAGTATAACTGCAACCGCGCTAGTGGGGTGGGGGGCGTGTTATACTGCTTTAACTATATTAGTTTAGTTTAAGTGTAGACAAAACTATAGGGGAAAGAACAGTCTATTTAAGTTTGTACAGTGCCAGGCAGAATGTGGCCCTGCTCTGTGGTTGGTGTTTCTAGATTCTATTGAAATAAAAAAGGTTATTATTAGAAGTAGCTTTTTGAATTTTTGGCCTCATTCCTATAAGTGGAACTTTTGAAACAGCCCCCTGAATCCATATAGTTTTTGAGACATGGAACCAAATTTTGGTTCTTCACATTTCAAGAAGTCTTTCTTTCTTTCTTTCTTTCTTTCTTTCTTTCTTTCTTTCTTTCT
>ML675608.1:3043520-3107670 GCA_007922155.1 Mesoclemmys tuberculata | reverse complement strand
CCTAGACTGCTTTGTTTGCCTGCCCTGCCGCCCAGGGACCAGGCCACTAGGACTCTGTGCTCGCCCGCCCTGCCAGAGGGCCGGGACGAAGGACTGCTGGTTCGCCCGCCCTGCCGGAGGGCCGGGTCTAGAGACGGGCCAGCCACTAATTCCCCTTCTATTTAGGAGGAGGCCAAGACCTTCCCCAGCGGCTAGGCCCATCGGACGGGCCGCCGCACCCGGGCGGCATAACCGCCATCCAACAAACTTCTTATTCATCTTCTCTTTAGCTTAAAGAGTGACAGTCTTTTCAATCGCTGTGCATGCAGATGTTTCTCCCTGCCTCTAATCTAATCAGCTCTGAAATCAGATTTATGCCAAGACCATTTCATACACACAAAGTAGCCTACAACAATAGTGAATCCTATGCACAGGTGCTACATTTGGTGAGTTCAGGATAAGGATTTGCCTTATGGTGAAAGTCAGGTAAATAAAGGAATATGGTTTATTTCTGTATCCACTAGAAGTGGTAGTCTATTTTCAATTGCATCCTAAAGTGTATCATTGGCAGAGAATAATGGGATATGTGAACTGCTAGGTTGGCGACAGGGAAAAAATAACTTCCATAACATGCCATTTTCTGAATTTTAGTGTTTGAGGTGTGTGGATTGTACTTTGAATGAAGCTTTTGTTTATGGGAATCTAGTGTACTATTATCTTTTCCTAGTACATAATGTATCCATCTCCCGGTATATGTATTTCAAGTATTTGTTATGATAAATAATACCAGGGGGTATAAATTATGTCCCCAACAGCCTCTTTAAAGAAAATTTAAATGAACTCACAATATTATATTAATTACCATGAGACCAAGGAGCCCATATGCCTTGTAATTTGTACATATGTTCCTTGGTTATTTTCTCTCCCCAAAGCAAGCTTTTGTATTAAAGCTGAATTTGTCAATTTTTGTACCTATTGATAATAGTTAGGGGAGATGTGCTATTTGCACTGTCTGAGGATTACCCTCTTAGTACTAGGAGAGATATAAAAATCAATTTCAGTGTTTATACAGTGAAGAGGGCTAGATTTTCCTTCCAGCAAGCCTAACAGACAGATCTGGAGTGTCGAATGAATTCCTGTTTGAACCATGCTTTTCTTTCTTTCTTTCTTGAACAAAAGCACCCACCACATAGTCTCTGTGCACTGAACACTATACAATAATTATATGCATAATTTGTTGAGTGATGCCTTTACTGGAAGGCACTCACCCACTGTTGAAATATATTCCAACCCCCATTCCTTTCCCACCACTCCTCACTAAGGCAAAGGCCTGGTAGAAGAGCTGGGCATTACATCAAGTCTACTCAGATTCCAGACATCAGCTGGGTAAAGTGACTTCAGTATACAAAGACCCTTTACTTAAATTTCCCAGCAACCAGCCCAGCATGTTTCCAGAACTATTAACTCCAAGTGCCTCATCTGCCATAGTGGCACCTGGGGAGAAATGTGGCTTCTCAGGTAGCCATGATCTAAACCATGTACAAATCAATAGATCAGGGACAACACTTTCAGTTGTACCTTGAAGCAAACAGACGGCCGGTGCAATCTTCAGACTACTGGTGTAATGTGCTCCATGTGGCTCCTACTACCAAATAATTGGGCAGCTACACCTTATACTTGATTGAGTTTAAGTTATTATTGAGTTGAATGTTTACTTTGTGTCACACACATTGCAGTAATCAATTCTGGAGCTCTCAAAGGCACAGATGACTATGGGAAGAACCACACCAAACTGAAATGGCTGCATTTGTCTTTCCAGATAACTGGGGGCACTGATGTCTCCTTAGAATCCAAGAGCAACTGGGGAATCCAAACATCCCCAGATGGTGAATCTGCTGGATAAAGGATGGGTCAGATACCATTCCTGCCGTATCCCAAAAATGCGCACCCAATCCACCATAATTATCCCTGGCTTGGCCAGATTAGCTTTAAACCAATTTGCCATCATCCAAATCCTGACATCAGTTGGGCACTGGAAGAGAAAAAACCTTCACCACATAAGTTCATTGATTACAGATCCTATGAGCTTAGGATATATTAATGAATCTTTCACTGAATCTCTAGCACTAGTTCTCCAATGGTAAACAAGCTTAAAATAGAGTTAAATAAGGAGAGGCCACTATGTTCGGTTAAAATTTCAGATCGGAGTCTTGGTTTTGTGCTCATCAGTTTGCATAGCTCATGCAGGGCAAAGTGAGAGTTTTCTGGCTCTAAGAGGCCAGACAAGAATTTCCCTGGCAGAGGGAAACTCTATTTGTGTAGCCACCTTAATATTCAGAGTAGAGGGTATGGTGGGAGAGACAGGGGGCATATTGGATGCAGGACAGGGGACTTGAAGGAGTTTTCTTTATTGGCGTAAGGTCCCTTAGGGGCCCTTATACCAATGTCATGTGTTAGAGCAGCCCCCTTGGCTGTTCTAAATCATGGTCAAACCAGCCAATGCATAGTTAGAAAGATGTAACCAGCTCCCTGATACTTAGCTCCCATTGCACTGAGCAAACCTTGGCCACAGGGGAAAACTGAGCTCCCTACTTCAACCACAGCGAATCATACAAATGTGTGAAAAAGCCACTTGTGCATGAAATTTCTTGCATGAAAAACACTAAGCAGAAGTTGTATGATGCCTCTCCATAGCATGTATCAGTGGAACAGAAAAGTGGGAGAGACAGCAAACACAGCCCCCTTTAGGCATTCCAGCCCTTGGCTCCCAATCTAATATAGTGAGGGGTTACTGAAATCTATTCACCATACTTAAAGTCCTACCTATCCCAAAGGATCAGACAATTACCCTCAGGTCAATTTGTGTCTCAGACCTTCCACAATTATCATCCTGTCAGCCTATCCTTATTAGCTAAATCTAAGATTTATTAATAAAAGAGAAAAAAAGAAATAAGGGAGTCATAAATGGTTAAAAGTTCAATATATGTAAAAACGAGTGTAACATCCTTAGATCAGTTACATAGCAGAATAATAGAATCATAGAAGATTAGGGTTGGAAGGGACCTCAGGAGGTCTGAGGATAGGACAAGAAGAAATGGGCTTAAATTGCAGCAAGGGAGGTTTAGGAATCTCCATCACTGGAGACTTTTAAGAACAGGTTAGAGAAATAGAATGATAGAATCATAGAAAATTATTATTGGAAGAGACCCCAAGAGATCATCTAGTTCAACCCCCTGCTCAAAGTAGGACCAACTCCAACTAAATCATCTCATCCAGGGCTTTGTCAAAATGCGCCTTAAAAACCGCTAAGGATGGAGATCCGCCACCTCTCTAGGTAACCCATTCCAGTGCTTCACCACCCTCCTAGTGCAAATTTTTTTCCTACCTATACAACCTAGACCTCCCCCATTGCAATTTAAGACTATTGCTTCTTGTTCTGTCATCTGCCACAGAGATGATGAGGCTGCTGATTTGTAAAAAATCTCTCTAGAACCAACCCAAAGGGTTATAGTCCAATAGGCAGTTCAGGTGTAGAAACTGTTAGAGATTTTCCATGAGAATTCCAGGGTAATCCAAGTGACTACCTGGCTATCTTGCTCCCACGGTTTACACCTGTTAAAGTTTAAGTAGACCTGAGATGAAAGGATCAGACCTGAGGTTTTTCTTTTATAGCTCTCTAGCAGGCTGATAAACCTGCCCACAGAAACTGTCACAGCAGGGCTTTCCTCAAAGGAAGAATAGGCAATGCGGAGAGTTTCTGGGCCTTTGTTTTGAAACTAATCTATTGTCTATGCATACACTGGTAAACTAATTACACTAGAAGGCAATAGCCAGCCACTCATTGTAACAGAGAGAGTTCACTGAAGACAACGTAGCTAATATTATTAGTTTCCTTCAGCGTCTCACATATTTGACCTTAAGGTTAACTGACCAAAGTCGCATACATAATATTAGGCAATTAAGACATGAAAGGGAATTAGCATCTACAAGCTAATTTGGTTACATTGTTAAACAGGATATAGGTGGACACAGGCAAATGCACTTAGCATGTACCCTTGATTTCTACAAATGAATGGGATATGGTCTAGTACATCTCTATGAAATTCACATACAAGTGAATGGTCCTGTAATGGATTTTGTTAAGTTGTTACCAGTCTTACTCAGGCTGGCTGATCTGCCAGAGTCACAGTAGTATGCACAGTGATAATGATATACATATATCCTTTTCCTAATGGAGATAAAGACTTAATAAATGAGGTTACAAGGCTTTAACTTCCAATCAAGTCATTTTACTTCTAGGAAGAGATCCAGATATTCCTTTGATTAATTTTTATAAAGATCTCTGCAACTGTCTTATAAATGCAGCTAGAAATGTTATTAGTGACAGCTGGAACAGAAAAAGCCACTGACTATTGGACAACGGATACTTGGTTTGGCACATTATTACCGTAGCCAAAATTAATTCTTTGCTTGGCAGTAGATATAAGTAATATGATCCTAGTTCAGCATAACACTTAGGCAGATGCTTAACTTTAAACACATGCCTAAATCCATCCCTTCTTTAACACCAAACCTTACAGAAAGATCCAGTTACAAACACTCCGTTAAGTAAAATGTGGGGGATAAAGTTTTCAGAAGTGTGACAACATCATAATGTACAGCTTAAGACTCTTTGGATCATGCTGTCATTATTTCCATGAAAAGAGATAGATATATCCAAAGTAAAATTACTATATTTTTCAATGCCTATACTCAATTATTCTTCCAAATGGTAGTTAGTAGCAAATATTCCATATATTGTAATATACCAGGAATTACTAATTCCTTTCAGCATTGTTTCCAGTATTGGCAGTAATTTCCAAAATACAAACAGCAAGCTACTGCTAATGTAAGAATCGTGATCACACTTAGATAGCCTCAGATGTAAATTTCTTATCAATATTTCAGATGAATACCCTGGCTATGTTTTTTAAAAAGATTGTATTTAAAATTCAAATCAAAGATAAGTTAGCTGCTGTTGCCTGTAAATCTCTAATAAACAATAGCAAATATAATATATTATTGTCAAGTACAATTACAAAGAACCAAACTATATTGCCTTTGCAATTTCAGAGGTAAAGCATAGAAACATATGGTGATGTGTTTATTGTTTCCTAGTAAATCAAAATAATTCCTCTATAAAAAAGCATCTTTGTTTCACCTTATTTTCAGGGTGTCCTTTTCCATTACTGATGTTGTGACAAGGCTATAATCTAACATCACTGACTAGTTTGTGGAAAGCCTTTATTAAAAGCTGCTGCAAAATAACAGCTATTGCCTTTGACAAGAAATAGGACAAATCATACCTAATAAACCAATCTTTCAGAAAAGCCATCAAAAAAATCTACCCCCTCCCCCGTGGTCTGCTTACCTACAAGATTGGAGGAGGAAAGCATAGGAATGAACATTGTGGAAGGACAAAATGAGCACATGACAAAAGTACAAATGGATATACACTCCATGGAAAACTTTAGTGATGATCAGTCATAATTTCTACCTGAGCTTTATAACTACTGTTTTATCTCTCATCCGTCTCACCTATCCATTGTGAGAAACAATCACTAATGATTTTCAGTAAGTCTTAGAATACTGGGGAAGGATGTTGGGGAAGACTAATGTTGTGCCAATATTTAAAAAGGGTAAACAGTATGACCTGAGTAATTATAGGCCTGTCAGTCTCGTATTGATCCCAGGAAAGAAAATGGAGTGGCTGATACAGGACTCGGTCATCAAAGAAGTAAAAGAAGGTAATATAATTAATGCCAAACAACATGGGTTTATGGAAAATGTATCCTGTAAAACTAACAATATCTTTGTTGATGAGTTTACAAGTTTGGTTGATAAAGGTAATAATGTGGATGTAATAGAGGATTTAGACTTCTGTAAGAGATTTGACTTGGTATGTGTCAGGAGAAGAGGAATAAGGACCAGGGCGGGCAGGCAGGCAGCAAGTGTGGGTATGGTGGAGATCCATTTGGCAATGTCTATGTTCCATTACTGTAGCGACCATTAAGGTTCCTTTATCAGAGACACAAGTAGCAGCTCCGACTCTTGGCTGACTATGAAAATGAGGCAAAGAGAATCAGGCCTATCGTTGTCAATGGATTTAGGCATAGGCCTAGGACCTTTACTGAATAGGGACAGAATTAGTCACATACGTAAAATTAAGCATGTTTCATTGCTGAATCAGGGCCATTGACCTTGAACATTGAATATTAATCTTATGCCCAGATATTTGAAATTCTTTCCCACTTTTTGGAAAAGAAACATATTGAAATACACATCATTCTCAGGGTATGGCTACACTGCAATTAAAAACCTATGGCTGGCCAGTGCCAGTTGACTAGGGCTCAAACCTTCTGGTTTGAAATAAAACAGCAAGAAACCTAATGCTAAGTTTCATGACAAACAGAAACTATGGGTATGTCTACTGAAAAACACATCATTCTCAGGATATGTCTACACTGCAACTAAAAATCCACAGCTGGTCTGGGCCAGCTGACTCAAGCTTGGGCTAAGGGGCTGTTTAATTGCAGTGTATACCTTTGGGTCCAGGCTGCAGCCAGAGGTCTGGGATGTTCCTGCTTCTCAGGGTTCAAAAGCCCAGGCTCCAGGCCAAGCCCAAACATTTACACTGTAATTAAACAGTCCCTTAGCGCAAGCTTGAGTCAGCTGGCCCGAACCAGCTGTGGATTTTTAGTTGCAGTGTAGACATACCCTGAGAATGATGTGGTTTTCAATAGACATACCCATAGTTAGTTTGTCGTGAAATGTAGCATTAGGTTTCTTGCTGTTTTATTTCAAACCAGAAGGTTTTGCACATTCCTCTAGTCAGTACAAATTCTCATGCAGAATTTATGCAGGAATATAAGCAAGTAACCAAATGGTAATATTGGCTAATTAAAAAACCCTTTAATTTTGTGTGTGTGTGTGTGCACATGCGCGCGCGTGCGAGAAAGAGGGAATATAAGATCTATGCAAAGATTCTAAGACAAAACTAAACAGGAAGTAAACATAAGTAATGGATGATTGATGATGATACCAGCAGCAGCATGTAGGAGCCCCAGTCATGGAGCAGGACCCCATTGTGATAAGTACCATACAGACAAAACAAAAAAGATGGTTCATGTCACAAACATCTTAGTCTGCTCAGATCCACCTCTTTGGCTAAGCGTATTTGTTTGATCTTGTTAATATTTATGGCTGCTTTGGGACAAGTATTTCATTCTCAAATCTACATCATAATATTTCTTTTAAAGCCCACAGCTAGCAGAATTTGGAATAAAAATCATCACTCAATCCAGTCAAATGCTTTTGAAGCATCTGATGAGAGAATTTTAAAAGATTTAGCAGTTTTAGAGATGAACTGAGTGAATCAGTATAAGTGAGTTTGCGTCAGGTGAATCCATAGAATCACAGAAGATTAGGGTTGGGAGGGACTTCAGGAGGTCATCTAGTCCAACTCCTGCTCAAAGCAGGACCAACCCCAACTAAATCATCCCAGCCAGGGCTTTGTCAAGCCACATTTTAAAAGTCTCTAAGGATGGAGATTCCACCACCTCCCTAGGTGACCCATTCCAGTGCTTCACCACCCTCCTAGTGAAAAAGTTTTTCCTAATATCAACCTAAGAGGAGTTGGATTTTTTATAAAGATTAATGAAGATATTTAATCATTTGTTTATTTTGAAGCTAGGTTCTGTTAGCTGATCACCACATTTAACTTAATGAACAGATATGCAAAGAATGACAGGAGTATGATCAGGGATTGTAATGAGGTCTATGACAATCATTCGCATGCCTAGTTGACATATCTATCAATTTGGGAACAAGTACTCTTTTAAACTTAATAGGTTGGTTCATCCCAGTGAGTTGTGACATCCAGCTCTTGTTTTTAAGGGATTATCCAGTACCAAATCAGCATCTTTCCTAACATAAATGGCTCTTTGTGTCTTCCATACTCTCATTTCCAACATAGCTGACTTTTATTTCTTCTCCCTCCCTTGGATACAGTTTGTCAGCATGGATGATGATAACAGCCATGAGGCTCTTGTGTTTCTCTGTACAATGGAAGATGACCATTTGGGAACTTTTTATTTCTTTGAACATTTCTTCAGTACTGTTGCAGTCTACTGCATGTTCATTTGTAAGGGATACAAAGACCAGGGCCCAGATTCTCAAAGGTATTTTGGCATCCCCTGGGAGTTAGTCACCTAAATACATTTGAGGATCTGGGCTAATGTTGCCAACTCTGTACTATTTAAAAAATGGGCACTCCAGTAGGAGTGCTAGAACCTTCCCACCCTGCCTTTTCTCCCCTGCTCTTCCACTCAAGGCTACACTCCCATTCATTTCTCTGCCCCTCCCCCATCACTGACTGCTCTTCCCCTCCCCCTCCCCCTCTGCCCAAGTTGGGAGGGACTCACCCATGGACCCAGGGCTGGGAGCTTCAGCCACCCAACACAGGTAGGAGGTAGTCATGGCTGCATAGGTGCTTGCATGGGTGATGACCTGGCACCTCCCCATCACCAGTAACAGGAATTTTGGTGTCCAGTCAGCAGATCTGACAGGACAGTCAGGTCTCCTTTTTGACCGGACTTTCTGGTCAAAAACCAAGGCACCCGTTCACCCTATTCTGGGCCCAGGTTGCTTTCTGGATGGGGAAGGCACTCACTCTCATGCCTAAAAGAGATGCCTTTTTTTCATTGAAATTCAATGCATTTTTGTTGTGGAAAAGACTTTAATCTCTTCATTGTCTGTCTGATGCTGGCAGGCCTGATGCCAGCTCTTGCCCAGGCTGGAGGCATTAGCTGAGAACTGATAGCTTCATATCTGGATGCCAGACCAATTCACCTGTATGTTAGTTTTGCTCAAAATTGGCATTAGTCTCATAAGAATGTATTTAGTATTTACACTCTATGAAATGCTCGTAAATTGCTGCGTGCATTAACCTCACTTATTATATCTATAACCCATTTTATAAGGTAGTCTTTAAGTTTTTGCTCTGTAACTGTCAAAGTGTTTGCTCTGAAATTGCAAACCCCCACAGTCAGGAGAGAAATATTACCTACTGTGAAATGCTAATTTGGAACAGGAGGTGTTATCTCCTGCTGAACAAAAGAAGGCCCATAAATATCAGACAAACCATTGTGGAACATCAGAGGACAAAAGGCTTTGTTAATTGCTTCCCCTTTCCCCACTCCATGAAGAGGACAAGTGCACCTGAACTCATCCATTCATCTTTAACTCTGGAGAAAGGAAGTAAAAATCACTTCAAGAGGAATCTGCATCTTTTTGGCTGTTTGAACTCTGAAGGGCCAGATACCCTAAAGTGAAGCCAGAGATTCTCAGGGCCTGCCTCCTGGTTCTGCCCTGAAAGACATTTTGAAATGACAGGCCACTACAACTCTGTCACTGTGAGGGTTTAGATGGTAACTCGTGTGTACATATGTTTGCTTGAATTAACCTGTAAATAACTCTTTTTTTCCTGTTTCTTAGTATATAAATCTTTAGATAGTTTATTACAGGATTGGCTACAAGCTTTGTCTTTGGCATAAGATCTAGAGTACCAGTTGATCTGGGGATAAGTGAGTGGTCTCTTGGGACTGGAAGCAACCTGACTGTGGTGTGCTTTTAGGTGTAAGTGACCATTTGTCACTAAATCCAGCTTGTGGCAAGATAAACTGGAGAGTTGAAGGGGACAGTCTGTGATTCCATGTGAGACTGTTATAGTGATCCAAGAGGTCACATTTGTTCCTGGTTTGGTGAAATCTAATTATACAGCACCCCACTAGTTTGGGGTGTCAGCCCCGATTTTGACAGTCTGTCCTGAGACAGGCATTCATGGTCATGAGCCACTCTAGACAGAGCTACAGTCTGCTCTAATATCTTCCAGAAATTAAAGTAAATTATGTGGAAACACACTGCTAAATTGTCTTTTTTGACTGGGCTGAAATTGAGCCAGGGCTCAGAGAACCCAATCCTCCATTGCCTTGCACCTTGTGCAGTCATTTAAGCCATTCTCATTTGCAATGGTATAAATGTCTGCATCAATGCACACTGAAGTCAATAAAAAGATTTCCAGTCTTGGGATCAGGCCCTAAATGACTGCACAAGGTGCAAGGCAACAGTAAATGGCACCCAGAGCATCTATAGTTCACATATGCTCCATGCACGACTTCTCTTGAGTTATAATATTTTAAATGGGAAAAAACCTAGATGACTCTTTGGAATTAATGTTGAGACATTAAATAATTATTAGTCATTTTTCCACCTCTTGGAATTAAGTTGGCTGCTATTTAGGTGACAGGAAGTAATTTTAGACTGATGTTCCTGTTCTTCCCCAAACTGGATGCAGGATTTTTTGCTTGGGAGGGTCTTTGCCCTCTCCTGGCATAATCAAAGTTGTACAAATGTGCAAGGTTAAGAAGAGAGAGCTGTTGTCCATTACTCCAGTCATAGTGGTCATATGTCCTGCTTCTGGTCCTATTTGATTATGTGACAAAAATGCAGTTCAAATGTTTACAAAGTCATCGGATGACCACAGGTTTAACTTTCATCTGGCAACAGCAAGAGTAGAGAGCAAACAGAATGCATAGCAATGTATAGTGCAAGCTCATATGTTCTATGGTATGATCACAAGGCTTTCTCTAGAAATCAGGTCTTTCCATAGATTATTTGCTTGGTTTTTTTGCTAATGGTCATTACTGATTTAAAAACATGCTAGCCACAAATACAAACTACCACAAGAATAAAAGTGCTCTGGTTATTTCAAAAGGAAAGCTTGTCTGCCTCTACATGACGATATCATTAAACATCTTGATCAAACAATATTCAATATATTTAAATTTTTAATTTTCATCTTGTACTATATTGAGTGAAGAGAAGTAATAAAGAAACATAAATCTGTGAAAGATGCCAAATGGAAATTGTTGTTTCCATTTTTCCCAATAAAAAAGCTTCCTAAGTAAACAGTCCTAAACTCCTAAACTTGACCTCTTCCCAGTCAAGATGAATATACTTATAAGACCTGCTACAATAAGTACTTAATACTCTCAGTGGTCCTGTTACACAAAACTTTAATGAATCATTTGTCAACACTAGACATAAATCTCTCCATTGATGCATATCTTAATCTTCTTCATAATTTGCAGGTCAGAATCAGTTATACTTAATGTAAAATATGTATGTGAGCAATATTAAAGACACCAAGCTCAGACAGGTTTATTGCAAACATCTACATCCATTCACAGAGGACATTTTTCATTATCAGAGAAAATAACATATTTGCAATAGCAGATTCAAATTGCACCTCTTCTTTCATTACCCCTCTGCATTATAAGATTTCTCAGCCTGCATTTAAATTATTGTAGCTTCTCTTTATGCAAAGAATGCATCTATTTAAAAAGAATCTATATATCAAACTATATTGAGAGTTCATACTAGGAAAGAGGTTATTAAAATCTGACTTATGTTTGGGTACCTAAGTAAGTCAACTGATTGTGAAATAGTTACCCCAAAAAAAGCTAATTTCTCTTGCCAGTTTTTAGCATTTTAATTTAAATAAAGGTACATTTGCCTATATTTTGAGGCTTCACAGAAATATTTCAAAAGTTTCTTTTAAACTCGCTGGTTCTCTGATTTTTGTTTGTTTTTGTTTCTTGTTCAATGTCTTTTTTAACAAAAGATTGAAATATGCAGTGACCTTGGAATTCCTAGGTTATTTTAATAATGCTTTTGCACCAATTAATTTCACTTAGAAGTTTTCAGTTAAACTCCTCATACACTAATCTGGAAATTCCTCCTCCCTATAACCAGGGGCTAAATGAAAGACTGGTGCAGAAATCATCAGTAAAATATGACAACACTATTAAGAATACGATTAATTTCAGTCTATTTAAAGGGAAAAACATTGCCTTCTTTTTAAAAAGCAAAAGAAATGTATGAAGTGGGATTTCAGATGGGAGGAAGGATCCATTTTCATTCTACTAGCCAAATTCAAATCAGAACAAGTATATGCGGCCTACCTACATTCCCCTTGCATTTTCAGCAGGGTATGGCACCCAGGGTGTACTGTCCAGGGTGTACCCAGAAGTTGTCACCTTCTGTGGAAGGATAGATACTTTGCTCCAGATTCTCAGCTGGGGTAAACTGTTGTAGCTTCATTGTCTTCAGCAGAATTATGATGATTTACAGAAGCTGAGGCTATGGACCTCTATGCCCAAATGAAATCCCAGAAACTATTGTGCAAGCCTGGAGGCATAATGGTTTACATACACAATAGGCATGATAACTCATGGTAAGCACAACATGACTTTTGTTCTTCCCTTTCATTCATTTGTTCATGTAATCACACACACATGGACCCATTCATTACTGCTTCCCCATCCACCTCATAGGATCATTTTTTTGCAAAACTAGCCGACTGGAAAGTGTAAATATTTTGTCATGAGCCCACAGGGAATTCTAATACAGAAACTGGATCAGTGTGGTTTGGACTAGACTATTGTAGATGCAGTGTTGTTGTAGACATGTCAGTCCCAGGATATTAGAGAGACAAGATGTGTGAGGTAATATCTTTTATTGGACCAATTTCTGTTGGAGAGTGACAAGCTTTAAAGCTTACAGAGAGCTCTTCTTTAGAACTGGGAAACTTACTCGGAGTGTCACAGCTAAATACAAGGTGGAACAGATTATTTAGCATACTGGGTTAGATGAACCATTGGTCTGACCCAGTATGGGTGTTCTTATATTCTTATAAGCAGTTAACACATCTGTCAAGGGACCATTCAAGGTGAAGTAGCCCATTATCATCATCCAGTCACAGAAGGGAAAGAAAGAGGGCAGGAACAGCTGGTGTGTGTGTGTTAGTGGGTTATAGATTGTTGTAATAAACATAAATCCAGTGTCTCTATGCAATCCATGATTTTTAGTGTCTAGCAGAGTTATGAATTCAAGCTCCTAAGCTCATCTTTTGAAAATGTTGCATAGGTTTCCTTTGAGGGTGAGGACTGGTAGGTCAGATATAGAGTGACCACTTTCTGAAAAGTGTTCACCCACACGTAACGTGGTGTTTTAGTCTTTTGTCATATTCCTGGGTGAGTTCATCTGAGAGCACAGTGATTGTCTTGTCTTACCCATATAGTTGCTATTGGGGCACTTCGTGCATTGGATGAGGTACACCACATGTTGTGATAGGCATGAGTAGGACCCATGAATCTTGAAAGGTGTGTGGTGGAGATGTTGCTCATTGTAGCTCTGCAGATATGTCTGCACATTTTGCTTCTGTTGTTCTGGCAGGATCTGGTGCTGTTTTGAGTGGATGTGTCCAGGTCTGTAGCGAGCTTGCTTCTCATGAGGAGCTTGGAGAGGTTGGGGGGCTGTTTGAAGGACAGAAGAGGTGGTTCAGGAAAGAAATCTTTGAATGACCTTAAACAAAGAGAACATACTCTTTGAGTAGTAAAGAGTAGTAAGGAAGAAAGTCTAACTGGACATCTTACTTTAATGTTTAAGCCTTTAATGTGATTTTACGTTTATTTATAGTGAACCACAGAACACCATTATGCTTCAGTGTGAAGTGATCACCCAGAGATCCTAAGTGTCACCCAGATACATGAAACACATGCATAGCATGTTTCCCCCTTTCTCTAGCACTGGTGAACAGGGGAGGAAATCAGAAAAGAAGCCTTTCTGGCTATCTCACATTGTGAGACTGCAGAATCTATCACAGTCCCTGCTTCTCTGAAGCACGACTGCTCCTTTGCTTTCTGGCCATGCTCAGTGGTAAGGAGGAAAAAATTCCTCTGCCCCAAGTCTTTTTTAATCATCTGTAATTGAGGTTCTTTTTTATTCCTCTAGTAACTCTTTCTGACCTCCAGTTTGCTGTTTCTTTGTCACTGCTGCCCCTTTTGCTATCTCTTATTTACTCCACTGGGAGCAGTCTACGTAAGGCTGCATTGTAAGACACTGGTTCAGTTTGGGGGCAATGCAGAACAGTGTTACAACATGTGTTCCTTCCAGAGCTCTCTAGTGCACACGGAGAAGCTGCAGCATCGTCCTCCAGTCTTGGCTTCTTGTCCAGTAAAATATGCTTTCAACACTGGTTGTTCTAGGTGAGAATGATAATATTATTGTTTATACAGTAACAATCATGACACTTCTAAATCAACTGATTTGTTATTGGCAGTGCAGCAAACTGCAGTGCATCTATTGGAAGAACATGAGATGATAATGTGATTGCGATTACACAGAATTAAATGGACTTGTCTCATTTTTGTCATGGTGAGGAAGTTGAAGAATGATCACACAAACAGAGACATCAGGGAAAGAGGGCAAGATCATTATCTGAAGTAAATTGATATAGACTTATTTATTTCAGCGGAGCTCAGATTTACGTCAGTAGAAGATATGGCCCAGGAAGCCTTTTGGACACATCATCCATACCCCTGACAGTGCAATGTTGTTCCTAGGATATAATCTTCATAATTGCTGCAACCTTATTTTAAATTATTCTACAGGGGGCTTCTGCCCCCTTACTTTGGAGTCCATCACATAGTCTAGTACAGTGGTGCTCAACCTTTCCAAACTACTGTACCCCTTTCAGGAGTCTGATTTGTCTTGCGTATCCCCACTTAAAAACTACTTGATTACAAAATCAGACATAAAAACACAAAAGTGTCACAGCACACTATTGCTGAAAAAATGCTTACTTTCTCATTTTTAATCATATAATTATAAAATAAATTAATTGGATAACAAATATTGTACTTACATTTCTCTAGTGCTTTTTTTATATAGCCTGTAGTAAATCTAGGCAAATATTTAGATGAGTTGATGTCTCTCTGGAAGACCTTTGTGTGCCTCCAGAGGTACATGTACCCCTGGTTGAGAAACACTGGTCTAGTACATCTCACCATTAGGAATTTTATCTTTTTATTGAGTATATTTACCTTTACTCCTTTTGTTCAGTCACTCATTGCTATGCACACTAGGGGCACCTTTAACAATTCCTCTCCCTCCCCATGCCCGTCAAGGCTATTACACCTTCCTTAATTTATTTAATTCTTTTAATATTTTTGTCATATGTCAATCCCTACAATCATTTGATGTGATCAATAGCAACGAAATCCTCAATATTATGAAGTAAGGGAATTTTCACGTAGTCGTTCCTACTAATAAGATGTAATGGAAATAGAGGTAAATCTAGAGGTAAATTTCTATTTATCCATACCTGATATTGGAGAAAATGATATCAGAATATGCCCTCCTCTATTCATCCCTTCCAAATTTCAAATCTCTGCTCCAAAGAATGGAGGCATTAGAGATTTTCAACAAAATAATTATAAGGCTTTTTAAAATTTTGAGTTTTTTTGTTTTTGTTTTTTTAACATGAGAAAATTTCTCCTAGCCTTGTTCTGAAACATTTTAACTTAAAAGTGGATGCGGAGCTGGAGGGAAGCTTAAGGTAGACACCTGACATGGCAAACTTCAGCCCAAGTGGTTATAGGAAAGCATTTCACAATGACCCTTATTCAGGGAAGCACTTAACTTGAAGCGTGTGTTTAGATTTCATTGACTTCAATGGGACTTAAGCATATGTACAGTAGTTTTCTAAATAAATACAGTTTCCTCAGTGTGGTATGTGAAAGAAAATATTCCAAACATCAGTATAAGTCTGTGCATTAAGGTTATTTGTTAAGTTACTACAGCTCTTAACACTATTAGTTTTCCATTGTACTCTCAACATGTCTGTCAGATCAAGGAAATCTAACTAAGGAAGTACAGTAAATCAAAAATAAACGAAAGAAAAACCATTCTGTCTTCACCTCCCTGGCAGTATAATCAAAATGTTTCCTGAAGCTACTAAGATGGCAAAGTCCTTTGTAGTATTTAGCTTCATATTTGTTTCAAGTCCTAAGCTTCGCTTTTCACAGCATGCTCTTGACTCCCCTCACATAAATCATAGAAATTGAAACTGGGTAATATGCACAAGCAGTTGCTTATGACTTTTCCAGCACACAGTCTTCATTATGCTTCTTCATTTTAAATAAAAATTAACTATGCTTGGAGCTGTGCAATGATGTTGATACATTATGTACATGAAAACAAGACTAATCTTTCGAGCACACACATCTATTTGGGATAGCACTGGCTATCTGCAAAAAGACAGGATGGGGATATTAATGCAAAACTGGCTTTTATTTTTGTTAGGTGCTAGGGAAAGTAGCTGAGTGGATAATGGTGTTAGTGGATGGTCTTTCAAATGTATATGGTTTGTTTATTTATTTTTTAAGATGCATAATTGTTCTATTTTCTTATATTTTGTTTGTTTTTTTATTTAGATTTAAAATACTCATAAAATAAGTTTAGGGCAAAAATTGTTCAGCTGGGTTAGCATGTTAAATTAGGGAGTCTCTGTGGAAATAAGAATTAAAGTGAACTATTTATTTATTAGTTATTATGATTCTCAGAAGTTTAAAATGGGCTGGTGGCCCTGTACAAACAATAGTCTCTTTACCCAAAACGCAGACCTAACTTTTTATGGTTAGAAACATTTCAATCATTTTCCTTCTCCTCCTCCCCCCACTTTTGCCTTTCATGGTTCAAGCAGGGACTAAAATGGAAGCAGTGAAATATAATTTGAGAAAGGCTGTTCTGTTCATTTCGCATATCCTGCTGATCTGGAAAGAGGAAGTAACAGAGCTCTTGCGAGGAAAACTCTTCTTGCATGATATCCAACCTCGAGACATTGATTAAAGGCTATAGTGGTACAGCTTATTCAAATGATACTTGGAAATCTTTGAGCCCTGTCCATCACTATACTGAGGCTATTACTCTGATCCTATAAGGATTCATCTGCACAGACTCTCTGTAGCATCAGGGCCTATCTCCTTATTGGGTTATAGATAAGGAGCCAAAATCTGCCCTGACGCATGCCCAGCATCCTTAGTGATGACATGTAGCATTCCAGGAATGTAACTCGGTGGAATTGGACTCAAAGGTATAAAAACAATTTAGAGATTGAAGATATAGATGTGTATGTATGCAGTTATGTAGGGGTATGTGTATGTCTATACAGTAGGACCTCAGAGTTACGAACACTAGAGTTACTAACTGAGCGGTCAACCACACACCTCATTTGGAACTGAAGAACACAATGAGGCAGCAGCGGAGACAAACAAAAGAATGAAAATACAGTATAAAGCTGTGTTAAACATAAACTAATTTTTTTTTAAAAGGGAAAGCTGATAGAAAAAGATTTGAGAAGGTAAGGAAACGGTTTCTGTGCTTGTTTCATTTAAATTAAGATGATCAAAAGCAGCATTTTCCTTCTGCCTAGTAAAGTTTCAAAGCTGTGTTGAGTCAATGTTCAGCTGTAAACTCTTGAGAGAACAACCATAACCATTGCCAAGGTGTTCAGAACTCTAAGGTTCTACTGTATATCTAAACAAACAGACCTCTCTGTGCCTTCACACAGAGTTGTAACAATCTTCGTTATTCCCCTATAACAAATAGTAGAGATTTTAAGCATTGCAAATAAGTATTCAGGGTTAACAATACAAGTATGTTAAATTAAATGTCAAATGACTGACAAAAAGCTCTTAAAGTTAATGAATATGTATGAGATAAATCAGCCTGGTTGCCAAGTGCTGTGTGCACAGATACAGAAGATTTACATTTTCAACCGGATTCTCTTGCCTCCTAGGGGTACACAGAACATTATGGGTTAGATCATGGCTCTAAGGCATGTAACGGGACAGTACAGAGTTACATCGCTCAAGAGGGAGTTCAGGGAGGTCCCTGGTATACAGTGGCAGTGTGTGACAGCTACTACAGTCCTGTACAGTATACAGCTGACTTCCTGAGCTGTGCCAGTCCTGCTCCATGGGCAACCAAAAGGGGGCGGACAAGTAATCCTGACTTCGTCCATCCCAGTTCCCGATTCAGGTACTGGACTTCCCTAGAAGAATAAGGAAGGACCAGTTCCACTGCTCTCACCGGTGCTGGGATTGCAATTCTGTCTGGTCCTTATGTGTCATCCAAGGGATCTAGGAGGTTCTTTGCAGTCCCTTCACCATGTATGTGTTCACGTAAGACCAAACAGAATCTCTCCTAAAGAAATGTAATAGATATTTAGGAAAAAAATCTGAGCAAGGCAATATCAGAGCAGTGTTAGTGGGGAACAGCTCATCTGGTAAGCAAATTTTCAAAGGTAGGGCAAGTTCTCATTAAGGTTGTCACACTGACTAGATTGAGGGGGCCTTGAGGTGTATTCAGGAGCTCTGATTGCTTCCTTCTACACTAATTTCACGTTGGGGGTGTCACACTGGTTGGATTGGTAGAGGGGCATTTATTGTGTTATTTGACATCAGTATGTCAAAATCATAGTAATCCACGTGAGATATACCATGTCAGGTACTGTTAGAAAGGCTACAATGTGCTAAGAAAGATGATAATGTTTGTGTTCATGTGTTATGTGTGTGAGGGAAGTTATGGATATGTTTGATATATCAGTATTTCAAGTTGGGCTGTTTCTAGGTCACTCCTCAGACAGGATGGCTGCAGAACAGTAGCCTGCTTAATGGCCCATTAAGACATTCCCAGGATCAGGGGGCCTAGGGGGAGTAGCCAGAGATATACCTGATGAGTCATCAGATCTGTCCCATATGACTCTGGACTCCATTTTGGTTCCTGTAAAATTCCACAAGCAGCATGGCAAGAGCCAGAGGACATAAAAGCTAGAGGTGCGGAATCCATTTTGTCTTAGTCAGTCTGTCTTCAGCTGTTCAGCTTTCAGCCGACTATCCACCTCTGAATCAATCCATCTGCATCTGAACTGAAGCTGTGAAACAAAGGACTGAGACCCATCCAGGTACTGGATGTATACCAGAGGGACTATACAACCCTGCAAATTCCACAATTCTTCTAGAAACATGATGTATATGGACTTTCAAATCATTTGTATGTATCTGATTGCTTTAATCCTTTAACATTTCTCTTGTTTGTTTTTCTTTTTATAATAAACCTTTAATTTTAGTTACTAAAGGATTGGCTGGCAGCGTGGTATTTGGGTAAGATCCAAACGTATAGTGAACTGGTACTGTGGCTGATCCTTTGGGATCAGAGGGAACCTTTTTAGTAACGAGCATAGAGTTTAAATAACTGGTCTCTTTACTGGACCCAGAGACTGAAATGCAGTTAAGGGGGCTGTATGTATTTGCACAGTGACTTCTTGATAACCAGTGTGGGGAATCAGAAGCACTGTTTGTGGCTGGTTGGGAGGTCTGACTTCAGTGTCACCCACCAGTGTTGGGAGAATCTGCTCTCCTTTTACAACTTACCCTGACCTTGGCATTATCAGGTGGCTACTGTGGGCATGGACAGGTCACAAAGGTCAATTGCAAATTTTTAAATGTGTAAAAAAACCAAAAACAGCTCACTGAATAACTAGAACTTACAACTACTTGAGCTTGAATCTATGCCGGAAAATTGCAAAGAAATGTATAATGAATGGTGTTAGATAAATGTATATTAAATAATGTCAGAAACACAGATACTATATATTTCATAGTGTTATAAGAAATACAAAAGTGTTTTTTCCTACTTTCTCTTTGTGCCTTGTTGATGCAGCTCTCAACATTTTGCAAAACAACTTCTTCAGAAATCTGGTTTGTGTCTTATCTGCAATGGTCTGTATAAGTAAGAGGCCCAGGCAAACCTGACAAATGTGTAATTTACTAGCCAGGTGCAGATCTCCCTAGTGAGACTGACGAGGGAGGATGGATGCTGAGTGGACAGAAACTAGCCAACTAGCAACTCCACGGCCACAAGAAGCTTATACAAATAAGACAACTGTTGTAAGAAATAGTGGAACACATGAAAATAATGAAAAGACAGTTGGATTGAGTCAGAAGTAGGGTAGCAATCATTAAAAAAGATAAATAAGGAGGTGTTAATTAGAGTTTTAGCAGGACAAGTCATAATGTATTAGAAGGATTTGGGGTTAGTTATTTATGATGTGTGTATGGGAAAATATTTAGAATAGAATGCTTATAAATAAGGTAGATTTAATAATTTGTTCCTGTTGTGATGTTACCAGACAATGCATAAAGGATATACGCTTAACGAAGGGAGGGAGGGAGCAATGCAGATTGGACCAGTGTGAACCTGATGATGAAAGAAGCAACCCACTTGTGCCCCAGGACTGATCATTGCACTATTTGTTTTATTTATGCTTGATGCTTGATTAAACTGATGATATATTATCCTAAAATTATCTTAATAAAGCTTTGAACTAGCTAAACTTAGTAACTGGTATAGCATGTGCTTTTCACCCAGTAGAAACCAGGAAAGAATCAGAGGTGATCTGTGCACTGAACTGGGAATCAGGACACTTGGATCCTTGTGCCATGTCTGGCACACTGGGCTCAGTTTTCTAATGTAGGTGTCAAAATCCTACAGTTGGGTGCACAAGTTAGGTGCCTAAAACAGGTATTTTTCACCCACAGTGAGCACTTGGGTAAACCCCAGCCTGCCTCAATTTACCCACCTGTAAAACCTGTATCAACCACTGCAGGGTGTTATGGGGCAAAACTGTGGTTGGTAAAATGCTTTGAGATCTCTGGATAAATTATAATTCAAGGGACGATAGCATCTATTATTTGAACGAAGGACATCACTGTGATGTACTGAAATTTCTTAAAATTATAAGCTATTGCTTTAACTTCTAAGGGGTTTCTGGTCCAAAACCAGAGCAAGTCCCGCAGAGAGCCAGACTAGAGTAAGGTAGGGTGAGCTTCGCCTCTCTACACCTCTCCCCCTCTCTTTTTGAGTTCTTATGTGCTTTCTTTCTGAATTCTAAGATATAAAGTAGTGCTACATTGCAACCATCCAGCAACAGTATTTTATGTTTCGTCAAACTTCTCTCTTTGTATGCTGTGAACGTAACAATCACTAAGATGAATGAGAAGTCAAAGAGAGGGAAAGTTATGTGCTATAAGGACTGTGGTATGAAAATATGTCTTTGTGCGGGGTTGGGTAGAGATGAAGGGGGCCTGTAGTATGAAAACGTAGTCGATATAAATGAAATAGAAACATAAACAAGTCATAGAAGTTTGAAGTTTGCTACCATATTATTGACAAAATGTCAGCATTCACAAATTAGTCAGTTTGCTAGATTCAGAGAAAATGAGAACTTTCACACTGCACAATTCCACACAAAAGGCTCTATATTGCAACAGACTTCCTGGCCTAACCTAAGATAGAAGCCAGAAGAATTCTCACAAGAAAACCTGATCTCATAAGTTTTCCATCAAATTTGTAGATTAAAGAGGTTCATTTTGGATACAGATCATATACGTATCCTGAATTTGGGATATTTATCTGAACAGAACCGAAACTCTGAACATTTTGTTCACCTGTATTAACACAAAATCATATTAACTATTTGAACCATGATGAGATAATATATAGGTCAATGGTCTATGGTGTTGCCAGATGAGTATGCCTGGAGCTGTGTATTTACATTTAAAATATAGTGCATAAGATTATTAGGCTTTCTAATGGTTGGTTATGATAATCAGCTCTCTCAATATGGGAATGTTATTGTCTAATAATCTTGGTGTTGCTGAATCAAGCCAGCTAACACAAGTTACTTCCCCAAAGGGTTTCTGCTCAAACTGATGCTCTAACAATTTTGGATATGAATAATACTCCACAAATTTATATTTTCCTGATCAACTAAAGTTAGGCATATTGCATTAAAAGTGTTTCTATGAGTTGAAAAGATGGAATTTAGGAAAACTTGAGCTAATGGAAGTATTGATTGTCCTTGATGGTCAACGCAGAAAACAGAGTGGGATGTGTTTGTTTCCCCTCGTATGGCAGCTTCTAGAAGACAAATTTTTACAATAGATGAGCACCATTCAAACAGCACTGGGTGAATACCCTTGCTGCTGGCACACAAAGTTTGTGTACAGTCATTTTACATAGCCCAGCAAAGTGCCATCAGAAGATTGTGTACTTTAGTGACTGCTGCTAAGGACTGGATTTAACTGGCACAATACAGGTGGAAGTTTCTAAGGCTCTGTTTCTTCCTAAGATAACACTAATATTTGTACTTCCTTCTCCCCCTGCTGGGATCTGCAACCTAGAAACTAGAGCAGGGGAACAGAATGGTTTACTCCATTAGGTGAAGAGGAGCAGCAATCCAAGGATAACCTATCTTCCTGGGGAAGGTGCAGAAGCCTTTAATGTGTAACTCCTCACACAAAAGTGGGAAGATTGGGAAGGCTGGGGGAAGTGAGGGAAATGACTGGGGGAAATATATCCCCACCAAGTCTGCCAGTATTTACACCGTTTCTCAGGGCTGTGCCTTAGACACACAACTGAGTCCTAAATCTTTATGGATCCAGTTCTGTAACTTTTATACCTTATGCTCTTTATGGACATTAGTAGTCCCATTGAAATCAGTGGGATTACTTGGATGTGAAAGCACTTCTTAGCATGAGTAAATTACAGAATCAGGCCCTTAGGCCCAGATTGTCAAAGGTTTTTAGGAGCAAACGGGAGTTAGTCACCTAAATGCCTTTGAGGATCTGGGCCTTAGGGTTTGTAAAGCAGCCACGTGATTGGGCTCAGTGTAGGGTTTGGGGTAAATTCTTTGGCCTGTGTTATGTGGGAGGTCAGACCAGATGATCTAATAATCCTTCTCGCCTTACAAATCTAAATGTATGAAAAATCTCTCTGGGATCATCTCATGAAAGTTGCAATACAAGTGGCAAAGGATATCATGATGATCCCATTAACAATCCACTAAGCAATTTAGTCTCTGCCTTTCTCCACCATTCGATTCTCTGAGATTCCATGAGAACATATGCTCCATTGAAGTCACTACTGCTAAAGCCATTATGAGAGCTGGCTCCACACAGTTGACTGCTAAATCCAGGGCTCCAGGCTATGGGAATGCTCACTTCTTAAGAGAAGACTCTTTTCTTGAAGGTATTTTGCACTCTCTGCTTCTTTCATATTGTTCATCTAAAGGCTTTTTAGGTCTGTATCAGTTATTAATAATTTTGATGATTCATAGTTTATTCATAATCCTTTATACATTTGCCATATGTTGCCCGCTTTTTGAACGATGTGAATGTGTCACTTTGCTTCTGCAATTAACATCCGGTAAAATAGGTTATAGGGAAAGATTAATGAAATGAGAAACATAATAAAACATCTTGCAGTAGCTTCCATTTTGAATTTTTGAATTAAAAATTGCATAGTAATTGCCTTAATTGGTTTACAAAACAGACATAATCTAGCAAAGTAGGTTTTAGAATCCTTTAAGGCCCAATTTTGCTACTTTTATTCAGACGGAACTGTGCTTTAGTCTCTGAGTAGTCCCATTGAACAGTCAATGGAACTACTCATCTAGTAAAACACTACTCAGTGCAATAAAGTGTAATATTTTCTGGCCTGTAAACCTTATGCAGTGTCTCTCCAAGCTTTCATATTCAATCTAACTATTTTTGTTGTAAGTGTGAAGAGAGCAACAGCTATTTTGGTGGTAAATCATTCTTGTAGGTGACATTTTGATAATGACTGACACTGACAACATAAAAATAGAATGTCACTGCTTGAAGTTGATAAATATAGATCTTTATCATGATGTTGTTAACCAAATGTTCAGTTTTCATAAATAAGGTGAAATTTGACACTTTCTATAACATTGTACATTATTATAAATATGGAGTCGCTTGGATTTTATGAAACGATCATTGTTTAATGTAAAAAAATAAATTACCACTTTTTGAGTTTATAGGTACAGGTATTCATTACCACAAATGATGTTCACTGCAGGGAAGAATGATCAATGTGCTTCAGAACACAGTCTCAAGACAGAGGGGAAAACCCTTCTGTAAGCTGCAAACCTGTCCAACACCCATTTCTATTGCATTTTAACTTAACCATTGGGAAGTGAATGTTTGATTCATTGCTAATTGCATGCAATTGACTACTGTGTATAAATTATGTAGATTCAAAACTGCCATTCCAAAGGGTAGGTTAAAATACATTGCCATCTGTCTGTTTACCATTGTATGTGAAAATTATTTTTAATGTTAATGTCTTATGGCCTCCTTTTTTGGAGTTACTGAAAATCAGTGGGGCCAAACCAAAACTTCAGCTCAGACTGTCCCTGTACTTTGAGTGTGTTCAGGCTGTGAATCATGCAAATAGCTGCTCTAGTTAAAACAGGCCTGTGCTGGGGGACACTCACTGGCCGTGGTGCCTAGCAGTCAGGTAGGGTTGTGGCAAGTTTCCTTTCTCTTGGACATTCTCCTTTCTTACTACAACTCCACCCTGTGGTGGTCTGTCTTTTCAGTGACTCTGCCATACAGCTATGTCACTCTTTCAAGTCCACCCCTTTTGGGGTGCCTATACAGAGTCCAATAATGGGGAAATCTTCAGAATTCAACAAGGGATTCACGGCTTCCCTCAGAGTTGGGGCCTAGCCCTCTGGACCCTTGTACCTACAGGGTCTTCCTCCAGCTAGGTTTCCAGCTAAGGGACGGAGTTCCATCATTTTCCTTCTCTAGGGGTCAGATGGGGGAGCCTGGACTCACCCTTTCCACTGGACTCCAGTCCAGGGCCCAATGGTAGGGAGCTCAGTCCTGCATCCTGAGGTGCTACTTGGTGGCCTCCCTGGATCACTTCCTAACAGTCCCCTGTCTTGTCACAGGGTAAAAATAAATAATTAAAACACAAAGATAGTCTCTACCCTCAGGGAGTCACAGGTCCCTCCTTTGTGGACTTAATCAAGTCACTATTGCCAGGCTTCAAGCAGCAAGTGTTCCTGCGATGCTTCTTCTCAGGAGTTCAGAGCACAGGTCAGCTCATCTCCACTGTGTGCCTGCCACTGAGCTACTCCGCTTCCTTTTTTAAGGTCTTCCTGTAGCCTGCCCAGGCTTTGCAGGTGCAGCAGAGAGGGGCCGCCTGGGCCCAGATGAGCCCCTTCCCCCCTTTCCTCTCCAGTGTGGGGTTTGTACACCCTGTCACAAGGACAAACAAAAATCCTGATCCAAACTTTCATGAAATGTGAGCAAGTGTAAAGTCAGCAGACAAATGCTATTTACACAAGAAGAAAACGAACTGAAAAAGTCACTTATGAACACAAGGAAAGTATTGAACACACAAATCATCAGCAAAGACTAAACCTCAGACAGGGAAACTCTAAATACAGAAAAGCCATTAACCAAAGGTCAGATCCTCAGCTGGTATAAACCAGTGTAGTGCTAAGGGCCCCTAAATATCTTCAGTTAGAATCCTATAAAGTCATGCTTTCATTGGTTCTCAGAGGCTGATGCTTAGTTAAGAAAAGAAAAACAAAATAGCACACCCCCTTAAAAAAAAACCAACAACAAAACCCTGCTTCTTCCCCCTGCCCCACTGAAAAGGAAATATTAATGCTTATGGTTAGATGCATGTTCATGACAAGAATAATCTGTAAGCGGAAAAAAATAAAAAGACTCCTTGACATGACTAATTTAAACACATCAAAAAGAGATCATATGCATGTGGGTGGGTAAATGCTAATTCATTCTTATTTCTGACATATATAATTATCATTTCATAAATTCAAGTTATTTCTCATTAATCATACCATACCATAATGAAGTCTCATACTTTAGTTTACACGTACAGGATATAGGTTGTGCCATTACCATTGTTAAAATATCTTTAAAATATTTTACAGCCTTTGAGTTAGGCATTATTTTAAAGATATTTTAACAATGGTAATGGCACAACCAGGGAAAATGGATGAGCCATCGTTGGGCACTAACGGGACTTTGTGCTAAGTTATTTCTTGATGGTTTTAGAGACCCAGGCAATCTGCAGTTTCAGGCCAGCTGTCTTTCATTGTCCATGGTAACCAGGACTCCGTAGAATCCTGGGACTTGCATTTAATGGAGCAATGCTGGAGTTTTTGGCAGCATGCCAGCTGAAAATATTGTCCCCATTTTCATCAGAAAATTTCAGCCTGCTCTATTTGGAAGCTGGAGCTAGACGAATTCAGAATAGAAATAAGGTGCACATGTTTAAAAGTGAAGTTAATTAATTGTTGGAACAACTTGCCTCAGGATATGATGGTCTTCAAATCTCACTTTTGAGGATTTCAATAACTCAGTCATGGGTTCGGGGTTGTTATAAATGTGTATGGGTATGGTTTTGTGGCCTGCCTTGTGCGGGAGGTCAGACTAGATGATCATATTGGTCCCTTCTGACCTATGAGTCTATGAGTCTATGAGTCTATGAGTCTCCATTTGACGTCTTTAAATTAAGTTTGAATATATTTCTAAAACATATGCACTAGCTCATACAGAAGTTATGGGCTTGATGCACTAATTATTGGGTGTGGGTCTATGGCCTGTGTTAAGGAGACGGTCAAACTAGTTTAACATAATGGTTCCTTGTGTCCTTAAAATCTATGAATTCCATAAGAAACCCACCTGATTCATCATTCACTAAATTAGCAAAAACCCAGGTATTACATCTTGCTTAGCACAACCCTTGTTTCTCAGCAGTATCATACACCTCTCTTCCATGGCATCTCCAATCTATGAGTCCTTAGGAATAATTCCACATAGGAGTTCACCTTTGGGGAAAAGAGCAAAGGGTCTATTTACTGCTGTATTCTACTGGGAACAGGTGGGAAATTGCCTTGTAAGTTGCCTCTGTAAGTGCTGTAGTGCTGTTACTAGCGGGGAAATCAAGTCCGCTTGTGATGTGAGTCTACATAACAGGGCCAACCTGAGCTGTCATTTACACCAGAGAAACTCACTTGAAGTTAATGGAGGTGCAACAGTGTAACAGTGAGCAGAAATTGACCTAATGCCTCTAGTGGCACATAGCTGCAAGAGGCATTTGACTTACTTGTGTGTAGGGCTGGCTCTGCATGAATGTGTTCTATTGAACTCCCAGTAAATTATGTAATATTCATGGTTTAACAATGCACAGTCTGTAAATATGCTGGGAAGATGCCAGCAGCCTACATCCAAGCACTACTACATGTTTGCTTTGTTGACCTATGTACACATTCAGCCTCATGAAGTAGTTTCAGCTGGGACTCAAAGAAGACTTTCCAACTTCCAAAATGTTCCCACTGCCATTGTGTTAAATGCCAGCAGAGAGCCTCTGTTGTAATTAGCCTAGATTTTCTTACAATATCCAGTTACACAGGAGTAAACCATGAATATTCATGGACAACCATTTGAATTACAAAGATTCATGAATAAATCATTTGGCTGAAAACAGGGTAGGTTGTGTTTCATGGCTTCTGTGATTTATTCCATGGTGTTACAATTTGTATTATTACTTGCTATCATAAAGTTTATTTTTCAAGCCTTCATTTCCAGCTGTGGCCAAGACACTGTGGGAAAAAGAGAAGCTTTTTTTTTTATATCTCTGTAAGGCCAGGTCCTAGTCTGGATACATGATGTACATTTACTGCCTTGCTACTGTACATCCTCATTAGTGATTTTGAAAGGTGCCTTTGTTTTTTTTAGTATACAATACAATAGACCTCAAACAAAAAGCAAGCAAAGCAGCTTTTCAAGATCGCCATTCAGGAGAAGGAGAACATGGCTCTGTGATAAGAAGGAATATGCTTGGTGTCAAAAGATTCCAGAAAAGTCATAAACAAGCACACTTAGTACAAACTGACAAAAATCAGTGGGTTTGGTCAGTTCCTTTTGACATCCAACCCAAACCCTCAAGGTTCTAGAAACAAGTCATATGACTACTGTAAACCCAATCAAAACTTAAACATTAAGTTATATATTATGCAAAATCACTTCCTAATTCCAATATTGTGAAGCTCACACTGAAATTCATCCCTTCTTCCCAATTAATACAATTTATATTGCCTTTAGTGTTTGGAACGTCACATGAGCTGTTAGAAATGGGTAAATGAAACAAAAACGGTGTATGGAAGCATCCTTGTGAATGAAAACTGTTAATCTTTTTCTATTATTAGCAGCCCCTTTTACTCACTTGCTCTTGGACATTTGGGAGTGTTTCATACACGTGGATGCTTGCAGAAAGCAAAAGCAATGTGAATACTTAGTGTTTGTAAAGACTGCCAAGAATATATACATTAGAAGTGCTTCGGTGACCATTTCTAAAGCCTTTGTGGTTCTAAAAGTGGAAAGAAAAGGAGGGAAAGAATTTTGTACGGCAGAGGTCCGAGAAAGAGGTGGTGGTGTGGCACCACCACAGGGGAGTGTCTAACCTGGCAGAAGAGCACAGTCAGAGATGAAGTTTGTAATCCACTATCTGCTTGTATATGTGGATGAACACCATAGAACAGTTTCTTTGTGATATTGGCTAAGAAGGTGGAATCCAGAGATGTGTGTTGTGTTGGGCCTAGACATCAAAGGAAGGTGGAACCAGTGCAGTGGAGTCCCAGAGAGAAGCAGGGAAGCCAAGTATCAATACCAGGGAAAAAGCTATAAAGTTCCAACACTAGGAGAGGTTACTGCTGGTAATACGATACCTATCCTAGCTAATGCCAGGACAGAAAATTGTTAGCCAATAAATGTGTCATGTCTTTGTTTCTTTCTCTATCATGGATGGATCTAGCCATTTTCATTAATCCCTAAACAGAGACAAAGGCCATGCTTTTTCTGCACAAAAGAGGGCAGGAAAAGAGATCTAAACACCCTTAGACCTTGTTATCTCCTGCTTTCTCTCTGCCTTTGTTTCCAAGTTACCAGTCTGCCCTTTGCCTGAGATAATCAAAGTTACAATTTCTTCAGGCACCCGTCCTGTTTATAAGCTTAGTTCAAGGAGCAGAAACAATGCTGTAGGATTTATATGACCAACTGGTGTTTGAATAGCAAACTCTTGTAGTGGACAGTCCATATGGATTTCTTTCTAACAAAGGATTCCTCTAAAACTAATGAACAGTGAACAGATGCATGGATTACAAGTTTGGTCGATAAAGGTAATTGTGCTGATATGATATACGTAGACTTCTATAAGGCATTTGACTTGGTACAGCGTGACATTTCAATTAAAAACCAGAAAGATATAAAATTATCATGGCACACATTAAAAGGATTAAAGCTGACTAACTGATAGGTCTCAAAACCTAATTGTAAACAGGGTATCATCGTTGAATGGGAATGTGTCTAGTGGGGTCTCACGGGGATTGGTTCTTGGCACTGTGCTATTTAGCATTTTTATTAATGACATGGAAAAAAACATGAAATCATCACTGAAATTGTTTGCAGATGACACATATTGGGGGAATGGTAAATGCTCAGGTTACTGATACAGACTATTCTAGATCCCTTCATAAGCTGAGCACAAGCAGACAATATGCATTTGCATTTTAATATGGCTAAATGTAAAAGTATATATGTAGGAATAAAGAATATAGACCATACTTAGAGGATGGGGGACTCTATTCTGGTAAATGGACTAAAAAGGATTTGGAGTTGGTTAATTAGCTGAATATGAACTCCCAGTGTGTGGCTGTAACCAAAAGGGGTAATTCCACTGAAACTGACAATTACACTAGCATCAAATTTGTGTAAGAGGAGAATCAAGACCTTTAAAGCTCTTCCATTTGCAATGAATGACCTAGAAATAATTGAATGCCATACACATGTATGTTGGTCATACATGATATAGTGTATCAGCACCTGCTACTGTGAAACTCAGAGGATAATCATACTTGGTACTGACATAATGCTTTCTGGTTTTTAAAATACGGTGCAAACATTATTTAATTAATCTGCAACACTAGGATACAGCTAAGTGTTAGTCTCATTTTATATGGCAACTGAAAGGTTATATGGTTATCCTAAAGTCATGCAGGTGGCAGAAGAAGGAATAGACCCACATAAGTCCTTCTCTCCAGCCCTGGGTGTAGTCTACTAGACCATTCTGCCTCTCTTGAGAAAAAGTAGTTGTGTATCCAGAGGAAATAGTGAAAAGACAGGAAAACAGACTATAAATACTAGAGACAGATACAATGAATATTTTCTATGGACCTTACGAGAGGCCTCAGATGCTTTCTTGGAGCTTCTGGAGGAGATAGGGAAACCTCTTTGCACCGATCAAATACCAACACTCATTCACATGCAAACATTGTTGAGTTTTCCTTGAACGTGATCTTTAAAAAACTATGAACATGATTCTCTGCTACTTTGTACCTTGTGTAATCATGAACCCACTTTGCACTCTCTTTGCACTGATGTAAGTGACTACACAATATACAAGGCAGTGGACATTCAGAGCTATATCTTTATCTGTGTTAGCCTTTAGTAAACATCCTAGAATAAAAATTATCCTCCAGTCCCATCTATATCAAACTGGTTCGATCAGTACTTCAAATACCAGTAAACTCATTTAAGATATGACTTCAGATTATCTAGTAATGGCCATGTGCATTATCAGATCATCTCTCAAGCAGTAAATTTTTTCACTGCAGGAAATAATCAAATCATGGAGTAAAAATTTACAATGCACATTAATCAGATAACTGTAAACTAATATTTTATACTGTTTTCTCCTGCAATATCTCTGTGTATATATATCATAGCATTTATAGGGAGTATGAAAGAGGCTTGTGTGGATCTAAAACCAGTAATATTCTCAGCTGGAACTATCTGTTCTTATGTGTACTATACATTTCTAAGTGTAGCACCCCAAGGAAATGTTGTCTTATACAGCTGATTAGATGGTCCACTAAACCTGCCAAGTTTCCATCTCAAATGGGTTGTTAGACTCTTAGATATTCAGAGTGTAGCAGCTGAAATAAAAATCAGCCATAACAGAGAAGATAAAAGATGTAGAATAAGAAAAGCAATAAATGCAATAAAACATGTGTATGTAAATGCAAGTAATCTAAGAAACCAGAAGAACTAGAAGTGTTACTAAATTATGACAATCATACTCTAGTGGGTATAACTAAAACCTGTTGGGATTATTTTTCAAAGCCAGAATGACATCGTAGATTGTACAGTATCTAGAACAATAGGGCTTCTATCCTCACTGAGACCTCTAAGCATTACTGCATCATACAGGGCAGATGCTCAGATGGTATACATTGGTGTAGCTCCATTTACCATAATGATGCTGGATGAAGAGCTAACTCTAAATATTCAATGATAATAATTAATTGTTAACAATGAATAGATACAAAATGTATGGGAGAACAGAAAGAAGAGAGGCATGATGTGTAATGTAATCTCAATTTCAGAGCACTACACATCCACCATGAAGAGAATAGTTCTTACATTTTCTTTGAGTTAGAAAACAAGGAACCTAAAATAAAGGCAAAATGTAAGGAGATTGATAATTTGAAAGAAAATTAAAAATTCTTTTGCCAACTTTCAGGGTTATTGAATCTAATGGGGTATATTATGTCCATGGAAGATTTTAACTACCTCGGTGTCTGTTTTAAGTAATACATCAAGGGAAACAGGCATTATAAATGAAGTTCCTAAATAATAAAGAAGACATAAAGAACTTTATGATCCAAAATTTGGAGTCACCCACTAGCGTCTGGATCTGCTTTCACTGACAGACAGGCTGATTGAAAATCTGTAAATAATAGGGCAGCATGCAACACCCGCTCAAAGCCACCTGAATTCAGCACAGTAAGCAAGGGCTTCACACAATGCAAAAGGGCAAGGGTATGATTTCCAGCAAGACAAATACTGAAGAACTGAAAAATCTAGTTCCCAGTCCTTCTACAGTGAGTAGGAACCTATTAATTGATGACGGGGAGGCTGGATTGGGGACTGGCCTTCAGTGAGTAAGGTACATGTAGGACAGGAAATACAGAAGTATGTCTGATGATCCAAACAGAAGAGTCACATTGTATTTGTTCAGACAATCGGGAGTTTGTATAATCAGAAGTCAATGGCAAGGAATGACAAAAGACTGGAAGAAATGATGGACGTTTGTTAGACAGAAAGGCTTGGAAAATCAGAACACTGCTGTTTTCAAATACATCAATTTAAAATAACATGGGGGAAGGGAATCCTACTAGACACCATAAATAAGTTCAAGAAGTTGTCATTACTCTGTAGAAGAAGAATATAAGGAACAAGAAGTGGCCAATATCGTTTTGCCTGGGGAATAGAAGCTGAACAGGATACCAAGAATTGATCCCACCCCAGGAAAAGGATTGGTTTCCTACAAGAAAAATAAACATTAAATTTCCTCAGTTGAATTTGCAAAGGGAGTTTTTGGATAAATAAAGATGTGCAAAAAAAGATCTTTTGAAGGCATCTCATGTGTTTAGGTCAATGGGAGTTGCAAGTGCTTAGCACTTCTGAAATTCAAGCCAAGTAAAAAGGTGCCTAGGTATGGATTAAGGTATACTTTCAAGCATCAACAGTTGAAAATATTGTCTTGCCTTTCTAGTTCTTAAGACTATAAAGGAAACCACCCAAAACTTGAATGATTCCATCTCGTCCTCTAATTCTAATGTTCTCCTCTGGTTAGCAGAAAATAAGAGATGCAAAAGACCTGGCTGGATGAAAATGGAAATTTCTCATGTTTCTGAAAAACATTTTATCCCAACTAGGGTAAAATATCAAAACCATAATTTTTCCATTTGAAAGGAAGGCAGATAGAAGTGGAACTGAGAGCCTTCTAGGTGGGTAGCAAGGGAATGGTCATTTCAGTTTTCCTGGTGGAAAATCAATATTTTTCTGCAAAACTTAAGCTCTTCCACAGCAAATTTCAGTGTTGCAAAAAGGGCATTTTCTATCACAAAATCTTTTTGACCTGCTCCAGTCATTTCAAATGAGTAGTTTCATTCAGAATCAGACCTAACTTAGGTTCTTATGAAGAAACAACATGAATGCACACAAATCTCTTTAGCACTTGTTAGAAAATCACTTTGTTAATCAGTCTCTGTCTGACATATAAATGATTACAGATGTTTTAATGTGCCATAATTATTGCAAATAGGAAAATATAAAATTTTAGATCAGAATATTTCAACATGTTTCTTCACATCACCATACAATCAAATAGCTGATATAAATAAGTGAGCCTAATTCTAGTCAAATACTGTACCTCTGTAAATAAATGAAAGAAAACCCCATTTGGATGCTGTAACAGCATTAACTCTCAAGGTCTAAGCAATACAATATGTCATATAATTCACAACTCAGAACTCCCAATTGCATTTGTCTGCTATTCACAGTCTCATAATATCCAATTACTATTACAAATGCAATTGCAAAAGTTATGCCAAACAGTATAACGTGCTTGTATCCACTGAGGATTTCTTACAAACTGCCAACTTAAATATGTCCTTAATCTCCTTAAAATGTTATCCTGTTACACAGTGAACTTCAGCAAAATTAACAGTTTAGTTGTTTTATATTACTTTGCTCTTTTCATTGAAGCTTTCATTGGAGGATTTCAAAGCAGTTTACAAGCTTTAATAAATTAAGCTGCATAGCTCCCTTTTCCGATATATAGGTGTTATTATCCCAGTGTTGTAGATACGGAAAGCTGAGACATAGAAGTCAGTGGGACTATTCCTGGGTGGTAAGCATTATGCATAGCAGTGTATAGAGTCTGTCTCAAATCTGGTAATTTTAGCATAAAGGTTTCGGTGCTTGTGCAGACATGAACTGTGAACTAGTCCAGAATCATATAAGCCCAATAATTAATGTACATATATACCTGGAATTATCACAAAACAAATATAGAGTTCAGTTCATATTTGAATATGAAATAGAAAGGTTATTGATGATTTTAGGAAAAATGCCTCTCTCTCCATTGAAAAGAAGAATGAGAAACTGCCTTCTGCTATGCAAGAAATTCCAAAAAGTGACTGAGCTCAATAACTATGGATTCTATTTATCTAAGATTCCTGGAGAAGATAAATTTCAGGTTGTTATCATCCAAGTCCTTAATCAAAATTACCCGAACACTTGAAGAAAAAGGACAGGATGAATTCTTTGCAAATTTATGTATAAAATGTCTCTGGCAATTGCACAGAAGATTGGGACTACTTTAGTCAAGTGTTCCACCCTACCATTTTCTTTTTGAAATGTTAATGCTTCTGTAAGTTTTACATCTGGTGCTGATCCATTGTCCCACTTTCATTGTGCTAGATCTCGTCTGGTTTTTATGCTGTACCCATCACCATGTCATCTGAGAACTCTATGGTATTCTCCCTGACTAATGGAAAATACTGTTTTACTTACATAATGCTGTGTGTGCTCCTGTAATGTGCACCAAGGGCTGAATTAGCCACAGAGCAGCACCAAATTTGGAGAGTCTGGGTGAGGATGCTGTACAGTCCCCTTTGCCCTTCTCTCTTCAGATACTGCATGGAACACAGTTTTGTTGAGCAAGAGCATCCAGACCTTTATCTCCAGCTCTCATGCATTGTACTGCTCTTTTTAAGATGTCTTGTTCAAGAGTCGAATAGCTTCCATGGTCACCATATAGGGCAGTGGTTTCACTGACGTGACTGTTTCCTGATTCATTAATGTCTCTGAACATGAGACCAAAGCCTTTTAATTGGTGACTGAAGCAATCAGGGAGCCAGTGGAATGATTAGGGCACAGGGGTGATGTGCTCATAGTGTTTTAGACCATTGAGGAGCTGGGCAACTGCACTGTGCAGAAACTGGAATATCTGCAATGTGTCCACCTACAGAGCCATATAGAGAAAATTGCAGTAATGCTGTTTTCAGAGAAGTTGGCAGGTCCATTTCTATAAAAGAGCTGTTGGTAATTTCTGATAACAGTAGATACAGACCTTACCAGCTTTCACTATCCAGAAGGAACATGGATCTGTTCCACAGTTCACTGGATAACCTGAGGACTTCTAGAATTTCATTGGGTATGATAGGGCCAACCTATATTAAGTATGTATAGTGCAATGTAATTTTTTCTGGTCTTATATTTGTTTTTATCTTTCCTTCAGAGTCGGATCAGAGTTCCTAACAGCAGTTGGCGCTTGGATCCAATATTTGTTTGTGCAGTCCAGGAGGATCAGCTGATTCACAATAATAATGAAATAACTCTACTGGGCCAGGATTTTGCAGCTCTGATGGTGGAAGATTAGAAAGCGCTCTTGCCTCCATTACTACAATAACACTGTCTTGCTATAAGTCTTTGTGCTACTGAAGGATGTGGTAAGAGCAGTGTTGTACCTTGCATCTCCAATGTTCTATTCTTCTGCCTATGTGTTTCATCTGGAGTAGTTAATATATGTAGCAGTGAACCCTGGTGATCTTTACAATCAGTGTCAGGGAATGTGGCAGTAACAGATGTAGTCTTCAGCTCCTTATGCTGTTCTATCTGCTCACCAGCCCTTTGGCCTGACAGTTGGATGGTTTGCCTTTCTCAGGCATGCAGAAAACCTAAAGAATTGAAAGTTTTAACATGAAAAACCACTTGGTCTGCTCATTCCCATAGTAGGATGGAGGATAGGTTTTAATCACCATCTGGATTTGGTGTGGTCATCGGATGAGAGCGAACATCCTGTAGATCTCCACTGTCTAGCTGTCATCAGCGGTAACCATCTTATAGCCTATTACCAACCTCTTCCTCCATGACTCTGCAATGTCCACACCACCAGCTGGGGGGTTGATTCCTCTGCTTATGCACATGTGTACTCAAACTAGCATGAATATAAATAGCATGGTAGGACTGGTAGTGACAGCAAAGGCATGACTGAGTCATGCTGAATTCAAACCCACCTGGAACTGTCGGGTATGTACGTGGCCTGGATCAGTCATGCGTCCACTGCCACTCGCCCTGGTACTGCAGCTCCATGCCTATTTACACTTGCACTGGCTTGATGAGAGCTAGCACGAGTATATGTCCATGAGCAGAGGAATCACACCCATATAGGACTGAAATAGCCGTAATAATCCCGTAATAATGTTTCTTTATTCTGACCATGCTACTATTCCCTTAGCTTTGCATCGAAAATACAAACACGAAGTCTGTGTTTGTCTCACCTCTCCTTCAGCATACACCACCAGTTCAGAAATTACAAACAGAAGTCACCTTGACTCCTCATCCTCTTGTGTGGTCCTGACAGCAATGGCATTTGTGTTTCTATTCTCCCACTCACCCAGAGTAACAGCTCCTAACTATTAGATTATACTGCTTCATTTTGAAAGCTTTTGCGAGCCTCTGTAGTATAATAATTTTACTTTAGAGAGCATGTAATTTTAAGCTCTTGCATAACACTGCACATTTTTATGGTGTTACTAAACTTTGTAATTTTATTTCCCTATGAAAATTAAGTGCACACTGATGTTATGGAATTTTTCCCTCAGTCACAGTTGGATGAAATTGGAATGGGATATTATATGGTAGGTTGGGAGTACTGATCTTTGCAAATGTAAAAGATTTTCTAGTTCCCTTGTTACATATCCATTTCACACATAACCAAATCCATCAAATCGTTCGTGTTTCCCTTCAGTAACAATCTGTAATCAAAAAAAGTGACAAAAAACATGTTCACTGTGCATTATTTTTTTTACATTCCCTTTGCTATGGGTACAGTTTACAGTGTTGAAGGCCATTAAATTTGATGTTTCACAAATCATATCTGCAAAAATGAATCTTTTTCCAAATACTGGCAGTCTGTACTCAAGGTGGTCAGGGTAAACACTGCTTTTCCTGATTTGAGTTAGACACAGTATGACTTTTACTTGCTTCCATAAGTAAACTAAAGCACAACTTTCAGAAGCAATTTGTTTTTATATAAAGATGATCTAATGGCTAACACACTGCACTGTGGTCTGGGTTCAAACACTGGCTTTGACACAGACTTTCTATGTGACTATGAGCAAACCATTTAATCATCCTGGGCAGCCATTTTCTAGTCTGTAGTGCAGGTTTAATAATAGTTCCCAGTCTCCATGCTTTCAAATGTCACCTACCTTCACTGCATGAAGCTATTCTCTCACTCAGATCTTCTTTTAGGGCCTAATCCAGAGAAGTATTGGGAATTTGCATTACCCATGAACTTCACTAGAAATTGCAGATGCTCAACATCTTTCAGATTTGGACTCTTAATTAAGTACTTAAACTTCCACCAATACTTCATACCCTTTATTGCTTCAAATTAGATTCAAGCATAATCTGCTGCCTATTGCTACATTTTGGGGTATGATTTTATTTTCCTGTGTTCCAACTCTAATACTTTTCCTATATTTGTTTCTTTATCTTCTGATAAATAATTTCAAGAAAAGTTTTCAGACATAATAAAAAATCATTCTCATTGTAGCAATATCTCAAATAAAAAACAGCAGGCTGGGAATTCTGCATATTAAATATTTCGGGAAAATTTAGGGTGATTTTTTACTTTCAGAGAAAAACATATCCTGTCCTGTGAGACCAAACCCAATACGTTATGCTGTCAAATCACAGACAGAATAGAAAGTGGTACCAAATCATGTTTATACATTGTTTTTCCACTCATTACCTAGCCATTGCATACATTATTTAAAATAAGCAATTATTCCATGAAAAATAAATGAGGCTATGCCTCTGGGGGTGTGTTTGCACCTCCAAGTAGCTAATGTCATACAGTCTATAACTACCATCAGAAAACAAAAACAAACAAACAAAAAAACCCAGAAAATATATGTCTTTGGGGAAATATTTCATTTTATCAGTTCCAAATCTATATTTTTCCTAGGGTTGATTTTTTTTAACAGAAGTAGTAGATTGTAGTGGTTAGAGGTGGGTATAGTTAATCAGAATTTCTGGGGTTTGATTCTTCTCGCACACCAGTGTAAATCAGTATTTATCAATTTCTCAGTGAAATCAGTGGAGTTACATCAATATAACACTGGTATAGATGGAGGGAGATTCAGACAATTGGGATGTATACTTAGCTGAGCATTGATCATGTTATGACCTGGAGCAAGATGCAACTTCACTGCGATTCAGTTTGCAATGTTTAATATTAAATATAATAAATTTCTATGAACACTAAGAGATGCCCATTCTAAGGCCCGGTTACCTTGACATAATTTAATACCACAGAAAATATATAATGGACTGCTGTCCCATCTCTGAATAAATACAAAGAGGCCAATAACTCTCTCAAAAACAACAAAACTTCTCAACCACAACCCTCTACCTTCTCAAATGTCTAAAAGATTGGTCCTGCAGCATGCCCTGAAGTTTTACAGATTGGGAGTAACATTTTCAAAAAGCATCAAAGGTCCAGATTTCTGAACGTAATTAGGCTCTTAGTGGGGCTTTCAAAAGTGCTTATCCAGGTTAGCACTCCATTGAAAGTCAATGGGAGTACGGTGCTTAAGTCTTGTGGGTGCTTTTATAAATAACTTCTTGCTGCAAAGCTTTGCCAGAAAAAATTTCTCAAGATATATTTGGTTCTGTACTTTCTGATTCAGATCAGGTAAAAAATCTCATGTCAGTAATTTGGAACCTCTGCTTCCAATACCAGCTGGAACCTGAACCACAGAAACCAATGAGATAAACAAAAATATGAGGCAAAAACAATACCTTAAATTTTTCAAATTTGAAAAAAGTTCTGTTCTAATATGAAGGTTGGCAAATGTGGGGATTAGGTCTGCTTTTAACTAAACCAGTTCAAGTCTAGTAAATTAACTAAAGCAGAGCATGAATAAGACACTAAGCTGTGAGCCAAGAAACCCATGGAAGTAGTAGTTCTTTTTCCTCATGTCACTATTCTCTTCTGTGGTCTGGGTCTGTCTCACTGGCCAGACTACATTTCCCATGAACCACCACAACCAGAGACTTCCATCATGCATCTCCTCTCCCAGAGGGGAAACCATGATGCATTATGGGAGATGTAGTCCAATTGGGGAGAACAACCCTTAGAGGAAAATGGAGAGATGAGAAAATGAACTACAACTTCCATGAGGTACTCCCGCAATATTTCTTAATCTAAATATTTAAGATTTTGGACAACATTTTACATTATATGAATTTTCACTGAAAAATTACAATTTTCTGCAGGAATAAAATAGCCAAGCAGCTCTAGTTAGGGTCTATTCCTGGCTTTGTCACTAACCTGCTGGTTGATCTTGAGCAAGAATTCTCTCTGTCTCAGTTTCCCTGTCTGAAGAATGGGGATAACTAGTACTTTTCTTTATAAAGAATTATTAAATCTATGAATAAAATCACTATAAGACCCTGATCCAGCAAAGTGATCAGGAATGACCAGAAGAAGAGATCTGTGTAAACTCGAAAGTTTGTCTCTCTCACCAACAGAAGTTGGTCCAATAAAGTATTACCTCACCCACCTTGTTTCTCTAAGATTGTGATGACATTTAAAGTACAGGAGAGGTTGCTTTGACATCAGTGGGATTACTTGTACTTGAAGTTAAGCACATACATAAGTGCTTTGCTGGATAAGAGCTATCTATTACTATTAGTAAATATTACTTTAACCATTTCAGAATATGTGGGGTTTGCTTTTTAGGTTATATGCTTAATAACATGGTTTACTTTGAAAGGTTAAAAGAAATTACCAATTCATCTTAAATTCTGCAGTGCTAAAATAGTGAAGCTTTCTGTGTATACCAGATTATTTTTGTTAACATGATCTAAAACACATTTATTTCCATTGACCTGTATGCTAGCATCTTGTTGAGCAATGTCGCAATTAGAAAAAGAGCTCTGCTGAGAGTTTGTTGGACCAGTAAATGGCTAGCTTTGCACTTCTGGAAGTCTGACTTAAATGAAAATGTCTCTGTTGCTCTCAATGTATTCTCTAGTGAGCATTTGTCTATACCACAAAATCACTGCAAAACTTAGCCTGATTAACACTGCAGTCTCCATTTAGGGAAGAACTGGGAAAAGGATAAGTGAGGGAGCTGTAAAACTGATCATCAGTACTTAGGCACCAAAGTGACAGGCCTAGATTATATGGTGATTGATGCGAGAGAGAGAGAGAGAGAGAGAGAGAGAGAATATGAAGGTAAATTTCAAGTAGTAGATAAAGAAACTTGCACCAGCATCTGTCTGAGGGCCTGATTTTGGGGGTTCCTGAGTTACCTGGAAGGTGCCAGCACCCTTATTACCCAATGGGAGTTGAGCGCAGGCAATCGGCCCCTTGCATATTTGGAAATTAAGGACTGTATGCTCCCTTCCACTAAAATGTGTGAAGATCATAGCCAGAATAAAGCCTCTTCAAGACTTGCCAGCATGTGGCTTTGTGAACAATTGCAGAAGGAAGCAGAAAGGTTCATAGGCAGCAAGTTTATGGGCCCATTGGCTTGTGCTCCATCAACATGGAGGATGGTGGGCCCGGCTCCACCAATATTTCTGTGGTGCTGAAGGGTCAGCTGCGGAGTGCAGAGCACAGCGGCCCGCAGCATGACCTGGCCATTCTGCCTCCCTCCCTCTTCCCCAACACACTCAGTGGCTGGACAGGAGTCACTCTGGTATGCTCAAGCAGCACATGGCACCTCAGAGGCCACTCCTCCCTCTCGGCCCTGCTCCTCCCCCCCCCGCCCCTTCTCCCATGTGATGTGAGCACAGCACCCTGGCCAAGATCCATTATGGGCACCACCAAAAATTATACAAACATGGCACCCATGGAGAGGTCTGTGTTAGGCCCTGGCCCTTGCCACTAGCCCTTTATTAGCCTACTGATTGAATTCACCTACAAAGCATCACTTATATACCTTTAAAAAATCTTCCTAACAATCACATCCTCCTACATTAATGATCGCATGTTTTGTTTTGTTTTTCATGAGAGTCTTTTCAAGACAACTGGGGAATTATTTAGCTTAACAGAAGATATTAGAATTTGTCAAGATCTTTGCTGCTGCTGTTGTACTGTGCACTCACTGTAGATGAGCAACAAATGTGCTTCTATAAAATGAATCAGACTATGGTAGCCCCCAGAATAACCCAAGGCAAAAAACTGGAGAACTAGAGAGAGAGAGGGAGAGAGAGAGAAAATCTCTCTCATTGCTTTACTATACAAATCCTAATTAGTCCCAAAGGTTTTTTGTTATAAGTTCAGGTGAGTAAGCATAGAAACTTTTTGTCAAGCAAACTATGCAAAAAGTAGGACAGTGCCAAGAAAACAAAATGCAAACAATTCTAGCATTTTATTCTAATAAATGAAATATTTATATACCAGCAAAGCTGGCCATCAATGGGACAGGATAGTCACTACAAGTAAGTTAAAATGCAGAAATTAACACATTCTTTTAATTGAGTTTATCTCTATAAATTAATACAATTTCACCAATCTACAAGGAAAAAAATAGCACATTTGTTTGCTTATATATCATAGGTAGAGGGATCATTACCACCTCACAGTACTGAGGTTTCCAGATACATTCAGAACTTTGCAGCTATATGAATATCTAGAGCAGGGGTTCCCAAACTGTGGTACACCGACCCCTAGGAGTGCACGAGATAGCTCTGGTTGGTATGTGGAAGAAATTGTGTAATGGTGGATTTCAGTAATTATTTTATTTATTACACTTTCATAATAGGCTACTCAGACAAAGCTTTAGAACTCTGTGGGAATTTGTTATATACAATATGATAGTTAATTTACTTCAAGATGTACCAATGAGAGCACAGATACACTGATGTACGGAACCCTCACCTCCAATCACTGTGCAGCACAGGTTGAGTGGCCCAAAAAATGTCCAGTCTAACTGAGCTCAGACCTTAGTCAGGTTTTTTTTTTTTGGTTGTATATGTCACACTATAACTATAACTATACGTAACAGTGAAATATGGACATATGGATAAAGATAGGTAGTGTTAAGAAGAACACACCAAATATGAGAAGTGAAATGACGAAATTTGTCTTTCCATACCAATGCACTTCCTGAAATCACTGACTCAACATGTGGATCTCAGCCTGTGAAGTGAAACGTTAACACCAGGGACAAAACAGGATCTAAGAGACCTGAATATGACTAAAAAGTACATGGAAATGGGATTTACTTGGATTGGAGATAGTGAATACCCTCATCCACCGTATATGTTATGTGGTGAAGTCCTATCGAATAATAGCCTAAAACCATCTCTTCTACTCAGACTCTTGAAAACAAAACATGACCACAAGGACAAACCACCAGAATTTTTCAATTGGATGTGTGCTCAGCTAATCGTGAGCAAGAGAGTTTTGTGCTCTGCTGCTGCTGCTGACAATATTAAGGCTCTTGAAGCACCATACTGAGTAAGTTACAGAGTTGTGAATAGAGGAGTTCCTTACACCGTAGCAAAGGAACTAATACAGCAGTTCTCAAACTGTGGGTCAAGACCCCATAGTGGGTCACAGCCCCATTTTAATGGGGTCACCAGGGCTGGTGTTAGACTTGCTGGACAATGCAGTGAAGATGGTAAACTTTATAAAAACTCGACCCTTGAATTCCAGAATCTTTTTTGCTCTCTGTAATAAGATGGGAAGTGAGCACATCAATCTGTTGCTCCACATGGAGGTTTGATGGCTGTCATGGAACAAGCTCTTGGCATGTTTCTTTGAACTTCACTCCGAGATCAAGGTATTATTTATAGACCACCCATTCCACTCTCTTGCTGTCTGCATAACACAGCCTGGTTCTCACACTTGTTATTTGTCAGATATATCAGCTAAATTACCTGAATGAGCTAAATCTAGGACTTCAAGGGCTGAGTGCCATCTTCAATGTCCAGGACAAATCTGAGTTAATGATAAAAAATATTAGAATTCTGAGCTCGCTGCATGGAGGAAAACATTCAGATTTTCCTAAATATGCATGAATTCCTGATAATGAATGAACTACAATTGCAGACAGTGCTAAAGGTGACATCAAGCAACATCTCATTGAGCTGGCAAGACAATTTCATGAATACTTTCCCTTTCTGCTGTCCTTTTACGAATATTTCTGCCGTATACATGCTACAAGACTTGTCAATAAATACGTGTATTTATGTGTATTATAATTTGTACATTTTGTACAATGCATGGGCACTAAAAGGTTAAAATATAAAACTTGTATTCTGGTAGGGGCATGTGGGCAGCTAATAGATCTGGAAAGGTGTATGCAATAAGAAAAGCTTGATAACCTCTGATCTAGGAGAAGTTACCTTTCACAATATATGTAACACACCCTCAGCTCCCAGGACTTTGGGGCAGGTCGTGGTGCTTTTACTCACACTGAGTATTGCCTTACTGCACGAGTTATCCCATTATAGCCTATGAAAGGATTCACTATTAGGAATGGACAGAACAATACGGAATAGCCACCAGCACTTCATGACAAGCAAACGATACTGAATTTGACATATAGTGAGAGTAAATCTGCTGCCCTGCATTAGCTCTCAACTTGAACTCTGTTCATTGTCTGTGATTAAATATTCAGACTCTTCTTCTCTGCTCCACTTCTGTTGTGTGCAATCAAAATCTTCTTTCTGTAGTCAAATGGTTCACATTTTCCATTATTTTCCATGCTCCCTGTTAACTTTATTAGTTTATTCTTATTAATGATGTGATCCTCTGATATCACTCAAACAAGAGTCAATTTTTCAAAAGCGCCTAAATAACTTAGGAGTGCCATTTTCTAAAGGCCAGATTTTTAAACACATTTAGGTATCTAAAAATGCAGACAGGTGCATAGTGTGATTTTCAAAAAGCATCTAAATACCTAACTTCCATTGATTTTACTATATCATACTCTTCAGAAGACATGGGAAGAGGCTGCTATAAGGCATGAAGTTATGGCCCTGCTTCCTTGCTATTTTGTTATGGTGCAGATGTAGGGAGTCTTCTGGTATTTTAAACATTAAAGCATGCTCTCTTTCCAGTTATGGCCTTTAGCCACCTTGATGGGGAATAAAACAAAACAACCATTACTTTTATTTATGACAATTCAAGCACCCAATTCCTGGTCTAGATAGAATGCCAGTGATGCACAAATATAGCTCAGTAAAACAGCAGTGGTTTGTAGGTTTTGATGCTTAGAAATAGACTTTTCCTTAGGCACTTTCTTCCTCATCAGTTCACACAGCATTTTCTGTTTACGCACCCAGTAACATTTATTGATCAATTACCCAGCTGTACCGGGCATAAGGGAAAATAATAATGTATTGGCAGATAAAAAATGCAACATTCTTATATTTAGTATAAGTATTATTAAATATCTAAACCTTGTTTATTTTCTGTAATGTGCCATGCCCAACTATACATAACGAAGATTATAATTACCATTAGATAATATATTATTATTTATTTGTATTCTAGTAGATCTAAAGGCTCTAATAAGGAGGCCATTTCCATAGCACTAGATGCAACAACCTACGTATCAAAGATTGTCAGTAGGAAAATAACCCTAGATCTTCAGCTTCAAAGCAATGACATCTGTCAATGGAGCTAAAGGAATATTTTGACTAAGTGCAGCAGTTGTAGGATATTATCCTCTGGGTGGACCAGTCACACGTGGGTATATGCACAGTGTGTTACACAGGTATGTGTGCAGATGCATTTGTTACCCTGAAAAATCTCTCAGTAATTCTATTTTACTAGAAATTCCACAGAAAGTTGTATAAAAAGTTAATATACTATGAGGAGGACATTTCAGAGTTTATAATACATGTGTAATATTCATAAAAAAGGATCTACACATTTAAAATAGTTATTGTACATGCCATTTTTAATGCAGGTAACATACAAGATCAGAATATCTTGATGCTGATGGAAAGCAGTTGTGTAAAATGTCCCCCAATTAAATACAAAACCACAAGAAACTTTTGGATTGTGTTACAAACCATGTTCATGAAAACTTCCACAAACAATATTGAACCCAAGAGTTGGCAAAGCTAGGCCATCTGATAATATAATTCAGCTACTTTGAATGAGTATAACTGTGAGTTTCTGGGTTTGTTGAAACTTGCAACTCAGGGCAAAACTTAGGGGCTGCAAAACCAGGCCACTCATAATCAATACCATTATTTCATAAGCCGACGTGAACAAAGCACACTGGATTTCTTTCAGCTTTGAAAGAAGATTCTACATCTGTTGTTCTGGATCTACCAATGTGGAACAACAGAGTATTTACCTAATACAATGCAGCCACCAGGTGCTTTTCTATCTGGGCAAGGTTATGCTGATTTGTTTTGGTTTTGTTTATTTTACATACCTTTGAAAAAAGTTTAACTTTCAAAAATCCTTTCAAAGGCTCTTGTATGTCAGTTTCAAAACGCTGTAAACATAACCAGAGGGTCTCAGCCTACTGACAGAAAACAGAATGCTCTTTTTAAAGTCAGTTAAATAGTAGTGAACCAAGCTGCTTCTTTTCAAATTACTTTTCCTCTAGCTCTGTTCACTGCTGAACTTAGTTTACTGTCTCCTGTTCCAAAGACACAGGCATGCAAGTTTATACTAGCTCAACCATTAGAAGAAACATGTAAACATCTGAGTAGTACATGCTAAAAGTGTATATGCAAAGAGACCAAATAATTACACAAGCAGTGCTGAGAATCCATCATCTCAAAAATATTGAAGTCTTTGAGTAATTGTAGAGGCATTTCCATGAACCTCACAATGTTACCTTCTAAGTTCCAGTCAGTCTTTCTGTGTGATCATTATTGAGTCCCAGTCATGGACTCCATTGTGCTACATTTATGAACTCTGAAATAAATGACAGTTCCTGCTCCAAAGAGTTTACTATCTAGATATGAGACAACAGGTGGATAGAGAGACTGATTGGGGAGTACAAGGAAACAAAAAGACTATACTGGTCAGCACACCAGCAGGTTTATTGTAGGCCCTGATCAGGGTGCAGGCAAGAAGTGCTTGTTACTATACAAAGACACATCCCTGTCCCAAAGACTATCTTTGGGATGATTGGGCAACAAAATGGCAACTGAAATTCAACATTGATAAATGCAAAGTAATGAATATTGGAAAATATAATCCCAACTATACATACAAAATGATGGGGGTCTAAATTAGCTGTTACCACTCAAGAAAAAGATCTGGAGTCATTTTGGATAGTTCTCTGAAAACATCCACTCAGTGTGAAGCAGCAGTCAAAAAAGCTACCAGAATGTTGGAAATCATTAGAAAAAGGATAGATAATACAACAGAAAATATCGTATTGTCTGTTTATAAATTTATGATATGTCCACATCTTGAATACTGTGTGCAGATCTGGTCATCCCCTCTCAAAAAAGATATACTGGAATTGGAAAAGGTGCAGAAAAGGGCAACAAAAATGATTAGGGGTATGGAACAGCTTCCATATAAGGAGAGATTAATAAGACTGGGGACTTTTCAGGTTGGAAAAGAGATGGCTAAGGGGAAAATATGATAAAGATCTATAAAATCATGAGTGGTGTGGAGAAAGTAAATAAGGAAGTGTTATGTACTCCTTCTCATAACACAAGAACTAGGGGTCATCAAATGAAATCAAGAAGCAGCAATCTTAAAATGAACAAAAGGAAGTTTTGTCAGAGGATATTGTAAAGACCACGACTATAACAAGGTTAAAAAAAGAACCAGATAAGTTAATGAAGGATAGGTCCATCAACGGCTATGACCCAGGATGGGCAGGGTTGCAAAACCCATGCTAAATGGTCCTTACTCTCTGTTTGCCAGAAGCTGGGAATGGATGACAGGGACTGGATCTCTTGATGATTGCCTGTTCTTTTCATTCCCACTAAAGCACCTGGCATTGGACACTGTTGGAAAACAGGATACTGGTCTAGATGGACTATTGACCCAGAATGTCCCTTCTTCTGTACACTTGTGGCATCACGTAGGGTAAGACCTAAGATAACAAATGCTATAGTAAGTCATGAAATTGAGGTGAAAGAAATTCCATTAGCTATATTGCATCCTCTTCTTGAGCCACACCAACAGCCCTCAGCCCCTTGAACAAGGCTCACTTTCCCACCACACAAGAATGTGGACACATGCCGTTGATAGCAATAGCAGTGCTACAAAAGCTATGCACTGTAACCTTGCAAATGCCTTAATAGTCGTGCCAGTGTGAGGGAATGGTGGTTCTGCTCCCGGATCTAAGACTGTAGCAGACGCTGTCACTTTGTTTGTTTCCCCTTTTTCCTGGAGCTGTTGTATGTACATCAGTGCAATATACGGGTTTTGTGTGTGCATGAACAAACGATGATGCTGTCTAGTGGCCAACCCAAAGAAAGAATATGGGGCCTACTAGTAAATCAATCTACAAAAGCTTTCTTCCAGCTCCAGTGAACGATGCATGTGGTTTTGAAACTGAAGAACCAGGGTTCTAAGCCTGCTTCTAATGATATGTGAGGGAAACTGTGATTTACCAATATGAACGTTTCAAATATAGAAGTGTTCTTTAAAGGTTGTTATGTTCATGGCATAGTTACAGAGGAGTTAGAGCATTTTAGGTTTATATCTTTCTGGAAGGTTGCACTTATCTCTACTTTATTTCTTATAATCCAGAACTTTAACATAAGATATCATTAGGGCTGCTCCCTAAAACAAAGAGGCACAACTCATTTCACCTTGGTCTAGGCCAGCTCTCTGCTGACTGACTACAGTGTATTCAGATCTCATGCTTCCCTCAGTGATACCTGACCTGCAAGGTGTACCATCAAACCCTTTAGGATTTAAAGTGACAACGTTTGTAATTTTTTAGTTTTCAACACACCCTAGATCTGCCACCAGCATGTTTCTGGTACTTCATAACTAGAAGGGAATGAATTATTCACCCCGCGGGGTCTGTCTGGGCAGCAGAGCCTACCCATCAAGGGCAAAGAGGAGCAGGTTACTTCTAGTAGATGCCTAACAACTTCCCATTAAAGTTTGTTGAGACAATACCAGAGTGAGTATTCTTAATGGCACTAGCCTGACCTCCTGGTGGAGGGGTGTGGGGGGTGAGGAGTGCTCTGGACCCACTTGGGAAAGAACATGGGAGGACCAAGGGGAGACTGTTTGAGAGGTTTGTTTGGTTGATAAAAGGACATTGACTCTCTCAAGGGGGCAGAGAGAACTGGAACTGGAAGAGAACTGGAGGAGATGGTCAGACACAGGAACCTGCCAGGGTGTCAGAAGAAGCTAAGCCTGCCTAGGTCACCCTTATGTGATGGTAGTGCCTTAGGTAAATCAAATATTACGTTAGGTAAGAGATATGAATACTAGTTGTTTGTTGTTTTGAAATTCTCTTTGGATTTGTTTGGGGTTTTTTTTTTTTTTTTTGCCTGTTTGGTTGGTTTTGTTCCAACTGTTAAATAAAAATACTTTGTTTTAAGAAAGATGTGTCTGAATGGCACTGATTAGAGGCTCCCAATGGTAGGAAAGTCAGGTGCCCAAAACCCAGTTGGATCTCCAGAGTGCTAGGTGGTTAATATACACAGGATAATGTTGCCAGGTCCCAGTCTAAGGGTGAAAGAATTGTAAGATTCTATCCAGAGACATGTAAGCTCAAAATCTGAGGGGAATCAAATGCAAAGAGACTAGAAAGGGGATGACCCCTTATGTGTGACAGAAGGCAATAGTGCTGTTGTCTAAAGTACATGGATTTAATACACCAGTCACAATGTCTCTAGGAGTCACTACCCATGGGCAGGACTTCCTCATTCCTTGATCCTCAAGGCCAATCTCTGTATCCATAAAAAAGAAATGATTGTCAGCTCATGCTGTTATTTTGGTCTTTGACACACAGTTGAAGGCTAATATTACACATTAGGGGCCTTGATAGGCTGTCAGCTATGTGATGTAAACTACGCGAGTGAGTTATGAGAGCTCTGCATGAAGCAGAGGCTGACACATAAAATACCCCCCAAGTTATTTGTTAATGTCCTTCAGCCTTTGACTTAAGTCACAGAGATGTTCCTTTGTAACCTGATTTTGGGGTGATCTATTTATTTCAATGGGTTATAGGCTCGCCAATTGATCTGATCAGAAGATAATAAGGTTCATGTCCCAAACCAGGCTCCAGAAGTATTACAAGGGGCCCCAGGGTGTACAACAGGAAGTTCTCAGAGTTAGTCAAATTTGTGTAATATCATAAGTTTTACTAAGATAACAGAAAATATAAAATGATAGATAAAATGATGTAAAGGATAACAAACTGATATATTCAGAGAACGAACAATAAAATGAATAATAAAATGAGTAATACAATCTTAGGCTATATGATATATGTTTCTATAATGTGCTTTGGATTAATATACTCACACCCTTCCCTGATGACCTGGTTGAGGAAGACATCTGATTTCCCAGCTCCTCGGTAGAGTGGTAGAATAGGCACTGCTCGAGAGCTAAGAGCTATAAGACAAAGACTAACACTATCAAAATAAGACTAAGTATAAAATGAAGAACTAAAACTTAGCATTAACTAAAAGAAACTTCAAGCAGGAGTAGCTGATGATCGATCTCCCCACATAGGATGATCTACCCCTTCTTATACCCTAAAAGTATGGGTATCCCTCCTCCTCAGCCCGAACTCTGACTTACCACCCCAAATTATTGGGGGTACACTTATTCTATAGGCTGGCAAGTTCATGTGTATTACTGACATATCACATCCTTTCCAGATGGTTTCAGATGGTCTTTTGTACTTCATCTTTTTTATTTCTAGCCCTTTTTGTGGGTTTTGCGGTGTCCTTTTAAAGCGTCTTTGGGGTGTAACATGCAACAACATCCCCTGTTTTGATGCCTCCTGACTTATCTAGAGTAAAGGTTATGACTATTTCTGTCTTATTCAATAACCCTTATCTAGGGGATAGGTCCCGAGTATATGTATACTAACTGCATAACTGTCATACAGGATGAGGCCCATAAGGTACTTTGCATTACAGCTACTTTGCATTACTTTAATATAAACATGCTATAACTCTATTATAACCACACCAATAAACTTAAATCTAAACAAAGATATACATATCTATAATGCAAGCAAGCATAGACTGGTTTTATGGGCTACACCTTACACTAGGAAATAAATATATTCATTTAGGATTTTATTGTACAATAATGTAGGATTTTTTTTTCTTGTTCACATTCTCTTTTCTTTAACCCTCGTTAATAAAGTTGTCTCTTCTTCTAACCCTGACCTCTAGCGAAGGACAGAGTGAGTGACACCAAACAATTTACAGGTAAGGTGTTTGGTGCTTTTAATAGATTTATTGGTCACGAAAGGTGCAATATTGCCAGATTTGCAGACTGAAGTCCTCCTTGCGTTCATGGAACACTTGAAAACTTGCCCCATGTCATTGTGTCTCAGCACTTCCTAGCAATTTCACTACCGGGGGGAGAGAAGCCTCCATGGGGCTATCCTTTCATGTTCCTATCTTTGTACAACTCTACTCCACACAACAAGGCTATTCCCTATCTTGTTACCCTATGATCTTCAATACTATTTCCAAGAGAGGTTCTTTTCTGTACAGCATGATACAAGTGATTAAGATCTGAGAGACAAAGAAGCAATTAGATAGAATCCAAGTGTCATTCGAAGTGAAGAGGGGAAAACAATTTTTTTTTTCAGCAAGGCTAGATAGTCTCAATGCCGCCCAGAGTAGTTACATTATGTTTCTGGAGATACTTCCTTCTTCAGGCAAGTGTGCCTTAGGCGCTTGTTTAATTATTCTACTGGTTCAGAAAGCCTGAGGTGAGCATGGTTACTCATGTACTCATTCATCTCTAATTATAAGATTTAGAGTTAGATGCTAACTAATTCTACTTGCATACAAACAACTCCAAACAGATTTAAGCCCTAACATGATATAGAAACACATGAATAAACTGTCAACAATATGCAAATCACTATCCCTGAGGAGTCAGAAGACCAATATTAGTAACATCACAAGATGAAGAGTAAGTATTCAGTTAGCAGCCAATCTGGAATTCTGCAACTAAGTTGATGAATGCCCTGTGAAATGAATACAAGTTAAAAAGCAACAAACAAGTGTATAAAATACAGAGAACTCCATGGTATTACATATCCCGAAAAACACCATGAATCAGCTGGCAAAGCCATGTGCAGGACTGAAATCAAGAGAAGCCTATGCAGTTGCAGTGAGGGTGAACAGGGGCAATGGTTTTGTGATGGAAGGTGCCCTACATAGCAATGGAGAAGACTGTAAATAACAATGCCAAAGAAAGTAACACATTGTATTGGAAAACTTGGCTATGAGAGATGAAGTCTTGTGTGGCGTTACCTGTAAGAATTACAAGTGCTGTTGGTTTTGCAAATGAACTCCTGATTCAAAAATATAAAACCCTGTGCACAAAACAGAGTCAGCATGCAGTCTCCAGTGACAGCATTCATTCATTTCTCTTCCATATGAGGAATTAACAAACTTTTCTTCACCTTTTCAGAAGTGGAAATTGCTGGCACTGTTTGGTTGATTCTGGAATGATAGGTAATTATCATATTTAGTGGCACCAGCTCAGTGTAGTTATATTTAATTCATTGTAACTTGTGGATTTGTATCAGGTGATGATCTGTCCCAATAACAATAAAAGTCACAACACTGGGTGACCCCATGAACTGAAAATGTAGGTTAAAGGGAGGACATGGGGACTAACACCATGTGAAAGTATTCCAGCAGAGGATTCAATTTAGTGTAAAACCAAAGGATGCTCCTGATAAAGGAGTATGATACATGTTGACTTTGATCTTCAGATCTTGAGTAAAACAAACATACTATGCCAAAAGAATTGTCTCCCCATTTATATCTTTACATGACTTGCATTCTTGATCAAGCTTAATTCCTAACATAATGGTAAAATCAGACACAGCACCTTATTTTGTACAGCCTTGAAACTTGTGTGGTCATGCACACCCATGTAAAAATGTTTCCAAATGAGAATTAGACACTTTTTTATACTGGTAACAGCATTTTACACACACTATGAACTCATTTTGCAAGAGTCCTAAACAGCTGCATAATGTGCAAAGCACTGGAGAGTCAGGTCCTGTATGTGTATTGTGGTAAAGTCAGGCCAGAGGGCTACCAAAGAATATACCAGGGCCCATATGGGGGCCCTAAAGGGTTAAAGGCCCTTCTTCTGCAGGCAAAGGGGAGATTATAGCAGGGCAATTAGAGACACCTGGACCCAATGAAGGGCTACGCCAGGTGTACTTAATCCCTGCCTCACCAAAAGAGGGGGAGGGAACAAATGAGGAGGAAGCTGCCAGAAGGCCTGTGGCAGCTGAAGGAGAAGCTTCCCTCCCAGACCAGGAGACAAAACTCCTTTGCAGCCAGGGGAGATAGGGTAGTAGGGGACGCCCTGGCCCATGAAGAGAGGTAAAAGCGCGGGACCCAGCAGGAGGAAGCCGGCAGGTTGCCACAGTATCAATAGGCACCATATTTTGGAAGCGAGAACTGGGAAAGAACTAAAAAGGAGCAGAAGCAGGGGCAGCCGCAGCATAAATTCTTCTTTCCCCTCTCCTACAAAACCTAACGTTCAACTGTGGCCACCATATTGATTTTGCCTGACGTTTCTCGAGCAGCAGATGGCTGTGTGCATGTTTCAAAGCAAAAAACCTCACAAAACAAACAAAAGAACCCTATTGTCACAAAAAAATGGCAAAAAGTGAGATTTCAATTAGTGTGAAAGCATCGGAAACAAAGTGGTGAAGCTCTGTGTGGAGCTGGGATCAGATAATGGTGTCTGCAGCACCACATACAGACCCCCATGCGGAATAAAGAAGTGGCCTGGGGAGGGTTGACTCAGCAACATGAACTACACGTATATGTCACCTTATAAGGAAATGGCATAGGTTTAAGACATATCATCCTATAGGGATACGACAAGGGTGATGTAAGGCACCGGTGCATGGTCAGCAAGTGCTCGGCGATGTGTAAGCCTCTGGTTGGCCAGATGCCAAGGGTCACCTTAAAAGGTTATGCAGCAAATGCTAGCCAATGGGTCACCCTAAAAGGTTATGCAGCAAATGCTAGCCAATGGTCACCAAGACATAGCAAACTGTTGCATGTGGAAAACTATAAAACCAAGCTGCCAAGTAGCAGCAGCCAAAGAGGAGAAGGAATTGCCTAACACCCAGTATCTCGAGCGTGTTAGTTCAGTGGGCTGACGCGTCCTTACTAGCCTGCTTCACAACGGCCTGATCACCCGAAGCGACTCTCTCCCGTCTGCAGAATCTAAGCAAGCGGTCGTTTAAGTTTGGCCAAGATGATTTGTTATTACCTAAGCTTAGTGAGTATGAATTAACTGTTTATTGTTGTCTGTCTTGTAAACTTTCTAGAGGAACTCCATAACTGGGCACCCTAGTGTCACAAAAGTGACAGTCGTGCGTTGATCCCTTGAGATCATTAACGCAAAAGTCTTGGGTGGTGCATTTTGTCCTTCGCACACGGAGTTCCTCCTCCTTTACTATCAGTTGTTAAAAATAAAGAATTTATTCATTAAGAGAAATAAAGCCTTGCTGTTGTCTCTTTGACCCCTCTGTATCGTATAATTAGAACCTTATTCGGTACCTATTGGTTCCGTCTCAACACTCTGGACGATATCTTTTTATTTACAGGGGGCGGAGGGGAAAGGAGAAAGTACTTTTTGATAGCTCTGCTTTGTATAAGCTTAGGGGCCAGATACTCAGCTGATGTATATGGGTGTTGCTCCGCTGATTTACAACAGATGAGGAGCTGGCCTTTGTTTTATTTTTATATAATGTTAATTTTTTATAAAGCCCTGCAGAATTCAGCCGTTTACTGTACATGCACGTTTACACAGCTATCGGAAAGGTGTATCGCTTGCTTAGATCAGGCTTCTGACAACACATTTTCAGAGTATGAAAACAACTGAGAATCTTAATCTATTTTTCTCACCGAATCAGCAGCCACGGAACAATTTTCTCATCTGTCTGCATGAAGAAGAGCCCTTCTCCCCTGGACCATGACCTCAACCCATGTGCCATTGTAAACTGCCCTTTGATAAGTGAGACTCCAAATGAGAAGCGCTGGAGGCTGTGTCTATGAGGATTACACTCGGTAACTTATTTATTAGTTGCTTTGTGTGCAGGAAAGGGCACAGAATAATGAAATGTAATGTTTTTGTTGTTCATTCATTTATATACTTATTTATAGGTTCAGGAAGAATTTCCCAGCAGGAGCTAATCCTTGTTTGTAAAGAAAGCTGAGGTAGGCAGGGAGGGATTAAAAATACTTACAGAAACAGAACTAAAAAACTACTTTATGCTGTAGTTATAATGCAGAATAAAAAAATTGCCTTCAACTGTCCCCAATGCCATAACATAGAAGCATCTAGGCAGCACGGCCTAATGGTTACAGCATTGGACTGGCACTCAGAAGGCTAGGATTTATCCTTAGCTATAACATTGGCCTACTGAGTCACTCTGGACAAGTCAGATCCCTGTTCTGTGCCTCACTTTCTCCATCTGTAAAATGGGGAAATGGTAGTGCTCTCTTTTGTACAATCAGTTATAAAGGCTAGGTATTATTATCTCAGTCCTCTTGGTGCTTCTTTGCTCTAGACGCCAAGAATGTACAAGTGGAAAGCAGGCAGAGTAGGAAAAGACTGAGTGAACTCAGAGGAAAAATGAAGTAACACAGGTGGAATAGAGGTGCCAGAAATCATACCAGCCCTGGAACACTGGCCATCATTTCTTTTGTCAACCCTATCACTCCAGCAATCTCCATCTTCAACCTCTCTGTACCCCTTACTATTATTTATTATTTGGGTTATGGCACCACCCAATCAGGTGAACCCAAGCACACTTTAAGAAGACGATCGTTCTGCAGTGTGAAAAGACTTCTAGCAAAATGTAACATGGCCTAGTGCTATTTTTTTTTCCCCACCCGATTCTCCAGATTGATTTTGAGGGATGCACATTCCTCTGAACCCTCCCCTGTCCATGTTCAGCTTGCCTCATCCCCGAACATAGACTTCTCTTCCTGAAAAACTGTTGACCACCCCATCCCCACAGATGCAAATCTGGGGAAAATCCTAGGCCTTAATTTATTCACTGTTGTGAAACGGCTGCAGAACAGAGATTCTAGGACTGGGGCAGAGCAGAAACATTTAAATGGAACATCTGCAAAATTGCTCCTCATCTCTTGCAGACATGATGGCTGTATTTAAACAAGTAGCTGAAAGCACAAATTAATGAGGTGAAACCCGTGTTACTATTCAGCAACTTAGAGATACTTGAACTCATTTTAACAGCATAATGTAGGAGTACCAGCTCTTCCTCAATAAATCTAATCCCATGCATTTATCGGCTTCCCACATTTCTTTTTTAAAATGTTTATGATGTTCTTTTAAAGGTTATGTTCTATTTACATTTCAGAAATATAATGGCCATGAAATAGATGGAGACACTGATTTAGGGCTATTAATGCAGTGCTAATGGAAATGGTTGGGTTAGGGTAATGCATGTGTGTCTGGGTTAGGACTTTGCTAGCATCAGTTGATACTCTGCATTGTTGTTCTGGCCTAGACCTGACAAATCAGATGAACAATAGCCATACTGACCTCACTGGAACTCTTCATGGGTGCAAGTGCCCACATTTACAAACCTAATTGCAGAGCCAGAGCCTCTGTCTATGTGCGTCTCTCTCACTAGGCAGAGACTGGGAGATTATCATGATCGTAGATCCTGCAGTGAGTGGTGCTGAATATCATATCCATATCATCATCTTTTTTACCATGCACAAGTGTGTGTTAGGCTTTTCATAATACAAACACAGATATTTATTCCTGCCCTGAAGAGCTTACAATTTAATAGACCTGATGGCCTGCAGTGATGGCAAAATGGGAGGGAGGGAGGAAGGATAAGGGCTTCAACAAGGAGATTATTCAATTGCTCATCTTGTGTATGTACATAATTTGGTGTTGCACGTGATTTTAAATATTAAATACGGACTGATTATTAAAGGGTGGTGCTGAACACTTTCTGAAAATCACATCTGTACTTTTGTAAAAGGAAATGAGTAAGAACAAAAGTAGCCACAACTTCTGCAAAGGCAGCTTGGTCTAGAGCTCTAAGCAGGGGAGTAGCAGCAAAGATTGCCTATTTTTTAACCCCAGCTTTACCAATGATACACTATAAGGCCCTGGGGAATTTTCGAAAGGCCCCTCTAGGGAATTCTGCAGTGGATTTTGGCAGCCATTTTAGAATTTGAGAAGCAAAAGTGTGGGTAGCCATTAATCAATTTTCAAAGCAAAAGTGTAGCCATTGCTACTTCTCTGAAAATCTGATATCCACATTGGGTGCTCAGAGGGTATGTGCTCTTTGCTGGTGGCTGAGCACTCAGGCAATAGGATTTTCAATACCTCAACACAGTTTCCAGCCAATGTGTTATGGCCTATTTCAAAATTCCATATGTGAAAACTGCACCATCTAATGTCACTTCTGACACTTCACCAATCCTCTCATATAGTACCTGTGTCCCAGGAGAACAGAAGGATGACATCATCTGCCCTGAGATGATAGAGAAATACAATAAGGAGAAATGGAGATGGCAGAGGCAATAGACTGTGTGTACAACTGACAATAGAGCTGTTGGGTGCCCATATCTGCGCCTGCCCCCCAATACCTGTTTGAGCCAACCATGCCCTTTGAAAATTAAGATCCTCTGTGCTTGAATTGTCCTCTCTATAAAATTGAGAGAATACTTACTTACATCCTTCATTGGCGTGTTGTGTCATTTAATCAAGCAAAATCACCAATGACAAGAATGGTATCCAGAAATGAGAGCTGTGCTTTAATAGTGTTGGGGAAGTCTCCCTTATTTCCCCACCTTATTTCAAGCATTGATTCTGAGCTATGGTGATCCTCCAGTCTTCCACATTAAATGAATAATTTATTTGGATTGTAGCAGTAGCAAATTTCTTATCACTGTCCCTTTACAAATAGCATTTTGTTCACGTTTATTAGATGACCTTAGACTTACAAGTTCTTTAGACAGCTAACTTTTTGTCTTGGAACTCAATACAAGTAACTTATTATCTTAACACAAGTGAACTCTTAGGTGAAAGTTGATTTGGCAGAGATTGCAAGTATTTCTCTCTGTTCATCAGTTTGTAAATGATAAAGTCAATTACTAGCACTTTAAGAACATAACATAATAAGAACGGTCATACCAGATCAGACCAATGGTCCATCTAGCCCAGTATCCTGTCTTCTGACAGTGGCCAATCCAGAAGGTTCAGAGGGAATGAACAGAACAGGTAATCATCAAGTGATCCATCCTCTATTGCCCATTCCTAGCTTCCGGCAAACAGAAACTAGAGACACTTTAGAGCAGTATAGATGGATAAATAGGGCTGTTGGCCTGTTCAATGGACAGACTGAGTTTGTGTAACATCTTCGCAGATTGCCCTCTACAAGCATTTTTTGTGACTGCCCATAGTTACAACTCAAGTATTTAGATGCCTCACCCTCATCTCTAATTTAGATAAGAATTTATTGATTCTGTAGGAAGCTGCTTCCAGTTAATTTTAGAACTAGATTGATTCAAGCACCTTCCAACTTCATGAAAAACAATCACTTCAGTGGAGAGATCCTATCAATCAGAGCAAGATGTTCATGTTTATTTAGCAAGCTTGTAATTAAAGGCAGCTAAAAATATGCATGAATGGCAAGTTTATTTATTTTTTATATAGCTCACCTCCTTCACAGGGAAAACGCAAGTCCCATCAATCAAACAGTTGGTAACTGAAGTCATTATCACAAAAATTAAAGCAATTATGTATGAATGAATATTAATGAAGCTTCCAGTCAAAATCAGGGTCAGTTCCTAACATTTAATAAAAATGTAGAGATTTCCTCTCTCCAATTTAATCTTTTGTAAAATAACCAGAAAAGACAAATGACACACCTTTTTGTATTAAGATAACATCGTGAGATCATAGTTTTAATTGAGTTAATAGCACTTTTCTGTGGCACAGTGCAGAGTTATGTGTTAATTAATATTGTTCTGCAGCAAAATGATACGTTACATTGACACAACTTTGAAGTTTTGACTTTCAGTAGACACAGTCTATTAGTAAAGGGATAATAATATTGTAGCATCAGGAATAGCCTAATGAATGAGACCAGACCATATTTTAAAATCCCACACTCATTCAGCCAGAGCTCTCCCACACCAATTCCTGTGTCTCCATAATTCATGGGCTGGCACCACCCTCAAGAACATATTCTATTTCACCTAGCCTAACTCCAACTATCTCAATCAGCAACCCAGCTAGTGATGGAGGGGAAGTCCATCATGCTGTCTTACATTTACAGTGTCTTGTCATACCAAAGGATCCCAGATCACTTTATAAGTTCTAGGTCCCAACCTGCCCCTACTGCAGCAATGTACAAGTGAGGGACCAGAATGCAGGTAGCCACTTTCCCCTACCCCCAACCCACTAGGTGGCATCAGAACTCTAAATGGACACTCAAAAGACAGTAGGGGGAATGACAGCTCTTGCACTCATTGGTATGGTGACTCCAAGGTGACATGGTCTCCAAGCCAAGAAGCATGACCAGCCTTCTAGTTGACCAGCAGAATTCTTAGCATGCAACATATTATTTTGGGGAAACACCCAGCCCAATGCTTATTGAAGTCAGTGGACTATCACTGGGCACACAACCTCCTTGTGCAGTTGCCTATCATGACTCTTCCTCCTATACCCTAATAGGAATATTCTAGTAACTATACAAGGGTCAGGACAGCTATGTTTTACCTCAATTCCCCAGCATGACTCCTACTATTAAGAGCAAGGATTTCACTTTCTCTCTTCAGTAATCCCCTTGGCCACTGTGAAAATGCATGCAGCTTTGAGGTGGCTTATGACAGCAGTTCAACAGAGCACAGCTACACAGTACAATGGTATATGAAAGGAAGTTTAGAATCCTCTATATCCAAAGGACACTGCAGGAGTGATTTAGGGAGACAGAAGGGAGATACTTCACACAGCTGATGATATAGTTCTGAAATTAGCAGATCTATATCTATATGAAAAATTACAAGCCGCAAGTGTCAATTTTTTTTGTCTTTTATCAACAGTAAGATGCTTCCTCACAGCTTGGTTTAGATTTTCTGGCTTTCATCTGCAGCTGTGCTAGATAGTAGCAATAATGTTAATGCTAACTTATGTTTTCAAATCTTCTTTCATCTTCTATCAATTCAACTATAAAAAAATAGGGAATGTTTTATCCAACACTAAAATGCAGCCACCTCTAGGATGAAATGTGGTTACTGCTCAAAAAGCAAAGAAGAGTACTGGGCCTAAGCTTAGTATCATTTACACCAAATTTAGACTTTTGCTTACCTCTACGTCTTAGATGGAATCATTGCTATGAAATTTACCTTGGAGTGAGAAAGATCAAATTCAAACATATTATTATTATAAGCGCAGTGGGGATTTAGGTGGATCATAATCACCCAAATTAGTATTTGGCCAAGATACAGGAATGAACAAACTAATTGTGTAACTTGTTGAACAGCACGCCTTCACAATGCTGGGGTTACATTAAAGCCCAGCCTTAGCAACAGAGAGCTGCAACATACAGTTAAAGAACGAAGAATTATACTTCTATAAAAGAATCCATGGTCGGGGAGACATTTTATTGATTTAAAATTGCTAACATTCTCAAGAATAGAATAATATAAATGTAGGGCTGGATGGTACTTCAAGAGGTCATAATCCAGCCCTCTACATGAAGTCAGGACCATATAAACCTAGACCATTCCTGACAGCTATTTATCCAGCCTGTTCTTAAAAACCTCCAGTGATAGGTTGTCCACAACCTTCCCTGAAGTCCTATTGCAGAGTTTAACTACCCTTATAGCTAGACAGTTATTCCTAATATCTAACCTACATGTCCTGTGCTGCAGAATAAGTCCATTATTTCTTGTTCTACCTTCACTGGAAATGGAGAAAAACTGATCACCATCCTCTTTTCCATTAACATATGTGAAGACTGTTGTTAGTTTTCCCTCAGTCTCCTTTTCTTCATAGGTTAGGTTATGTAAACATTTTATCATTTTTATTACTCTCCTCTGAACAGGCTCCACTTTGGCCACATCTTTCCTAAAGTGTGGTGCCCACAACTGGGCACAGTATACCAGCTAAGGTCTCACCAATGCCAAGTAGAACAGAGCAATTATCTCCTGTGTAATACACTCTAGAATAATATTAGAGGTTTTCACAGTTGCATCACATTGTTGACATATTTAATTTGTGATCAACTATACCCCCAGATTCTTTTCAGCAGTACTACCAGTTATTCCCCATTTTGTAGTTATGTTTTTGATTTTTCCTTCCTAAGTTTTAGCACTTAAAACTTGGTTTGTTTGTTTTTTTAAATTTCATCTTGTTGACTTCAAACAAATTCTCTAATTTGTAAGAGTTGTTTTGAATTTTAATTCTGTTCTACAAAATGCTGGCAACTTCTCCCAGCCAGGTGTCATCCAGAAATCTTATAAGCATACTCTCCACTTCATTATTTAAGTCATTAATAAAAATATTGACTACTAACAGATCCAGCACTGAGCCTTGTGGGGTCCCACTAGATAAGCACTCCCAGTTTGGTAATGATTGATAATTATTTTTTGAGTATAGTTTTTATGGTGAGTTGTGCACCCACATTGTAGTAATTTCAACTATACCACATTTGTCTAGTTTGCTTATGAAAATATCATGTGAGTGTGTGCCAAAACCCTTAGTAAAAATCAAACTATATCACGTTTATTACTTCCCCCAGACACTAGGCCAGTAACTATGTCAAAGAAGGAAATCAGGTTAGTTTGGCATGATTTGTTCATGATAAATCCATGCTTTCTATTCCATCTCACCCTATTATCCTCTGGGAGCTTACAAAAATGATTGCTTAATAATTTTCTCTAGTATTTTTCCAGATATTAAAGTTAGGCTGCCTGGTCTATAATTTCCCATGTCCTCTTTTTAAAGATAGGTAGTATATATATGCCCTTCGCCAGTCCTTTGGCATCTCACCAATCCTTCATGAATTCTCGAAGATTGTTGCTAACCATTACAATATTACTTCAGCTATTTCTTTAAGAATCCTGGACTGAATTTAATCAGGCCTGTCTGACTTGAATACATCTAACTTATCTAAATATTCTCTAACCTGTTCTTTCTCTCTTTTTCGCTTCCTTGCCTTTCCCCTTGCTTTTAATATTGTACTGAGTATTTGGTCACCATTAACCTTTTTAGTAATGGTGAAGCAAAATAGGCATTAAACACCTTAGCCTTCTTAAGGTCATCAATTATTAGCTCCTCTTCTCCACTATCTAGAGGATCTACATTTTCCTTCATCATCTCTTGCTCATAATGTATCTAAAGACCCTTTACTTATTGCCATTAATGTTCTTTTACAGATGTAATTCATTTTGCACCTTAGTCTTTCTTATTTTGTCCCTACATGCTTACACTATACTTCTGTACTCAACCTCAGCAATTTGTCCGTGTTTCCACTATTTGTAAATTCCTTTTTGAATTTCAGGTCATTAAAGAGCTACTGATGGCTCCTTATTGGCTTCTTACTATTCTTCCTACATTTCTTTTGCATCAGGATACCTTGCAATTGTGCCTTTATTATTGTCTCCTTGAGAAACTGCCAGCTTTCACAGAACTCCTTTGTCTTTTAGATTTTCTTCCTATGGAACCTTACCTACTAGTTCTCTGAGTTTGTTAAAATCTCCTTTTTTGAAATTCATTGTCTGTAATTTGCTGCTCAGTCCTTTCTTTCCTTAGAATTATTAAATATACCATGATCAGTTTCACCCAAATTGCCTTCCACACTCAGATTCACAACCAATTTCTCACTATTGGTCAGAATCAAGTCTAAAATGGCTGCTCCCATGTTACTTTCTCCATCTCCTGAAACATGAACTGGTGCCCAGAACATTTCAAAAACTCGATGGAAATGTTTTTTGCCATAATTCTTTTCCAACAAAGTCTCCCACTGCTAGCAGGTGCAGTGTAAGATGATCCATGTAGATCACATGTATTGATCCTGTGAAAAAACAAATTGGGTAAATAATTTCCATTTGTTTATGGGGAAAAGAGGGAATTGCAAAGTGTTGTTTTGATATATAATAATCAATTTGAATACTGAGATACTATTCAGAAATAAGAATTGTTCATGGTAACTAGTGTGAAGCAAAAGGATTCTTGCCCCAAGAATCAGGGAGCACAAAATAATACTGAAGAGGTTTATTCACGTTACCAGGAAGGCTGCCTTAAAAAGCTTCAAATTCATGGTGTTACAAAGGTTACTTATATACTGTTTTTTATCACTTAAACAATCCATTTACATTTCTTCTATCTATGCACTTACAAATACAGACTGTTCTACCCAGTAAGAACAGGGGTGATAAAGATAAATGCAGAACATACGTACAAAGACACCCTAATTACATCAAAGAATCTATGACTACATTTGGGGGGGGGCGGGTCTGAGTGGAGAAGGAGGATCTTTTACAGATAGAAGGGTAGGTCACAGAGGGTGGTGTAAGTAATGTGCTGTTCTCGTTGTGAGGCAGAATCACTAAGTGAGCATCTGGCCTTCCAAGTTATCAGGTATTTACATTTGTCATTGTCCTTGGGGATCTGGTATGTGTGCCTGTTAACTACTGTGGGTTTCGGTTTAGCTGAAAACTGCTTCAGGCCTAACACTAGTAAGGAAAACTCATTTTTATTTTTTTCAAAAGAGAAACAAAAGTGCATTCTTAAATACTTATTCATGACTTAAAATTTCATGTGATTCAGTGCTTCTCAAGAGTTATTATAAACCAAGCCTAATAGATAAGAATAAGAATTCTGAAAAATTGAGGAAGTGATGGTGGGAGTAGCCAGGGGAATAGTTATTCGAAATGAGTCTGGCTCACCACTGCACTGTGGTTTACACCACTGCCAACTAGATATTAAATATTAGTATTCAGATTTGATATCATTTTACACCCACTTTAGATTGATGTAAGATAGAACTGGCCAGAAAATTGTTTTCCTGTCCTGCGAGAGTTTGAGATTGAATTCTACCCTGTCATCCTGAATTGGGACCAAAGGGAAAAAAAACCCCAAAATCTCAAAAATATTCATGAACCACTGATCCAAAAGAGAATTCAGATTAGAGAAATGAAATATTTTGTTTAACCAAATTTCCAAAAAAATATTTGAATGTTTTTATTTTTTAGTATAAAGTAACTGAAATGTCAGACAAAAAGTTGTGTCAAACCAAATGTTTTATTCTGAAAACGTTGAAATGGGATATGTCAACAATTTCAAAAGTTTTTTGCCCCAAAGCTGTAGATTCATTGAAAGTGACCCTTTCTTACACATAGTTTCAGAGTCAATTCATGGACATTTTCTGATGAAAAATCATTTCATCAGAAAATTCCCAACAATCTCTAGTGTAAAAGACTACACAAAAAGCAGGGCAACAGCTAATCAGTGCATGTATGATCAATGGTTGTTCCAGCTTGTAGCAAGCCACTGGGGCCGGGGTCCGAGCCGGAGTGGGAGGAGCGCTCCCTGGGCCCCCGGTGGACAGACCCCGGCCCTGCGAGCCAAGCCACCCGGAAGCAGAGGGGCGGGGCCAGGAGCCTGGGAGGAAGTATAAAAGACAGGGCAGGCAGCTCAGTCAGGGGGAAGCTGCTGGCCGAGTCAGACGTGCCTCGTCGGAGGCAGCAGCCTGGGCCGGTGCCCGAGCTAGTGGGCAGGCCAGACCGAACCCCGACTGATGGGCGTTGGTGGGAGAGACCCGACCTGCCCGACATAGATGACTGGGGGGAGCGAACTGAGCCCCAGGACCCACTAGGGTCACCGGGCCCAGGTAGGCAGAGGGGGGCCCCGGACCCGGACCCCCGAGAGAGAGAGGGACCTCCGGAGGCCGGACCCGACCTTGAGGAGCTGCCGGACGCCGAGGACCCTGCTTCATCCTGGCGAGAGCCTGACCATACCCAGGAGATTCCCAGGCCCTACGACTTGAAGGAGCTACCCCTGGCCGACGACCGTGAGGAGTGGCCAGACCTGCCGCCTGCCGACGGGGAAGGCTTGGCCGGACTACCGCTCACCCCCTTGCCCGATACCCCAGGGAGCAAGTCGTGGGTTCAGGTACTGCGGGACTGGGTGGGAGGAAGTGGCCCAGGGAGGCCAGAGATCGTGGCCGAGATAGGGGTCAAACCCCGGTCAG
>ML675608.1:3033401-3043510 GCA_007922155.1 Mesoclemmys tuberculata | reverse complement strand
CTCGCTTGCCCGCCCTGCCCAGGGGCCGGGGCAATCAGACTGCTCGCCCGCCCGCCCTGTCAGAGGGGCGGGGCGAAAGACCGCTTGCTCGCCCACCCTACCAGAGGGCCGGGCGAAAAGCTCTGTGGTAGCTCGCGGAGGAGCTAAGTTTTCCCCAAACAACCGAACGTTGTGCACCCGGGCAGGTGCGGACGTTTACACAGCCTTACCACTCTCCAAGAAACTCAGCTCTGATAAATTTGATAAGGTTATAAATTTTTTTATAAATGTTTTGGTGTTTGAACTGGCAAGTTTTAGACCCTTTAGGCAACTTAAAATGTATGTCTATTTTCGTTTTAACCAATGGAATGTGTTTCACCATCTGATCTATTTAGAAATTAATACAGGATTTTGAATTTATCTAATGGACTCCTTTTCTGATTTTAGGTTGGGTACTGACAGTTGTAAAGCTGTTTTCTTTCACATTTGTAAAGTCCTTTAAGATCTTTGGTGAAAAGCTGCTTTAAAACTGCAAAGCATCATTATATGAAGACATACAGGGGCATTGTTCATGGCCCTTGAGTCAGAAAGGCAGAAGGAGCTACATGCCTGTTTCTCCCTTTACATAATCTGGTCTTCTGTGACTTCAGGGAAAGTTCCCTCCATTTATCTTAGATGGAGCAAGGAAGGGGAGATGTAACAAATTCATGTGCTTCAAACACACACATGGGAGCCCAGGTTGCAAATAATGAGCTTTGTGCTGCTGGAAGATGTACTTTGAGATGACATGGTAAACCAAGGTCCTATTAAGTTCTGCCTTCTTCACTGAAGAAACTGTGGCATGTTTTCTCAAGAATGGGGATGTTGGCACTACTCAGATTCCAATTTGGAGAGTTAAATTTTCAGTGTACTTTCACTTAACCATAGCATTCTTCACTGTCTGAACAGATAGCACATTTCACAGGTGGCTGCATTGCAGTGATGGGTATAGTCCTTCTTTTACCTATTTTGTGCAACAGATAAAACTCTTTTGGATGAAAGGTGCTAGACAAACATAAGTCATCATTATCGTTAACTGTTATAGCTCTCAGCTGCAGCTAAGAGCTGAGAAACTAAACCATGCTGTTAGGGATCATCTTAGTACTAATAAAAGAAAATAGTTGACATTTGCTGCTGGAAGTTTTACTTAGAGATGTATCTGCATGTCTGAGAAAGATAATCAGCTGTGTGAAGTCTGAGCAACCTCAGAGGAAACAGAGAAAAGAACAGTCCTGTACAGGACTGAAGTATTTTTCTTCCATTCTTAAGAAGGGAAAGAGCTTCTGAAGTACTAAAATAGCTAATGGGACTTACTGGCAGACCCTGGTACAGAGACTGCAGAAAAAAAATTGATCTGCCATGCCGGTCATGACCTTGAATGTTTCAGCTTCTGGGTGAGTAACAGCATAGTCATAAATAGGACTGATACCAATGTAATGTTGGCATTTAATTCAGCATAGGGAGCAAGGGGGGGGGAGCAGATGGATAAAGATCATATTCATCTCTGTTATAACTCAGTTGAAGTAATTGAATCTAAACCATAGATGAACTTGGCCCAAGTACACATCAAAGTTTAGCAGGGCAGCTTTGAAGGAAACTGTTAAGAAATATCTTTTGTACTGAGGGAGAGAAAGCAAACTTATAAAAAATTCATTTTGAGGGGAGAGGAGAATTTTAAATATCTAGTCTACCTGCCTGTGTAATATCATTACCCCACTTCACCCTTCCTTTCCTGGGCAATTATTTTCTGACCACCTAAATTTCCCCTAAATTTTAGTTGACTGGATGATTCATACACTTTCCACTTTAAAATTCTGTTTCTGTGGATAGACTGTTTGCTGAGCTCTACCTCAGAAGTGGTTCCGTTTCAGTGGCAGGTGGGTGTTTCCTTTAGAGTGTCACATTATCCAGTAGTGTAGATATTGTCCATTTAATTCAGTGGACCTGCACCTGCTTACAAAAGAGTCAATTTGTTCCCCTGTCTCTGTTCTATTTAAGTTTGCCTAATGCACCCAACACTGTGATATCAGGAGTACATGATAATAGCTTTTATCCAGAAGTATAACTGTAAAGCACTATTTTTATTCTCCCCATGGACTAATTAACATTACCTGGGACCCTATCCATATCTGCATGAGTCCTCTCTATACCAATCATATGCAGTTGCTTCACTTTTTCATAGGGTTGCAGCAGGTTTCAAGATTAAGATTAAGATGAATGGGGCAGTTCACAGCTGTTGGAGCTTTTTCAGATTGTCTCCAGACTCAAGTATCAGTTACACTCCAGTCACATATTCAAGTTTTTTGTTTTTGTTTTGGGGGGGAGGGGAGTGTTTGCATATATAAAAAAAGAAAACATTTCTGCTCCTTAAATGAAAGGTGAGATTCTGATCTCATCACATGGCTCCAGGAGCTGGGGCCCTATATGTGATCCATAGTGCCTACGCTTAATCTGATCTTGGTTGTCCCAAGAGTCTCTCTCTCTCATCTGCAGTTTCTCTGTTTCTTCACTAAACACCTCTCTGTCCTTAAAACACCATTAACTTGCAGAACTCATTGCCACAAAACATTATTAATGCAAAAGTGATACTGGATGATATTCAAACTATAAAGCACATATATCTGCAGTCACACTAGCCAAGGGACAACATTTTAAGGGATATGATTAATCAGATTAAGATTTTCCAGCTTCACGCTTCCACCCATCATCCCTCAAATGGTAACAGTCTTGGATTTGGAAAAAAACTTCCAGTGTAGGATATTCCAAAGTGAGGGTTTTGTTCCTTCCTCTGGAGCATCTACTGCATGAGAGGATGACCTGGTATGGCAGCTTCTATATTTTTTTCCTACACAGTTAGGAGTCGGTATTGAAATTAGGCAAATAGACCTGAATCCAATGAAACACTTAACTTTAAGCATGTGCCTAAACCCATCTTTATTCAGCAAAGCACTGAAGTATGTGCTTAATTTTAACAACATGAGTAGTCCCACTGAATCCCAGTGCTTTGCTGAACTGGAGTCGTAAACCTTGTTTATAACAATCATCCCATTGACGTCACAGGAACTGTTTACATGGGTAAGGTCGACTTGTGCAGTGAAAAGTAATGGTTTTTAGAGTTAGTTAATTATTTTAGAGATTATGATATGCTTTAGTATTTCAAGCAAAACACGCTATTAAAGATAACGGGAGGTATCTGGATTCTGGATATCATTAGTTTCTTTTTAGTGTCCATTAAAAATAAATCTTTAAAAGAAAAGTATATACTTGGAATTCTTTCTTAAATAACACTCGTGATATCAAACCTGCTGAGGGACCATTGGCAATGCCAGATATTTCTTTGAAGAGATATTACTAAAACAGTATTTAATTTCAACCCATTTACAGGGAGCTGAGAGTTTTCTCATGAACAAAATGGCTATTTATGTTTATTGTATTGTAAAACTCATATTTAAGAACAAGACTTCATGAAAGAAAGCCTGTTAACTTTTTTAGCTGTCTCACTTCCACAGTCTTTTTCATGGTATTGTAATAATCATGTTAGGAAGAGCAAAAGGAAAAGTTACTAATTGTTGGGAAGTGAGATTTGGAATACAGTAGCACCACCAGAGACACCACAGCTGCCTAGATCCATATTCAGGATATTGAATGCAGTATCAAATTCAGCCTTGATGCAAGCAAGCATATTTTAACTATCCATTATTATTTATTATTTGTGAAGCACTGACAGGCTGCTCTATGCTGAACAAAGCTTTGGGGCCTAAGTTAGGTCCCCAAATCCATATTTAGGTTTGTCCATATATGGGTCCTGAGCACACACAGATCCCACTGAATCTAGGACAGCTTGCAAGTAGTGATCTGAAAAGAGTAAAATTGAACACAGACATGATCTTACAGAGGTTGTGAGAATTGTCAAGGATGAGAGTGCCCATTTATCAGCAAAACAGTTAGTAAGCAATGCATTTATGTCATGATTGAGCATGATGGTAAGAGCTTTGTGCTCATAAGTATTATGCATTAGTCAGTTTAAGACTATACTTTAGCTGGGTTAGATTCCTTACAGCTCTCATGTCAATACAAGCTGCCTAGAACTGCTCTATTTCATATTCATATGTGCAAACCCCACAAAAGAATCAGCCGAGAATGTCTTTAAAAATGCACTAAATAAACTCATGCAGCAGTATTGTCTAGGTGAAAGGAAGACATGGAAACATTTTAGCTTGATCCTTAAAAGGCCTGTTGGGGGTGGTTCTGCTTTGCAAGCATCTTTCTTTCAGACACAACCACCTTTGTTTTGCATGCATATGTTTTGGTACATAATTGGGACATAATAAGCGAAACAGTATGCAGAGACCAGAAGACTTTTTATGATCTTATTACATTTTTAACCTTTCAGATTTTCAGGAAATAAAATAAGATTATATTTAGAATGCATTCCATAACAGGTTAATAAAGCCTCACAGTAGCCCTATCAAATGCACATTATTATCCCCATGTTACAGATGGGAAAACTGAGGTGGAGAGCTGTTTCCTATCTTGATCAAGGTCACGCTAGAAGTCAATGACAGGGCATAATATAGACCCCAGAACTACTAGCAGCAATCCTGTGCTCTAACAAGAATATATCGCTGGACTATTTAACGGTCATATGCAAGAACTAGAATTTTTAGCAGGTGTTTGCACTTGCTAAGTGCATGGTCAAGTCTTAGGACTGAGGCTAGGAGGAGTAATTATTAGAGCTGCTTGAATAATTTGTTATGAATAATTTTCCTTAGAGGTGCTGATGATTATTTATTGAATAATTAGCATATCCATTTTTCAAATGTTAGCCCACACATGGATAATTATTTGCTGTTATCCTGTGGGCACTTTTATGCTTTCCACCAAAGATATTTTGAAATTCTACTTCTTAAATTGAACCATTCTAAAAAGGAACCAAGACCCCAATTAATTAAATGAAAAGGGAATGACTAGTTTTTAAAAAGCAGATCCATTGCGATTGTACTCCCTGTGAACAGTACAGAATCACAATACCTAAAATATTTTTCCAGTTGTCAGGTGAGCAATGCTACTGTTAATATATTGATTGAATGCAATGTTGGTTAATTGAATGTTCTTCTACAGATTTGTTAATTTAATTTTAATTTTTTTTAAAATGGAAATCCTTTAGATTATAGCTTGTCGGTCAATATTATTTTGTCAGGGCTCCATTTTATCCTGGTAGAACATTTACAACTGGCTAACAGGGAAAGAAAAAAAATCCAAAACCCTATCTCTTTGCCTGTTCATTCACCTAGTGGGGAGGAGGAAGGCTGGGGGGTAAGATTTACTGATGCTTTTTATCCATATTGACTTTTGGATCATTCAATGATCAATATTTATCATTGGAGTTGTAAGAATTTGGGAAGAGACACCTGCTGAGTTAGTTCACATTATTTGATGTTTTGTCTATTTAAAACCCAAGTTCATTTCCTGAAGGTGGACTGCTTAGACAAGTTTAATTAGAGTCAATAGAAAGTGTAAAGACAGTAGTAAATAAGGCTGCCAAGATATATTATATATATAGAGAGAGATATTGCTATAGGGCCCAATGACCCAGACTTGAATGAGAGTTCTACATTCATAAGGGCTTACAATAGCAGAACCTTGTGCTGTCAAGGACATGAACTAAAATGTATTTCATTTCCTGTTTGTGGCTTTAATCGGATTTATGTTAAACCACATGGGGAAGTTGTGGATTGCTGTGAACATTGGCAACATCAGTGTGTTCAGCTCTACAACTCCTTCATGTCAAATGCAGATAGTATCATCCTCAGCTATCCCACCATTTGGGGGAAATATAAGCATGTGAATGAAAAGCAACTTGCTAAGACCAAACTGTGGCAAATAGGAAGGGACACGATTGATAACATAAGGGTTTAGAAGAACTAGTCAAAGTGAGGACCTCACCCTCCATCAATGAAAAACTCCTGTTCTGTGTAAAAATTATGTGGACAGAGTCTGGGTATCTCTGCCCTCTTTGGTCTGTCTGGATTAGAACTGATCAGGAATTTTCAACTAAACTTGCACCCCACTGCCCAATCAGAAAATGACAATTTGTTGAACCACAACATTTTTCACAGAAAAGTGTGTGTGTATATATATATATATGTGTGTGTCTGTGTGTGTGTATATATATATATATATATATATATATACACACACACACACACACTTAAAGTGTATCTATATATATATATAAGTGAAACTTTCACCAGGAAGGTTTTTCAGATCTAGGATGGAATTTCTGGTCAACACCAAAGAGAGTGAGAGAGAAAGTGTCCAGCAGAAGCCTGGGTTCAGCACAAATCGCCATATTTGGGGTCGGGAAGGAATTTTCCTCCGGGGCGGATTGGCAGGGGCCACGGAGGTTTTTCGCCTTCCTCTGCAGCATGGGGCATGGGTCGCTTGCTGGTGGATTCCCTGCAGCTTGAGGTCTTCAAATCTCACTTTTGAGGATTTCAATAACTCAGTCATGGGTTCGGGGTTGTTATAAATGTGTATGGGTAGGGTTTTGTGGCCTGCCTTGTGCGGGAGGTCAGACTAGATGATCATATTGGTCCCTTCTGACCTATGAGTCTATGAGTCTATGAGGAGTGCTCCCTTGCAGCTGCGTGTGGCACAGCTGATGCTCCTGTGCCAGCTACCCCTTCCAGCTGCTGCTCTGGTGTGCAATCGTCTACCTCATCTCATGATTCAGAATTTCTGGCCAGGTCACTTTTTAGTCCCACCCCTTTGGTGTAACCAAAAGTCCAACAAACAACACTCCAATGTCCTTACAAATGGTCTTCATCCCCAACCCTGGGCTCTGTGACCCTCACATCCTTATTTCAGTTGTGCTTATCCTGTTCTCAGGGGCTTTGTGCCACCTTACCAGTGACTGGTAGGTAAATCCAGGCCTGCCTTTTATACTGGGTTTCAGCTTAAGGACCCTAAGACAGGAAGTGAAGATTCATTCCATCAGATTCCTTTCTGCCACCTCCTGGGACTTCTTCCAACCAAGCCTGTCAGCAAGCATCCCCCACTGCCCCTCTAAATTCACCCTTCTTCCAAGGCCAGGATTCTCAGGGCTCTCCCATGGAATCTCCCAAAAAAATCCCCAAACCAATATTATCAACTTAAACCAACTTCTGCCCTTCTTGGGCTTGACCTTTTATCCCTCTTATGCTTCCCTTACTCAGATGAACAGGTCCCAAGCCTCACCACTCGAGTTTGCTTCACCCCCAGTGGCTGCTCCATGTCTCTCTTGAGCTTCTGAAAGCCTTTGCTACTCAGGATGTGCTCCCCAGGCCAACTATCACTCTGGATTTTCTCCTTGACCCTCCCAGGCTTGCCATTCTCTAGTTCCACTCTCCAGTCATAGAATATTAGAGTTGGAAGGGACCTCAGGAGGTCATCTAGTACAACCCCCTGCTCAAAGCAGGAGCAACCTCAGCTAAATAATCCCAGTGAGGGTTTTGTTGAGCCGCATCTTAAAAACCTTTAAAGATGGAGATTCCACCACCTCCCAGTCCCAGCTCTCTTCTTTCTTTTATGCCATTGTGCCATTTTATGCCACAGCAGCTTTAGTATGTGCTGCTATGGCCACTTACCACAGTTTTTTCACAAACAAAAAACAAACAGAATCTATAGCCTCTCTTCCAGTCTTGCTTTTTAAGGATACAGAATTTTTTTTTAATGCAACCCCATTTTCACCAATCCTTTCAGATTCCATTCTTCCACCCTAAGGCATTTCTGTTCTTCACAAGAAATCTTTCTTTCTGGGTAATTCTCCCCACATTGCCACAGCAGATGTTCAACTTGAACTTGAACTTTGCATGTGTCACACTCAGCCCATCTTTGTGCTTGTTTAGTAAATATAAATGACTGTTCAGGACATAGTGACCTGTTAGCATCTAAATATAGTTGCTTGCCTTCTTCTATCAGAGCTGTTAAATATACCTTTATCCTCAAGTTTACAACATATTTAATGGAGCCATTATCCTTTTTTCTGTTTATTTCTTGCCCTTCCATCTTAAGTTCTCTCTTAACCAAACTTTTAAAGTCCTGTTTACTCAGAGGGATCTTTATATCAGCATACTAATTTTTAAAGCATTTGTTGCTGCTTTATCTGCTGTTTCATTGCCCAGTACCTTGACATACAGCAGAATCCACACTATTACTATAGATATACCTAATTGTACTACCTCAATAGTTAGTTGTAGTTAATAGTTCATTGATTAAGTCATTCCCACTTTCTGGGGATTCTTTTCAAATTGCCATTATACCTGATAAAGAATTGGGCGTACATCCCTTATCCAGATCAGTGCTGTCATAATGGCCTCAAAATTGGAAAGTCTCAGATCTCCTAATTCCAAATTCAGGGATACAAAAGACCACTCCCGCTCTACCCGCATTGTCCTCTCTAGAACCATTGGTATAGATTTGGCAAGTCTGACTCCATTTGCCATGTATGAATTCCAAAATCTTAGTCATCACATTTTTCCTTTGTTTTGTCATACAATTCCAAAGGCACAACTGGAGAGACAATCATCCAGCTATAGTGTGATTTCCCATGATGAAAGGTTTAATTTTTTCCAGTCCCTTTTCACTCAGTTTTGGCCCACATGCGATTCAGTTAGGATTTGGGAGTTAGTGGCACTCAGTTACTTCTTGTCTACTTAATTCCTAACAGTCTTCGTATATTTGTTTAGTACTCTGATCTTCACTATTTCCATTAGTTTTTGCCCAGAAGGTTAAATCTAATGTCACCCTTAAATTTATAGGCATTTCTCCAGTTGCTGCCTGCAGCACACACAACAGAGTGTAATACTCACACCACATGCAATTTGCAGAGTTTGGGCTTGGATCTGACTTTCATTTTAAGTGTTGATTAAGAAGCTGAATTAAAGACTTGGCGTGTATACTCTATAACTGGTCTTATTAGTATCCTACACAGCATCATCAGCCTTATTTGCATCCAAATTGTTCCCAACAATAATTTTAAGCACATTCAGCCTGTCTGACCCTTCAAGTTAGATAATTATAGAACGTAACTCCAAAGAAGGTAAATTTTTGAACTACCTGTATTCTTTTTCTGTGTAGAGATATAGGTTCCATTCTTCCCCAAACTTCTTTTTTCTGAAGGTCATTTCCTTTGTTTTAGCAAGTGAAAACCGAAATCCCCAAGTATCACCCCATTTTGAAATCCCCGGAGCACCTCATTGGTTCACTTCACAGCTCTCTTAAGTCTGTGTTTGACTCATATAGCTAGTTGTCCACAAACACGGTAATACCTACTCCTACCTGTATATTCTTCAGGATATCATTAATTATAATGTTAAACAGAGCTGGACTGATAACATTCCCTTGTGGAGTGCCATTAGTAAGTTTATAAATATTTGACAAAGCCACCCATACCTTGACATATATGGTTCTATCACTTAAGAAGAATTTTATCCACCAGAACATTCTTCCTCTTATTCCAGTTGCAACTACATTATACAGCAAGCCTTCCCTTCATAGCGGCATATGCTTTTTCAACATTCAAAATGTTAGCCACCATAAGCTCTGTTTCTCATGGATTTTTGTATTTCTGTTTCTAATCTTACAATATGATCAGCTGTGCATCTTCCTTTCTTGAAGCCACTTTGTACAGTTTACAATTTCATTTTTTCTAAGCAAGCTACTACCCTCTCATGTACCATTTTTTCCATAATTTTACCCACACACAACAGGTCAATAGGTTTTGTGCATAATTTCCCAGGTTTTTATATCAATATAAATACCACTCAGTTCCATTCTTTTGATATTATATATTCTTTTCCACATACATTATATAATTTCACTAAAGCTCTTAAACTCTTAACCCAGTAGGTGCTTAGTCATTGGATTACATAAACTCTCTTTACCCAGGACTACATTTTTACTTTTGTCTATAGCTTTGCGTTCCTGTATGCTGAAATTTTCATTCAGTACATCTTTATATCCTAACCAGCCATACAAGAGCTCACAGTTTTCTTCAGCCATTTTTTTCCCCCTACAAAACTCTTTACTTTGATTTGTATCACTGCTAG
>ML675608.1:2969564-3033301 GCA_007922155.1 Mesoclemmys tuberculata | reverse complement strand
TATATATATATATATATATATATATATATATATATATATATATGAAACCTTGGAAGCCTTAATCATTTTCCCATATTTATTTCTCCAACTCTTATTTTGCCTTTTTAATAATTCTTTCTTCCACTGCTTTATACCCTGTATAGTTCTTTAGTCCTTGCTATTCATTGTACCTTTCGCTTGTTTGTATGCCTTATTTCTGTCTTTAATTGCTGCTTTACAATTTCCATTCCACCAGGGAACTGCATATCTGAGTTTGTGGCAATTAAATATCTTACATATATCTAGGTTGGCTGCCTTTATTTAACATGAAATTCATCTAGATTATCACTTATATAACCGGTAGTTCAATACTCAGCCCACTGACTCTTAAAGAGTCCCCTTGATTTGTCCTTGATTTGTGATTAGCATAGGGAAATGATCACTTCTCATGGCATCTTCTTTATAGACTGCGGCATTTGCTTGCTATATTGCTTGTTGCAGTTCCCAGATATGAACATGAAAAGGTTCCATCCATCAAATTAAATATAGCAAGGTGCTCCAGTATCGAGCAATACCAAGTTGTGCATGTCCATGTACTGTTCCAGGCATTTGTGATTATAGTAGACTTTCCTGATTCCCCATAAGTCATTGTGGCCATTAAAGTCCCTACAGATATATGGACCGTTGACACCCTTAACTAGCTTTTCAGATTCTCTCATTATTTTACATGGGTTGTACACATTATAGATGCATATAACAATGCTGTTATTCTGCAGAGGAATCTCCACAGTGTTGTACTCAAAACTTAAGTTCTGTACATCTATGTAACTAAACCCTTCCTTTATAAATATACAGACCCCTTCCTCCTCTTGTTATTTCTCTCTCACATCTGATCACATCATACCTTGGAAGTCTAAACATTCGTTCTCACTAGCTATGTTTCTTGTACACATCACATCAGGCTTGTTTTCCATTTCAAAACTAGATTCTTTAGATTAATGACACATGGTCAGGAGTTATGTGCACTCCAGCAAAAATAATCATTAGAACCATGTTGTTAAAACTACATTACCTTCATTTAAAATGTCATGAAGGCAGTTTATTGAGAGATTGCCTATATGCAAATATTTTTCTGCCGCTTTTTTATAATGTTTTTTATTCTTTCAATCTTCTTCCTCATCTGTAAAATGCTATTAATCACTTATGATCATAAGTGGTATACATTTCTCTTTGCCTACAAGCAGTACATCTTTAGTATTTCCCTTGACTTTCCTGCCCTGAACTGTGTGTCGTAGCGGTAGTTCTTTTCTCTCACTGGCATTTTTCCTCCTTTTCCACAATTCACTGTGAATATCTTTTGGTTGCTTCTGCAGAGGCTATTTAATGGATAGTTGCAATTTTCTATATATTTCTTGCATGTGCCACTGCTACACACACTTTGTATGCTGCACTGTGCTTATCTCCACAACTGAAACATTTTAGTTCTTTTCCTTCCCCACAGTTCTCATATGAGCGTTCTCCTCCACATTTACCACTCCTCATTTTCCTTTTACAGACAGCCCACACCTTTGACATTATAAGCGTTCAGAGTGGCCAGGATATATGTTTTAACCAAGAAGAATTGATATCCTAGATTAACTCTGGCGAATAGCATTGCATCATGTTACTCAGATGACTGTGGATGGCTTGTGTTCTCCCAGTCTCCTGCTAATTAGCTGCTTAATAAGCAGAACTTGGTCCTCGCCTATCCCCCTTTTAATTTTATCCTCAGTCATGTCTGGTGGAACCCCATACATTACACTTTTTGCTTCAGTCATGAATTTAGGTGGCTGCTAAATTACTTTTATTTTCCTAAAATTGTAGTTTTTCAGCCTATTCCTTATGTGTACATTCTAACAATAAATCTCCCCCTGCATTCTTCTATCTCTTAATATATCTGATATTTTGGCTAATCCAGGCCATTGTTTTCAAGTGATTAACATCTCCTATAGTTACATCTTCATCTTACTCTTAACATCCCTATCTGCTATTGTTTCATGAGATACAGCTATTTCTAATCTTTTATTCTTCCTAACCTGAAGCCATTCCTCATCCTTAGCTTCTTCACCCTCACTTTCCAACATAACTTCCAGTCCCTTCCACCCAGTCTGATTTCCAGCTCTGTTCAGCTAGCCATGTGCCAGACAATGCCAAACCTAAGTTCCAAGCCCCAGCTCTCAGCCTCTGACTGTCTGCACAGCCACCCTGCAACCTTGCCTGTCCAACCTCAGCCCTAGTCCAGCCAGCTGCCTTCAGCTTCAGACTTTCAGTCTTTATAACCACCCCCAATTCCTCTCCCAGGTGGTAATCCTCTTTAATTGGAGCTGGCCCACCCCCCAGATTCAATCAGGATGGGAACATATATTCCACTACAAGACTTCAGAATTCATAGAGCCATTGATCTATGTTAGCCTTGGAATCTTTGTGATCAGTCTGATTTCCTGTGTAACACAGGCCATAGAACTTCCCCAAAATAATTCCTAGAGCAGATCTTGATTTAAAAAGGGGTCAGCAATGGAGAATCCAACACAGCCCTTGGTGAATCGTTCCAATGGTTCATTACCCTCAGTCTGAATTTATCTAGGTTCCACTTCTAGCCACTGGATCACATTAGACTTTTCTCTGCTAGATTGTAGATTCCATTATTAAATATTTTTCCCCATGTAGATATTTATAGACTATAATCAAGTCATCCCTTAGCATTATCTTTATTAAACTAAATAGATGACGCTTTTTGAGTATAACACTATAATTTATTATTTCTAATACTTTAATCAATCTTGTGTTTCTTCTCAGCACCCTCTCCAATTTATTGACATCATTCTTGAGTTGTGGGGACCAGAATTGGACACAGCATTCCAGAAGCATTCCAGCATTTTACCTCCAGTGCCAAATGTGGAGGTAAAATAACCTCTCTACTCCTCCTCAACATTCCCCTGTTTGTGCACCTCGGACTCACATTAGGTCTTTTGGCCACAGCATCACATTGGGAGTTCACATTCAGCTGATTATGTACCACAATCTGCGTATCTTTTTTTGAATCACTGTTTCACAGGATAGAGTCCCCCATCATGTAAATATGGCTGACATTCTTTGTTCCTAGATGTATACATTTACATTTAGCCATACTAAAATGCATATTTTTTCCATGCACCCAGTTTACCAAGCAATCCAGATTGCTCTGAACCAAGGACCTGTCATCTTTGCTATTTATGACTCCCCAAATTTTTACATCAGTTGCAAACTTTCAGTGATGATTTTATATTTTCTTCCAGTCATTGATAAAAATGTTAAATAGTTTAGGGCCAAGAACCAGTCCCTCCCGGACCCCATGAGAAACACACCTGCTTGTTGACAATTCCCCAATACAATTACATTTTGAGACTTATCAGTTAGCCAGTTTTTCATTTATTTAATGTGTTCCATGTTAATTCTAGGTATTTTTAATCAAAATGTTGTGAGGTAGCAACTCAAATGCTTCACAGAAGGTTAAATATATTACATCAGCATCATTATTTTTATCATCCAAATTTGTAATCTCACCTAGAAAGATATCAAGTAAGTTTGACGGTATCTATTTTCCATAAACCTGTGTTAATTTGCATTAATTACATTGTCCTCTAATTCTTTATCAGTCAAGTTCCATATCACCTGCTCCTTTATCTTGTCTGGAATTGATGTCAGGATAACAGACCTATAATTAGCTGCAACATCCAATTTAGCCTCTTAAAAAATTGCCAGAACATTTGTTTTCTTCCAGTATTCTGGAACTTCCCTGGTTGTGTAACACCTATTGAAAAAAATCAGTGTTAACAGTCCAGCAAGCTCCTTAGCCTCTACTTTTGGATGCTATTTTTGTGGACCTGCTCATTTAAAAATTTCTGGCTTTATTAGCTGCTATTTAACATCCTCCTGAGATACTGGTGGAATGGAAAGAGTGTTATCATAACTGTATGTTGAGACTATATCATCTGTTGTTTCCCTAAACACAGAACATAAATATTTATTGAACACTTCTGCCTTTTCTGAATTACTGATAATTCTTCCATTTCCATCTAGTAATGAACCAATATAATTATCAGGATTTTTTGTTCCTAATATTTATAAAAATGCCTTTTTATGGTCCTAAACTATTCTGGCATAGAGGACTCTGTCCAGTAACTTCCATTTTCAATTGTCTACAATTCCTAGCTTCTGATTTATATTCATTATCATCAATTTACCCTTTATTCCATTTGTTAATATATATTCTATAGATGCTCTCACTTCCCCTCCATGTGAGGTTCTTTTTAAGGCAGTACAATCTTCATCAATTGTAGGACTGTGGCTTTTTAGGTATCTAGTAAGGTGTTCTTAAATGATTCAAAACATCATTCACAATTTTCTCATTAAATAATTCTTCATCCAAGCTGATCTGGCTTATAATTATTTTCAGTTTTGTGAAATATCTATAGCTATAATATATATTAGAATAATTAATAACCTTTGGGTTAGGGTACTCACCTGGGATGCAGGTTCAAGTCTCTGCTTTGCCTGACTTGGTATGGTGACATGAAACCTGTGTGTTCTACATGCCAGTTGAGTGCCCTAACTACTATACTTTAGCTAATCTGAGAAAGATCTCTTTTTCATTTTTCAATTGAAAATTTTGAAAGTTTTATCCTAATGCAGAACAGAAATGTATTTTTGAAATCGCAAAAATTTTCATGGAATGGGAAAACTGTTTCACACCCAGCTCTAGTCTGGATACCTAAGCAAGCCAGTGTATATAGAAACCCTTTAATACCCAATCAAACAGGAATCTGTGTAGGATGCTGACTTTGGCTCAGTAATGCATGAGTTCCTCACTCCAGGCTTGAGCTCTGGATATGTGAGTGAAGGCCATGACAAAACTTCAGCTCGTTTACCAGTTCATCCATCACGTCATTGGAAAGGCCATCTGAAATCCAGTGTCCCATGAGAAAGAAGCCAATGAAGATAACATTCAGAAGCCACTCTAAGTAGTTGAGAGCAACTGATTAAAATAGTCTACAAAACCATTGATGTAGAAGTGTGTAAAATTATAACATGGCCTTTCATTCTTAAAAAAAACAAAAACCCCACACTATTTGCAGATGCTATAATATTATGAGTTCCAGAGGGGTAGCCTTCTTAGTCTGTTTTTAGCAAAACAGCGGGAGTCCTCCAATCCCTTAGACCAAGACAAACAAACACTTACAGGATCTCTATCAAGCATTCTTAAAACTACAACACCCATCCAGGGAAGTGAAGATACAGACTGACAGAGCCAGACGGGTATCCAGAAGTCACCTACTACAGGACAGACCCAACAAGGAAAACAACGCATTGACCATCAGCTACAGCCCACCAACCAAAACCTCTAACACATCAAGGATCTACAACCTATCCTGGAAGACGATCCCTCATTCTCACAGACCCTGGGAGGCAGGCCAGACCTTGCTTACAGACAGCCCCCGCAACCTGAAGCAAATACTCAACAGCAACTTCACACCATACAATAGAAGCACTAACCCGGGAATGTATCCTTGCAACAAACCCCGTTGCCAACTCTGCCCACATATCTACTCAAGTGACACCATCAAAGGTCCTAACCACATCAGCCACTCCATCAGGAGCTCATTCACCTGCACATCTACTAATGTGATATACGCCATCATGTGCCAACAATGTCCTTCTGCCATGTACGTTGGTCAAACCAGACTGTCACTACTCAAAAGAATAAATGGACACAAATCAGACATCAGGAATGGTAATGTTCAAAAACCAGTAAGAGAGCACTTCAATCTCCCTGGACACTGACTAACAGACTTGAAAGTTGCCATACTTCAACAAAAAACTTCAAAAACAAACTCCAGCACGAAACTGCAGAGTTGGAATTCATATGTAAACTTGACACTATCAGACTAGGTCTGAACAGAGACTGGGAGTGGTTAGCCCACTACAAAAATAGTTTCCTCTTTTGACATTCACACCTTCTCATCAGCTTTTGTGAATGGCCTCATCCACCTGATTGAATTTACCTCTTTAATACTTGCCCTCCTCACTGTGATGTAATTTACTCATCCTTGCATGTGTATATATACCTACCAAACTGAAGTTTCCACTTCATGAATCTGAGAAAGTGGGTTTCTGCCCATGAAAGCTTATGCCCAAATAAATTTGGCAGTCTTTAAGATGCCACAGGAATCTTGGTGTTTTTTTATGGAGGGCATAGGAGGAAATCCCTATTCTTGCTTAGACCGTGAACCACATTATCCACTCTGTAACCATCTTTTCATGTTCTGCATTCATTCTGCGCTGATCCATGATGTGGATTGGAGAGGAGGTATTGGATCTACACCTGAGTTGAAATTTGGCACCTAAATCCTCAGTTCTTTTTTAGCCTACTCTAAACTTTGTCCAACTTGGTGAATTTTTATTCATGTATTAAAAAGGGAATTAAGCAGATAATGCTAAAAGTAGAACTGTCAGAAAACCATATGAAAGGAAATTTTAAGTCAAGAAAGTAGAGCTACCATACGTCACCCTACACTTAGGCACAACAGGGTGTCCCTCAGCTACTTTTTAAAATGTACTCCATTGTGCCAATGTGTTGTAAAACATATGGCAAGCATTGCTCCTTCACATTTATTGTTTTGCATCACAACCTTAATGTTCTTTTAATGTATTTTTATGGTGGATGAATAATCCTATTGTTTTTGAAGGGCTCATTATCTTTAGAGCCTACTGTTTATTTTATTTTCCAAAAGTGAATTTAGGAGCTGATCCAAAGCCCACTGAAATCAACAGGAGTCTTTCCAGTGAGTTCAATGTGTTTTGGATCACACACTCAGTATTCATTAAAGGTGCAAATAGAGCCTTGAAGATTTAAATTTTCTGTTTTGCAGTGAAACAGGTATAAAACAGAGGCAATTACAAGTGCGAGGTTTTCCAAATTTGTGCTTCTCCTATCCTATGAGTATGAGATGGTATAGGCATAATCTAATCTCCATATATATTCAAACTTCAGGGAAAAATCTGGATCATTTTATTCATGAGTGTTCCACTAAAGTGATGATTGATGCAAATGCTTTAGTTATATTATGCCTTTAGAAAGTTGACTATACAAAAACAGTACTTGCTTACTCACCTGATCATAGAATTACAGAATCAAGAAGTTATATGTGAAAATGATGAACTGGACTTCTGTGCCATCTCTTTATCAATGCAAGATAAACCACTACATGATAGATCTATGAATTTGTGAATATTTTTTGCTAGTGTTTTGTGCATTCTAGTTTTAAAAGTCCTGAGAGATGGGTTTTCTACCACAGCCCTTTGGAAGCTATTTGAAAGAATACTACATTTCAATACTGTGACAGGGTCAAGCCAGACGGCTACGCAAGAGTGCTAGAAGGCATGTATATTAGCCCCAGGCTCAGCAAAGCCCTATTCCCTGGGTGATTCAGCTGGGGCTGATTAGGCAATTAGGCCACCTGGGGCTGCTTAACTAATTAGGCCACCTGGGGCCGATTAGGCAATTAGGACACCTAGGGCCAATCAAGGAGCCCCGCCCCAAACACTTAAAAGCCTCCAGTGCAAGCAGGCAGTGTTGATAGTAGAGTGAGGAGTTTGGAGAGAGGAGGTGTGGAGGAAGGAGGTTGGAGTTACAGTTTTGGAGTTTATGGTTTACAGCTTAGAGATTGGCAGCTTGAGGCCTGCAGTTTGGAGTTGGCGACTTGGAGCTGGCAGGCTGCGGCCTGTAGTTGCAGCCAGCAGTCTGCAGAGGCCTGCAGCTTCCCCGGCTGGGGAAGAAGAGGGTGGACCACGGACTGACCCCAGGGAAGGTAGCAGTACTCAGGGGCAGAGCGGGCCCCGGCCCCTCCCAGGACCTTCCCCCAGCTGCACCACCGGCCAGCCGGGAGAGTGCAAGACCCACGAGGGCGAGATACCTCTTCCCCCCCCTGCCCCACCTTGTCACAATACTCAAAGCTTTTCCTGATAGTCAACCTAAATTTTCCTTACTTTTATAATTATTGCCACTTATGTCTGCATACCCCACATTAAGTAATTCTATTCCTTTTTTCATATTTACACACTTCAAATATTTTTAGACTGATATGATTTCCCATTCTTATCAGTTGTCACCTTCCAGCCTGCCAGTCATTTATAGTTCTTCTCTCAAAACCTTACAGTTTATCTATCATTCTACTAATTTGTTGTCCAGAGCTGAATGAAATATTGTGGTCTGTGATAGGATATCTGTGTATGCAACACAAAATTGCACTAGTATTTTTTCCTAACATATCAGATTGCAGATTCAGGCATCTAGGAACAAAGAAAGCAGGCCCTACTTAAAGAATGGGGAATTGTCTCCTGGAAAGAAAGGACTCTAAAAAAAAAATTAGAGGTCATGGTCGACAAACTAAACATGAGCTTTTGGTGAGATGCTGTGCCAAAAAGCTAATGCGGTCCTTTGATGTATAATCAGTGAGTAGGAGTAGGGAGATTATTTTACCTGGAATGTTGCATACTGGTATCCACCTTTAAAAAAGAAAATGCGAAAAAATTGGAAATTGCAGAAAAGAACCACTACAATGATTAGAGGGCTGAAAAAAATGCATTGGGAGACTGTTTTGCTTATCAAAAGAAGATTAATACTTTGCTTGGTTATGTTGTATAAATATCTTCACAGGGAAAAAATACCAGGTACTGAAGAGCTCTTTAATCAAGAGGGAAAAGGCGCAACAAAACCCAATGACTGGAAGTTAAAACCAGGCAAAGTCAAGTTAGAAAGGCACACATTTTTTAATAGTAAGAGCGATTAACCATTGAAACAAGCTACCAAGAGAAGTAGTGGATTTTCCATCCCTTGAAGTCTTCAAATCAATAGTGGATGGCTTTCTGGAATCTATGCTTTAGCCAAACACAAGATATTGTGCCCACTATATGAATAACTATTATATAGGAGGTTAAATTAGATAATCTATGAAAATTAATGTTTAATTTGCTGTCCAATATTATATTGCTACCTCTTCTGCATGTTATCCATTTAGAGGCCTCAGAAATACTACTGACCCCTCACACATGGTTTTCAGAAATGGGGACTTAATAACTGGCCTGAACCCCTTCTCTTATGCTGCAGGGGAAAGGAACATATGCTTGCGGACGTCTCTGCCAGACTAAGAAGAAGCTAGTATTTTGAAGTTTAGCATTCAAATGCCACAGCATTACCCATCATTTCCATGCAAGGAATTAGGGGATTTCTCAAAGGGAGACTTGGGTCGGCTAAATGTAGAGGATCTATCATATAGCTATTCCTCACAGAAGAAATAAAATAAGTTCATATGGATTCTAACTACAGGCAGATAGAAAAATGAAAGTAGATTGCACTCTATTCATTAAGTAGTGATAGGTTAATATATAAGCATTTCAAGTCCCATATCAGCCACCTAGAATCTTTGTATCCCATGGCCCTTTGAGTGACAAGCCCAGTATAATCATCTTTCAGACCCTAGTTTCTCTGACTCTACATGATCCCAACCTATTTAGTGTGTTGTAATGTAAAGCTGAATTAATTTTTAGCTTGAGCTTTGTTTATTATCCTTTTTTTTTTAGACAAATTAATTGAACTAACTTTACATTTGAAGAAGATATAAGGAAGATATGAAGAAGCAGAGAGACTTTTATTCCAGACCTCTCTAATGCTCTTTGGTCCACAGTTGTCCTTGTGTGAAATATAGCCACATATTGAATATTTGTCAAACAGGTCAATTTCTATACTCTAAATTACGCTGTACCATATGGTACTGGTATACAACTTCTGTCCTTTCTGCTGTAAAGTTGTCTAATCCAGTTGCATGTCATGCCAGTTCTTTTGATTGAATACAAAACTATTCAGCAATAACTAGGTCGTTCAAAATGAAAAAAAAAATTCCTAATAGTGTCATAGGCATGATTTAATATAGGCAGATTTATTGCTACTACAATCTGTAGGGTGCTCCTGGACATAAGAAAAGCCATGCTGGGTCAGACCAATGGTCAATCAAGCGCATTATCTTGTTTTATGATCATGGTCAATGCTAAGTGCTCCCAAAGGAATTAACAGAAGAGAGCAATTATCAAGTGAGCCAGTCTCTTGTCATCCGGTCTCAGGATTAGGCAGTTGCTGGTTTAGGGGCACCCAAAGCATAGGATTGCATTCCTGATCATTGCTAGATCTATCTGCCATGGACTTCTCTAATTCATTTTTAACCCAGTTGTACTTATAACCTTCACAACATCCCCTGACAAAGAGTTCCACTGATTGGTTGTTCATTGTGTGTAGAAGTACTTATTTCCTGTTATAAACCTGCTGCCTTTTAGTTTCATTGGGTGACTCCTGGTTCTAGTGTTATGGGAAGGAGTAAATAACACGTCCTTTTTTGCTTTCTCCACACCATTCATGGTTTTATAGGCCGTTATCATATCCCTCCTTAGTCGTCTTCTGTCCAAGATGAACAGTCCCACCCTTTTAAATCTCTCCTTAGATGAAGTAGTTACATATCCTTAATCATTTTTGTTTCCCTTCCCTATACCTTTTCTATTTCTAATATATCTAATGTATCTTTTTTGAGATGGGCAACCAGGACTGCATACAGTATTCAAGGTGTGGGCATACTGTTATATAGTGAAATTATGATATTTTATGACTTAATATGTACTTCTTTTTCTAATGATTCCTAACATTCTGTTAGCTTTTTTGACTGCTACTGATATTGAGCAGATCTGTTCAGAGAGCTATGTATGATGTTTCCAAGATCTCTTTCTTGAATTGTAACTGCTAATTTAGATCCCATCATTTTGTACGCATAATTGGGATTATGTTTTCCAATATACAATACTTTGCATTTATTGACATTGAATTTCATCTATCTTTTTCACCCAGTCACCCAGTTTTGTGAAATCACTTTGCAACTCTTTACAGTCCGCTTTGGGCTTAACTATCTTGAGTAATTTTCTATTATCTGCAAACTTTGTCACCTCACTGTTTAACCCTTTTTCCAGATAATTTATAAATATGTTGAACAGCATTGGCTCCAGTAAACAGTGCATTTTAGATGGCAGGTTTCTGGAGGACAGGGGATTAGAACAGATCATTTCTGTTTCTAATAAAAATGCTCTCCTATCTGAATGCACTTTGATCATTATATGAAAAATAAAGAATTTGTGATATAGGCATAATATCAGGATATGTTAACATCCTACTGAAGAATTCATAAGAGGATTGAATGAAATATTTGACAAAATGTGTTTTTTTTTCTCCATAAGAACTGGTAATAGAATCAGTGCACTTGATTGAATGCTCAGTTATATCTATGTAAATTTGGAATAACTCCATTGAGTGTTATGGGTTTGCTCTAGACTCAGATCAATGATACATTAGAATCCAGAGTAAACTCAGTAAAGTGAGATCAGTACCAGGAGTATGTTTATAAATATACATAAAATAGTCTCCCATGATTTATCAAAGCAATTTACTAAGTTTAAGATGTATAAGATTGTGACACTGCACGCTCACCTCTCCTGAGCACCTCCCGTCAGGTGGGTATGAACCTGCACACTCTCTCTTTCTTCACGGTGCCACCTGTCAACTGTTAATCTCATCAGGTGGGTCTTCAGTGGCCCAGACCCCCAGCCAGCTCACACAAAGTCAATATGTTAATGAACAACCCCCTGTCAGGGTAACAAAGTCCAACTAATGGTTGGCCCTCTGCAGGGGTTTTAGCCCCGTCCTTGAGTCCTTTAAATTCCAGCTCTGTGCTTGGGTTTCTGCACAATGCTTGTCCCCTTCTCAGGGCTTTGGCCACTTCACCAGCAGGGGAGATCCAAACCCACCCGCTACTCCAGGTCCCAACTCAAGGTCCCTACAAATTGCAGCTACATGCTGCTTCCTTTAACTCCATAGCCTCTGCTATTCCCTGAACACTTCCTCTTCACCCTTACCTCAGGGTTCTCTGTCTGTTCCCTGCTTGAGCAGGGTCTCTCCCAGGCCTCCTAGCCTGAGGAGCTTCACAGGTTGCTAGTCCTTCCTCATCCTTCTAGTTCCAGCCAGAAACTGATAAGATTAGTCCCTGCAGCTCCTTTTAACTGAGCCTGCTGCACTCTGATTGGCTGCTTTCCTGCATCTTCTTTAGGTAGGCCTGGAGGACCCACCTTCAAGGTTCCTTTTCGCAGGCAGGACATGGAAGAACCATGAGGCCTCCAGCAGGGGACCTCAAAGGGCCTAGTATACCCTGTCACAAAGATGTAGACGTGATCCCTATGAAAAGTAAGATTTTCAAAATAAGAAACCATATAAAACACTTTAAAAAACTTACTCTGCTCACAGTTAATTTCTCCTATTCTGGCCATCAAGATAATAAACTGCATTTGCTGGTATAGGGCTATCGTTAAGTTTGCAAACCAGTTTCTGTTATTAAAATTGAATTTACTTACCCATAATTTTCTAAAATAATTCTCTGTGTTTAGTCCAATTTTTCAAGTAATTTTTGTAATAGTTTAATATATTTTAATTTTAGCTACACTAAAGAAAGCACAAAAATTCCAATTTCCCAATGTAGTAAATTCTGCCCACCTCTATTTCCTTATAGATAACTAAAAACAAAAAAAAAGAAAGAAAGAAAACAAGAGCTGGACATTTCTCCACTTTTTCTTCTCTGCTTAGCTATATTTTTGTTTAATAAACTCATTTTTGTGTCTTTTAAAAATATCTTATTATAGTGTTTCCGCCTATATTTTTTCTTACCCTCTCTATATCTTCAAGACTTTTTGGACAAGTTTTGACTCAAATGGACATCTAAAGTTATAGTCCTAAGTTCATACTGAGACATCTAAATAGATAGTCTAGTTTTAAAAAGTACTGATCATTCAGTGGATTCTATTAAATTTAAATGGGAGCTTCTGGGTCTGCAACACTTTGGAAAAATCAAGCCACCTTTATTTATCTCCTCAGTATGGACTTAGGAGCACCAGTTTTAGGCAACCAGGAGGAGATTTTCAAAGGTACAAATGGGAATTCAGGTTTGGATTTTCACTCAGACTTAGATTTGAGTACTTGGCTCTTTTAAGATCCTTTTTGATTCCCAGCCGAGGTACCCAACTCGTTCAGTGAGAGTTCAGGGTCAGAGTCACAAAGGGACATAGGCATTGTGAGCATTACAACATTTAATTTTAGGCACCAAGAAAAATCATAGAAGCACCGCACTCCTTAAAGCCTGAGATAGGCACCTAGTATCATAAGGAAAGGGGAGAGATGGGTGCCTTAGACTGCAATTCACAAAAGCCAGAAAGCTAGCCAATGGGAGATGCTGATGAGAGTAGTGTGGCTAAGAGCCATCCCTCTCTCAGAAAGGGGTCTCTGCTAACAATTCACAGCTAGGAACCTTTCTCTTGGAGTCAGGTGGCTCAGTTTCCCAGGGCATTTCTAGTGCGAATGAGTTAGGCACCATTGGGGTGACCTTTCAACTCAGTGGAGAGAGCTCTCACCTGGGATGTGAAAGACCCAGGCCCGGTCTACACTTACCTTTGCGATTCGGCGGCAGTCGACAGGAGATACGCAAGTGACGTAAATCACTTGTGTATCTCCCGTTGACTTTGCAGTGTCTCATCTGCACGGTGTCCATACTGCGCTGTGTCGAAGGGAACAGCGCTCCCTTCGACTCAGCGCTACTCCACTTACCGAGGTGGTTTTCCTGCGTCGCTTCCTGGATCGACTGAACGCATCTATGCAGACCGCTCAGTCGATCCAGAGCAATCGATCTGACAGTGGTGAATTTGCCGCCATCAGTGTAGACCCAGCCTCAGATTCAACCCCATCCTCTGCCACGGGGAAGGAAAGGTTTGAACAAAGGTCACCCAACTCAGCTGTAATCACTGAGCTATGGGATGTTCTGATGTAGAGCTCCATCAGTCTCTCCTGTTGAAGCTCTTCCACTGTGGATAAATAATTAGAGTCATTTGAGCAGGAGGCTGGACCCTAAGTCTTCCATGTTGGTGCCCTAACTACTAGGCTAAAGGGTCATTCTCTCACTTTATCTATCTCTGTCCCAATCACTCTTTAATAATTAATAATAATAATTAAATAGTCATTGGGCCAAAGCAAATGTGAGAATGACTCTGCCATTTTGGATCAAAGTCTTTAGAGACATATTACCAAGAGTTTAGAATTACAGAATCCAAGTATCAACCTTTAACTTGAGTCAGCCTTGAATCCAAATCCTGAACCATAAACTAAAGCTAATCTAGATCTGGTTCTAAAGTACCTTTCTTCAATGCATGTCTAATCCAAACTCACTGTGTTCTCTTCTCTCTTATACATATCAGACTGGATCCTCATTTTCTCCCTTTGAGGATCTTGCCCATCATTCCTTGCCTCCTATTTTCCCCAGGTGATAGTTCTGTTTTACATTATCTCATTCACTTACTTATATCACACTGCTTAGGTCTCACCAAACATCTAGAAAAGGTAGTGTTATAATAATAGACATTAGAGCTGAAAAAGCCCTGTTAGGTCTCTTACTCTTTTCTCCTGCTATTCTCCCAAGAATATGATCTTGAGGGATTTGTATAACCCAAATTTAAGTGAGGTAAGAGATGCAGCTCTGCCACTTTTTTTAATAGTCTAGTCTATGTCATCAAATAGATCTCACTGTCACAAATCTTCTCTTGGCATTCATTCATAATTATACTGGGCTTAATTTAAACCCGTTATTCCTAGTTTTTCCTTTACCTACCAGCCTAAATGTATTCTACTGAGATTTCTGTTTTTATTCTTTTGCTACATCTGAAATATCCATTAAAACATTTTTTGGATATTTGGATAACAAAGAGGAAAATACATTAACCTTCAAAGTAATTTATTTGCTTCCCAGGTTACTGATTTAGTAAGCCACTTTGTGCACCTGTTCTAGTCATTAGTGATATGTTGTTCCATAGAAAGCATTCACTCCATCTTAGTTAAATGCATTAATGCATTTATCCGTTGCCCCCCTGTGACAAATTCCCCATGGCAAACACAGTGCTTGTCCTTTCTGGGTCAAGTAGCTCACACTCTTTGGCTGAAGAGGTAATGGAAGGAAACAAAGAGGAGGAGTCTGAAAAGATTTCAGAAGACACTTCCTGAATTAAACAATCTTCCTTGACTCTTTAGCATTGCTGGCCACATTTTATTTGTACTCTCCTCAAGTAATCTCACAATCAATGACTTTTTCTTCTATATCCGGCATCCAAACAGGGAAGACAGCATTTATCCCAACTCAACATGGATCAACATCCAGGGAAGAGGCCAATGTAAACTAGTTCCAGTTATCTTAACCACAAATTAGAAAATTCTACAGTCAACTCTTCTTCTTGGCAAAAGAAGCTTGAGTTTACCAGGCTGTCTGCTGCCTGGAAGTGGTCATCTGACCAGCAATGAAGAAAGAAAAAATGTTGTCTGGGTAAAATTTTCAAAATATCCAAAGGAACTTAGGAGTCTAGAACCCATTTTCAAAGTGCCTAAGTGATTTAGGTACCAAGTTCCCACTGAAAGACTTGACAGTCCTTTAGGTGCTTTTAAAAATCTTACCTGCTGTCTCCAGTAATAGAGGAGTTAAGAAGGAAATACAGTGTCCAGACAAGCATATTGATTTATAAATTTATTCCAATAATTTATTATGTCTAGATTAATCAGTTATAATGGTTCCCTTTCTCTTCCTTTTCACAGAAGGGATCAGGAACACTAGAGAAGGTGAATAATTTGTAACCAATAATTGATTGAGAGAATTTTGTAATTTTGTTGTTTGCAAATTGTTTAAGAAAAAAAAATTGAATTTTCCTAAATGTATTCATTTTTCACAAAATGCAAGTAATTCTTAATCTGTAGCTTGTTCGCAACAAGTTCATGGCAAATTGTTTGAGTGGACTTTGTTTCCTGGCTGGAATTAGGGTAACTCTTAGAATTGAGTTTCCAGAGCAATTGCAAATGATTACATATACATAATTGTGATTAATGAATATTCTATCTATATTAACTTAAAATTTGCTATTTTAGTGAACTGTTCTTGTTAATAAACTCATTTGCCAGAATGCACAAAGTAGATTCATTTTTAAAATTATTAGTTGCATTACAATAAAACTAAGAGGTCCCACCTGAGATTGGGGCCCCATTGGATTAGATGCTGTCTTGTAGAAAATTCTGATATTTTAACATTGTTTTCATCCCTAATTGGGGATAAATAGTAAAAATATCTGAATTTTTCTCATAACAAAAAGTTCTGAAGAATGTTAATTCAGAAATTTTTTGGTTTCTCTCAATTGACCATTAAACTGTGTCTGCCTGAGCTACCATGAGAAATAAGAGTTGTATTATTGGTGCCTTCTACCCTCATTCTCTCCTTAGGAATGGGCTCCATGTCCCATAATGGTCCATAGCAGCTCAGCCAAAAGTGAGGCTGTGGTGCATCACAGGTCATATAAATCCAGCTCAGGAGTCCGGCCTACAAGAAAAGATGTGAGCATGACACACCCAAACTATCACTCCTATGAGGTATTGTGTCAGACACAGATTAAATATCAAATTTACCTGGTTTGACAAATCAAAATGTTTTGATCCAGATCAACCAGATGCAAAATTAAATATTACATTTTGAAAATAGATTTTGAAAATTGAGAAATGTTGGCAAAATCAACATTTTGTTTTTCATTTCCTGGTATTGCAGAAACTACATTTTCTGTCAGAAAACATTTTGGTATAAAATTTCTGACCAACTCTAATAAACACATAGTAAGAAATGGTGGGGAAAAAATATTATCCCCATTTTACAGATGGAGATCTCAGGCACCAAAAGAGTAAGGTCTGAATGCACAAAAGGAGTTAGATGCCAATGCCGATTTTAGGTGCCGTAGTCCCAGTTTGGAGACCATTGCAATGCACAAAATTCCTGCTGAACTGTGTAGGCTTCTAAACTCATTCAGTGCCAGAGATTTTGTAGTAAAAATTTCCTGGTTGCATTTTTCTGCTTTGAGCATGTGCACTCCTGCTTTACTTTCAATACCTATCTCCTGCCTAAACTCCAGAACAATTCACAAATCAGGGAAGACAGGTGCTTGGCTGCCTAAGGCTACGTCTACACTAGCCCTTTTGCTGGTAAAACTTTTGTCAGTCAGGGTGTTAAAAAAATACTTCTGACCAACATAAGTTTCACCAACAAAAGCGCCAGTGTGGTCAGCGCCATGTCAACAGATGATGCTCTCCTGCCAACATAGCTTCCATTGCTCCTTGGGTGTGGCTTAATTATGTCAATGGGAGAGCTCTTTCCCATCATGGGAGACCTTACAGCAGTGGAGCTGCATTGGTACAGCTCTGCCGCTGTACGGTATCTAGTATGGACATAGCCTAAGTCTCATTTGAGGTAGTCTAGTAGGCATGCTCAAAGAGTGCCTATCAGATCAGGCCTCTCAGCGAGTTCATACAAAACTGCTGAGGAGGCGCTTCCTCATAAGTTTTATCCCAAGGGCTACTGTACTCACCTCGGACATGGGAGACCTCCCAATACAAGTTCCAATTCTGCTTAGAAAAAGAACTGATTTGAACAGAGATATGCCACCTCTCAGGTGAGCGCTCTAACCACTGAGCTATGAGATAGTCTGAAGTGGGGCTCCCTCAGTCTCTCCTGTTGAAACTGTTGCACTCTGGATACATATTTAAAGAGTCACTGGAGAAGGGGGACCGGATCCTGGATTTCCCACATCTTGAGTGAGTGCTTGTGTGCGCTCTTGCGCGCGCTCGCTCTCTCTCTCTCTCTGGCCCAAGAGGCTAGGTGATGTGGCACTCAGCACAATACTTAATTCCTTTTGTACATTCAGGCATAAGTGACTTGCCCAGGTTGACACAGGAAGCCAGTGATAGAGCTAGGAATTGAATCCAGGTCCTCTGAATCCCATTTCAGGGCCTTGAGCAAAAAACCTTCTTTCCTTCCTTTACAAACTCAAATATTTCTTTGGATATTTTTGTAGAAACTTTTTAGCCACAGTCACCCAATTCCAAGGGTGTTTGTTAACTTTCCCTCTTCAATCTCTTCTTTGTGGCTGATATTGAACAAGCCACTAACACTCAGCTGACAGGAGTCTGCTTCCAATTTCAAGAAGGTAAACTCTTCAATCTGTCATGCCTGAAAGCAAAATCTAAAATCACTGAACAGCAGATCTAAGAACTACTTTTTGCTTAGGTAGCTCCTTTTGTTTTCTATTTGAAGCAGGAACTCAGGAAATGGTATTGTAATTCATTTTAATATGACAGCAATGAACTTTGGTATCCTTGTCAGTTGAAAAAAAATATATCACTTACTACTAATCTCCAGCTGGATGTGTTTATGTTGAACCTAACTTTTTCTTCTATGATCAAAAGCTTCCAGTGGTGTCACCTTTCACCTTTCATGGCAATGTAATTTTATATGAGATACTGTAAGTGATGCTGAAATTACACCCTGAATTAGCAAACTACTCACCACATTTGTCAATCCTGTGAAAATCTGTGGAAAGTCCATGAACTTCCCAGAAATGCTAATCTTGGGGTATACCAGATGGTTGTCCTGACCACTTTGCCATATGATCTTGGAAAGGTGTCAAATATTCCATTCTATAGATTTTGCTTGAGAAAGATTCTCAACAGCAGCTGGCATCTGACTGCTTCCAGTTTCAAAGTTCTTGATCAGTCAAAGCTATTGTCTGCTTAAACTACTGATCACTCCTATTCCATACAGTGTCACACCCTGTCAGTAAATAAACAGTCTGGGTATCTCCACATCTAGCAGTGTTCCAGCCTTTGGGTTAATAAACAACTGATCTCCTCAGTTGCCGGTGAAGCAGAAATCTGTAGTCTGTACCCAAAGTGGTACAGTGACTGGGATCGCCAGCTCAAATATTCATTTCCTGGATCTCTATAAGTATCTCATTCGTTAGGGTGCCATCTTTTCCCCATAATCACATTTAAATCAGGCAAAAATGTACAAAATTTCACAGGTTCTGCAGCCTATATGATAACAAATTCTCCCTTTGCAGCGCTTCCTTTTGGTCCATAAAACACGCTGCAGTGGACCGAACATTATCTTAGTAAGTAAAGCTGGAATAATACTCATTAAAACTGTACATGTTATATTTTTATTTATTTTTGCTTTCCTCTGCACTTCTTGGTTATAATAAAGACAAAAAAGGAAAATGAAAAAATTCCACAAGAAAGGGTGCACTCTCAAATTTTCTAGAATAATTTTGCAGATCCAAAAGTTTTGGATCCTTCTGACAAGATGAAGCTGATTACTAATGATAGTACTTAGCTCTTCTATGAGCAGCTGACCTTGGGGATATTTTTCCATTTTCTAAAGTTTTGTTATGCTTTGTCCATGACTTGCTTGCTGGATGTCATGCACAGCTTCCTAGAAGACCATAGCGCATAGCTCCTTACACTTCTAATCACTAGTGATATAACTACATAGACCTCTGTTTTCTCAGCCTCTCCCTCCTGTCTCACTTTCCTCTTTGTTGTATTTGTTACCCCCATGCCTGGCCTTTTTTGTTTTAGGGGGAGTTTTTTTGGCCACGTCTACACTACAGAGCTTACAGTGGCACAGCTGTACCGATGCAGCTGCGCTGCTCTGAGACTGGTCATATAACCACTATCCCCTCAGCATAATAAAACCACCTCCACTGGCAGTGATAGTTGTCAGTGGGGAGAAGCTCTCCCACCAACATAATGCCATCCACACCAGTGCTTCTGTAGGTGTAACTGAAGTCGCTCAGAAGTGTGGGTTTTTTCATAGGCCTGAGCAACATACGTTATACCAACAAAAGTGATAGTGTAGACAAGCTCTTTGGTTGGCAGGTTAGTTTATTGGTTTTTATCATAGATATTTCTGTTACCATAATGAAGAGTGTAATATTATTTCCAGTGTTGCTTATTTACCCCATGACACTTTCATTTGTATTGATATGTGTGTGTGTTTGTGTGAACATGCATACTTCTGAGGGGAAGGGCGTGAGTGCATTTGTCATACTAAAAATAAAGTAGAACCACTGAGAGTTGGATACAAACATCAAACAATAACAGACCCTAAGACATGCTAGTTGATGGATAATTCAATTGTTATAAATGAATGCACCTGTAAGCAACCATGTGATTTCAGAAGCAAAGATAGTTCTCAAAATAATAGCTTGGATGTATCATAGACTTACAGCAGATTAGGGTTGGAAGGGACCATTCTCTCACAATTAGAAGGTCATCAGAAGAGTTTTTTAAAAAATCAGCACATGATCAATGAAATACAGAGAAATCATTATGTACAGACATACACGCTGGCAATGCATTATTATAAATGTGGTGAAGGTCACAAAAAAATAATCTAAGTAACTGTTCTTGTACATAATTGTAGTTAACAGTGCATGTTAATGTGCACATGCTGCATATACTTATCCAAGAACAGGAGTTTTTCATATTTAAAACAAACTCCTTGCAGAGAACTCCTGTTATCATTTCTTCATCAAAACTAAAGCTGTATGTCATTGAAAAATGTCTAGCCACTTCTTTCCTCCCAACCTTGATAGACAGATTTGTTTGGTTTTTAGTTCAAAGAAGGTTCTTTGACAAAAAACAGTTTTTGCTCATATAAAAAGAAAAAACAGAAAAAAAGAATACATTTTGCCCCAGTATAACTGTCCAATAGATAAAAATGCTGAATAAGATTTAAGGTTAAATTTCTCCTCATTTCTGTACATGTAGATTTGTCATGGAAGCTGTGCCTTACCTTGGATGTAGGTCCAAAACTTCCATGGTGTCAGGAAAGGACAGTTGGAAAACCTCTTCTATGCAGTGCAAGAAGAGCTTCACCCTTCTCCTTCACTGATGCCGGAATATTTTGTCCAGTTCGGGTGTCCATAGTTCAGTTTTGATTAATTGGACAGGTTTCAGAGAAGAGCCTCAAGAATGAATAAAAAATTGGAAAACATGCCTTATGGTAAGAGACTCAAGGACTCGGTCTGTTAATTTAACAAAGAAAAGATTAAGGAATGAGTTGATTACAATCTATAAGGATATAGAATGAAAAGAAATTTGATAATAGGCTTTTCTAGCAGACAATGCTATAACAAAATCCAGAGGCTGGAAGTTAAAGCTTGACAAATAAGCTAGAAATAAAGCTCCAATTTTTAAAAGTGAGGGTAATTGAGCACTTGAACAACTTACCAAGGTTTATGATGGATTCTCCATCACCAGACATTTTAAAATCAAGATTGGAAGTTTTTCTAAAAGATATGTTCTATTTCAAACAGGAATTAACTCACGGAAGTCCTATGGAAGGTGATGTATGAGTGGTCAGACAAAATCATCACAATGGTCCCTTCTTGTTTCGTAATCTATGAAGCTATGAACATTTTACCATGAGTTTCATAAACTTCCCTCACAACAGGGAATTTCACTGAAGGCCTGATCCTACAGCACTGAAATAAATAATACTTTTTTCCATTAACTCCAGCTGGAGCAGAGCTTACGTGAATAATTAAGTTATTTTTGATCAAGAAAGGAAAGGGATTTAACTTAAAAGTGTAAGATTATTGGGCACAACTATATGGTGCTATTGCAGAAGAATTTTCTAGTTCCCTTCTATCTGAATTATCTGGATTATTTTTGTGAAGAAATGCTGCTTGTTGTTTGTGATGCAGTTCTTTAGAAGTCCAGCACATCACCAACAGAGTCCATTTTGCCATCACCTTTGACCAAAATCACTTTTTTAGGTGCAGTGCTGCTATCTACAGATTGTACTCACGAAAGCAAATAAATTCTTATGCGGTGCCAAAACATTGCAACCAACACATTAGATATCTTTCTGTTTTATAAATATTGTGTTAATCACCACAATATCAGCAGGCCTCTATTCTTAGAGGCTAGTGCTTTTCCTTACCATGAAAATGATCTGAGTTTGGTTCCTTTTAGCTCACTAGAAGTACCATGTTGACAATAAACTCAGCCCAGCGAGAAAGCCATATGCCATTACACAGTGCTTCCCTGGCCAATTTAGAATTAGGGCCTGATTTTTTGAACTTCTGAGCACTAGGTACCCCAGTTTCAGTCAATCGTAATTATAGGCTTTCAAAATCTTTGGAATTCGGGCCATGCTATTGCTTCAGAGGGAGTCATTTTCAATCCTTCACAACCAATAGGACACTAGGCTTTCTGGGGAGAGGAGGCTATAAGAGCTAGTAGTATAACTTATATCCCAAAGTGAGATACAAAAAGACAACAAAAAATTTGGCAAACTTTACGTTTTTCCTGCTTGTACTCCTGTGCATCTCTTTGAAATGCATGTTCCATTGAAACAAGTATCCAGCTCCATTTTTTAATGGAATTTTGACACCTTCCTGAATAAGGGTTCATTCTGAAATGTGAGAAAACACTTTTAATTATTTACAACAGGCTAAGTACAGAAGCTTTCTGTCTCTGTGGCTGACTGGACTCAATCCTTTGTTCCCTATAGTGCTGCCAGGAGTACTGGTTGTTCCACATCACACAGAGCAAGTGAGCTGCCCTTTCCCATTTGTTTTTAGTGTGGACAAAAGCACCCTGGAAGAGGCTATCACAGAGCAATACCCACTGCAGTTGTATATGGACACTGCACTTCACAGGTATAAACCACAATCTGGATCTAAGACAGGAGAATTAAAAGCTGAATACCTCCCTGCCGGTAAGGTCAATTGGACTCAGAAACTGTGTCCTGTCCTATAAATAGTAATGTAAGCATCATTACTTGGGACAGATATGATAAAACACTAATAGGCATATTTTCGAAAGAGGCCACTGGTCAAGACTCCTTCAGCTTCTGTTGCCCAACATGCTAAGGGGCCACCTTTGAAATTGATTACATCAATAAAGCACAATAGTGGACAATCTTGCAGCCATGCATCCAGGGCCAGGGGTGGCTTTGCTGGTCTGTGTCACTTTGAGGCACACATAACTAGCTGGTTAAGATGGCTCTCACCAGCTGCACATTGTTGTAGTAGCTCAAAGCAAGTGGAAATGGACCAGGATCTGACCCAATGTAGACGGTGGACGTTAGTCTTTAATAACATTGTTTCTTTAGACTTTGGATCTGTTGTCAGGGTTTACCTTTCATGCTTCTTTCTAATGAGCTTGTTTGGAGTTAGAGGGTGTCACCATGCCTGGGTGGGTCACTGGTAAGAATACCAGATTCAGGACAAACTGTGGAGAAAGAAGGCAGACTTACCTCACATTGATGGTTATTCTATCCTTAGATTACACCAAGCCAGAAACTAAATTTAACTTCTGTCTCACCACACTTATTACGAAGAAGTCAAAAATGCAGTTTCCTTAGGCATTCCAGCCCTTATCTCACCACCCAGATACTAGACTTTATGATGAATGGTCACTGCAAACCAATTTAATCAAATATAGGATCCTTCTGATCCCAAGAGACCCGCCACTTAGCCAAGTCAATATGTAACTCAGGTCTTATCCAATAGTCACACTGCTGCCAGCCCTTTAGTAACTAAAAACTAAAGGGTTATTAATAAAAGAAAAGGAGAAGAGTGCTACATTGGTTAATAGGTCACATGCATGCAATAATTGCAATGTCCTTATATCAGGTTTTCTGCAGTGATGTTATAGATTGTATTGTATTGTATGGCTTGTAAAGTCTCTCTGATAATTTCCAAAAGATTGGAAGGCCCTCAGTCCATTGTTCAATACACTCCTTTTAGTTGTAAATCCACAGTCCAGAGAATCAGGGCAAGAAAAAGGCAAAATGGAGTCATTCCAGGGATCTTTTAGACCCTTTACCATGTACCTGGGAATTTTTTGTTTCAAACAAACAGCATCTGTTTGTGGAAAGTCACCGGAACAAGATGGAGTCCAGGGTCCCATGAACGTATCACTTGCCCTAACATACTTTCATGACTTACAGAAACAGCTGTTGCCCATAGCCATGCTGAGGCATCCACAGAAAGGCTTGCTGAGCTGGATGAGTTTCTTTGATGGCCCATTGTGAGAGCTAAGTGTCTTTGATGGGCCATCAAACTTGAATAATCCATTCAAAATATGCTGTTGACTGGGTGTAAAGAACCTTATGGGTGTTACCCTAGGAACAAACACATTTGTAATACATAACTTCAGATACAGTGATGATACATGGATTTAAATAGGATAATATTATTTAACAAATCATAACTTTCCCATTGACACTTTACATGACACACTTTCTACAAGATTTGTTGCAATTGTCTAACAGTGGCAATATCAATGATATACATGGTCATATTTCAGTCATACAGCATCACACAGGGTGTCTGGGCAGAGGTTAGAGCAGGGAGCTGGGACTTTTGGAGACAGATCCTAGCTATGACAATTTGCACCAGTTGAGGATCTTCCTCCTGGATTCTACTCCTCACTCTTGGGCTGGGTCTATACTGACGGCGGAAAATTCGCTGCCGTCAGATCGATGTCTCTGGATAGACTGAGCGGTCTGTGTAGATCCGCTCAGTTGATCCAGAAACTGACGGAGGAAAACCACACCCATAAGTGGCGTAGTGCTGCGTCAATAGAAGCACTGTTCCCATCGGTGCAGCGCAGTGTGGACGGTGCACGGAACAGACGCAGAAAAGTTGACGGGAGATACACAAATGTTTTATGTCACTTGCGTATCTCCCATCGACTGCCGCCAAATTCGGAAGGTAAGTATAGCCCAGGCCCGGCACAGTGTTTTGATATGACTGTGGGCAAGTCACCTTAACTTTCTTTTCTTCAGTTTTCCATGGGTACAATGAAGGGCATGACACAAATGAAAATTGCTATTAATAATTATTATTCAGATTATCAGAAAACAAATGGTCCTAGATCTCGGTTTCAGAACCGCTCTTTGGATACATTTATAAACTCATCCTTCTCCCTCCAAAAATCATCTCTCTCTCAAAAGCCCACCATTTATTCTCACAGGAGATGGAGATTACTGTAAATATGTTCACATGAAAATGCAGGGCGTAAAAACATCATCTAAAGCTTACTTGTTTTGGTTTTGACTCAGTAACTCCAAATTAGTATTCACGATGGATTCTCTGACAAATAGGGTTATTAGCAACACATGCTGTAAACATAAATCAGGTGGATATCAATAAAATTGTATTTTTGTTCCAGTCTTGTTTACAGATCTCTTTTCTGAATGGCACATAAATACTTGGAATGCTTTCAGGAAGCATGTCACTCATGTTATTTGCTTTCTCGTCTTACCACACTGATACTGATCATTTTCTGAGACTGTTTACCAACAGCAAAGATGTCCTATTGATCACACTTCCTTGCTTTTACACTTTTTTATGTCCATATGTGCCTTACATCACTTTGCTTTAAATTAAATGGAACTATAACACTGCACACGGCAAATAAATGACCATTAAGGTTACAGTTTGATGTTATGAACAACAGCAACTTTGCAGTTATTACAAAGTATTCATGTTTTTAAATGTCAAGAGAGTCAAAATCAAGTAATGTTTAGGATGTAGTTTTCAGAAAGGTAGATTCTGCCAACCTTCCTCACACTGCATGGCACCTTCATCCATGAGCAGCCCTGTTGAAATGGATTAGCCATCTTGTGGATTGCTGTAGCTTGCCTCAGCTTGACTACGGGGTGGCAGAATCTGGTCCAGAATGATTTGCAGAGGCTCAGAATGATTTATATGAAACTGCCACATCAGTCATTTTGTGAAAAAACATGTGTCTGAAACTGCACTCAGCTGGCCTGGGTTTTTTCCTCCTTTATACTGACAGCATTAGAGACTTTTTATGTACCATGATCATTCTTCTCTTTTGGCAAACCATACATTTGTCAGTCTCCTTCTTTTCTTTAGATGGAAACAGCATAAGGTTGCATTTCACAGAATCTCAGCTTCTAGTAAGCAACAGTATTAGAGGCTTGGGTCTTCAAAAATGATTCCTTACGTATGCATCATGTATGTGATAAAACACCTGGTTTTTGTTTGTTGTATTTAAATGTGTAGCTGTGTTTTATATTTGTTTTTGTTTTGAGGGAGTCAGAAACTGAAAGCCATTTATTCCATTACCATTTTTCCTCAAGTGTGTCATCTATGTCCTCTGTTATTTTTATGACTCAAACATACAGTAACGTGTACAGCACAAGTACAGCATGTGTACAGCACAAGTACAGTGGAATGTGTTGGTATATTTAACTTGGGAACTTGACCTTTCTTTTAATAAATTAGTCTCTATGCAATTTTGTCATTTCATCTCACAGGCCTCAATTCAAGAAAGCATATCTGCAAGGGCTTATATACATCCCAATTTAGGACAAAATTTAAGCACATGCTTAAAAGTTCATCTCATGCATAAGTGCTGTGCAGAATAGGGATGTTTTTCTGAATCCAGGCTTCAGTTTAACATCACCTGTCTGAGTGACCAATCAGTCCAATTTGCAGCTAACTTAAATTCCCCTTGATTGACAGTTTGATCACTTTGAAGGAATAAAGACCAAGATAATTTGAGAAGTTGGCCAAAATGTAACAAAGTAACACAGCATTTGCTGTATTATAAGTTGGTGCCATTCATTTAAAATTGACACAAAACTATAAATAGTGTTAGAATTCATAAGTAAATGGTGGGATCTTCTAGCAAGTTTGGGGTGATTGACCTGGGCAAAGCCCTTCATGTGTCATGGTGGAGTTGCTGCTGTAATGGATTCCTAAGCATGAAACACTGTAGTTTACAGAACCACATGAAACGTGGAAACAATGGGTGAAAAACATTGTCAAGTTAGGTCGTTTATTCATCAACCAAAAACTTCTTTGTTAATCCAGAGTTAAGGTCCAGTTCATGTAAATTTACACCTCTGAAACCAGGAAACAAACAGTTAAAGAAAAAACATCTTAAACATCTGAAAAGGCAGAGAAATCATATGGGCCATTGAGGTCCAGAGTAGGGAGAAATAAGGATCTTACTCACCGTTTGGGATCAGTGCTCCCCTGGGGTGGGCGGGTGCTATATTTGCAGGTTTTTAAACTTGCATCATGAAAATAGATTAAGCCAACAGTTCCCAAATTGTGGCACACAGGACTGAATTAAGAAAATAGTGGACCCCCAAGAACACGCCACATGCCCCCCCATTCCTGCTTTCATGCTCTAGCCCTCCCCCCATACTATGGCCTGTTCCTTGCTGGGTTAGCAATGAGACTGGCCATCTATACAAGATCCATTTGCTGGACTAGTGAGGGAACCTGACAATGTTTCCCTTTAAACACTCTGAGCCTCCCTGCGTCACTGACCAGTCTTCAGTAAGGCTAGGGTCAGTCTGGGAGAAGAGAGGACTCAGGCCCAGATTTTTACAAATATTTAGCTGCTATTCTGTAAGGCCTAAGGACCAGATTTTCAAAGGTATTTAGGCACCTAAAAATACAGATAGATACCTAGAGGGATTTTTCAAAAGCATCTAGGTACCTAATATCCATTGATTTAATCAATCTGCACCTTCGGTTGCCTAAATACCTTTAAATACATGGCCTTAAGTCAGTTTTGAAAATAGGATTCAGCCATCTAAGTCACTGGGCCTTGCAATGCTAAGTGGAGTAATGTATAAATCCTTTTAAAAATCTGAGCCTTAGTCCTTTCCCGAGTGAGCAGAAGACTCTGTGTTTAGGACGTCTGGCCACACATTGCAGCAAAGCCCTCATGGGACTTCAAGGACTGCACGAATCAGCAAGGAATGCCATACGCGGTCATCTGTGGGAATGGCAGGGCTATCCCATAGCAGTGCACTCAGAGTTAGCACTGTGTGTAGACGAATGAGGCATTGCATGTAGCTTTCTGTCTCATGATTTCTTGCACCTTCCTCTGAAGAAGCTGGTATTGACCACTGCTGCAGACATTATACTGGGGTAGCTGAGCCATGGATTTACACTGGTATACAATTATTGTGTTCCTAACTTGCTTATCCATCCCCATCCAAAAATCATTATAACCCCGCCTTCCTACCTCCCAGAAAGACATAGTTCTTACAAATCTAAATGTGTACATCAATTAAAATGGGGGGGGAATCCCTTGGTGCAGGACTAATCTGTACCACTGCATAACTGATGGGAAAAAGTAAAATGAAGCACTAAATAAGAACAACTTAGAAACACAGATCAACTTAGAATTTTTCTTAAAGTAGACACAAAATAAATCAATATTGAACTGTTGAAATATGTGATATCTCAGCAAAAACAACAGCCTTGGCAAACGAAGTCATTTCAAGCTTCAGAACGTTTTGCTGTCTCAGAGACTGGAAAGGTCTGGGACCTGAGCACTTCTGTTCGAAATGTTAAGAAATTCAAGTAGATGAATAAATGGAGGCCAGCATTCATTTCACAAAACTCTTAAAAGGCTGTTACTCTTACATCTGAGACAGCAATATGTTATGAAGCTTGAAATATCTCCAAGAATGTTTCTGACTGGACTGCATTTGTAAAAGGAAATTGGCTTTCTTTGCTCCTCTGTTTGCTTAGTCTGCGAGAGTGGGGCTATGGTGTCTAGCGACTTTGGATCCCTCTCCTTGTCCAAACATTGATGCACAAATCTTGAGCAGTGATGAAGACTTTGCTTTGGGAAAACCACAGAGTTCAATTGTCACTTCGCTGCAAACCTCTGGCACAGGGCAGCACATAGCTGCAAACATGGAACTAGATAGTGACTCAGTTGCTCTTTAGTTCCTTGTTCCTCTATTGCCCTATGGGAGAGGGTGAGTAATCTGTGCCATCCTAAAACGTTGCACAGATTACTTCCGTTGGCATGCTGGCGTCAAGGAGCCAAAGTTCTGCCCACTTCCCACCTGTACCCACCTACTCTCTGACTTCATGAACAGGATGCAGCATAGCAGCCCCATAGAGGTTGTTGTCCACCCCCCCTTACAGGCCAGCTTTGATCTTTATTTTGGTGTGATATTTGCAGGACATCAGACTGGGCTATTTCCAATTCTAACTGAACAGTTTCCTGGTCTCGCTCTCTCAAATATCTGTTTCAGAGACATTGAATATGTCTTTCAAGGAGCAGATAACAAAAAACATTGCATTATGATTAAACGTTCAAACTTCAGGCTTATTGCTGGTCTATGCCAGCAGCAAATTACTTCCCCCTCTGCGTAGAACTGGTTCTGCTGGTCAGCATGTTGATGGAGTTGGAAGAATTCTGCATGTGTCCCTATGCCCATTTAGATGCATTTGCAGGATCTAACCCTTAGCATTCTCATAACAGGTTTCCCCATGATCTCTACTAATATTTATGACTTATACAACTTGAACAATTCAAGCATACTCTGCAAATGTGGACCCCAATCCTGCAATTCACTTAGTTCTGGTACCCAGACAGCACCTCATTCAGTTCAGTGACTTTCTGGGGGAGCACAGCAGTGTGCCTGTACCCAGGGAAACGCAGTGTCAGGGTCTTGCTTGATGCGAGGTATGAGGTGTGTAATAGCCAGGTTCCGAGTCCTGCACAGTAGAGCCTTTTTGCAATCCAACCTGCATTAAACTGAATTCTATACATTGTACAATATAGGAACCATTTGAAACCTTATTAATGAACACTTCCCTGCTCTTCTTGGACACTGAAGTGCCTATGACACTTTTCACAGAAAAGTTTTTCATGTGGATAAAGTGAGAAACATTTCATTCACATAAAAAGCTATTCTTGAGGTCCTTAGCCAGGTTTCCCCTCCCTATAAGTATGTAAAATAATTAGAGTTGGTTAGGAAATATTTTTCGTGTCCTATGAAAGTGTTCAAGATTTTGAATCTTTTCCCCATCTCAGGTCAGCACAAAGAGTCGAAATATTGGAAATTTTTGTGATCCCCAAATTTAAAAAAAAAAGTGGGTCAATCAAAATGCTCTGCTATGATTTTAATCATTATTATTTTGCTTTTTAAAAAGCTATAATTTGCTTAAATTTCTAAAAAAAAAAGGTGTTTTGAACTGGAAAACCAGAATTTTTAATTCTAGTATTATCAAAATAAAATGTTTTGACAATTTCAGAACTTTATTTCCAGGTTGAGAAGTTTCTTCAAAACTAAAGCCTTGCTTGGGAAAAGAATCAGTTTTGACAATCAGCATTTAATGAGAAAAATGTTTAGCTGAAAAGTTCCCAACTAACTCTAAAAGTATTATTGCAGGAGAATTTTGCCAGTTCATAGTAATATCTGGGTGACTCACTATGAACTTCTCAATTTGGTGAATTAGTGAACAATCATTAAACAGGATGGTTCCTGATAAACTTAACTTTACTCATTAATTTTGTCAATTGAAGCTTTCTTTTAATTATTTATACCACTTCATTGTGTTTTAGTCAATGTACAACATGAACATTTTGTAAAAATAATTAAATTAAATCTTACAATTCCTCTTTATAGAGATTCAGCTATTAAATCTTCTCTGAGAACTGGGGAAGAGCCTACCATTTTTCATGCAAATTATAAAGTGGGAGGATTAGCTAAATGCAGATTAGCAACTATTTTACTGAGTTACACATTTTATACCATTTTGTTAACTCTTTAAATCACAGTGTGACATACCCAGAGTACAGTCTAGACTGATGAACAGCTGTGTCACCTCAGCCCTCTTAGCCCTTTACACTACCTTGCTGTTGTAGGTCAGCTCTTGGTCACTCTTGGCCTGCTCACACACACAGCCTCCAGCATTTAAATCACTCACGGCTATATTGTAGGAGTGCAATAGGCAGCCACTTATGAATTACATTGCAGAACAACACCAGCAAACTCCCATTCTGAGACTTTCCTCAGAAACGTGTGTCTCGTCCTTCCCAGGTCTCTCCTGGACTCATAAGTTTCCAAGCTCATATAAAGTCCATCCTTTTATTAATAGAAAACGATAAGCACACATCTTTTTATCTGAAATGGAGTTTCCCAAACACTTCACTTCAAACACACTGGTCTATATAAAACAATAAAACAAATTTATTAACTACAAAAAGATAGATTTTAAGTGAATACAAGTAATGAGGCATAAAAGTAAGAGTTGGTTACGAGAAAAATAAAAGTAAAATGCAACTAAGACCTAATTTAACAAACTATAGTGAATTCAAAGCAGTCTCCCTCACCACATGTTTCATCATCCTACTGGCTGAACTTCTTTCTGTCAGGATCCCTCCTCCAGTCCAATGCAGCTGCTTTTATTTTTCAGGGCTCAAGGATGCCATGGTCAGAGAGAAATGGAGGAATAATCTGGAGTGCTATCCCTTCCTTCTTATAGTCTTTTCTCTTCTTTGAGAAGAATCTCCAGCGGAGGTTCAGGAGACAAAAACTCTTTGAATGGGAACCTCATGCTGTTTCTTTTTAAGATGAAGATTATCCCTTTTCCTGCCAATGAATAGCCATTTAGCAGGTTATGGCCCATTTGATCTTGTTTACCTCTGGCTTAGGCATCAGATTGACCTTTGTTTCTAAGGAACTCATTTGGCCACTCCCAAGACTTGGAACCTTATAAATTTACATTATACAATGTTGCCACACATATTTGCCAGGACAACACTGACCAGCAAGTTATTAGTTTTCAAATGGGACCTCACAAGGCATTCTTTGTATAAAGATGTGTGTGGAATGGGTGAATAAAGGGGTATGGGCCATCTCATACAGAGTTAATATTTTCCATAGGAATATACAAGTCTTTCAATGTACTTTCAGGGAGATATTTTCAGGGACACAAAGTGCAATTAGGTCTCCAACTCTCCTTAAAAATCAGTGCCTGGGCACTTCACTTCCATTTGAGATTTTGAAAATCATCCTGTTAGTGCAAAACTCAGACAAAAATGAATTTCAGCTGCTTTTGCATCAAAAATATGAAAAACCATGAGCTTCATGTGATTGCAAAGCAAAAACATAAAACATCCTTGCCCTATCTGGCTTGCACCAAATTGGGCCTATATGTACACAAAGATTCAAGAACCTTGGAGGAGATACTTTCATAGTAGCAAGTCTGAATTTTTCAAAGCATTAGTCACCAAAAATATTCCATAATTCAACGCCAGATAAAAAACATCTTTTCAGGAATTTTACATGTTCTTATATCTTTATTCTTCCCATTCTCACTTTCATTCCCACATCATTTACAGCAATTAGAAATGTAACTACTAATTATAATGTCTTGTAATCTTATTTACACAGTGTGGCAAACGGCCGGCTTCACCCTAATGGGTCTCACGCTTTGCCTCTTGTAGTAAGCCAGGGATTCTCCGGCTACTCACTCTCCCCAGGGAGAGGGACCCGGCCCACCCGCTCCTCTGGGTCCCAGCCCAAGGGCTCTATGAGTAGCAGCTATGGGCTGCTGGCACCGCACTTGCAACTGCAGTCTTTTTCCCCAGGCTATTTTCCCTGCTCTGTTCTTCTGGCTTCTTGAGCCCAGTACCTTCCTCAGGACTCCACCTCTCTTCCACACACCATTGTACTCTGTTCTGCTCCTCTTCACAACTCCACACACCACTGTACTCAGCTCTGATCCTCTCCACAACTCTCCACACACTCCTCTCCTCAGTAGCACAGCACACCTACTCCTCCAGCTCATGCACTGTCTCTCAGGAGCAGAAGGTTTTTATCAGGCACCTGGCTCGGCCTTAATTGGCCTCAGCTGCCCCTAACTGCCCTCTAATGACTCTGGCTACTCCACAGGGAATAAAACCAGGATCATTCTAGGGCTTACATACCACCCGTCCAGAATTTTCCCAATGCCTTCTGCCCTTGCTATACCAAAACAGATTAAAAATAGCAATGGTCTGTATAGTGAACTCAGTGGAATATTGCCTAATTTCTGCAAATTGAATAATAGCTCTTTTCCATAAGTGCTATCTGTATCTGCACTTCAGATGTTTACCCTTTCCTGTGCTTTCTCCTTGGATCTAGCTCAGGACTTAAAGAAAAGCTTCCCGTTCAGCCTTGGTATGACTAAGCCAGAAGGGGAGAGGAGCTTCTTGCTCAACCTTTGCCTGACTCTGTGCCCTTCCCTGTTGTTCTGGTGGATGTGCTGGGATCTGTGTTTCAGGAAAAGACTAATAAACTTATTTACGCAAGGTCTCTGAGAGATGTTTGTCTAGGCTTCAAGACATGAAGGTTCTGTAGAAACACATCTAGTTAATTAAGTACTCTGGTGACCTTAGGTATGGCTTTTGGAACTTTCTATCCTCTTTATTAACATGTTATTGTCTACTAACAAAGATAAATAGGGGGCGAGAGGCTTGAACTCTTTGGGATCTCTTCTTGGACACAGCTTCTGGAGCCTCCAGTGACAGCTGGAAGATCAGGCCAATCAGAAAGCTGTCGCTTTTTCCACTCAAAAGCTGCCCCAGACTTCAGTAATTATTGAGGGTTGAGGTGTTTTACTAACAGGTTGTGGATGTGTGTAAGTGCTTGAGCCTAAGTAAAGTATAGCTTTAAAATAAGAGCACTCATGTTATGTTTGAGCTGAAGTAAGTATAGCTTTGAAGTAAGAGCACTTTTGTGTTATACTATTTCTATCAGTCCATCTATTGGTTGGACAGCTGTGTCTCCATTTGGCTTATTTCCTGACACCACCTCACAAAAAGTAAACTTACCATGAGCTTTGGGTTGGCAGATCCCCAGGTAACATGCCACACTGAATCAACGGGAGATACACGAGATATACATAATGTAACTAAAGTATCTCACATCGACATACTTATGTCTACGCAGCATGGCGTTTTCATAACACTACATCGATGGGAGAGCATCTTCTATCGATGCTACCTTCTACTTTTCAGGAAAATGGATTAATTCAGATGATGGGAGAAAGCTCTCCCATCGACTGAGTGGGTCTGTCTTCATAGACAATCAATGCCGCTCAATTGCTGCTGCTGCTGCATCAATGCCTGATGCCATGGCAATGTAGACATGCCTTAATTTCAGTACTTTTGAAAATCCCACAGGATGCTTGTCTGTGTGCTTAGGGAGCTAAATACTTTGAAAACCTGACACTAACAAGCCTACATTCTACTGAGACTAATTGTATAGGTGCTTTAGAATTTTTTTCTTATAAATTACATTTGCATTGTGCCCTTCACACATAAATTTCCAACCTGCTCAAGAAATTGTCTTGTAGAAATCACTTCATTCACACACCAATAAAATGTGACTGTCTAAAATATAGCAGCTGTTTAATGACCAATCCTATCAATCTGCTTACTACCAGTACTACCAGTCCCACTGTAGTGAGTGGTTGTGGCCTCCCCCTGAGACTGACAGGGAGAAACAGGCTAAGCCTGTGGGGGCGGAGCCAGAGACTGCCTGTCTACCCACCTGGAAGGAAGGGGGCGGGACAGAAAGTATAAGAGAGAAGCCCAAGAGCTCAGTCAGGGCCCAGTTCCCGGAGAGGAAGGAGGTACCTCTCTGTGCTCCAGAGCTGCCTGCAGCCTGGTACCCAGGCTAGCAGGCCAGGATCCGGTACCCAGGTAAGCGGACCAGGGCCTGACTCCGGGTGCCAGTGATTGACCAGCAGATGGCCTGGTAACCCCGGAGTCAGACACCCCACCGGATCTGGAGTCCCAGAGGGGCCAAGACTTGCAGGAGCTGATGGACACATATGAGAAGGAGGTGGCCATACCAGGGCCCGACCTGGAGGAGCTGCCTCTGGCATTGCCAGGGGACAATGAGGCGCAGGCCCTGACCAGGCCAGACCTAGAGGAACTGCTCCCTGCTGACCTACCTGACGAGCTGCAGGACCTGCCACCCCCTGATGAGATTGAGGGGTTCTACAACCTGCCCCTGGCCAAGTACCCCGAGGTGCTGCCGGACTTACCTCTCGCTGACAAGATTGAGGGGACCTGCAACTTGCCCCTGGACATGTACCCTGATGAGGAGGAGTGGACAACGGTACAGCAGGTACCCGTGGGAAAGGTGGTAGGAAGTAGCCCAGGGGAGGGGCTGCCCGGTCTGGAGATTGACGGACCGGACGATGAGTCAGCGTGTTGCGGTTGGAACCCCACTGACTCCATGGCATATCCCTCTGTCACAGATGGGGACCTGGGCTGGGACGAAGTGGAGTGGGGTGGGCCTGCGTCCCCCTCCCCCTTCCCTGATCCCCCCGAGTGCCTTTGAATGGTGTGCTGCCCTGTCTGGGGTTGCTAGACTGTTTCCTGCCCCACCAGGAGCCTTGAGACTATTTGCAGCCCTGCTGGGGCCTTTGAGACAGTGTATTGCCCGCTTGAGGCTTAGGGGTACTGCCTTAGAGTCACCCCACCTCAGCCCGGACACTGTTCCCTTAACCCGGGCTGAGCCACCCCCTGTCGGAACAGGGTAGTAAGTGGGTGTGGCCTCCCTCCGAGACTGACAGGGAGGGACGGCCAACCCCTCTACAGCCACCAATAAAATATGACTGCCTAAAACATAGCAGATGTTCAACCATCTCTCTTTCTGTATTTGCTCCTGGTGTCTTATTTTCACAAAACTCTTCTCTATAGAGTCCCAGTTCAACTGTGCCATAATTACAAACTAAAATAACCTTTGTTAATTTAGATTTTGAATATGGACGGCCATGTTTTGTTTCTCTTGTTTTTTTGTTTTGTTTTTTTGTTTACAAAAATTAAAAAATTTTACTGCAATTTCAAAATGAACTATTTATATAGCAAGTCAAAACATTTGCCAATTTTTTTTTGCAACTTTGTTAGTTTTTCTCATTGAAAAAGCTTCGTTAAAAAGTCAAATTTTGACTACATCTAACATTGACACAACTAATCTGATACTCCAGGAGCATGACCTACATTAGAACGACAATATCCAATTCCAGATATTACTCACAGTTATTGTATCATAATACAGCAATTATGTGATAATTAAAAAATTAAGCAGAACACCTTTACAATTTTCAAAAATCAAGTAGGACTTGAGAATGTATATTTTTATTGGTCATAACTATTGTTTACTGGGGGAAGATTGTCACAAGATCACAAGATACTGGGGGCTATATGTGGCTACACTACCTCAGGAGCAACACAAGGATGTAATTGTGGCTCAGCGTGGCTATTGTTTCCTCTCGTCTTCCCTTTGCTCCAGGTGAGTATTAATTCATTGGCGGATTATACAGGATGCTGGGCTTGATCCCCACAGTGCACCTGTCAGCAAAACTGCATCAAAGTGAAGTGGAAGAGAATAATTTGCTGCTGTCCTACACCAGATTCATGGCGAAGAGGGTAATTCTTGGAATTTATTTGGAAGAAATCACAACAGAGGATTCATTGAGGGTAGTGAGTGTTTGGATAAGAATGAGGGGTCCTGGAGAAGAAAGAATTATGTCTTTTTGCCTGGCTAAGATGGGAGAGTGAAAGGAGTGGAACAAAGCAAAAAGAGAAGATGAGAAGCTTTGGGGTAAATTCAGGTGAGCTTAGAATAATCCTGCAAACTTTTACTTCTTGCACAAAATAAGCTTACAAACTTTTTAAAGTCTGTGCTGTTAGTTGTCACAAACTGTAACTCAGAAAATAATGGCAGAATATATCATACAGGTGTGTGTATTTTTTGCTTGCATTTAAAAATAATGTTTTTGTTCTATTCCATTTGTGTATTTTAATAAGCATCATTGTGGGACAGTAAGCCTGCCAATTTATGTTTATGAAACTGTCAACAGAATTTACATGCCTAAGAAAATACGATACAAGATTGCCAAAGCAGGGTTTGCCTGTCAAATGAGGTTGTCATGGAGAAATGACACGGGGAAGTTCCTACACAGAGTGGTACATAGAGAATGCCTGGGATTTTTTGCCCTATTAAGCACAATAAATGTTTATTCTGGGGATAAAGAAATGGTGAAATATGGACCATATTGTGCCATTAGTGTTTATGGAGAATTTCCTACTGAAACCAGTTCAATAGGAAAGCATAGTAATAAAGTACTTGTGTTTATTGTACTTTTAGGGTCTGATTCTGCCACCTTTACTTGCATTGGGTAGTAGTTACTTCCTCAGCTATTGTAGTCCTATTGAAACCACTATATCAGCTCCAACATCACCATACCTGCACATCCACTGGCATAGAGGAGGAGGCCAAGAAAAAAGGGGCATGACTGAGGTGTTCCCTTAAAGCGGATGATCACAGGCTCCTGGAATGGTTCAGTGAGAGGGTATGCATCACATGCAGATGGTATTAATTAGAACAACTTTCAGGATACTCCAAACGGTGTCACGGACCTGGCTCAGCACTGTGATCCAGGTTTGGGGGACACTGAGAGTGGCTTAAAGATTTGTTTACATTCCCCGTTCTTCCTTTGTGCTGAGCACTCCAAGGCCACAGCAAAGGATTGGGGTCCTGATCTTTATCCATCTCAAGGAGAAGATCATTGACCAAATTAGCCAGTACTCGGTGTGACAAAGGTCAAGGGGATGGCTGGAAGCCAGATGCTCTGAGGATGTTGTGGAAAGACAACTTTCAAGCATCTTACACAAAAATGAAAGATTGGATACTGGTGGATGGTTGAAGTTATTGTATCATGATTCAGCAATTGTGTCATTAGGCAAAAAATAACTAGAACTCCTTTTTAATTTTCAAAAACTGAGTGAGGACTTCAGAATGTATCCACTGTCACAAGAAGAACACAGCCTGTTGATGCACAGCTCACCCTTTCTCCCCAGGAGCACCACAGAGAAGGATTTGTGGCCCAAGGAAGCCATGATTCCATCCCTGTTTCCCCTTGCTCCCAGGAGGTAATAATTTGTTGTGGTCCTATATAAGGATCAATGGCTCTGTCCCTACAATGTACCACCCTGCACAGCTCAGTCAGAATAGGGTTGGCAATGGTAATTTATGGATAGCTCATACCTACCACCACCTATCTGGTGACAACAGCTATGCTGATTGGAGCACTGGGACAGCAGGCCAAGGCTGCACCAATTCCCCACCCACTCCCTGTCCATCTCCAAGCTGCATTTCCTCTTGATCCTTTTGTGTCTAGACTAAGGTTCAAGTAGTCCACAACGGAGGTTCTTATTCCTCCTTACCTTCCTTCATGGTTGTGTAGCCCAGGTCAAATTGGGGTCTAAGTGTACACAAAGAATTAGGGACTTTCTGACATTTGGAGGAAGGATAAGGCAAGTAGCCCATTATTTACAGAATGGTGAGAACATCAGCCAGTTTGAATCTCCATATTCCTCAGTACAATTAGTTACATTAAATAACTGACTAAATTCCTGTGCATTGTAAGAAAAGTACAGTAGGTTACACTCAACATGAATGTACTGTATACCTTTTGCAAGTGCTAATGGTATGCTAGCATGTTATAAATAGTCCAGAATGATTTATTTATTATATTCCATTAGTGTACTTTAACAGGCATTGCTGTGGGATGGTATGCCTTCCAATTTACGTTTATGAGGCTGTCAACATCATTTACATGCCTGTGAAAATATACAACATTTCTAATGCAAAGTCTGCTTGTCAAATGATCTTGTCAGGAAGAAATGAAACACTACACCAGCTGAAGAGTAAAGCATATTCATTATTGCTGGCTACAATTCTTGGTGACACACTGAAATACATTTATGACATTTTTCACGTATCATATGAATAAAAAAGTGAGCAAGTGGGGTATTTCTGGCTGCCATATATTGTACTGTACAAAACAGATTTTGCACTCAATCATACTTGTTTCTTCAGAATAAAAAAATAAGAGCATTACCCAGACCCTAGTAATGTTAGCCTATACAATAAAATGTATTGTTCACCTGGAAAACTGAGGGTGCTACAAAAAATCATGAATACTTCACAGTGGTTAAGCTGAAATTAAATAGCCACAGCACTGTCTGAAATGGAAAAGACTTACCTGAAAGCATTCATTCCAGACTCCTGACTAGACAATTTTTGAGCTTCACTGACAAACTCTATACTCTTCTGCCAATTACACTTTGCACACCATGGCTTTCAGAATAATTGAAAGCACGGTGTTTTTGAATCTCATTCCTATGCTTCCCCATTTAAGACCAAATGCTGCATTCTATATTTGGGAAAGCCTCTCTTCTACACCTTACCTTCCTCCCAAAAAAATCCAAATGTGTTAAACTCCCCTTGAAGTCAGTTGGACCTGACATTCACCTTACTGAGAATACCTGAGGGGAAAACGATGGTCCAAAAATTACTTCAGAACGGGGAAGTGTTTTCCTTAATGCCACACTTAATTCTCCCACTAAATCCTCACGAATGATCAGTGTTAATAACAACCCATAACAGTGGTGTCAATGAAAATGAGTAAGTGTTATATAAGGTCAATGTTTCAATAAATAAAAATACCTTTACGGGCTTTGCATAGGATGATTGCCTGTATCCATAGCAAACAGTTCAGATGTGAATCATCTCTACTTTGTATAGAATGCAGAGTAGTGGTAACAGATCATATCAGCAGACGCAAGCAGATAGACATTAAAGGTACAGATGGTGAATGGAGAATGGCAATACTGTTGAGAATCTCTGGAGAGATAATAATTCAGTTCACTGAGGTAAATTGGAGCGGTGCAAGAAGAAACACTTACCTGGCTCAGATATGTTCAAGCACAGCACAAAACAGCCTGCGCTATACCTTAATTGTGCTGTTCATATAGGACCAGGCTGGAACTGGTTCTTAGTGGGGTGAACTGCGACAAGAGGGCAAGGATACAGAGAGTCTCCCTCCCCACTTGCTTCTCACAATGCAGCTGATCTCTATCAAGTGCCAGGGGAATACAAGGATGACAGGAGCACAAGGGATTGGAACAGGTGGAGCCTATGATGGTGTAGACTGTCCAGTGCCACTGTACAACAGTCCTTGTGTGCACAAAACTTCTGGTGTCAGTGCAGTGCAAGCACTCCCAAAGCAGGCCAATGGCTAAATGCCACATTTTGATCTACAGTATTAACCCAGCTGTACCTCACACAGGTGTACAGGAACTGCAATGGAAAACACGTATTTGCCCTGAAAGCAAAGTCATTCCAACAAACATCTTCTAGTATGTTAAAAACTGATAAAACAATGCTTCCCTAAGTTGTTGGTGTATGTACATTCAAGATGACACTTGAGCCCTTTTGCTTGTGGCTGTGCTATATAGTTTGCATCTCCTGAATGAAATCCCAACATACTGGTCACTGGCAAAATGCCCATTGCTTTCAAAGAGACCAGAATATAACCTTTTATATTTTAGAGATCCCTTAGTAGTAGAACAAATGCACATTTCTGATAAAGCTGCATTCAGATAACATTTTGCAGTTTTGTATGCAGGTAAGCAGAATTCAAAAGCAAACACAAAATCACATGATTAGTGTGTCTATTAAAGCCGTGCTGTTCAGATAGATCCAACATTCAAAGAACTCTGGAATTCAGACAGATGAAGTTTTTGTAAGGAGCAAAACAAATTAAAAGTTCCAGAAAAGTTCCAGTTTCATCTGTAAGGAAATCCTAGTCTCTTACTCACTTCTGTTTCCCAACTTCAAACTCTGATTTTTAGTAGAAGTTGGATTGAGACCATAACTGGTAAAATCAGGTGCTGTGTGTGCAAGTGATTTAGCAATGTATCAGATACTCTACACTGGACTATACAATGATGAATACAGCGGCAAGATAAACTGTTTGTGAATTTTATGCTTGCCGTAGTGGGGGATTATTAACATTTGCAAACAAGGCATGTAAGGTTTGAGATTCTTCAAAAACATTTGCTTACTAGGCCTCTTGAACTGCAAATTGTCCAGTGATTTCTGATTTGTGCTCCTCATCTACAGGATATTGCATGGTGCTCTTTTTATAAGACACTATCACACCACCACACATCCCTGTGATTTAATAAGCACATTTCTCTTTTTCTCTCTTAACTTCCATGCTCCCTTTTTTGCCACAGAAAGATTATTGACACCAAAGTTATGTAAAATATTTCAACTCTCGTGCATCAAATGTAAAAGAAACAAATCAACCTGCCTTTAGCTTTCTCTGGCATATATATATATATACATACAGTATATTAATGTGCCCATTTATACTGCTCTGTAATACATCTTCATAGTGTTGGCTTAATCACGAATGACAAGAGTTGAAAATGTAATAAAGACAGGAACACATTAATCCATTTTGTATGAAAATTTGAGAAGGTAATCAGATTCTGAATGGCTGTGTGCTTTAAAAATACACTTGCTGTTTTTTTTTTTTCCAGTAGGGAGTCTCACAGCAGATTCTGATTAGAAAAATTTCAGTGTAAAATGGCCTTAAAATATTACAATTGGGCAAAATACACAGAGGAAATTTTATGAAATGAGAGATGAATCTAAATCAGTAATGTGATGACCCCAAAGCTCCTTCTGAAACACTGTAAATAGTCACTGAACTCTGTATTGTTTATATTTCACAGCATCGCGTTCAGCTTTGTTGTGGGTACAGAGGTTCAAGCTCTGGATCTATTGTTATTGTGTCTCCTTCTGAACCTCCAATGCCATTAGCTGTGATAATGATTTCATTCTTTAAGGGCAGTCAAGGATACATGTGTTCTGAAAAAAAAAGTATAGAAAAATGCTATTATATTTTTCTGGAAAAATAAGGGCTAGATTGTGAGCTAAGCATCTGCTTTGATTAAGGTACAAACAGTCTTCCTGGTCTTCTGGGGAGCAGAGTCTGCATGTAGTGCAACATATATCTGCAGCATGCACTGGTGCAGTTATGCTGTCCAACATGTTGGTGGCATGGGAAATGGAGCCAAGATTCCATCCATTCCCCTCCCCCTCCCATCAACTTGTGGGGAAGTTGGCTCTGCAGAGACTGCTTATATATCTACTCTACATACCTTACTTACATCACATTGCATGGCTGTGTGAGCCAGGGCACAATCTGGCCCTAAGTAATGTGTTAAAACTCGGATTACTAAAGTCAATAGCCTAAAGGTAGGACCATAAATGCTGCAACCAACATGCTGGTTACATTTAAGATTTTTGCCCTTTTGAGAGAGATTATTTGCGACAGCTATATTAGAATCATAGAACGTATGGCTGGAAGGGCTTCAAGAGGACATCTATTCCATTCTCCTATGCTGAGAAAAGATTAAGTATATCTAGATCACCCCAGACAGGTGTTTGTTTAATATGTTCTTAATCACCTCTATTGATGAAGATCCCGCAACCTCCCTAGGTAACCTTGTATGAGGAATCTCTCTCAAACTAAGAGAATACTTCAAAATGGAAGAACTTCTTAAGTGTGACCATTCTACTGAGGGATTTTAGACCTGAATAAAAGTGGCATGTTTTTTCAGAGTTGCTGCATTCCACTGAAGTCTCATAATTGAACCACTTTAATTTATATATCCAACTTCAGGCAACCAATTACAAAAATTAGGGTTGGAATGGACCTCAGGAGATCATTTAGTCCAACCCCCAGCTCAAAGCAGGACCAACCCCAACTAAATAATCCAAGACAGGTCTTTGTCAAGCTGCACCTTAAAAACCTCTAAGGATGGAGATTCCACCACCTCCCTAGGTAACCCATTCCAGTGCTTCACCACCTTTTGAGTGATTTCTTTTCCTTAATATCCAACCTACACCTCCCCCACTGCAACTTGTGACCATTGTTCCTTGTTCTGTCATCTGCCAACACTGAGTAGCCTAGCTCCATTCTCTTTGGAGCCTCCCTTCAGGTAATTGAAGGCTGCTATCAAATTCCACCTCACTCTTCTCTTCTGCAGCCTAAACAAATCCAGTTCCACCAGCCTCTCCTCATAAGAATTTTTGTTTCCCACTGCTGGTCTCTCCAAATTGTCCACCTCCTTCCTGTAGTGGGGGGCTCGAAGCTGCAGTTCAACTCTGCAGTTCAACGGGCAACCCTAGCCCAGAGAGCTACTGTACATCCTGTGCCAGTGGAGGGCAATTCTAGTTTCACTGATTTCAGGTAATATGTCCCATAGTTATTTTATATTCCCCAGCACTAAAATCTTATTCTAATCTTTTATCTTCTTCATAGTTAACCGTTGTAGATGTGAATAACATCAGGCTGATAAAAACTAGGACACCATGTCCAGATTTGCCAGCTGAAGAGGTGGCATTTCAGAATTAACAAAGGTGAATAGAATATTCATTTATCTCCAACACAGTGACTGTTTATACAAGGTTTCCCTGAGTCACAAATAAAGGTTACAAATGAAGGAGTACGGGAAAGCCACCTCCAGAACACTGTTTCTTAGAAGAGCTTTAAATAGAAATGAAAATGTCACTTTTATACACAATGCACTTCACTCCTTTCCCCTTTAATTTCTGAAAATGCTCAGCTTTATTATAAGAGTTAGCACAGTCTATCATTTCTTGAATAATAACCTTAAACAAATGCCAAATGCAAAGGTCTACAATTATTTTTGCCTCACTGCATCATTTAAGTCCTACGTAATAACTTCATTATTGCTTGGAAAGAATGAAATTCAGTAACTGCAGTAGCAAAGACTGATCCCTCCTCCAAAGGAGTCTGGTTGGTTCTGCCAGCTGTGTTGGGAGGAGAGGACAGATACTTGGAAACAAAGCAAAGCATGCACTGGAGGGGGCGTGTTTCCACAACAATGTATGTGTGGATCTGAGACAGAATAAGGACACCTTCAGGAGTAGGGACAGGCGCGGAGTAGATGCACAACTAGTTGTGTTCAATGTCTCCACAATGGAGAGTGAGCACAGGAGTCAAAGAAATTATTACTACAGTACTTCTAGGACAAAGTGGCAGAGGGGCTGTGCTGTTACTCCACAGCCCATGTGGTCAGATTCCTTCCCCGGCCCACTCACAACCCCTCAATGCACAGTCTTTGTAGCAGAGGCAGGATTTGTCCCTACATGCAAAATACTTAAATTCTTACATGGCTCCAGTGTAGAAAGGAATGACACGGTTCTGCTTTGCTGAGTTGGTGGTTACTAAGAATACTAGGTAAGTCACATGGCTGCTGATAGGGATGGCCAACTGACACATTTAATCATGGTGAAATTTAAAGGGGAACATTGTAATTATTCACAATAGGTGAAATCCACTTCATCTGCAAAAAGCCTGAGTTTTTGGACTCTGAGGGTGAAGCGATGGGGGCATGAAATTGAGGGAGTTCTCTGCAGCCACCTTCAGCTGCTATTTCCACTTATGTGCCACAACCCTTCCTTGTTAGTTGTGTGGACTACTGTGGTCCCTTCTCAGACCCACTGTGCTGGTGCTCAGACAGCAGACCTTCTGCACAGCCCCTATGCAGGGCTTGAGTGAGGCAGAAGACCTTGTGTCTGTCCTCCAGAAACCAGTTTATTTCAGGACATAACTATTCTGCTCAGTTTCATAAAATCAGTTCTGATTGTAGGATTCATTTTTGTTGCCTGTCCACATGGCTAGGCAAATATTTTGTGCCACCATAATAGGCCTGGGCCTACTTAAATAGTGGGCAGAGTTCAAATGTGTTCTTTTATCTTTTTATTGGTAGACAAGATAGTCCTGATTGAGCAGGTATCCTTATACCTAGAAAGGTTAATGCTGCTAGAACTATTAATATCTTGCCAAGCAGTAAGAGTGTGAAAGGAAACTGGTTTGGCTGTTTGAACCAGGGTTACTTTGTCATTGTTTCTGGGTTTATATGGAACAAAATTTAGCCCATTATTTGTGAAATGCTTTCAATATAGAATTTGTCATATAAAAACAAATTCTACACTACGCTTTAGAGCCTCATGTGAATTTGATCATATATCTTCTGGACTATTCTTCCATTGGACTCTCAGAAAATAACATTGACTACAGACCACGGACTGATTCAGACCCTGTTAGGAACTGCGGTTTGGCTGAAAATAGCCCTCTAGTTTTTGTCGCACTTGTGCTCTAGCCACATATCTAGGGTTTTATAAGGTCTCCTGCTACCATGGTAACTGCATCTAGACACAAGAACTCCTTAGTTGCTTTTTAACCAAGTTACAAACTGTACAATAGGAAGGGAAAAAAGCCTAGTTCTCAGGGGAATAGATGTGATGCTAGTAAAACTAATTGTTTGTCCCTAATCCAAATAGAATAAGTAAATTAGATGACAATGGTCTACACATTATTAATATGATTTCTGCTTGGGTCAGGCTCACTGTCATTTTTAAAAGCATGTCTGCAACCTATACAGTATTTAACTACACATGACACAACACAAAGACTCTCGTTGCTCTAATTATAACTATTTTAGATAGTGCATGCTACAGCAATCAGTGTTAGTACAAGCTATAATGCTTATTTTCAAAGCATGTGAGCCTAAAATTAGATATTTTATTGTCAAGTTAAATAAATAGCATCTAGCCTAGATACATTCTATATAGCAGTTTGTAGAGTTAATTACTATCTACTAAAATGGTGTAGGGCCAGATACTGACACTCTTACACAAGAATAAATAGTTCTATACTCCACAAGTAGTTCTATTGATTTAATTGTGAGTAAAGGTATTACAGTTTAGCCCTTAATATAGAGTGATTAAGTCTTTTTTATTTTTAAAGTTAAGTTTCCCAACGTATATTTAGGCATCCAATAAAAATGAACTGATTTTCAGGGGTGCTGAGCACCCATTGAATTCATCTGGAGCTGTGGAAGCCTACAATCTCTGAAAACCAGGAGAATTTTTAAGGGGTTTAATTACATAATTAAATTCCTAACATTATGCTCTGAAGTGTGGCGCCAGGGGATTCAAGAATTGATTAAATCCAGATTTCTAGCTCCCAAACTCCAGATTTCAAGCATTTAATGTTGGCCACTCAAAACGCTTAATAAAGATCCCTTCTTTATACCTCTGCCTTCCTGCGGCATCATTTAGTGCTCATGAAACATTCTAATCAACTCTTTCTGACATTGGGGGTACTTAGCACTTTGCAGGATAGGGCCTGGACAAATTATTGTAATTCTGATCTTTGCTCTGAAAATAATTTTAATTCCATTCATCTCAAAAACATATCAATTGTTCTGTCTTTCACAGGGACAAGTCATGAGTGCAGCAGACTGGACTAGATGACCTTTCCAGGTCCCTTCCAGCCCTATGATACTATGAATGCAGTGAATGCTGTATAATGGTGTTATATAATGTATGTTTCACACATACTTATTAACTACACTTCTATATATAATTAATACATAAACAACAACCATGTTGAAAAAAGATCATGAAGGCTGCAAAGTTAAGTGCTCAAAAGTGCCAGAATTAAGGTTGCTATGCAACTTTAATTGAGCCCCTTTGTGCATATGAGTCACAAAAGTCTTTATGATAACTTAGTTTTCCACATGTTGCCAAGCAGACCCAATCTCTACCCAAAACTCCCAGTACCAGATTCCTCCCATCAATCTCCAGTTCCAGTATTCCCCCCCAGGCTCCTTGTCCCAATCTTCTCCCCTTGTCCTGGTCTGGCTTTGATCCTGTTTGCATTTGACTTAGGCAGATTCCTCCTGTATGCCTCCTGAGCATCAGTGGGGAGGGTATTGAAAGCACTGAGGAGACAAGCTCCCTAATTTCACTTCTAGTGCTGAGCCTAGATCCAGCATTTCCTGAAGCAGGGAAGCACTGCGATGGCAGCAAAAGTGTTGCTCAGCCCCACAATGAATCATGCTCAATGTAGATGGATTCTTAGGGGAATTTAGCTGTGAAGCTCCACCAAGTATCTAATGAGCATGTGCAATCTGTGATTTTTTTCAAAGGATTATAAATAAGCCAATTTGGGCAGATTTTCATGGGACAGCACAAAGCACATCCCTGAAACAAAGGCCACCCACCTGACAAATTTAAAGTCCCTACTTCAAAGCATGAGGACACCAGAATGTCTCAAAGAAAAAGTTGCCAACATTTTTATAACATGGTCGAAACAATGTATTTTTTCTCTATACTTGTTTTTGAAAGTAGCTGACCTATTTTGCTTGAAGTTTTCCAAAACAATTCATCCTGAAGCAAACACCTAGCATAGAAAATGTTATTAAAGTTTTGCAGAATTGTGAGTGACTGAAAACAGGGTTTTATAATGGGAAGTGTCAGGCAATCAGCCATGCCTATCATCAGCCACGCCTATTATTAAGATGACCCTATGTGATGCTCCCCTCTGCAATCTAGACTGGTGTTTTGCTGTGTCACCCTAACTCCTCACTCTTGGAGCCCATCTTACTCTGCCCTGCTGTAAGGACCCACACTCCTGGGTCAGCCCATGCACAGCCTACAGCAAGTAAGCTGTTCTTAACTAAGAGTGAGTGCTTCTGGCCATCCACTCTTGGGCTCATGCACTGCTATGACTCCAGCACCACCAATCCCAGATGCAACCCCAAAAACTGCCATCTTACAATGCATATTGCAAGTTTGTATGTTCATCAAAGAAATTGATACGCATCAGGATTGTCACTAATGGAATCTTAACACACCTTAAATCACATGGACTGCTTTATAAAAAACAAACAAAATATTGAGTACAGAAAGATTTTAAGTGATTATAAGTCAGAGGAAAATAAGTCAGATTTGAGCAAGATGAAACAAAAGCCAAACACATTTTAAACTAAGCTTAACACTTTCAGCAACCTTACAGTCTTAGATGTGATCAGCATTTCAGTTGACTGGTGGTGTTTGTAAATGGAGGTGGAAGAGAGAGATTGTAAAATGTCTCTCCTTTTTAACATGTTCCTTCACCCCGCTCTGTGGCCTCATCCCACCCCCCACCAGGGCCAGATGACAAAAAATGTCCTTGTACAGCTTCCTCCCTACTTGAGTCAGTGAGTATCCCCTTATCAATGATTAGGCTAGTCTATTGTTCCTAGAATAGATGGTTTGTTTTATGCATGCATTAGTGAGGCACGAAGTGCTCCTAAGCTCTGTAGAGTTTTGCCTGAATCTGCTTCAAGATATGAAACACTACATTGGGAACATTACATTGGGAACAGCAAAGCCTCATAACTATACATATGATGTTGCAACAAACATATTACTATAACAATAACATTCAGTATGTCATGAGCGTTCCAAAAACATCTTTCATGATATATTTTGCAATAAACGACACATAATTACACTAAAGGGTGAATTTGAATGATATACAATTACACCATGAGGCTGTATATGGGAGTGCAGTGTGTCACATTCTATTAGCACAATTAGCTTGGACTATATGTAAAAGAATATAAAATGCAACCTCCACCTTCCCCTCACACTTGCAAAAATAAGAAAGAAAAAGACAATCATTCATGAGCTTTCCAAAAAATCAAACCAAAAGTAACATATGTGGATTACACAGGAAGTGGTAGCTGGTTGAAAACTGATTGGAAAAGACTGTTTATCCTAGGGTATGTCTTTACAGAGAATTAGTGCATGGCAAGCTGGGGTGTAAATCTACAGAGCTCTAGCATATCGGGCATTAACTGGCTGTGTGGACCCTGTTGCTGTGCACTAAAAACTTCCAACTGCACTTTGACATGCTTCAGTATCTCAAGAAAGTTGAGGAAAATGTAAGAGGGAGAATTAAGTGTTTCTTAATCAACTAAAAATAACCAAGAATTTAATTACTAGAATGAGGAAGAAATTGTTGATTAGAAAGACTTTAGAGGATTTTATATGACTTTTTTCTCCATAAGTAAACATTACATCAAAGGAGCAAGTTTTGCTCTTTGTAATGGTGCCCTCACAAATCAAATCTCTTGGTCCTCTTCTCAGATTAGAAGATGGGCAGCAAAATTAAATTTTAAAAATTCTCTCTTGTAGCTCTTAGAGTCTTGACGGCAAAATATTCAATATTGACTGCCTCTGGCATTTTGAGCTGGTGCACTGTGCACTTCGCAGCACATGCCAACAAAGTTGGGTATCAGCATTATTTTCAGTTAAAGATCTCATTCAGAACTGATGACATTCACACTCGATCCCCTGCACAAAGGGCAACCAACCAACTGTGAGAGGATGTAAACAGGGACTGGGGCAATAGATTTGACCCTGTAGCCTCACGCAGAGGACTGGCCTAAGAACAACAGCACTGCCCCTGTGCAGCCATGACTCCAGCCTATCCATCATAATAGATGCTTCTCCTCTATGTGCCCCTCCATAAGAGTTCTCAGCCACTGGCTCCATAAGATGTCGTGGTCCTTTCCGCACCCTGCTATGTACTGGTATTTTCAGCACTCATGCAGATGGGTACAGAGGGTTTAGTGATTGTTGCAGTGGGAGCCTTGGCACACCTGACTTTCATTCACTGAGAATAAACATCTGTAATCTCTGTGCCAGCGTATCATTATCATCGATGTAGCTAAAAGTTCCACCTCTTCAACAGGAAGAAAGTGCCAAATCTGAGATGAACTCAGGGCTGTCAATGGAATTCACCCCTGCCGGGGAGGAAATATACTTCAGAAGAAGTGGGATTTTAAGGTTCAGCTCTATGTGGTGTGGGCTTCCCTCTGGGGTAGTTCATGCATTTGTTTGTTCCAAACTCCAGCCCTTCCCTTGGGGAAGCGATCCTTCCTGCAGCCTTTGGGGAGGCAGGAATTCAGTCAGGAATCACACCAACACCTCTATCAAAAATAGTCCCTTTGCTGAGCAAACACGGGTCTCTGTGCTTCCCAGCATCAGCTCAGCAATCAGGGGCTCCTTTCCTTTGGGCTCTGGCTGGTCCTCCTGTCCAGTGCATGCCTAAAGGGGCCACACCTTCAGATTACTCTCTGGGCCTGTTCTGTAGCGTGGAGTTCTGTCTCGGCCTGCTGTATCCCAGCAGCTGCAGAAAGTGCTCTCTCAGCCGCCCTCTTGGCTCCTTCCCCACTCACAGAGCAGCTGGCAACAGGAAATCAGGGTGGGATTTCCAGCCAGCTCATTAGCCAGCCAGAGCTCTGTGAAGGCGGAGAGGCTCACTTCACATGTTTGCTCATTCTCCTGGAAATCAGAGCAGGGCCAGTTTTACTAGAACTGATAATGATCTGTGGCATGGGGCTCCACAGCTGTGTGTTGCTACTGATATAGGCCTCCTAATAAGGTGTCTGAAAAGAAAGCTTCCATTAGCTCATGCTACCCTGATAGCAAGAAGTGGCATGAGATGGAACTGAGATGAATAATGCTGTGGTTCCATAGCAGTGCCTCCCTCTTCCTGGGAATCTGTAGAGCCCTTCTGTAATGGTGTTGGTCCTCTACAGATCAGGGCAGGGGTATTTCAGAGACAGGACAAGGCACAGTTAGGGCTATTCTCCCAAGAATGAATAGAGCTGGCCCAGAAACCTTCTTCTCTCATGGATCTCCTAAGATTAACAGAGGCCCCTATGCCTTCATAGTGCCTCACCCCCACACACATTTAACCCATGCTCCATGGCTGCACAGATCTACAGTTAATCTCCCATTCCCCTTAATGTGGAAAGATGCGCTGTGCAAGGGGAGTAAACATAAAGTGATGTTTGCTGGGTCAGCAATATATAGCCTGGGTGCTTCCCATAAGATGTTGTGGCCAATAGTGCTACACCGTGCCTTCTACCCTCCTGTCTGACCTGTACCCTATCATGATGTGGAGTTTCAGTGCCTTTGGAGGCACTTCTGAGATATTGGAAGACAATGCTGCTGATTAGCATTTCACCCCTTCCCTGTATTCTAGCTGTTTTCTCCCTGTATTCTGTGCTCCCAGAGGGCATGGTGAAGATGTTAGAAAATACTACATTATTTGTCCTGTATGAAAGTAAATCAGTTTACAAGCATAACATTTAATTATACATTATTATCTAGAATTATGTAGTGCTAGGAATGACAAGTTAAAGGTTTTCAGGATATCCTGGACTTAAAATCAATAAAAGAATGGGTTGATTCAAAATTATGTACCAGGCCAATTAATTTTCTTCAGTATTTTTTTACCCATACTGCACAACAAACTAATGATATAATTAGGAACGAATTAATCATTCCCAGAGGCAACACGTAACTGTTGATAATGGGGAAGGGGGATGTGTTTTAAATCCACTTCCCACAAAAAAGAAATAAAAATATAAACCCTGGAAGAAATCAGCTGGGGGCGGGGTGAAAGGGGCACATGACTCTGTGCAACCCCTTCCCCCACTACTCCTGCACATCACCTCTGATCACTCCTGCAGGTAATTTTTTTTCCTGTTACTCAGAACAAAAAATATGTTTGGTAGAAGGTGTATTTTAATGCCAGGCACAACTCTGAATGAAAGAATTTGTCAAACAAACCTTTGTAAACATAGCTAAACTAATCAAGAACAATTAAGCTCTGAGCCTCATATTTGCTATATTTTGAGGTCCAAAATTCCAGTTCAGACACACACCTCTTCTACTAGGAAGAGCAGGACCTAGTAAAACCGGGTTTTTTTGTTTTTTTCAGTTGCAACAATATATTTCCCCAACCAAAAATGGCTTGTTTTTTGTTTTTCTATCATTAAAAAAAATCTACCATTATTTTTAATAAAACAATTTTATTTTGTTCTATCTGAATTTTTTAACAGAAAATATATAGCATTTTTGACCAGCTTCAATTAATTGTGAATTTCACAAAGCAACCTGCACAAACATTGGGGAAATTTTTAAGCATTCTAAATTTCACATAAAACTAACCGACATGGATGTCTACTTTTGCCGGCATTTTCATTAAGACCCAGTATTACTCCCTTGTAGAAAAGTCCTATAGAATTTGATAGAAATAAAACCAATAGAATTCTATAGCAATTCAATGGGATTCTACGTTAATAACTCTAAAACTCTATAGAACTTAACAGAGAATTACGGCCTCTTTACTGAAGTTTCAAACCATCCAGAGGAACGTACTACAGAATTATATCATTGAGAATGAATTCTGTAATTTGGTTTAAAAATATAGAATGTCTATAGGAGTTTTCATAAGTCAACTATAGTTTTTCTATTAACTTTGATGGGAGTGGTAGCGGGCACTCAGTAAACATGCTGGCTCTATTGAACAGAGTTATTCTTATTTCCCTTACTCTTTTGACTCCTCTCTTTTCTCTCTCCTAAGTTTACAGTGCTATTGTCCTTAAGACCCCTGACCCTGCAGTGTCCTCCCACTGAATGAATGGGAGATAAAGATACTCTGCATCTTCTTAGATCCATCACCATGGTTTGCATGGAAAACTTCAATCACTTTCAAACATTTGACCTAGCGAGGCAGATAGTTTGGTGTGGCACTTTAGATTTTCCCAGTGGTTTTATTAAAGGTCACTGGAAAGACACTCAGCAGCCATCGTCTTCAGTGGAGATGAATAAACTTGATCGCCAAGTGCAGGCAATAACATTCCATTTACTTTTCCAAATAAACTTTAAACAAGATTTTGGGAGGCAAAATCTTATCAGGTGTTTCCTTGCTAGAAATGTGATGAAATCTATTCGAAGTATTTTGGGTAAGATCGATACTCTTATAAACTCAAAGCAGATATTCATGTACTCACTCATTTACTTTGTTTTTGATATTTTTATGTACATTGTAACAAGTGAGGCTTGTGCAGTTTCTTCTTCACCAGCTAATTGAACTTGCTTTTTGCTGACACATAAAAAGAAATGATGTAAACTCTTCATGTTGTTGTAATACTGCTGACCCAAAATGAAATAATGCCAACCGTATGTCAGAAATTGATAGCCTCAAGCTATCAATCAGATGGTAATGCCGACAACATTAATCCTAGTGCTCAAAGAATCAGCGCTAAGAAGGACTTCAATGATACAGCCCCTAACATTAAGAAAACTATTTTGCATTTGAACAGCACAAGCTTTTGCTACTATTACAATTCATAAAACTATTATAATTTACATCTAGAGAGATGTCCTAGCACAAATCCCACCCATCCCTGTCTTATTCTCCTCAGTGCCTGGCAGGGATCATCAAACGTTTAATTTACCAGCAGGTGAGCTGAAAAGAGGGTTGGTCACTGTGATCCCACTGGAGAAGGTAGTAGCTTTCACAGGCACAGCACCAGCCTTGCAGGTTTGTTGGGCACTCCCTGGAAATCAGTGTTTCCTTTGTGAAATTCTTAGCAGAAGGGGATGGGGAAGAAACACAAAAGTCTCAAAGCTGAAGATGGAGGTGAAGCGTATGTCATAAATATTCATGCAAAGCCCAGAAAAATGTATACAGTCATGGGGGAGATGGAAAACACATTCAGAGGTTAGGGGGTTAGTGCACATTGAAGCCAGGGAGCAGATTTTTTCAGAGCGGTGAATTTCCTTAGCTATGCAAATACAATATTGCTGGAAGACTAGCTTGGGACTCAGTTAAAGAAAGCTTTCCACTTCATGCACTTTTTGTCAGTGGCTCTCAGTTTTCAAAATTAACGGATTGAGCACCATAACTCTGTGTGGTAGGCAGTTATTACACTCATTTACAGATGACCAAACAAGTATTCAGCTCAGCCTCCTTGCCGAAGGTTAATCAGTGGCAGAGAAAACTCATGACTCTTGAGTCTCAATACTCTTCTGTATCCTCCAGGCTATACTCTCTTCCAAACTCATTTAAGATGGGCAAAGCACAAATATGGTAGGTAGATTTATATTTGGCTCACCCACTAACCACCTCTAGTCATCATCTAGCTGGAATCAGAAGCTCCAAATGAATCCCATCTGAAACCATTTTCTCAATGCCAGTATAAATGTTCAGCAACGGTCTCTGCCAAGTCAACAAAGGGAGCCCTATGGTGACCGTAAATCAACAGGGCATGCAGAGGAATAAAAAGTATTTGAATGATGATTCCTTTTGAAACAAACATTCAAATTGCATGAGAATTCGTGGCTCAGATAGTGTTGCATGGTCTTATGAATAATAATGAAATAAAATCCTAAGCAGAAGTATTAGATTTTAATTGAGCTATCCTTTAAAGAACTTTTTTTCCACCGTGTCAAGGTCATTCTCACAGATGAGAAGTTTAATATACACGAGGAGCAGTGATAATAGGCACTGGAGACATATTGAGGACAAATGGCATGCTACATGAAAGAAGAGAGAAAAATATACTAAAAGCAATACTTGAAGTATACACAGAAGACATTCCCATTGATAATTAGTTTAAATTATTAAAGCACATGAGAGGTTATTAACTAGAGGATTCAGGAATTACTTTTTTGCTGAATATGACTTTTCAAACTCTCCAAAACTTACTCTTTTTTAAACAGGGTTTAAATATAACTCAATTAAAAATGACTTTGAAAATTGCCTACAAGATGAATGAATGAATAGTTAACTGATACCTGGTGAATTTGTAATCAGGTTGTCTGCCCAACGTGTCTAAGTCCTGTAACAGTGAACTTTAACAATGTCAAGTACCCAGCCTGTGCTGCTCCTAAAATATTGGGGGAAGAGTCCACTAGGAGAAAAGAAAAGGTAACTTTATGTAATCAGGGCTCAGAGAACACCTTGACTTTCATTCAGTGAAGCACTTAGGCATGTGCTTAACTTTAAATACATGAGTAATGCCCTTTTTATTTAACAGGGCACTTAAGCAACTGAAAACTATTGAAGACAATGAGCATGTACTTCAGTGAGATGATGAGATGACTGGGTCTGTGCATGTGGGGAAAGCAGTGGACTAATGTAACTTTAGCAAAGCTTTTGATATAGTCTCTCACAGTATTCTTGCCAGCAAGTTAAAGAAATATGGGTTGGATGAATGAATTATAAGGTTTATAGAAAGCTGGCTAGATCATCAAGCTCAACAGGTAGTGTTCAATGGCTCAATGTCTAGTTGACAGCTGGTATCAAATGGAGTGCTCCAGGGGTTGGTCGTTGGACTGGTTTTGTTTAACATCTTCATTAATGATCTGGATGATGGGCTGGATTGCACCCGGAGCAAGTTCATGGATGACACTAAACTGGAGGGAGTGGTAGAAAGGCAGGAGGGTAAAGATAGGATACAGAGTGCCCTAGACAAACTGGAGGATCAGGCCAAAAGAAATCTGAATATGAGGTTCAACAAGGACAAGTCCTGCACTTAGGATGGAAGAATCCCATGCACTATTACAGACTGGGGACCAACTGGCTAGGCAGCAGTTTTGTAGAAAAGGACTTGGGAGTTAGAGTGGATAAGAAGCTGGATATGAGTCAACAGTTTGCCCTTGGTGCCAGGAAGGCTAACAAGTATTGGGTTACATTAGTAGTAGCATTGCCAGCAGATCGAGGGAACTGATTATTCCCCCCTATACGGCACTGGTGAGGCCACATTTGGAGTATTGTGTCCAGTTTTTAGCCCCCCACTACAGAAGAAATGTGGACAAATTGAAGAGAGTCCAGATGAGGGTAATGAAAATGATTAGGAGTCTGGGGCACATAACTTATGAGGAACAGCTGAGGGAACTGGGTGTGTTTAGCCTGCAGAAAAGAAGAGTGATGGGTGATTTGATAGCAATTTTCAACTACCTGAAGAGTGAGTTCCAAAGAGGACGGAGTTAGGCTGTTTTCAGTGGTGGCAAATGACAGAACAAGGCGCAGTGGTCTCAAGTTGCCGTGAGGAGGGGTCTAGTTTGGATATTAGGAAAAATCTTTTCACTAGGAGGGTGATGAAGCACTGAAATGGGTGTGGTGAAATGAGACAGGACAGAGTGCTAGCAGATCCCACCACCCTTCCAGAGCCAATGGGCCTATAACCCTCTCTACCCAAATCGAATAACAAATCCAAAATTTACATTATGGACCCTCACAAGCACTTGTCTCTTCTGGATTTGCCTCAGCAGTAAACAATACAGACAAAGTTAATCATAAACAATTTATTAAACACAGAATCAGAGATACACACAAAGCATAAATCTCAGGACGCAAAGGTTGGCAGCTCTGGGTAATAGCAATTAGACTAAACAGTTTTAACTAATGCCTTCTGGTTTAATAATATGAGTACATGAGGGTCAGGTGAGATGAGAGGATTCAGGAACCACAGCACAGGAGATAGGAGAGGAACTGAAGATCAGAAACACTAGAGTGATGAAGATTGTGACACACTGCACTGCATGTTCACTCTTATGGTATGATTGTGTATCATTCATGTTCACCTTTATTGTGTAACTGTGTAGTGTTTATTGCAAAGAATGTCATGTAAGGTGTTTTTGGAATGCTTATGACATAGTGAACATTATTGTTATAGTAGTATGTTTCTTGCAATGTCATATGTGTGGTTATGAAGCTCTGTTATGTAATATTCCCAAATGTGTGTCTCACGTTGCTTGAGGCAGATCCAGGTAAATGCTAAAGGCAAGAAGGTAGTTCATGCTTTGCTAAGGCATGCATAAAACTATCCAGCTCTTCCAGGAACAATGAGCTAACCTAAGCATCTGATAAGGTGATGATCCTTGACTCCAGACATGGAGAAGACCAGGCAGGAATACTGTTGGTCACCTAACCCTAAAGGGGGTGTATGTGTTTGGTCCCAGAGGGTGACAAAGACACATTTGAAATTGGAGGGACATTTTGCTCCCAAGGGCTCTCTCTTGAATTCCATCTACAAGACAACATCAAGACATCTCCACAGGGAGAGAGCCTAGTTGGAGTCCAGCCTGTGGTGAGAACCAGCTAAAGACTACGATTATTGAAATGTTAAATTTAGTTTAGAATGTGATTTTTCCTTTTATTTACTTTTGATAAAATCTGATTTCTTTCATCTGGCTTATAATCGCTTAAAATCTTTCTGTACTTAATAACTTATTTGTTTGTTTTATCTAAAGCAGTGTATGTGGTTTGGTGTGCGTAGAGATATCATTTAAAGTGACAGAGCTGGTGCATATCAATTTCTTTGATAAACTGAAGGACAATGAGCTTACAGAATAAAGTGGGTCCCTGGCTCTTTACCACATTTACTCACAACCTAATCCTTTCTACATTGCAGAATATGTCCTACCCTCAGACATTTTTCAAACTACCTGCCATGGTGCAATCTGATTCATTCCAAAGGCAAATACAAAAAATGCTGCTCTGACACATTTTTAAGAGTTTCAGGGACAGGACATCTCTGACCGGCTGACTTACTACGGGTGGGGTGAACCCAGATAATGGAAGTTTAACATGGAGCTCCAAAGGTTGGACAAAGACTAAAGAAGAAAGATTGAGAAAAATGAGTCCTCTAGAATGTTATATGCTTGTGAAAACAAAATGATGTAAGTGAAACCATTTTTCATCCTTACAGTTTGACTTTAGTATCGAGCCAATGTTGTAGTTTTCATTTTTTAATTTAATTACTCTACTTCCCTTCCTACAACCTGCAGCCATATATTCCTGGTTTGCCCTTTTCTCATCTTCTGCTGGAAAGTTGTTTAAACCCTACCAAATTATATCTTATCAAATAATGGAAATGAACTGTAATAAAAGAAGGCTATACTTTAGGAGTGGCTTGGTTTTAAAGATAGCCATTTACTGAGTTGTTCAACTGACAATTTCTGGAACAAAGACTCAAGCTACCTTCTCCAGAACATTGCTGAACACATACTGCACCATCTGCTTCTTGATATGCAATGCTTAGCAGATAATGTGCTGGAAACATTGTGGGTCTCCCACTTCTTTATGATTCATTGGCTAAATTTCTATTGTCTTTTCTCATTTAACCTTCCAATAAGCATATTTTGTTTATTTTAGCCAGGAGCAGTATTAATAATTATAATAAAATGTGTTCATATAAAGAGAAATAGATAATATTAATGCTGCAAAATTAGAAAATATTCATGTGTCCATATGGTGTACAGAAATTACTATCCCATTAGCTAGCTAGTAAAAACTGGAATCAATTTACCAAACTGTGATATCCACCCAAGAACTTAAATGTCCATAATGTTCAATAATTTCCTAGTTAAGAGTCAGTTCAGCTGAAAAAACAAAATATTACAAAACCTGAATCTCAAAAATTTCTCTCATCTCTTTGCCTCAGCTTCAACTATTGACACACACTAGTAATCATAATTGACATCAGAATTTGCAGAGGAATTGGCATTATCTCAGTATTGTCTCATTCCCAATATTTGCATACTTTCTGTATTTGCCTTATTAAAATATTTGTCTTATTTCAGTGTTAGACTTAGGAATAAGCAGTCTTCTACATCAGCACCTCACACAAAGATTGTTTATCAATATATATATGTAAAATAAGCTGCTCACTACATTTCTAGTTTTGAGATGAAAACTCACTGAATGTAGGAATTTTACAATATTATGTCTCTGATGGCACCATCAGAAGTATTTAGAGATACCAAATAAATATTTTGCTCTTTCAATCAATGATGTTTTTAAAAAATGCAGATTTTGTAGTAATTCACAGTGATAGAAGTTAAGGCCAAAAGGCTCCATTAGATCATCTAGTCTGTTCTTCTGTCTAACCCAGACTACGGAATTTCTTCCAGTTACCCTGTAATAAGACCAATAACTGCTGTTTGACTAAATCTAGAGCAGGAGGATGCTGAAGTCAGCTGTTTCTCTAGTCTTTTTCTCTTGCACTTTATCGCTGTTTTCTTCTGAGCAGTCTTTGAAAAGCTCTTTATTGTATACAATAATACCCTACTGCGGGTCATCCATGTTCCATCCTAGACACTCCAATATAACCTTTTTTTATTACTCGGGGTTTTATTGCTTCATCAGAGAAGGAAATCCTCTTTCAGATATCACCAGAGCATTCTGAAATTCTTGCAACATTTTTAATATAGGTGAATATCATCAAGCTAAATTCTACCCTTATTTGCACCCCCACACTCTGCTTTAGTTGCTTCAGTTTCAAAGCGTTTAAAAGCAGAAGTTAGCTCTTAGTCTCCCATCAACAGTAGAATTTAGAAGTGGTTTTGAGGCACTTGGCATATTCAGTGATTGACAATAAACAAGATCAATATTTCCAACAGTTTTCACATACTGATATCTGACCCAGCACCATTTTCATCATGTCTAGAATTGAAGGTAGCTATGATATCTTACATACCATTGTGTAACAAGTAGTAAATGTCTACTTTAAATGGTGACTACTGATTTCTGCCACTGAGCGTTACACACAGTGAGTGTCCCACTGAAGTTAGTAGGGAGTGCTGTGCACAGATTGGTGACAAAATTATGGCCTCTGAGAATTACATTATTTGTCTGTCATTAAATACCTTCTCTTTAATCACACATATCAGCATGGTCTTTTTAACAACTGTGGAGTGCCCAAGACATGTCAGTTGGAAGCAAGGGCTGGTTGCAGCTTGTAAATTAGGACCTACTCACTGTGCTCAGAGCAGACATGCATCTAGCCCAGCATGATGTGTCTGCCCATGGCCAGTACCAGATGCTTCACAAGTAGCCTTGAAGTAGGCAATTACAGAATAACATGCCTCTAGAGAGAAGAATCCTCCTAACCTCCAGTAGTTTGCCATGACATAGCAGAATTTATATCCCTTTCTTATTTTTCTTGTTGTTGTTGTTGTTATTCCAATTCAATTAAAGCCATTGTAGTTGTCTGCAAAACTGTATTTGACTGACTGGGTTTTAGGGAGATATAATTTGCATTTGGTTTAGAGCAGCAACAAACTGAACTAGAGAATGCTGTTTTTTGGTAGTTATTTATTTTTGGAATGAACTTGTGATTTCCTGGATGATCACAAAACCTTCCTTGCTGTTTTTGTAAATATCTATTAAAAGCCACACTTATTTTTATAGCATCTCCATTTTGTCTACTGCTATCAACATGGAAAGGCCATTTTCTAAAGACAAAGAGAAGGCAGCCACTTGCCGTTGCTATTATATAGCAGGGCACCTCAGACTGGAAAAATAATTTGGGTGGAATCTTCTGACAGGAGATTTCTGAGTGGTGACGTTCTGACATTTAGTCGATGGCTTCCCTTGAGGGCGATGTGGAGTTGCAGTACCCAGCAAGGGAGCTTGGGAAAGAACTGTGTCTCCTGTAGAAAAATCTCAATCCAGCTACCCATATTGCACCTGGATAGCTGCATGTTATGTTACAGAGCAGATCTGGAATGAAGTAGTTTCCACTTCCTCCTATGCTCCATTTGATGTGATTCGTGTTAAAAAAGGTGCACAGAGGGAGAAGTTGTGGGGCATCCCTGACCCTTGTATTGTATGCAAAGACAGTGAGGCTCTTCATGGCCTTTATCCTTCCTGCACATCAGCACAGCAATGCAGGGGCAATCTAACCCTGAGGGTATGAAAGGGGCATTTCATTATTTTTAAAGGACCATGGACAGAACTAGATCTGGATGAAAAATTCCCAATGAACTGTTAATTCTATGTATTTTGCCTTTCATTTTATTTTTTCCAGCTAGGGACTCATGCATGACAAGGCTGATGGTTATTAATTTGTTTGCTATAAACAATTGTTCAATAAACATTTTTGGTGAATAAATGTCAGCCTGTTGATTTTCCATGAATTATTTAAGAAAAATTGTTAATATCTGCATTGTATTATTGGTCACTTCAGCTGGAATTTTCCAAACCACTTAGAGCCAGATTTCCAAGTGCCTACAGTAGGGACCAGGTCCTCTCTCAAAAGGAGCTTTCACATAGGTCATGCAAGCATTGCTGGTTTCAATATTTTAAGACTACATATTTGTTTGGGTATTCATGACAAATTTAACATTTTAAAAACATTTCTATGATCAAAATCACTAGTACGAATGTTCATGAAAAGCAAATAAAAGGGATCATGGATATTTATTAAGTGTGTTTGTGTATTTTATTGGAAAGAATATTTGCAAATACTATACTTTTTTGCTGTATTCATTCAGCTATAGCCAGAATGGGCCACAATCTCATTCGATGAAAACTGCAGACAATGAGCAATTCAAGTCAATGGAACTACCCCAGTTTACACCAGCTAAACATTCTTAGGAAGAGATACCATGTGTACTGCATGCAGCATGCCAAATACAATATTGCACTAAGGGTAGCTGCGTTTGTCTGTACATTAGATAGTCCAAGTCTAGAATACTTCAACTTTATTTCTCCAAAGCAAGGCTGCAGCAAAAAGTCATTAAATAAATTTGTTACTGTAGGCTGCAGCCTCAATCCAGTGAAAACACCAGGAAGGAATGAGGAATAAAACTATGATAAACTATGAATAAAACAGATTGTTTTAGGATAGGAATGAGGAATAAAACTATGAATAAAACAGATTGTCCCCTCTCAAATACAGTGCCATGCGGAAAAGGAAAGAAAGAGAAAGACAATAAACATAAGTACAGGGGCAGCTAGAAAACTGGTTGGAAAGAGTTGCATTTCCTCACTGCAAGTGTCTGAGATCCAGCAGAGCTTTATGAGAGTTTCTCTGTGTGGTTCCATTGCCCTGTAAAAATTCCACACAGAGACCCCAGTGTAAATTCCAGCAGTCTGTGTTAGCTTGCCATATTTTTGCATTCACAGCAGTCTAAAGCAGATATTGACTGTTACTTTTGTGGGAAGCGGGACAAAACACTTACTTGCATTAGCTATGCTTGCTCAGGCACACAACTTTCAACTAAATGAAATAAAAAAGCAAGGAGCAAAAAGACATAAACTAACATACAACATATGCAGTAAGGAACACAGTGTGATCTTGGAGACAGGACATTCACTGATAGGATCCCTGAGTTCTTTCCTTGGCTCCGCCATTGATCTCCTCTGTTCTTCTGTTTTCCCTCCTACCCTTTGTAGGCTCTTTCTACTTTGATTGTAAGCCCTTTGGGGCCTTGCCTCTTTCTATGGTGTCCAGCACGATGGATCTCAATCTTGGTTGGATGCTCAAGGTCCCATGTCAGAGGGCAGCCCAGCTGGAATGTACTCCTGTGGCAATCCACAGCACAAGTGTGCCTGCCTCAGATTCCCTCCTTCTGATTAACCAGAAATAGTCCAAACAGTCTTTCTTAGTGCAAATGGCCCTTGTGTGTTAATTTATTACAGAAATACTCCATTCACATGAGTCCCAACCATAATCCAGGCAACACACCAAATACAGCTCCAGGATCCCTCACCACACCCTAGCTCTCCAGCATAACTCTGGCATCCCTCACCATGCCCCAGATCTCTGGCTGCAAGAGCCAGCAGATAGCTCCCTCTGTTGGTCTCAGCCTTCAGACCTGTTCATCCTTCTCTGGCATTGGCTTTCTAGGGCTTTCTCCCCCTCAGTCCTTCTCACATCCAACCCTTCACTGGAACGCCCTGTACTCCTTTATAGCCCCAGGTACAGCCCTGCCTCCTTGACTGGCCCAACTGAGAGCACCTGCTCTAGCACAGGAGAGCTGGATCTACTTCAGTTACAGGAGCCAGCCACCCTATGTTACCTCAATAAATAATAAACAAACATGCTTCTTGGAAGAACCACTGCTTTCCCAATACTGTTACACCCTTTCCTTTGGTTTACTGACATCTTGCCCTCTTGGCTCTCCACTCTGCACACTATGGTCTGTTATCACAATTTTTCTTTTCACAACTGCCTGACTTGGCGTCTGGTGCCAAATGCTTCCCAACACCTTAACCTGTTTGGCACTAAATTGAGATGTCAGTGCTCATTGCCTCTGAAGAACTGACACTTGGACATCAAATGGAAGATTTTCAAAAGTGTCTTAGGGAATTTAGAGGTCAATTTCCACTAACAATCAATCCCTAAATTCCTTGGTGTCAGGACCTCCCTTCATATGGCTTCAAAGTGTGATCTATACCTACCATAAGGCACAATATAGTTAATCTCTTATAAAATGTAAATAAAGTCAAACAATAAAGGACAAATTCTGCTTTCAGTTACACCTATAGAACCCGAAGAAATTAGCAGGATTGCATTGATATAAACTTTGGAACAGAATGCATACCTGCTGTTACGCAGTCCCTAAGGCAGTGGTTCTCAACATACAGCCTGCAGGCTGCTTGTGGCCCAATCAGCATACAGCTACAACCCATGTGACACCCACAGGGCTATACAGGTAGTATTGGACGTGGCCCACAATGGCAAATAGGTTAAGAACCACTGCCCTAAGGGCACAACTACACAGCAAAGAAAACGCCACAGCTGGCCTTGGGCTCACGGGACTTGGGCTACGGGGATGATTCATTGCTAGGTAGACTTCTAGACTTGGGCTGAACCCTAGGACTCTGAAGGGGTGGAAGATCCCAGAGCTCAGACACCAGCTCGAGTGTGGAAGGCTACATAGCAGTGAAAAAGCCCTGCAACAAGCCCCGTGATCCCAATTAAGCTGGCAAGGGACAGCTGCATTTTTTTCTTTTTTATGTAGACATACCCTAGGAGGAAAGGGGGCTTTACATGTAAGAAACAGCCTTATATGTTAACTCAGTAGCATGCTGCAGGGAGATTACATTACTGCAACAGACAAATAATAGCAGAACATTTGTTGGCTTTGATACTGTACATTTAGGTAGTGTCAAACTCAAAGCATCCAGGTTTGAATATTTTGGCCGTAGAAAAAATGTAATATCAAAGCATCCTTACACTGCAATCCATCTATGTTATAGATAGTGGTAAAATTGCTGTTAAAAAAAAAAGGAATGAAAAGGAAAATCATAGTCATCTTCCCAACATACCTTCCTTTTGGCTCCACACCAGAAATAAACACCAGTTGAAAGAGCTTCTGAGCCTACAAATCAAGCTTTGAAAAGATTCTTTTTTAGAGATGGGTCTGCACATTTTTATCAGTATTTTTCTTCTCCAGTGTTTATTGTGTGGGATATTTTTCATGAAAGCTCTGCACTGCTTATTTCCCCCACATAAAGTCTTCATCTTGTGTTTGTGGCAGTTCTGATATCCTCAAATCAAT
>ML675608.1:2892276-2964564 GCA_007922155.1 Mesoclemmys tuberculata | reverse complement strand
CATATTGGTCCCTTCTGACCTATGAGTCTATGAGTCTATGAGTCTGCATTTCACTCAGCAGGTCAGGGCACTTGGATTCCTGTTCTGATTGGGAACTCATTATATACTGCGCGACCAGCCGCAATGTGTTCAGAGTGCTGAAAGCAACAGTGGAGAGTAGTGCAGGATCCATCTTTTCAGATAGAAATGGCAGGCACGCAGGAAACAGGTGGCTATTGAAAAAATGGAGTAAATCGCTGCCAGCAATGAATGATAGGATGGAAATGCAATGCATCATGGGACAGGAAGCCAGCACCCATGCTGCTCAGTGCTTCTCTCCCCCTTCCCACAATTCCAAACTGCAGATGGTGGTGAGTTGCACAGTGGGACAGCTGCCCACAGTGCACTGCTTTCACTGTTGATACAGCACCAAATGTGGATGCAGTTGGCAGCACGAGTGCTGTGTGGATGAGCGCGAGCACTGTAATTACAGCGCTTTGTGATCGCCAATGTGACTGCCATTGACAAACCTTTCTAGTATAGACAAGGCCTAAACTGAGGCCTCTGGGCTTGCTCGGGTTAGCTGTTGAGCACCTTCAGAGAGGCAATAAGCACTACACAGTCACAGTGGGTGAATTTCACATTGGTGAAGCTGTATTTTGAGGTGTATTAAGTGGTGTGCAGGGTGGCTGGTCCTCTGCACATGAATGAATATCTCCCATTGTGGGTGCTAATCTCTCCTCCCAGGAGGCATTAATCATTTTGCAAGATAAAGCTCTGAAAGATTTGGGCTAATCTGTGCTCCTGTGTGTAGAATGGTGGCTTGGGTAACATCTACCATCCTGTGGTTATGAGGAACTAACAGGGTTTTACAGTCATTATTTTTTCTCATAAGCACTTTGAAAAAATTGAGAGCTAATGTCATTAATAAATCCAGTATAACTCATGAATGATAGATACAGCGCTGCCTTCTTTTGGTTGTACATTGCAGATAAAGAAATGTTAGAAAATGAGATTCTGGTCTTTTAATTGGCAGGGAGTGACGTGTTTAATTCTGTTGGGGGCAGGGGCAGAGGAGGCAGCATAAAATCTATAATTCCCTTAGATAGGGGTTTTTATTTTTATGGTTCATACTTATCACTCTTTTTTAGACCTTGTAAATCATGAGATTTGGGATGAAGCCATAACCTGACAATGACGGTGTATTAAATAGAGTCAATCGTCACCAGATCTTTTTTAGCTTCATTAAGGATGGACTGTACCTCCCTAGCGGACCTTTGCTCATGGGCTCAGGTTTTAGGAACTGTGATGTAAACCAGTGTCAAATGAAGCATCACCACCTCTCTTTTCTATTCACCATGCACATATTTTGTTTCAAATTTTTCTTTTTAAACTGGGATTGCTACATTGGACTTGGTTCAGAGGTTTGTTAAACATCTCAGTGCTGAAAATTGAGCCGATTTATGTTGAATGGTTTGGTACTACCTTTTAATATCCACTTGTATATATATATTTTTTTCGATAATATACAATTTCTTCCCCAGCTGAGAATGTGATTCTAACAATAACACAAGGTAAATAAAATAGAGGAATGTGTAAGACATGTAAACTCTAGTACTGAATAAGCAAAGCTTAGCTTCTCTGTACAATCATTACGGTCCACTTACTAGCATGTTTTATGTAGTGATTAAATAGTGTTTTCTGGATTTTGTGGCATGTGGAACTATTCTGTAGTTTATTAATCCTCTAGTCATCATTGTATTATACCCTCAATATCCATTGCACAGCTGCAGCTCCTTCACAATACACTTTAAGTGATACTCTTTCTGAGAAAAGAAATTGTGTGGTAACTTTTTTTTCCCTCTTAATATTATCAATCTATCTATAAGACTATGACTAGCCAAATGCTATTAAATAAATGCACTAATCAGCGCCTTGGCTGTTTTTTGTCATATAGTTTATTTAAATCATTTTTGTCGTATTCCATTACCATGCCTAGACTACATAATTTCACAAATACATTATTTCATAAATATTTTATTCCACTATTAGCCCAGCTCTAACTGGGGTACTTAATAGTAGTGCACTTCCTTTCTGCTGCTGGCCCATTCTGACCATTTTATATGACTCCAGTGGCCAGTATTAAATTCCTTGGTAGCCCTAGGGTTCAGAAGGGAGAGGAGGCACATGGCAATTCACAGCAGTTCTCGCACAAACTCAAGTTCTCATGTGTCAAGGTATTATGATTCTTAAATTGTTCTTTGTATTACAGAAGCATGTACAGAGCCCGGCTGACATGAGGGCCCCATTGTGCGAGGCACTGTACAGAAACAGAGTAAAAGATAACTCCAGCTCCCAATAGCTTATGCTGTCATTAAACAAGGCAGACAAAAGGAGGAAGGAAGGCTTACTGTCCCCACAAAACAGATGAGGAACAGAGACACAGAGAAATGATGGTGCAGTCTTGCATTCATATACAGTTGTGCTTAACTTTGAGCACTTCAAAGAGACGGCTCAGATGCTTAGAGTATATACAGACCTGTAGGATCACAGAATGATCTGCATAAGGTCACAGCAAATCTGTGGTGAACCTGGAAATGAAACCAGATCTTGATGAGTTCCAGAATGGTGCCTTAACAACAAGCGCACCCCTCACTCTGTATAATCTTCTAGGCTATGAGGTGTTGCAGTATCTTTAGTGCTTACTGTTCTATTCCTATGGTGTGTACTGCCTGAGAGTTGAAGTTACCTTCCTTGAGAGTGCCGTGACTACTGCCTTAAAATGTTCACTAAATGTAGATCTTCCTCAAGGTGAGACTGTCTTCTCTTTAGATAAAATGATTGTAAGTGTTTGCTTTTGAGACTGTTATATCATCTGTATCAGTTCTCCTGCAAGTACATAATTAACCTGTCAGCCCACCCTGCAGTAATAAATGTGATAGACAGAAAATATATTAGGAAAGAACTTGTGTGTGATATGCTTTCAAGCCCTTCTTTATCCTTCAACTATCTTTCCTTTTAATTAGCATTTCAGGTAACAGCTGACAAATTAATTTCCATATAACTGTTATCAATATGAATTATTTTTTTGTCTGAACTAGTCATTAAGATGAAATGTATAAGACCTGTTCTGGATATTTTGGGAAAGGTAACCACTCGACGTGAGACTGCCGTTTTAAGATGTAAACTTAAAAAGAACTTGGAGCTCCATTACTTGTGAAGCCTTGTTTGATAAATAAGAAGCTGCACAAACAGCTGTCTAAAAATACTGAAGAGGAGACGCTGAAGAAAATATTGTCTCAAAGAAGAAATAACATCAGCAATAGAAAGAGTTGAAACGTCATGTCAGACGTATGCACAGAGTTAGACTCTGGGATTAAGCATTGTCACAACTCCTGGAGGGGAAAACAGGTGCAGATCGGAGGAAATGGTGGGCTGAAGACATCAGAGTTGGCTGAATTTGTTCTTACCTTTTGCTTTAAGCACTCTCTTCACCGGGCAACATCAAATGAATGTAGTTGCCTACCCAATTCGATAGGCGTTTTAGAAAGTACATGACTCCCAGACTCATGGGAACTCACACCCCAGGGGAAAGAGGCATTAAAATGGCTTTAACCTAACTTGGTGCCCTCTCAAATCTGTGCTGCTCCACTACTCCTCATGTAAAAACAGCCCTGAAAGGCCTGGTCTGGAATGCAGTGCTGCTTGGAATCTCAGCACCAGGGTGCACCCCGCCACCCAACATATCCCTCCACTCTTAGACATGCCCCTCCCATCCCCAGACCTGCCTTCCTCATGGCCCATACACCAGGGCCTGCAAGGGGTAATTGGAAGTCAGCCTGATGACTGTCTTTCTCGGTGTCTGTGCAAAGGAGTCCTTGCCCAGCCAGATCCAGGCCTTTAGAGCTGATGTGGCACTTTTGTCTGTAATAAAGGAGCCAGAATGAGGATGAGATCCTACCCATATATGTAATATACAAAACACGCACTCAAGAGGTATAGCAGTGACTGCTACATTTAGCATCATGTGAGCATTTCTATTATAACCCTCTCTTTTCAATGGCTAAAAACTTTCCAGTTAAGGGCTATAATTTTCCAGGCTTGGTCTCTTCCCTCAGGTAAATATATATAAAGTGTGGGCACTCCCTGTTAGAGGGGCCTCTGAACTTAACTGGTGGTGCTCCAGTCAGGAAGATCCTGAGGGCTGCAGTCCAGCCTTGGAATCTACAACTCGAGGAAGAGAAAAGTTCCAGAGGGGTAGCCGTGTTAGTCTGTATACAGCAAAAATGATGAGAGTCCTGTAGCACCTTAAAGTAGCACTCTTAAAGGTGCTACAGGACCCTTGTTGTTTTTGAGGAAGGGAGAGACTTTTGCTTCTCAGGTGAGGGGACATTCCTTTCAGATGCAGAGGGGCTCCATTTTGTGAGGAGCTGAGACCCTGGTCAGGAGATGTGAGATGGTTTGGACAGAGCTCCACCAAGCAAGAAGCTGGTGCTGCTGAGAAACTGCTGGGCCTTTGACCAAGCAGGGAGCCCAGGAAGATATTGCTGGGTTTCACTGGAGCCACGGGAGAAACCATTGCTGAGACCAGAACTGACTGAGATTGGCCTGAAGTGAAGGCAGTGTGAGTAACCCTTGTTGCATGGGGAAGCGCTTTCAAGTGAAGGGGGAGAGTCAAAGGAGTTTCCATGGTCTTATTGGTCTAAGAAGTGGTCTTATTGGCTAACCAGGATCAAGGGTTACTGACTTCTTGTTATACGAACTTCCATCTTCAGGGGACTTGTGCAGCTTGGATTCATTCCCAATTAGATTTCTTATGCCCCTTCTTGTCTTGGCTGGATTACTCTTGTGGACCACCAGAGGGCTCTCCCCAATTTCAAGATCCTCAAGCACACCCACACAAGCAAATGTCTAGACCAGTGAAATTCAGAGAAGTGCACATTTAGAGGTGGGGTATTGGTGGCAGTGTAAATGTAAATTGGTGAAGTTTACTTATTACTGTAAATTGCATTTATTAATTGATTTATTGAAGCACCACCTACTGATTTAAAGTGGTTGTAACATTTTAATTAATCTCAATCTATTATATCATGTTTTTGAGACACAAGGTAGATGAGGTAATATCTTTTATTGGGCCAACTGCTGTTGGTGAAAGAAAAATGTTTTCAAGCTGTGCTGAGCTCTTCTGGTCTGGGAAAGGTATTCGGTGTGACAACTACATACAACATGGAACAAATTGTTTAGCATAAGTAGTTAACATACATTTTAAGAGAAGTGCCCCATTCAGACCTCTCCCGTTATAGTACAAAAAAGGGGAGTTAGTGGATTACAGATTGTTGTGATAAACCATAAATCCAGTGTCTCCATTCAGACCATGATTTTTAGAGTCTAGCAATGTTATGAATTTAAGCTCCCAGGCTTGTCTTTGAAGGAGTTGTGCAGGTTTCCTTTGAGGATGAGGACTGAGAGGTCAGATGTGGAGTGATCAGTTTGTGACAAGTGTTCACCCATAAGTGACAAGTGTGTTTTTTGTCTGTTATCATTTTATGTGTGAGTTCATTTGAGAGAGTAGTGATTGTCTGATTTCACCCTTGAAAAGCGGAGCCTTGCAGCTTAAATTCCTAATTTTACTGGACACTAAAAATCATGGTTTTAATAAAGACAGTGGATTTATGCCTTATTACAACAATCTGTAACCCCTTTTTTGTCCTATGACTGGTAAGGCGCGAACTGGCCACATCACCTTAAATGGTCTCTTAGAATATGTGTTACTACTTATGCTAAACAATCTGTTCCATCTTGTATTTAGCTGTGACACTTTGAATACCTTTCCAGACTTGAAGGAGTGCTCACCACAGCTCAAAAGCTTGTCTCTTTCACCAACAGTTGTTGGCCCAACAACAGATATTACCTCACCTTCCTTGTCTCTTTAATATCCTAGAACCAAGATATCTACAACAACACAGTAAACAACAGCATGTTTTTCTAAATTGTTAAGTAAAAGGTGTGTTAACTCTAATCTAAGAGTATATTGTTGGCTTAATTGGTACTTTTGGGTTAGACCCATTGCATAGATTAGCTCAAATTTATTCCTGGAGATTCCCAAGGTACACCAATGTGTTTGGACAGGGCCCACCCAGGTGGAGACCTCATCAAGATTAATTTCCGTTATAAGTGAAGGAGGCAGATAGAGGATTCCCGTCTAGTCAACATTATCACTGGGATACTCAGGATCTCCTTTACTGTTGACAGCATCAAGCACCTGGGCCCACAAGTGAGTGTTGCCAACTCTTTAGTTACCCAGGAAGGAAAAGGGAGATTACATAAAGTTAAGCAGAAATCCTTTGGCCATTTTGGTGTATGAGAATAACAATTATCTGATTATAAAAAACATAAATCTTGAGACTTTTCAAGTAAAACTAGCTTGTTCTTAGAACAAACCCAAAGTAACTGTTGGTTCCAGATAAAAGTCATGTAAATCTCTGTGGGAATGTGCAGTTGGTACATCATGCAAGGATTGAGCACAACATGTTTAGGCCCAGATTGTCTGTCTATGACCCATAATGTGGTTATGCTAGGTTGATGGAGGGAGCCCCAATATACACACACACACACACACACAACTTTTTTCTATGTCTATGCAACAGCCATGCAATATTGCAGTCTCTGCCCTCTATACAGCTCAGCCCTCTCTTCTTCCCAGGGGCAGGACTCCAAAGAATTTGTACAGCAGCTGGCAGAATGGGGTTGGGTTGGTAAATGAGGGGAATAAACCACACCAAAGGTGAATACTTTGAGGGGAAGTGTTCATTTGGGATTAGCTGGCATTACAGAGCACTCATGCTGGGCTGGAGTACAGAAACCACAACCTAGCCCCTAACCAGCATTGTAAACACAATCTTCGGCTATCCCCGAGGTAATATTGTTACAGAACAATGAAAGGGATAGCACTAAAAACCAAGGATGTGGTAAAATCCCCTTTGAAACTATATCCTACTGACCACATGCCAAAAGAGACATTTTATATAAGAGTTATTTCTTGCACCAAACATTCACAAATAGAGAACTTCCTGCTACGTTGAGGTGTCTGTTTGGAAAGAAACTGTTTGGTTCCATTCTGTTTTAACTTGAACCTGTCCCAGTTATCTTGTCAAGTGTTCATCTTAAAGAACAAATGAGGAGAAAGAAGCAGAGATAAGCAGCATTTGTATAAACAATCACAATTTTAAACTCATATGGGGGATAAACTGGGCTCACTCTGACCACAGTTATCAGGGAGTAGAAGGAAAAAAAGAATGGGTTATTTTTAGCCATTTTCCCTTGTTAAAATGTGCAATTTAAAATAGACCAGGCTCTGTCAAGAGTTCATCCTTGTAAATGATTTTCAGATAAGATAAGCCTACAGCAGATGTCATAGGATGGATAACTGACATGCTTTCCTACACACCTAAAATTTTACACCTAATATTTGTCCTCCAAGATGATTTTCCTATTCATTTTATTAATCCCATTAATACTAAAGAGAGAAGAGTAAAACACAAATTTGTTTTTTCTAGAATGTATAAGTGGTATAGCTAATAATTTCCCAACAATTATGGTAAAACAGCAGTGACATTTTCTGCTCTTTAAAATTATGCAAATTATTGAGTGGGTAAGTACAGTAGCTCTTTTCTCTAGTGTTTAATGTGGTATTGTATGTCAAGTAGAGCAAGGTGTGAGTAGTTTGATTATAATAATCCAACCCCCAGCCCGTCTTTCCCCGTTTCATCTAACTACAGGACGTACACTCATCCACTATCCTTAATAAATCTGAATATGATTTAATAACTCATAGAGATGTGCCAAAGAGGCAGTGTTTTTGTTTCACAAAACTCTAATTATAGCAAGGGATGATTCAGATCCGGGTTCCTTTATATCTAAAGCATCACAACTTAGTGCAGCTGTAGGGATCAGGGTCAAAGTTTCCCCATCTGTATGATGGGCAAAACTGGGCTCACCTGTGTATCCAGTTTTGCAAAACCTTACAAGTGAAGTTTTGGTTTTGCAAAACGAAATCCAGGGAGGCCAGATTCTCCAGTACGCTAAGGCCAGTTTGTACAACATAAGCATTCATGCTTCTCCCATCTGTTTGTTATATCTGTTGTCTTTTGTCTGACACTAAATCTGTCTTTTGACACGCTGGTGCAGCAGTCTGGCTATACAGATGGCAATGCAGGATAGGTGCCTTAGATTTAACTCTGAGGGATAGGGACTATCTCATCAATGTACGTGTAAGTTATTTAGCAGAATGGGTCACTAAACCCTGATTTAGGCTTCTAGGTCCACCTCAACATAAAATAAAATATCATTCATTGGAGGAGGTTCTTTTTTGTTTTACAGACTAAATGCTAGTGGCCTTGCAAAGTTCTTCTGAACCAGTCACTATATTATATTGCTAATAAGTGGAACCATCACTCCATTTAACAAACTATATATGAATGCTATTAACATTACCCAATGCGTATTCACATTTTCATGTACTTTGACACATTCAATTCTAATAGTTAAAAGGTCTAATTTCTTTTCCAGAATTTTGGACAGACTGATTTTTTGTACAATATTTCAATAGAAGAAATAAAACCAACTCTACCCTTATCTTTTATTTTCAATTTAGCTTCAGAAATTAAAATTTCTACCTTATAATTGAACCAAAATTATCTACAACTTTCCAGTGCTTTTCATTTTGTATAACCGTACTGGGAATAGCAATCCAAGCCAGTGATCAAGTGCTAGTCACCTGTTATCAGTGAACAGTGCATTAGACCACAGTAAAGTATTCCCCTTCATTTTAGCTGCTTTTCCAAAAGGAGTTTAACAGTCACAATAGGCTTCTGTATAGTTGGAAAAAAAAAAAAGTCAGCTCCTTTCCCCTCAAAAATAATACTATTACATTTTTTTCCAGTTTCCTCAAAGGAAAAAAAAACAGAAAAAAACCTGACATACCAAAAAATGCTAGTTAGACAAAAAGAAGCATGTATAGACTGGGAAACTAATGTAGGGATTATATATAAACATACATATGCTTATTTTCAGATATATCAAAATTCTTCCTAATTCCTAATTTTTGTAATAGTTTCTGCACAACAGTTGGAATATTTTATCTTCAAGGTACTATGGTCCAGATACTCAAAGGTATTTAGGTACCTAACTCCCATGAAACTGTATTAAATTAAAGTTAGATGCCTTTAAGGCAATGTGCCTTATTTATGTGTTCACAAAAGCATTCACAACCATCACTCTTCTGAAATGCTCATTCTCTTCCTGTGCCTCACTCTCCTTTTCCCCCATGACTCCTGACTGCTAGGTCTAAGCCAGGACTTACTGAGAACGTAAGTGGTGACATGATTATCACATGTTGTTCTTAGTCAGTCTGGGAGTTTGCGAGCCAGAGAGAAACGCAGAGTCCTATATATTTCCGGAGACTTCAATAAAGAATCCCCTTTAAGCCCATTACAACCAAATCTTGATTTCTCTCTACCAGAAAGATACAAAATGTTGGAAGAGGACATGTCTCACTTGTGAAACCAAGAGCAAATAAACAGGAGAACAACATGAAGCATAGTCCAGAACAAAACCAGCTAATTCTAAGAAGCTGCTGGGAGAAAAGGCAGCTCAAACTGGTGGCATCGTGAAAATGATGCCCACACTTCACTGAAGCAAAGTGCTTAACTTTAAGCAAAATCAGTGGAACTGAAGCACATCACTCACACACTTAAGAGCTTTACTGAATGGTGCTGATCGTTCTCCTGCCGAAAATCACTGGCCACTTTTGAAAATCTTGGCTTAGATGCTTAAAACACCAAATGCACATGCACGCACACATGTGCTTCCTTAATTCCAATGTATGGCATCTTTTAAAAACAATGGTTTGTGCTCATTGCATTCCGAGTGGTGAAATTGCCTTATGACTATATTTATTTGAACAATTTATCTTGTCACCCCACTGAGGTTGTGATTGAAACTTGAAAGTTAACCTGCTCCCCCCCCAACACACACTTCCCCTTTCAGAAGTAAACAGAAAAGGAAAACATATTACTGGGTCACTTCTGTCCAAGTTATTTTAGTTTCTCTTAGGTTTTCTCTATCTGAAACATGTAAACCACATGCGCTTTGGAGGAGGAATGGGGAATGGAGGGGGCATGAAAGCATCTCCCTTAAGCCTTTTTCTAAAATGATTATTTTTTTAAACATTTCATTTTATCCCAACTGCGTTTAAATTCAGTTCACTTGTAACTCTTTGCTATATCATTACAATTTTTTATATCAATTTCTCCCCAGACTCAGTGTGGTAATGTTGAAACTCAAAAGCTTAGGGAAAAAATGCCAAAGAAATAGTAAGGAAAATGTTTACTCCATCTGCTGGAAGCCCTGACTCTATTTTAACACCTTTTCTTCCAACCTGTTTCACCCAAAGGGTCACTTGAGTAAAATGATTTTTTTTTAAAATAGTATTACTTTGATGTGTCATCAAAATTGAATAATGTAGTGAAAATTGGTTTTTTTCTTCAAAATGAGAACAGTTATTTTTGATTCTTTCAGCATTCAGGTTTTGGTCCTGATTCTTCACTGCTCCGCATCTTGTGTACTCACACCTCTGTGCAATGCTAGCAGCTCAGAATTCTCCACTCACCTACATTAGGGTTTTACTCCCACTGTGTATGGATGGAAATGATCACACAAGGCAATGAGGAGTCAGGCCCTCTCTTTCTCTCTCTCTGGAGTTGGCTGTAATCTTTCCTACCCCACTTTTACACTGGTGTAACTCCATTGACTTCAGTGGAATTACTCTTGATTTACTCTGGGTACAAAGTTAGACTCAGGCCTAATTACTTAACACTTACAGAGCATCGTTCAGCCCGGTGTCCCAAAAGTATTGTAGAAGCAATAGTTAAGCCTCACACCCACTTCCTATCAATCTCCCCACCCCCTGTGTGGAAAGTAAGTATTATTAAACCTGTTTTATAGACTCTGAAACCAAGGCCTAAAGAGGTTTACAGAACTTGTAAAAGATCACACAACAAATTGCTGAGAGGTCCAGAAATAGAACTGTCCTGTGCTCTGGTACTTGGACAAATAATACTTGTTTTGGAACAATGGTTTTGAGATCTCACAGATTATTGGTTTTATCTTAAAATCAACCTCCCTACCTACTGAATACTCAGCTGGGCCATTTAGTTTAACTGCCTGGACTAGTTATTCAGTTCATTAAAACAGAAATCAGACTATGTTACCCACAGCCATTCTCAGGCTTGGTCTACACTTACCTTCCGGATTCGGCGGCAGTCGACAGGAGATACGAAAGTGACATAAAATTCTTGCGTATCTCCCGTCGACTTCACGGCGTCCATTCCGCACGCTGTCCACACTCACTGTGCCAACGGGAACAGCGTTTCTATCGACGCAGCGCTACACCACTTATAGGGGTGGTTTTCCTCTGTCGATTTCTGGATCGACTCAGCGGGTCTACACAGACCGCTCAGTCAATCCAGAGACATCGATCTGACGGCGGCGAATTTGCTGCTGTTAATGTAGACCCAGCCACAGTTATCAGAACTGCCCCTACAAAATCAGGACATCTGGTCACCCTAGTTACTTAATATCATGTTGTTCCTTCCTGCACAGCTCTTTGGTCTGTAAGCTCTGTGGTCTGTATGCAACACCAGGTGCATGTGTGGCACTGGGGATCCACTCCTGCAAACATTTGTGTTCACTTGCATCTTCACGCACAGAAGCAAAGATTTTGTGTGTTTGCAGGATGGTGGCCCTGTAAAAATAAAACATAACACAATCAAAGATAATACAAATGCAAGCAGCTTTTGATCACCACATTTATGCCATTCATGCGTGGTCCTATGTTGCACAGCACTAGAAATTGAATTTGTTACAGAAAATGTTAGAAAGGCTTTCCTTTGGATCCAATTTATCCAGAGCAAATGAGCAAATGGAAAAATCAAATCCGAATCTGTAGTTACAAAGTAACTTGGCCAAATATTAGACTCATTGGACTAGCTGAGGTAGCCAATGTTACACATTACAGCAGTGAATTGAAATGATATAATCTCATGCTAATAATAATACTTCTTATTTGGGCCATTCCAGTGTTTTTTTATTTAATGGGCTGCATTAATCAATTATCTTCTCTTTATTCAGAACACACATAAGTGACCTATAATGAAAGCAAGAGACCAGAGTAAAGTGGTAGGTAAGATGCTTGTGGTATTATCAGATCTGTCAACTACTTTGATCAGATTTTAAGGGTTCACCTATTTCCCCTATTCCCCCCTCCCCCGTGGGATCATGTCTTGAATCACATTCAGGAAAATTATAAATTGTGGTAACCAATTTGGATTTTGAATTATATTACACAAAAATAAACACACTAAAGGGTACATTTTTTGTGCAAGAGCAGATTCCAAAAACATAATAATGTTAGCCAAGGTTACATACACACACACACAACATTAATAGTGTTCTACTCATGGTATTAATAGAGTGTATGTGTGTGTGGGGGGAGTTAATCATGCTAAATTGTATTATACTTACTTATGAGAAGTATTCTACAACTCCTTGTAACACTACAACTCAGTACCTGATGTAGACACATCGGAACCCTGCCAAGGAAAAGATATATTAATGTTGTAACCTGGTAAAAGTAGGGGAGTGCCTTTATGGCCCAGCTAGTTTGGAACTCTGGATTCAAAAACAAGAAATGAGGAAAACACTGTGGCACAAGAAAAACAAGACAGTTGGGCAATATAGTCTTGGTAACATATAAAGTGCTATCTTACACATATATGGTATATAGGATGCTTACTTACAAGTGGTTTTAGGTGCATATTCTGTGGAGCACATCTTCTGTATAAGTAGAACTCAACACACTGAGAATTCACGTCCCGGGAAGGATTGGTGATGTATTATCATTCTTTCCTGTACTCTATTGCTTTGTCTTTAGACAATAAAAGTGGCTGATCTTTGTTATATTGTTTCTTAATATTAAACTGCATGTATAGTAAATCAGTTGCCTATACAATTATTCATCAGTAGTACATTGGAAATTAAAAGTCCAATACATGAAGCTATGCTAGTGTAGCTGTATCTCACAGTAAATGAAAGAAAAGTTGAGACTGCAGAAAGATTTGGGGTATATCCATAGCAAATATGTCTTCTCTGCAGATTTAACTCAGGGCGTTGATAGTTGGGTCTCCTAGCAACTACTATTAGCAATGGGCATGATGGGGACACAAAGAGGGGTACACTTACAGCCAAAGGTGCCTGAGATGCAGAGCTTACAGCTTCTACATTGAATGGCTTCCCTAGCAATCATCAGAGTTGCATCCAAGTCTCCCACACATCAGATTTGTCAGGTTGTGCTCACTTTTAGCATATGAAAAGGAAGGGGAGCTGACATATTTTCATGTACAAACACAAACGTTACCAGAATACATGTGTCAAGTAGGAAATATCTCTTAAAGAGAGTGTATTGTGGTGCCGAAGAGTCTGTGGGTGGAAAGATATGCAAAAGGAGGTTAGTGTGGATGTGAATGTTGGCTTTCCCTTGTTTTTAGTGATTGCAGTAATAGGAAATATAGCTTAGCAACACTGGCCTGATTTTCACTGGTGCTGAGGTCAGTGTGTGTTATGGGTCGCTGTTGTGCCCTAGCTACAGTGGATGACATTCTGTTACTAGCCCAAACTACAGACCCTGGGTTGTTAGTTCACTCTGGACAGACTCACAATATTTGCTCTGGATATTCCTGGTTCAATCTCTGTGGCTGTCACATAAGTACTAATGTGCTCTAGCCCAGAGGAAGCATGTAAATCTCCTATTCAGTGTGCATTAGACAACTGGCTTTTGGGATGCTGATGACAAATAGAGCCCATTTGTACAGGTCATATCAAGATCCAAGCTTTCAAGAACCTGTAAAGTTTCAGAGTACTTAGATCTGGGTTCTGGTTCAATGTAACTCCCAGCTACAACAAGCTTAATTTAAATTATTGCTAACTATAACTGAGAAAAGATGGACCCTACCCGCAACAGAGGGGGAAAAAGGCTAATGCTTTTAAAATGTGATCTGATTAATGAGGCTGTCATACAATTTATATATGGATATACTGTTCTAAATATCATAATCTCTGGGAAGATTTACAACAAATTAAAGACTTCATGCTTTGGAAATCACAAAATTAATTCATCTCAAAAGAAAATTCCCCATGGACCATGAGAGAAATACAGCATACTCAGGCAACTTAGAGCAAGCATTCTCAAACTTTTCTGCAGTGTAGGCCACATCTTAAGAGAGATATTGTCTCAGAGCCTACTGTCCTCTCCCACTCATGATTACATAGAACATCTTACCTCCCATTCATGGTTGGATAATATCCTTGAGGGAACTAGTGAAAAACAAAATTGGGAAAGTATTTAATGTAATTTTAGCTTCTTTTAATTTAACACCTGGAAAACAGGAAGAGGCAGCACCATGTCACAAGCCAACTCTCTATGGACCACTGACAAATGCTCCATGAAGTGCATGATATGCCATTTGGGAACCAGTGATTTGGAAAAAACTAGAATAAACAGAAAGACCTGCAGCATACCTTGAAGGTCAATAAACATGAGAATCAAACAGGTCCTAAAGTAATGTGCAGAGGAGCATGCGAAGGGGAGCATTTGATGTCATGTAAAATCAAGACTCAGATCTTGGTATATTTTGGATTTAAATTCAGAAGAACATCTGCAGAAGCGACGACTACAAGCGCTTTTGGGGTGTAGTACTGGGAGAATGCAAAAGGGAAATAGCAAAGGAAAGGTGACAGCACACTTTCAGGAGTGACTAGTAAGACAAACTCTCTTGAAATCCCGACTTTTAGTGAGCTGGTAATCTGAAAGGCTGTCTATATCTCAAAAATTAAGGGCCAGTCCAGGCCATGAAAGAAATAGGGTGTATGACCTGGTGAATTTCATGCCTATATCTGAGGGTAGAATTGGGGCCAAGGATGGCCAAACAGAAAAAAGTATTTGCTGATCATCCTGAGTTTAATGCAAAAGAAAAAAGAAGAAAGTTTAGAAATGATTGATTTCCTAAGTTCCCATAATGCCTTTGGATATCAATATAATGTTTGATGATAGCAATGTCTACCTCTTACTCCTCTCACAGCTTTATAGAAGTTAACCTGCAGACAGCCTTGCTTGGGCTGCAACATAATAATATATAGACTTTTGGGTCTATTGAGCATTGGATAATTTTGATGACTTCTAAAACCCTTCAGCCTCACACGGCTTTATTTTCAGATCCCACTATAATTACTTACAAAGGTTATTTGAGTAAGATGTGAAGTAAGGCTGGAAGGTTATTGTTAAATGAAATCAATTTCACCTACTCTGTTTTCTTGCTGTTACATTTTCTTTTTAATCTCCTTGGAAGAAATAAAGTATTCAGACATTCATTTACCAACGGTGACTCATTTAGTCATTTCAACAAAGCTTTCGAAAAAAAAGAAAATTCTGTTGGTGCCAACTTTTTGTGTTATAGTTCTGTATCTGACAGACTCTGTCCCTGCTTGCATTGGATATTCCGAGCATGGCTAGCCTCTTCAGCTTTAAGAAAGGTAGAGCTGCCCTATATACACTTCTCATGCTTGACCTCAGCTTTTAGCACCTGCACCACATCCCAGCAGCTCTCTTCAGTCTCCCAAGTCTGAATAGTTTCATACATTTCTGATACTCCATAGTTTGCCAGTTCAAAAGGAAAAAGGTGCATCTTCCGTAAGTCTGGTGAGGCTTTATAGTGCATGAGTTCTAAACCACTTTGTCCTTTCCATAGTGTTAAAAGGGATGGGAGGTCCTAACTAGGTGGCAGGAGGGCTCCGGGGAAGACACCACATAGGCAAAAGGTTAAGAACCACTGTTGAAGCATGAAAGCTCACTCGCCATTCCACACGGGCAGTATCTGCTAACAGAAAATGTGAGACCAACACACAGACATACCAATATTTCAGTGTTCATACTCTCAGTTCCGAAACGGATATCACTGTATTTCATTAGCAATGAATAAAGTGTAATGCATGTTAAGTTTGACAAGTAGAATCTTATTAAATGCCGTGCACTGCTTTGTCCATGTAGCTTTGCTGCTTTCAGCCTACCTCTACCCATTTCATTCCCCTGAAGTCCTCTCAATAGCAGCCCCTCCAGAGAAGATGGGCCTTCTGACGCAATTCAGCTGATCCTGATACATCTTCCCTATTTTCCAACCTTTTAATGTAGACATTAAAACAAATAATTGATGGCCAGATTCCCACCCCATGTCCCTTGGGTCAGAGGTTGCTAGCAAATAGCCGAGTTGGAGTCTCGTCTTTACTGTAGACTCTAAATAGTCTGAGATAGTTTGGTATCTTCATCAGGCAACCACACCAGAAGCAACTTATCTCTATCTGCTTGACACCTGTCTCTGACTTTAATAAACTCTATGCAGAGCCTCAATCCACTCCCTGAGGGATTGGCCTCCACTTGGATCTCCATCTTACAATTCTGTAATGATCTTTATAGTCTCTCTCTGAGAGCTATTTCTATTGGCTCATGTGTCCTGTTTCTGCAGGTCACTTATCACGCTTGCATAGTCACTTTGTATGACTTGGGTGCCACCACACCCTTTACAACTCCTTTAGTCTCCCCTTATGGTCTCTTTGTAATGTCTAGGTCCTCCCAAGAGTGCCTTGGCTGACCTGTCATACTCTAATGCCTTCTTTCTCTGTTTGTTGGCCATCTCCTCTCACTGGTGTCCCCATCCTTCTGGTTGCAACAGGTCTCATTGGTACCTCATTGGTAACACAGTTTTGGTCATATGTCCAATTAGTGCCTGAGCTGTGCTGTTTTGGCAGCCTTGTGATAGGGTATTTCTGTGTGCCCAAAATGCTAACAGAGCGGTCAGAACCAGAAGAAACAGCTCTGCGGAATAGTCTCCTAGCTCTTTTCACAGCTGATTCTTTCTTAGCACTATTCTGTGGATATGCTGGGGAAGAGGTATGTGGGTTAAACTTCCATTTGCATGCAAAATCCTTGAATTCTTCCAAGGCAAACTAGGGTCCACAATCAGCAACTACTATGTATGGAATGCCATATCTCCTAAAGTGGGTGGTCAGTTTGCAAATCACTGTGTGCTTCTTGTATCAGGCAGGGCACAGACCTCCCAAAAAGTGTGAGTAGTAGTCCAATGTAATCAAGTTCTGTTTTTCAATAAAAATAAATAGGACCACTACATTTTTTCCCACGGTTAGGTGGGCATCTCATGTGATGATAGTCTCCTTCTGCTTGTGGTCATCACATGACCAGTTTATGTCAAACCCTCCTATCAAGGAGTGGAGTTTGGTATTCATTCTCAGCCAGTAAACGCATTCTGAAGCCCATCCTACACAGCTGTCAAAGCACAGGCGGGGGCATTTTTATATGACATCCTTAAATAGTGAGGTGGGAACAACAGCTCTCTGTCCTCAAAATTTGATTCCATGCTGAAGAGAGCGCATCTTTCATTTGAAAATATGATCCTATTCATACTCGTACTTTTGTCCTCTGTACATCCTGCTAGTATCACTCTTTTGACTGCCTGTAGTTAGGTGTCCTTTTCCATAGCCTCTTTGATTGACATCAGTGTCACTGTTGAAACTAGGAGATAGTGCCACATGTTCATGTATTCAATGTTCTGATCTCTTTCCCCCAACCCTCTGATGTTGGGTACATATGTCCTGCTCAGGGTGTCAGCTAACACCAGTAATCATCCTGGACAGTGTCTGATCTCTGTTTAGTGGTGTATCCAATGGCTGGAGGTGCAGCAACATGCATTGCAGTCTCTTTGGAGCACTAAGTAGGGACTTTGCCATGATCGTCTATAGGGGTTTGTGGCCTGATTACAATATTACTGGATGGCCATAGGCATGCTAATCGAATCACTCCACTCCAAATACCATATCCAGAAAGTCTTTTTATGTTTGGGCATACCCATGTTCAGTCTTTGACAAGGCTCTGCTGACATGAATGACTGGCTACCCCTGCAAAAAAGCTACATCCAATCCTGTCTCTAATGCATCAGACTGTACTGTCAGTGGTTCCTTAGGCCAATAGTACTTCAGGACAGGTGCATCTATCATAATTTGTTTCAGAGTGTCAAATGCTTGCTGTTGGGGACTTGCCCAGTTCTACTTCACATTCTGTCTTGTGAGCTGATGTACAAGTTTCACTACTGCAGCCAGGTGTGGACAAAACTTGGACATAAAACCTATCATTTCCATGAAGTATTGTACCCCTTTCACATCGACTGGAGCTGGCATGTCTCTGACTGTTTTGACCTTGTTCCGATCTACTTACAGTTCCTCTGCTGTGAGCAGATTTCCCATATATGTCACCTCACAGTCCCTGAGTTACATTTTTTTCTGGCTTTTGCTTTTGTTCTTTTCCCTGCATTACTGTAGAAAAGCTTCTAGTCTTCTGTCATGATCTCGTTTAGCTTCTTTAACGTTGCTCCCTTTACTTACAATGAGCATATTATCTACTATTATTGTCAGCCCATCCAGAGCTTGGATCCAGAGCTCTGGAACACAACAGGTGCTGGGCTTAAGCCCATTGTCATGTGCAGACATTGTCTGTAGCAACCAAATGGTTTTGCAAAGGTTGTCAGTATGCTGGACTCTTTATCCCATTTTAAGTGCCAAGTCCCATTATTCACATCACAGACCATAAAGGTTATGGCTTTGGAAAGTTCTGGCAAGATGTCATCAATTGTGGGCAGTGGGTAGCGGCATCTTTTCAATGACTGGTTGAGTGGCTTTGGGTCTATGCCTGATGGCTTCTTTACCACTACCATGATGTTTACCCAGGCTGTACTGGCTTTTACAAGTTCTACGATACCCCTGCTTTGCAAACTTTTACGCTCCTTGGGCACTCAATTACATAGTGTCTCTAGAATTTTCCTTCATGGTATGAATCTACGTTCCACTGTGGCTTGTACTTCCACATCTTCCACCTGTAGCTTTCCTAAGAGACACCTGTCACCTTAGAAAACACCCCATATGCTGTAAAAATTGTCTCCATTATCCAAGGGACTGCACTTTTAACAAGTAGGACTTTATTAAAACCTGTGCACAGCTCTACCCATGTGGCTACATTGCTTCCAGATAAGTTCCCTGCCTGACAGCCCCTCCAGGGAATAGGGGGCCCTCTGACTCCATTTCCACTGATCATGTTATAGTGTGTTCACTTTCACAAACAACACTTAACAAACAACCTTCCATCTTTAAAGAAAAAAAGGACCAAACTGTAAGTGTGTGTGTATGTATATACATGGACAATTAGGGGGTCTCTCTCTCTCTGTATGTATATATAAAGGAATATTTTTTTCAGCTTTCAGATTTAGCCCTGATTTTTCCAGTGTGTTTGTCTGGGTGTGTATAAAACCCATATTTCTTTTATACACAGATACACACGCATGCACGTATGCACACACATGGTGGAGAAACGAAGGGGTAAATCTTAAAGCTGAAAAAAACATTTTTTAATAATTGCTTAAATCCTGATAGATAAGATTAAGATAGCTGCTGAAAACCCATAAGTGATTAATCTCTTAATCTTTCTATAACTTGAAGTTGTGGCCAAGCCATTTTAGCAAGTGTCTGCTGAAATCCCTGGGGTTGGTAAGAATCCACCAGTTGACAGCTCCACTGAAATCAATGAAGTTATGTCAACTAATACCACCTTATGGTACTAAAGAATTCTTGTTTTGCAGAAGAAGTGATGCAAGAAATAGTTTCAATCACATTTGTAAGAAACTGTAAAGCATTAATATTCTTCTCTGTTAAATACTTGGCATATAGAGATTATATCATGTTATGGTGTTGTATAAAGGCTGTATTGGCAGAATGTTCTTAATGGCTTTGCCATTCATAAATAATTCAGTCATATCCAAAGACATGCTGGTACAATTATATGCCACACCACAAATTCATTTATATGTATATGGCTGTGTGTGTGAGAGAGAAACGCATTTATAAACATAGAAGGCCACTAATTAGGCAAATTAAAGTACACACATTTTTAATCAGAACTTCAGATATTTTCCCTTTCGATTTATTGCTTACCAGAGACAGTTCTATTTTCGTAAGCCTACCCACAATGGTTTTGTGAATTTTGTGACTTACGTTGGCTGTTTTGCAATTTATACAAGTATGTAAAATATTCCCAGCACATACACTTAATCAAAACAAGCCCAATTAAGCTCAGTACTCCAGATTCTACCTCATTAGCTTTCTGTTCCTAAAATATAACAGATGTGATTGCTGTGGGCCATGAGTTAAAGACAAATTTTTCAGCTAAGCTCTTACAATGCAACCTAAAGTTATATGAAGATTTAATTATTACTTTCATTTTCATCGTTTTCTATAATACTTCATTTTTCACTTAATAGTAATAAAATTCTCTCACAATGCTTTGATTTTCAGTGTGACAGAAGTAAAATATCTTTACAGCTGAAAGTGCAGTAGTCAACGGTCTCTTTTTCACTGTTGGCCTTCCTTACTGGATTGGTTGAAAGCACAGTTTAATTTTAATGGATATAACGTCCTGAACCCCCAAAGTACTGGAAGTCATAAAAAGTCAGGGTCCAAGCATGTAAAGCCCAATGCAAGTCCATGAAAGTCAAAGCATTTGTTGCACATTTGCTTGGAGAACACTAATGATCTATTGACTTGTGTTTGCAAGCATGCCCATAATGGATGGCTACTACACACTTCCAATATTTCGGGGCATCTGTAAGATGTATTCTGCCAAATTTCTCATTTAAAGGGAAAAAATGATTCTCCTTTGTCCCCCATCAATGGCAAAAGAAATTAGCATCTTTTGTCAGAGCAGCCAGGTTAATAATTATTAAAATTTTAATTGAAAAGAGGATAACTTCTCAAAGCACCTGTCCTGGCCTCAGAAAAGGGAGGAAAGACCTGCCACCTCAAATTATCACCAGTCTTTTACACTTTCCATGCCCCAGTCCAAAGCATCCTAGTATGTCCCACGATTCATCCAGGCCATTTAAAATCAAGGTCCTACTGGATCTATATTAATCTATGGCCAAAGCCATTCAAAGAACTAACCAAAGCCTAAAGCTCAGTGTAATGTACTGCACAAGGTAGCCACTATCCCAATAGTGCTTGGATGTACTTACAAATCAAACTTCTTCTACCCTCAAGATGGGTTGATGACTACTTAGCATATCATCATCTTTTAATTACTCTGGGGACAAAAGAACCAGCCCTCCATCCCATTAATTTTATCCCCATGGATAGGAATCTATCCCTTATTGATAGAACTAATAACCTGAATGTACGATAATGTGAAACCAGTGTGAATGGGAAGATCCAAGAAATCAGTGAGCGCTCATTGCTTCAGTGTCCAGATAATGTTGTGGTGAGGGCCATATAATTACCCATACAGACAATGTGAAACCTACACAATTCCTTCAAAGTCCAGCTGCATTCATGCACACCAAAACCAATGACCATGATACCCTATGCTTATCCAATGCAGAACACACAGTACGAGAGACAGAAGCACAAGGCAATTGATGCTGTATGCAACCAATAACCTAAAGCAACAGAAAGCAATGACAGGATTTTCACAGCAGCAGGGGGTAGGGCAGCAAAAAGCCTGTCTCCACCCAACACATCATTATGTGGAAAGCCTCCACTGCTGGCAGGCCAATTTTAGGACTTGTTCACAGTTCTGAGATTAACCAATAGCAGTCCTCTTAACATATGACATGGGTTGGGAGATGCTGTGACACCATCCTGGGAGACTGGCCCAACATCCCTCCAGCAAAACATCTCTGGTTTTAATGGCCAGTGCCCTTATGTCATGGAGGATAGGTCCATCAGTGGCTATTAGCCAAGACAGTCAGGGACACAACTTCATGCTCTAGATATGCCTCAGCCTCTGACGTGCCAGAAGCTGGGAATGGATGACAGGGGATGGATCACTCAGTAACTGTCCTGTTCTGCTCATTCCCTCTGAAGCATCTGGCGGCAGCCACTGTTGGAAGACAGGATATTGGGCTAGATGGACCATTAGTCTGACCCAATGCAGTTATTCTTGTATTAAAATTACTCCACACAACTAGAGCTGGTTGGGATTTTTTCTATTTATTTTTAATCAAAAGATACTTGATTTCTTGAAACCAAAACTCTTTATAGGAAAGAGTCTCTCTGGGGAAAAAAGGCTTAGACTTTTCCAAAATGACAAAATTCCATTTTTCAAGTTGAAACAACTTTACACTTTGAAAAGTAACTTGTATAAAAAGTTGTAAAAAAATCTAAAAGTCAACACTGAAAAGAAACCTTTCAAAATTATTGAAACAAAACATTTTGACCTTATCCAGAATTTTTTTTCCAGATTTTCAGTTCACAAAAATATTTGAGATTTCAAATTTTCATTCCAGTTTGGAATTAGAAAAATTTTCAAAATCAAAAACTTCTTGAGGGATGGGAAAACAATTTCCTGCCTAACTCAATTCCCATGCTAGTATAATTGGGCTTGATTCTCCACTACCTTCCACTTTGTGTAGTTATTTAAACCTGCGCAAAGTGAATCACAATAGCCACCATTTTACATTCTCCTTTGCATGGATGTAACTGACCACATAAGAGCAAGGAGGTGAAGAAAAATCTATACAAAGGCATATATAAAAGACTCTGAGGGCTAATTCTTGCCTCATATTGGTGGATATCAGAAGTAACTTTATTTAACTCGGTGGAGATATGCACTTTTGTAAAACTGGTGTATGTGAAAGCAGGCTTATACCCAGAGAGAGAGAGAGAAATAAACCATACCTTGCTTAGAAGATTCTCATTGCTAAGTGCTTCTCTTCTTTTCACTTTACTGTCATACTATCCAAATACTATTTTCTCTCCTCCTCAAGAGATTCATCAAAAAAATGAGCACATTCTCTTTGTGTTTTTGAATTGTAATGCATGAATGGCTTTTCAGTTGGTTAAAATCTGAAAGGAGATAAATAGTGATGAGTTCTAGTGATTAGTCCCTAATGCCCCTATTTATAGAGCCCTGGTACAGCCATACTTCAGATAATAGCACAATTCAATATTTATGAAGTACTAGTTTTCTCTAAATATATAAAATTGGTAATTATCACTAGATTCATCCCTTATTTATCTACTTTGGACTTTTAATTAATGGAAAAGTCATTTATTCATTAAAAATTAAAGCTGCCTATCCACTACCCCTTTGATGAATGTGGCCCTATTGTATCACTATTTCCATTAGAAGTGCTGTCTTAATTCTTCCATTGACAGGCTTCCACATCCTAATACAAGAGGTACAAGAGTGGTCTCATTGAGAGACAGCTTGAACTAAATGCATACCGTTAACTCAATGCACCGTACTGAACTCACCAAGCTCTGTAGACCAGAAGCACAGGAGAGAGTGGGGGCTTATCACGACCCTATGATCTTTCATATTTCATATTAATTTTCTATGTTAATTGATCTTGACTGTGGATAAAGAAAAAGTCTGTCAAAATTGTTATCTATTTAATAATAAATAATGCTTTATAGAAGTTTCTCTCTTTTCTTGGTAGTATAAAGCAGTATCACAGAAAGCTTATCTTTAAAAAATACTCAAACTTTAATTCTTTGATTAACTATTAATCAAGTTACTTCTGTAAAGAACCATGTAGATAAGAGTATAAGGTCTAACATGCTAGCATTCAGCAATGTGTTACTAATAGCATCATTAGCATATACCATATATAGCTGCACTGAGTGTCTTCTGAAGCATTAGTACCAAGTCCCAGTTTGTCAAATCGGGACATTGGAATGGCAAAATAATTCCACTCACTCCCGTCAGCTAATTAAAATGGCGCTTAAAGCATCAAAACAGAACCTTAGTGGGGCTGCTGTGCAGTCCTCAGGGGTGACTTTGTAGGGAATGGTAAAAATACTTCATATAGTCACTGTTGCGTGTTAAATGATCATCAGGAAAGTACAGAGTGAATTAGTACAGGGTGAACAGTGTCATCACTTTGCTGCATTCGCTCTTTACTTTTCACTTCTTCACATTACTCTCAGATCAACCTGATATTGAAGTAAGAGAGACTCATAAAAATAGTGCCACCTGCTGTTTACTTAGAACTTAATTTTTTTTATGAACCTTGCAAATGTAGACTATATAACTGTGCCCTGCTGATAACCCAGAGGAAACTTCTAAACAGCCTAAATATAATGGCCACTAACACTTTCAATTATAAAGGATTCTTGTGACCTTTTATTTGAGAATCTCCCTCTCACAATTTTTACACCAAGACCAGATGTTTTTCTAAAAGATATGCTCTAGTTCAAACAGGAATTGGAAGTTCTATGACCTGTGTTGTGCAGGAGTCAGACCATATATATATATGGACCAGATCCTCAGCGGGTGTAAGTCAGTGAAACCAGTGGAACTATGCTGATTTACACCAGCTCAGTATCTGGTGCATATATTTTTCAGTATAGATAATATCTGTCCGATTGCCCTGAGGTTATAATCAAGGAACTGTGGTTATAATCTTTGAAAACATCATCATCCATTTTCAGACACTGAGCAAGTTCCACTTTGGACCAGTTCTCTATTGTTAATATTTTACTTCTTTATAAAAACGAAATATATTTAATCTCGCTCTGTGCACTCAATAAAATAAATTTAAAAGGACTTTCTTGAAGTCAAAGAAGCTTACTGGGCTATATAATAGTAATCTCTCTCTCTTTTTGATTTAATTAGAATGAAAAGAAGCTATATTTAAAAGCAGAATGTACAATGCATTAGGAAATATACTGCTGGGAAAAATCAGGTATTGGGAAGTGGCTGAATGCTGTGACCTAATAGCTCCTTTTCAATCTCTGACTGCTCTGGTTCCCAAATGCTCTAAGCACATGATTTAGTTTATTTTGGTTTCTTGGTCCAACTGTAATACTGCAAAACATCTATTTGTAAGTATGTGATTTACATTAGAACAGACAATAAAAACTGGAGGATGGATGCCCACTGTCAATTTATTAGAATTACCATTAGTGGAAAAGGAAGGAACCAGTCAGATGTGCATCGATGTGAAATAAAAAATGGCATGGAGAAAAATGCAAATTATATGACATCTAGTTCAAGCAGCAATTAATTCCAGGAAGTCCTATAGACTGTGTTATACATGGGGTCAGTGTAGATGATTACAATGTGCCTTCTGGCTTTATAATCTATGAATCTATAAAACTCATCCCCATGAATTTTGGGGAAGTTTAGATTTCAGATTTCAATCTGTACCTAAACCCCGCATTCGACCCCTGTCTATGGATCTGATACCCACTGAAGTCAATGAGAGTCATTCCAATAGCCACAGTCAATTTTGGATTAGGCCTTTATAATCTGCTGAACCGATACATGGAATCTAAACACCCGCCAACTTCAGAGAAATAAGGGTGACAGGATGGATCCTTAATGGTTATTTAGGGTTAAACTATGCAATCTTAATCACTCATGTTGGTGAGCATATACTCACAAGAGTAGTCCCTCTGATTCACAACCATGCTTAGCAAGATGAGTAAAGGTGGCAGCATTTGTACTTTAAGATTATTTATTACTTAGCAGGTGACATTCCATTTGACTGTGTCTAGAATGCCCTCAATGCACGCGTTCAGTGAATGCAGTATTAAAGTTTGCACTTTGCAAAATGAAAATTTACAATAAAGAAATAACTGATTCTAAAAAAATCCATAAAACACCCTGAAGATATTAATATTCAAACTGATAAAAATGATATTGTCTTAAACCTTATTCAGTTTCAATACAAAAATAATCGGAGTCTGAGTGAACAGGGCAGCTGCTTTTGTTTTAATGTGTAGAGCTAAATAATGCTCAAATGGCACTAAAACATCTTCCTAACAGCTATCTAACAGTGAAAATAAACAGATCAAAGTTTAATGCTGCAGCTATTGAGAAAAGGAGTGTTATCAGTAAATAGAGAGGGCAGACATAAAACATTATTCCAGTTTTATGACAGTTTTGCGCCTTTGTAGATTTCAATGGCGTTACTTAGTAACATAGTAGTGATTCAGGCCCAGGGATATTTGTGAAGTACTGACAACATATTTTTTGAAAATATATTCATGTAAAAATGACCATAAATAAGGCATATTATAAACTGTCTGATTGATGTTATGCAAAGGGAGAACCGAGAAAAGCCAATTAGAGAAGATTTTGAAAAGAAAGTCAAGATTCTGATCCCAGATCTTCAGGACATATTTCTCCTCAAACATTTTGCATGTGCCTGATTCAAAGACCACTGAAGTCGATGGACAGATACTAAAATATTTTACATATGGGGTACTGTGTTGAGCTGCTGTTGGTTTGTGAAAAACCTTCCTTGTTATTCTGTATTCAGGAAGCCACACTGCCTTACTTTGCAGAAGCAACTGCCTCCCTCCCCAGATGACCTGATATGGCAATGAAGTAAAGGAAGGTTTCCTAAATTGCTTGACTGCTTAAACTGCAGTGATAGGAGCATGGGGTAGTTTGCTGCCTATCTTGATCTATCATCCACCTCCTCATTCTCTGTATACCGGAGAAGGGAGGGAAGATGGGATCTCAAAGGCAGGAAAGCAGCCTCATAGGCAGATAGCTGCTTCCCCACTTTTGAGGACCTATATTTACAGCCCTGCATGGATACAAAACTTGTATCTGAATCCAATCCACGATCTGCAAAAATGGTCCATGGCTATAAAGAAGGTATCTGTGGATTTGCAGGGCTCTACAAATGGTTTTATTATTTCTGTGTGATATGTCTTATAGATATTCAATAGAACACTGCATCTAGCACAGGACAGTAAAAAAATATTTGTAGGGCTATAAACAGAATGCCACCTCCTAATTTTCCATGATGGGGTAAAATTGACTAAAACAAAATGGTAATATCTCCCAGGGATCATTTAAATACTAAACATGCATTTTGCAGTCATTGAAACCTTTGCAACCCACCCCTGACGTAGGGCATGATCCAACTTCCATTGACTTCAGTGGCAGCTGGATCAGTTCCGTAATGAAACAGCAGCATATCTTATATCAAAATAACCAGAAGAAACAATCCAAGTCCCTGATTTCTGATGTCAGCCTTTGATATGGGCTGCAATGCTCCTGCTGCTCAAACTGGGAGGAACAGGCACTGGAATTGCCTCTACCCTACTTTACCCCATTACATTTTTACTGTCTTTCTCACCGCTGTCTCTTTTTTTCAAACATCATGCCATTGGCTGAGAGCCAGTACATGTGCTACAATGTACTGTGAACCAATGTCCTCTATCTTGAAAGGGCTTCTAAGAGGAGCCATGCTGCAGTGGAAGTTCCTGGGAGAAGCCAGGCTGATATTGTCATAATTCTGGGCAACTGCACCAATATTGCCCACCCAGTTTTATTTTAGGCTCCTATTCTGGCTCTTCAGTCGTTACATCTCTTGGGCGGAGACTTGTGTCTCTCTCCCTCCTGACTGGAATTTTTTACAGGTTGCATAGTTCCCTCCTTACACTGTGTCATTTCCCAGCAGCTAGACTGCCTAAACAGGTCAACATTTATGCCTTGTTGTTTCTTCAAAGGCTCTTTCTAAGCAAGCACATTTATTGTTTAGGTGAAAGCCTTACAGATAAAATATATTAAAGGAAACTACAAACTTGCTAAATAGCTTACCAGAGGTCATCAAAACTCTAGTCTCAGGGTCTGGCAGGTGTCAATCTTTCCAACTTGTCCCTAAGGATTGGGGTCCCTTCCTTGTGTACAGGGGCATTTTAGCAACCAGCCAGATGTCCAAGACACTGCCTATTATTGGAATGGACTTCCAAATATTCTGCTTGATGCTTTTAGCCATTTTTAGGCATCTACAGAAAACTTAGCATAACCAAGGCAAGCTTGGAGAGGGAGCGGGAAGAGTCAGACAGTGAACATGTGAAGTGAACTTGACTCTGCATTCTCTCTCTCTGAATATGCTGAGGTGAATGTCTGTGAAAAACAGGAAGTCTGTATTTTATTTAGAATTGGTATAGGGAAATTTAGCTATGAGACAGCTTAAATTTTTTTGCTTAAAAATATTGTTTTTAAGTGACATGTCTCTGTAAATTCTGCTTTTGCCAAGCAATTGATTTGTTTGGTCACAGATGTAACATTCTTTTGATTGACATGTCTCTAACTTTCGGGGTATGAGAGAGAGGTAGGGAGTCTGAGACAGGCAGATCGCTTTGTGGACACATTGGAAAGGCTCTGACAGAAAGACCAGCCATCCAGAAATCTGTGACTGATTCATCTGAAGATTGCCTCAAACATGTGGGGTAACTATCAAGTTTTGGGGTACTCTAATACCTAGTGTTTGTGTATGCACTTAAGACTAATAAGTGGAGACTTCCAGTAAAAGTAATTCTGGGAATTGCTGGAGAGCAATAAAGTAAACTTTAAGTTAAAAGCCCTTGGTTTTTTACTTGTCTATGTCAGCCATATAGCAGGCAGGGTACTGCCTTCCTTTGGTTTATTTCCTGATACCGACTTACAGAGACTAAAAGTCACTGTGTGAAGAAAACCTGGGTAAAACTTGGACAGAAAGTCCTGTCCATTTGCTGGATCAAATAAAGGGCCCTGAGTCAGTTTAAATTCAAGCTAATTATCCAAAAGTCCTTTCTTTGTTGGTCTCTTCAAGCTCAGTTTTCTGAAGGAATTACAACCTGAATAAATTCACCTGACTGTAATTTTTCCTAACAACCCCCCATTGTTGTTAGTTGGTGTAGGGGCTATGGTTTCCCTTCACCATGGAATTACATACAATCCTGGGCTCACAATGATACACAAACTTCATACAGTAAGATTTCCCAAAGATTTGCAGGAAATTGTCATATCCGTCACAGATACCGCCAGAGTCATTTCTGAAACTGCAGGAGAAACATACACTGTCTCAGGAGGATATCTTGAAAAAGCCACATACACTCACCCACTGGTCAGGGGAATTTTCTCTGAGTTAGCTGAATTTTCACTCTGGATTCCTGCAATAGCCTGGCTCTTCCTCACCACCCGTCTAACAATCATCAGCTCTTCAGGGGTCTTGCAGGAGCCGAGGTGCAGGAGCCCTGGTGCCACTTGTTTCATATACCACATCTTGGTTAATATCATGAAAGTACTCCATTATTATTAAACACTTTAATAAATGAACTATTAACAGAAATACTCCAGCTGCAGTGTCTACATTCTAACCATGTGCACACAGACTGACATCCTGGTGACTCCTCCAAACTCTCCCGGCTGCAATCTGTGCTCTTCTTGTCAAGTACCATGCAGACTGCTACGTCATTCAACAAATCTGTTATCTTTGTACCTTTTGTGCAAGTGGTACTACATATCCCATCTTGGAGACAGACTTTATCACCAGACTGTTGCACAACCTGTTAGACCTCATATTTCTTCAAGTGTGCTGGTCTTGTAAAGAGTTTCCCATTTCGTTTGTGTGTTATCACTACTGGTGACGGAGTTGCTTCCACTTAGTCTCAGCCTTTTTCTTGTTGGGTGATTTCCTGTTGATCCTTGATATTGTTTGCTTCTGACTCCCCTCTGTGAGACCATCTGATAGCTCAGTCATTCAGATCCTGGGCTTGGCCCCTTTTGTCTGGGGGTACCAGCTTTCAACCACTATTCCAAAGTTGTTTTCACTGCTGTTCTGAGTCTGTAACTATCTCAGAGAACCTGTGTCCCACTGTGGACTGCTACCTTTTGCCATTTCTTTGTATGGCTCTATGCTTGAACTCAGGCTTGCTCTCCTGTACATAAAGGTTTCAGGTCCATGGCTTCTTCTTTATAGTTGTCTGCCTGCCGAGCCTGGTATTCTCTTAACTTCTGTTGTGTACTGTCTGTTTTTCTGTTAAGTTGCGGCAAACTTCTTTCTGTGGGAAGCAACATCTTGGGTCTCTGGCCCATCAGTCCCTTTGCTAGACTAATATATAATCCATTGGAGAGTGTACTGCACTGGTCCAACATTGCCTGGTGAGGATCTCCTCTGGTCTATTTTGCCTTTCGCATTTGACACTGAGTCCTTTCAACTCTGCTGCACTGAACTGATTCCCATTGTTTCAGAATAGTGTGTCAGGTATGCTATACTTTTCAAAATATGCCTTGAATTTCCTGATTATAGTTCTTAGTTGAGTGTGAGTAAGGAAGTGGGATGCAAAATCCTGGAAGCTGGCCCACCCAAGTCTATGAATTCCCGAGTAATCCAATCTTGACATGATGGCCAAGGCTGCTTCCCAATTGTCCAGTGCATCTAGGTTGAGACCAGATCCTGACATCACTCCCCTCCACTCAGGGGATTACTGAGAAAGCTGTGGGGAGTGGTAGATAGGCTGGAGGGTAGGGATGGAATACAGAGAGACCTAGACAAATCGGAGAATTGGGCCAAACAATGGTAGTAGATGACAGAACAAGGAGCAATGGTCTCAATTTGCAGTGGGGGAGGTCTAGGTTCGATATTGGGAAAACGTTTTTCACTAGAAGGGGGGTGAAGCACTGGAATGGGTTACCTAAAGAGGTGGTGGAATCTCCATCTTTAGAGGTTTTTAAAATGAGGCTTGACAAAGCACTGGCTGGGATGATTTAGCTGAAGTTAGCAGGGGGTTGGACTAGATGACTTTCTGCAGTTCCTTCCAACTCTAATATTGTATGATTCTATGTACTCCCAGCCTCCCAAAATAGATTCTTTCTACAGAGATGAATCCTTCCCCAGGGTCAAGAATCTGGGCCTCAAGTCACTGTTTTGAAGCCCTGGACTTCTCATGAAAAACAAATGCTTTGGAACAGCACATCTAGTTCCTCACACTCATGAGTATACCACAAAATGTGGGGGGCAGGTACATCAGTACTTGCAATAACGTCCCTGTGTGGTTTCTCTGGTTGGTGTCGGGTGAAGCCTGTACGAGATGGACCATTATTCTCTCCTCCCCACTCTAGTGCTAAGCTGTCTCAGTCTCACCTTCTCAAACACAGAACAGCTCATTTGCTGCAGGAGGCAGTGATTCTGACAACAATATGTTAATTCATAAGAGTTCTCTCATAGTGAAACAGGGAAATGGAGGGGGAATTTTTATTTCCCTACCCTGAAAGACAGGAGAGCTTCACTCCTTTACCTTAGCGCAGTGGGTTGGGGAAAGGGCAAGGAGGAAGGATCAGTGTTGGAGAGAGAGCAAACTAAATTCAAGGTGAGGCGCATCACTTCCTTCCTCAGTAGTTGAAATAGAATAGGGAACTGGGATGGAGGTCTTCACTAGCTTTTCACCAGACAGGAAAAGGAGAGTTGAGGCAGAGGCAGTTTAACTGGTCTTGGTGATTGGGATCTTTATTACTCTCCCCAAGGGAACAGGCAGAGGTACAGAGTGAGGAACAGGCCTTTCCTCCCTCAGAGAGTGGAGAATTGGGAATGCAGGAGACCTCTAGTCCCTTCCTCATGAAAAGTGTAGGATGCTGGAAGGAGCAGAAGAAATCTTTACTTTCCTCTTTCAGGCAGTTGAGTGGGGAGCTGGGACAGTCAAAGGGCCCATGTTTACTCTGCTCCTCAAGGATGTGGGGAGGGAATATGAGGAGCAGAATCGATTATCGTTTCTGTGAAGGGTCAGGAGTGGAAAACCTCCATCCATTCCCCAATGGAGAGGGAAGCAAACATCAGTGCAGTGCCCCAGGCAGAAGGGAAGAGAGCTCTGGGAAGCCAGGGAAGGGACTCAATCTGTGAGCCAGAGTGCTGGTCCTGCCTCATGTTTTCCCAACGTTTTCCTGAGGGAGCCATAAACCAATGTGAAAGGAACAAGCAACAGGACACTGGTTCAGCTCAGATTTCAGGAATGACAGAGAGCCTTGGCGGGGTGGGTAGAGCCTGCGCTTCCAGGCCAAACTCACAAAACCCTTGGCAGCCTTAGAAGTGGGGAAGGGGAGATCAGGAGTGGCAGGAGCATGAAAGAAAGTGAAACAGGATGTCATTAGCAATGGGAAAACAGAGGGCAAGAAATGCTACCCTCTGAACTGACAGAAGAATAAAAATGGAGGCCATGTATCCCAGCCAAAAAGAGTCCCCTAAGGTGGCATTAATTATCACAGCCCCGTAGCTATTCTGATTTGTATCAGGTAACCGCACGATAAGGGGCATGGAAAGATGTCCTAGAGCCAGTTTTGTCCCCATCATCCCTCAGCTACACCACACATGAGGATGGATTTCCAAGAATCCAAGTAAGATTTATGCAGTGGAAGAGGCTGCCAGTGAAATCCTGGAAATGCTCCTGTTATATCAGGAAGCAAAAAGTAATGAGAAGTCAAAGCATCCAGCCTTTGATGTTCACATTACTGGGACCTACAGTGGAAAGCATGAAGACGTGCAAGGTAACTAGAGTTTCTGTAAAGCAAACATAACTGTGTAGCTGTGCAGAGCCCCTCAGAACCCCTCACATTTTCTCCGTTACATGAGGAAATTAGAAGAGAAGAGATTGCCATGGGTGTAACAGAGACAAGAAACTGTCAGAGTATTTCCAGTTCAACCCCAAACTGACATTAGCAAAAAGTAACAAACACCAGAAGCCAATATAACAGCCTGTTTCTGTTGACACCTGTATTAGAGCAGCTGACAAGATTGGCACTGCAGTGAGTGGAGAAGCTAGAAAATATCCAAAGAGTGAAAGAGACGCAGGCATGATACTCACAAGCTGTCATACAGCTGGAAAACTGCCTGACAAATACAAAATAAAGAAACTGCAGAGGCCATCCATCTGCATGTACATGTCTCTAACGGGAAAAAGTAAGATCTACAGCATGTGGAAGACCCAGATGTTACATAGCCACAAGAAGTTGTCGTGACCAGGACTCATGCATTGATAGTGGTCTCCAAAGCAAGGGGGGAACTCATTGTTAGCGACTGAGTCATGGGCATTGTGGACTAATGGTTGGAGCAACAGTCTGGCCTACCAGTTAGAGCTGAACCTAGCCAGGGCAGGGTCCCAGAGAGAAGCCAAAGGTCACAGCCATAAGCCAAAGACAAAGGCAAAGCCGAGGGGTTAACTGGAGATACAGTCAGGAGATGTAGTCAAGGGTTGAGTTGGGAGTCAGAAGCCAGGCCAGGATGAAGCAGAGTGCTGGGACACTCAAGACAGTTCAGGTACAGCTAGGGACTGGAACCTGAACAGGTACAGGCCAGAGCAAAAGCAGGGCTAGAAACAGCAGAGGCAGGGACAGGACCAATCTCAAAGATAGGCCAGGAGCACACTCACCAGCTACCGAACGGCTGCTGCTACTGAGCTTAACTATCAACCAGCTGACTCCTGCAGTCAATCAGGTGGCTCTGTCAATCAGACAACTTCTATTAGGGCTAGATGTGCCATTCTGTTGTCAGTAGACTGGCTCTGCCACAGGCTGGCCCCTGACACCCACATGCATATGAACTTCTACTAAATACTACTAAATAAAATGGTGATGTAGATTTGGTGTGTAGTGGAACAAACAGATCAGTAATGCCAGGATATTCCCAGACCTAGAGATCACTGCAGTTACATGCCGTCTTCACCTGAAAAGGTTTCCATAAGACCCCCTCACCCTGGGAAAAAATGAGTTTGCACACATCATCAGCATGAATAGGTCTGAACCTTAAGCAGACAAGATATATGTTTTTAGATTTCAGGAGTTTGATGAATCCTGGAGATGACCACAGAAATCAGGAAGTTCATCTGCTTACACCACCTTTCAGTGAGAACCCCCATAGCCAACAAAGATAAGGCTATTTGAAATTAAATGAGATTCTACTATTTCTATATATTTGATACAATATTCTACCAAACCACAGACAATGGTTATAGCCTGGGAGCGGAATTGATATATGGTAAATTCTACAAAGACAGTATAGTGAGCATTTGACTTAATTTCCCAAGTTCTAATAAAAACAGAGCAACTATACACTCAAAATAAAGAAAAAGAAACATATGTAGTAACTCATAGATGGAAACACCTTTACATTTAATTGATGACTATTCCGTTAACTATTCAAACCACAATCCTTTTGTTGGTCCTTCTTAGATCAAAACCATTGGAATAGGATAGAATCCAAAAGATAACACCTTGCCATCTGCACTTGACCTACAAAACAATAAGTGCCAAGAAATATCCTAATAACATGAAAAGCACTATATAGATATCCATTAAAGACTCTCTGTGTCAACAAAGGAAAAGGATTTTGAGAAACATAATCCAAGCATATGTTGACTCTGCTGGGGAGAATGACCCAGCAACCACTATCTGATTTATCCTAAATAACAACAGCTCCAAAGCTAGAGGATATCTGCTTTTAACGTATCAGTTTACAAGGACTCTGTGTGACAGAGGCCAGAACTGTCCATGAATCAGATTGCTTACTGCAATATAACTGCCCCCCGTATGGCAGAAGCTCTGATCTTATGCAGTTCTCAGAATAATGCTAAAGTCTTTGCTAATAAAACTGAAGGCTGAAGATGTACTAGTGTATAGAGAAATTTACAAGTGGTATGAAAGGTGCTTCTGCCATGTTATCTTCAGAGATTTTCAGCATCTGGACACTGAGGAAAAAAGTTTGCCACTCAAAGTTGTGGCACACTTTTTCAATGCTCTTAATAGTGTTCAACCCTGATCTAAATATAAAATACGGGACCACTGACCTTTCAGTGCACAAAAATATTTCTGGAATAAAAGTGTTTCCAGGCCTGATAGGACCAAGGGGCAGAAATCAGTTTAGGAGCTCTGACCCTCAGGCAAGGGTGGAGAACCAAACAATGTAGGGGCTCTGACTCTCAGGTGGGCCAAGCACTGAATGGTCTATAGGCTCCAGCCCTCAGGCAGGGTGGAGCACCAAACAGTCTAGTGTCCTAACTCTGGTGGATGATAGACCAACACCTAATGTTGGGGGCTGCCACCGGGAGATGGCAGCAGTGGGGTAGAGGGACCTGAGTCCACCCTACTCCGCTGGATCACAGCCCAGGGCCCTAGCAGTGGCAGAAGGTTCTACTACTAGGTCAGGGGGGATCCAGCCATAACATGCTGACCTGTATTTGGGCAGAAATGTAGCCAGACTATAGTCAGATGTCCCTGGGCCACTTTCTACCTTCCTCTCAGGGTCTACGTGGGTCCTGGGGTCATCATCTGTCTCCCCAGGGTACATGGCCAGTGGTAGTCCTGGTAGCAACTCAGCATCTGAGGTGCCTAGCAGTCTGATGAGTCTGGCAAATCCTCGGCACAGCAGAGGTTCTCTTTGGGCTCAATTCCCAGCAGCAGGCAAGACACAGTCTTCTCCTCTGGTGGGTCTGTCTCAACTGAACAAGAGGACCCACCCTATATGCTTCCAGTTCCTATCCCAGCCCTTTTCTTCTGGTGAAGTAAGCATAGTCTTTCTGGATCCGTCCACCCTAGAGTGGACTGTGGTCCCTCCTTGTCAGTCTGTGAGGGAGGCCACATCCCCCTTACTACACGTGTATTGTGGTTGACTGCAGGTTAGACTATCTATGATACTTCCCGGGATACCTGGATACTGAAGCATCTGATATTAGCTGCTATGAGTTACTACGGAGAATTCTTTCTTAGGTGTCTGGCTGGTGAATCTTGCCCACATGCTGATTGCCATATTTGGGGTTGGGAGAGAATTTTCCCCAGGGAAGATTGGCAGAGGTGCTGGGAGGTTTTCACTTTCCTCTGTAGCATGGGGCATGAGTCACTTGCTGGTGGATTCTCTGTACCTTGAAGTCTTTAAATCATTATTTCAATAAGTCAGTCATAGATTAGGGGTCTATTACTGGAGTGAGTAGGTGAGATTCTGTGGCTTGAAATGTGCAGGGGGTCAGACGAGATGGTCATATTGGTTCCTTCTGACTTTAAAGTCTATAGAGTCTATAAAGCCAAATTCCATCCCCTTTGTACATCTACTGTGACACAAAGAGGAGAGAATGGAGCAGAGAATCTGACCCATAACATCTTACCCAGCAAACTGAAAAGTAACTCTGACTTTTTAATTTAATGAACAATTATTCCAAAGAATCTGTACAAAACCAATATCAACTTAAAATAGTGCCTAAAAAGGGTCCTTCATCTCTTATTTTTCTTCTATTAAAGTCAGATGGATTTAACTTTATGAATATAACTTACTTAAAACATAAACTTGCATTACAAGTCCCTCGGTAACAGTATTTTATAATCTATACTGTTAAATAGACACGTTTTTGCTCACTGATTTCAATCCTCTGACTCTTACTACAGCGTACTATAAAATAGTGTCAGGGTACTTTTCATGTTATCGCTGCTATTGTTACTGTATTTTTGAAAATAATTGTGTGTATAATTATCCATTTTTACCTTTTTTCATACATGATTCTTGTATTCTAAAATCCAATAAAAGTTGGATGAACTAAAAGAAAGAGACCAATTTAAATTACATTTATAAATTAGATGTCTAATCCTGATAGATTCACTTTCTTTCAAACATGAAACTAAGGAAAAGAAGCAGTAAGGAATGCAAATAAGATCTCTCTCCTTGACTATCTTTTACTGTAGAATAGTTCTTTGCCTCGCCTTAGAATTTGTGTAGGCAGAGTGGTCTTTTAATTTTTTTTAAGTATGATTCAAGTTAATTTATTCTTTACAAAGCAATATTAAATGTGTTTCAGTATTTAATATTGTAGTGTTGAAATTGTTTACCACATTGACTTTTCAGTGAAATTGTATTTACTGCATATGATAACGCTCTGCACTTTTCTAGTGATGTCCATATGAAGATCTCAAAGCACTTTAACAATATTGATCAAACCTTATGAAGTACTTTCAAAGCAGTTTAATATTAATTTCCCAATTTTATAGATTGGAAAACTGAGGCAGAGAGGGCCTGATCTTGCAATACTGAAGCCATAAAAACAGATTGGAAACAGAGACCCAGATTTATAAAGTTGATTGGGGCCTAGAGTTGCAATAAACACCTATTGGGATTTTTAAAAACACCTGGGTGCCTACCTTCCCTCCATGGAAGTAATGCGGTGGCACTTTTGAAAATCTCACAGGCCTATATCTGCATCTTTAGGTGCACAAATACCTTCCAAAATCTGGCCCAGAATGATTAACCACAGAGCTGAGCTCATCATAGACTCCCTGATTCGCCTGCCTGAACCTCAGTCACAAGTCTCTGCCCAAACCTCTGATTATATAGAGGATAATTAGCAAGCCAATATGAATGACAGGGCTATAATTCCATCAAGTGGTCGGATGACAACATAAACTACAAAAACAACCTGAGTGCTTCAAGATTCTGCACATTTAAGTTCCTTGAAGGAATCATTTCTGCTGCGTTGCCTACAGTGCATGGAATTGACTTGTATGTAAGTTGCCTATTGTTCTTCCCCTTCATCTGGTCTGTTTTCCCTTGACAGTAGGCTCTCAGAGCAGGAAGTATCTATTCTTGAGTATTTGGAAAGCACGTAACACAGAGTGAGTGCTACCATAAATGAAACAAATAGACATACAGAAGTAATTGTTCATAATAAATTATGTATTTTTAAATAAGCCAAGATGGGACTATGGGGTAATAATTTGTTCACACTCAATTCTCAAGTGTGACACCATGTCCATGGATGTGATTTCCTGATTTTCATAATTAGCAAGTATGACATCATGTTCATTAATTAAGATACATTTGCAACGGTGGCGGTACGGGTCACTATAGAACTGTTATGAAGCAATACCTGGTTCAACTCACCTGAAAAATTTGGAGAAGTTTGGATCTGCTCCCAGATTTGAATGTTGCTGCTCACCCTCAGCTTTGCTTACCACTGCATTCCATTTATGGTGCCTCATATTTATAGAGCTGGCTGAATTTTTTAAAAAGAACCTTTCATAAAAAAATCAAGGTTGGTCTGCTGTGATGCATGAAATCATATTCTTCATTAGCATATGGACAACCGCTGAATATCCTGGAAAACATTTCCAGTAGTTTCAAACATTTTAATGTCAATAACTACAAGAGCTGGGTGATTTTCTGAGAGCGTGTAAAAATAATCAAAACTGCACTTTTTCAGTGAATCCTTTCAGCTGGCACTTTCAAAACAAACTATTTCTGACATTTCAAAACAAACCATTTTATAGAATCATAGAAAATTAGGGTTGGAAAGGACCTCAGGAAGTCCTTTAGTCCAACCCTCTGCTCAAAGCAAGACCAACCAAAACTAAAATCACCCCACCCAGGGCTTTGTCAAGCCACACGTTAAAAACTGCTAAGGAAGGAGATTCCACCATTTCCTTAGGTCACCCAATCCAGTGCTTCACCAACTCCTAGTGCAAAAGTTTTTCCTCATATCCAACCTAGACCTCCCCTGATGCACCTTGGAACCATTGCTCCTTGTTCTGTCATCTGCTACCATTGAGAGCAGCCTAGTTCCATCCTCTCTGGAATACCTTTTCAGGTAGTTAAAAGCTACTATCAAATCCGCCCTCATTCTTCTCTTCTGCAGACTAAACAAGCCCAGTTCCCTCTGCCTCTCCTCATAAGTCATGTACTCTAGCCCCCTAATCATTTTTGTTGCCCTTCTCTGGTCTCTCTCCAATTTGTCCACATCCTTTCTGTAGTGGGAGACCCAAAACTAGACTCAGTGCTCCAAATGAGGCCTACTATTGCCAAATATAGGGAAATAATCACTTCCCTTGATCTGCTGGCAATGCTCCTAGTAATGCAGCCTAATATGCTGTTTGCCTTCTTGGTAATAAGAGCAAACTGTTGACTTATATCCAGCTTCTTGTCTACTGTAACCCCCAGGTCCTTTTCTGCAGAACTGCTGTTTAGCCAGTCAGACCCCAGTTTGTAGCAGTGCATGGGATTCTTGCATCTTAAGTGCAGGGCTCTGTACTAGTCCTTGTTGAACCTCATCAGATATTTTTTGGCCTATTCCACCAATTTGTCTACAGCACTCTGCATCCTATCCCTACCCTCCAGTGTGTCTACTGCTCCTGCCAGTTTAGTGTTATCTTTAGACTTGCTGAGGGTGCAATCCACCCCATCTTTCACATCATTAATAAAGATGTTGAACAAAACCAGCCCCATCATTGACCACGGGGGCACTCCACTTGCTACCAGCATTCAACTAGGCATGGAGCCATTGATCACTACCCATTGAGCCTGATGATCTATACAGCTTTCCATCTTATAGTCCATTCATCCAATATCATTTTGAATCAAAATTCAAAACACTTGTTTGAGCTGAACAATTTTTTTGGATTTTCATTTCAGCAAGAAGATACAAACAAAAAACTGATCTTCACTTAATTCTAATAAACGAACATGAAAAAAACACATCATTTGTTATTCGCCACACATTCTCCAGTTTTAAAAATATTTGGTTATCTAATCAGGAAACAGAACCAATATCACATGACTTAAGCACAGCACAAGTAGTAAGAAGAGCAAGCAAACACATTACAAACAGTCCAAGGGCCTGAAAATTATTCATCCAGCTGTTACTATTACTTACAAATAATGAAATAAAAATCAGCAAATACTTCTCAGTCAGAGAAAAGAAGACATCCTTACTGAATATGATCAGGAAGGAAGAGCTCACCCGGCTCTTTACATACTATTTGACATCTAATTTGTTTTTCATAGAAGTAATGTTTATTTAACACATTAACATTTTACTATATGCAGTGTTAATAGAGGTTAAGTAAAAGACACAAGGACAGCAAAATCACTTACTTATTCTTAACACAAGGACAAAACTGTTATGTGAGCAAAATGCAAAGTAAGTTCTCAATCCTCACAGCACTTTTTTGACACCTTAGGCTATTGGCTGCCTCCTAAGTATTTGAAGATTTTAGTAGGGCTGACTAATTTAGATTTGGATAGGTTTAAATCATGCTTGTCAGTGTGCTATTAATTTTTAAACACAGTCATTTTTTCCCTGGTTCTGTTAATACGCCAGAAGTCCGATGAAGCATCAAACTTTGACCCATGCTCTCTAACATTTGCATATACCACTTTCTCTATGTGCTATATTCAAGAATCAAGATTCTAACTATCTTCTCAACAGCATGCAGACAGAGGTATCTATAGACCCATGAATAAGAGGGCACCCATCCTGATTATATGATTATCAAATATACACTCTTTGATGTTTGCTGTCATTTTCATATTCAATTAAGAGAAAATATAAGTAACTTTGGTTGACCATTTAACATGAAGAGCACTGTTCCTTCTCAGATGGTGCAGGTTGGTGGAATATGATATTACCTGGCAATCTACTAATTACTTTAATGTCTCTTCTTGACCCTGAGCTTCCTTTGAAAACCACATCACTCAGAAAAATGCAGTTAAGGCTGAGATCACTGCTGTTTCAGCAGGATGCAACACTTTTGATTTATGCCTTTATGACCACCAGTTTGGGGATAAATACAATTCCATCTCTCAGGATCCAAGAGAGATATTTATATAACTCCAGATTGTCTTGAGGTCTCAAGTAGAGGGAACTTTGCAGGAACAAAACTGAACTAGGACTAAAAATTATTAAACAAATAACAATGAATTGGATGCATAAATTTCACTTTTGACTGTTATTATTCTGAAATTGGCACAGACTTCCCAGAAAACAGTAGGGCAGAATCAAGTACTTTTGTTCCAGAAGCACAGGCCTCTAGCACTGGATATAAAAAAGGACTTCTACATTACATCGTAGATTTAGGTCTTTTTATGCCATTTATCATGGAGCAAGGTGAGGCTCACACATGAGAGCACATAATCCAGCAGATGACAGTGATAAAGATACAAACTAGCTAGTGTCATTCATGCTACTAGATAAAGATTAAAGTAACTGCAACCACAGTATCTCAAACAAGACCCTAACCATTACTTTTATTAAGGATTTGGGAACCAATTTGAAGAAAATAAGTCTCAAAACCTTTACACTGATCGGAGACAGTGTGGACAAGCAGCTAGAGCACTGTAATGGAACTCAGAAACTTGGGTTCTATTCCTGGCTCTACCACTGATTTTTGGCAAGCCACGAAATCTTTCCATGCCTCAGTTTCCCATCTGTAAAATGGGGATAATGATACTGTCCTCCTTTGTAAAGCACTTTGAGATCTATGCGTGACAAGAGCTAGGTATTATCTGTGGAACCATATCATTGCCAAGATTCTTAAAATATTTGTTTAGCTTTAGACTTGCTTTGTTTAAAGGAATATTGTTTTTAAAAGTGTTGGTATGCTTTTTTTTTTCTTTTCAGGACGACACGTCTCTCCCTCCGCCCTCTGTTGTCACAGCAATCAACCTTAAATAAATGGTACCTAACTTAAATTTATGGATTTTTTGTGGTGCTTTCTTCCCATTTCTATCCCTTTCTCTCCTCTATGTTATGTGACTTTCATTCTTTCCTACTTCTTCCAGTATAAATTTATCCTGGCCTCTTTCAGTTCTACCATATTTATTTGCCAATTAAACCCGTGGCTGGGATGATTTAGTTGCGTTTGGAGATGATGTTCTGAGGACCTTTCCAAACCTAATCTTCTATGATTCTATGAATGTCTCTGTGGCTCAGGTCCCCATTTTTAAAAAGAGGAAAATGGGGCTTCCTTTCCCCCATCTTTTGTCTGTCTTTTTGCAGACTATAAGTCTCTGGAGCAGGGACCATGTCTTACTGCAGAGCACAGCATAATGAAGTGCCAATCTTATTTTGGGCCTGTATTATTAATTACTGTTATGTCGTTTTTTATAGTTATCATGGCAAGATATTTCAGATAATATCTATCTCAAAAGTAAGGCATTTGTAATGAAATTCCACAGAAATCTAATATTATTACTATTGTTAATACAAAAATAACCCCCTCTGTTACTGACATTTTCAATCTTTAATATGTAGTGGCTAAAAATCTGAAGGTTTAGTCTAGTAGAAGATAAATGATTCAAGGAGTTTGGAAAAAAGCAAAAGCTTCTGAAAAATGGCACTAGATCTGTTCTTTGAAAGGCTGGAGAGGACATGAAGTTCTTTAAGTAGGAAGGGTGACACTTTCTTTTTCCACTGGTGTATGATTAGACAGCATAACAGATAAATGTGAGAGAGAACATTAGAATCTGATAGGATACTTTTCAAGAGGCAATTGAACCATAAGTTTTGACCATTATCTGTTGGGCACTTTATCACATTTATCCCTAAACCCTCTTAAACACTTGGTAAGATCTTTGTTCCATTAGAGAATTATCATAAATGCTCAGTGAAATATTTGTTGCAGAGATGTTGTGGTTAAGTCAGGAGTGCTGCAGCAGTGTAACAAATGTTGTCTTGAGCCCCAGTCCTGCCAGCTGCTCTATGCAGAGCCCATTGACTTCACAGGGGCTCTGCATGAGCAGAGTAAAAAGTTCAGTGGTGCTACACACCATTATAAACAGTATAACATAAAAGTGCTGTTACTTTAAAGCTATATTTTACTTAGGCTCAAGCACTAACACACATCTGCAGCTGGTTAGTAAAACACCCTCAACAAATACCAAAGTTTGGAGTGGCTTTTGAGTGGAAAGAGCGACAGCTTTCCAGCTCGTGTGATCTTCTGGCTATCATTGGAGGATCCCAAAGCAGTGCCCAAGAAGCAATCCCAACGAGTCCAAACCTCTCCCCTCCCCATTTATCCTTGTTAGTAGACAATAATTGTCAAAAAAAAAAAAAAAAAAGAAAAGAAAATCTTGCTGGGCTGACAGGTTCAAGTTAGGCCTAAGATCAGCAGAGTACTAATTAACTAGATGTGTTCCTGCAGAGTCAGGCAAAGGGTGAGAAAGAGGCTCCTCTCCCCTCCTGGTTTGGTCATAGCAAGGCTTCACAGGACTGCAGAAAGGCCTACTGATTTTGGCTGCTGTCTGCAACAAGTATGATAATCAATGAGTCAATATAAATATATATTTATATCAATATAAAACTATCAAGTGGTCCCTGGCCCTTTTACTGGTCTATCAAAATCTCTCCATACAAGGTGACTTTTATTTCATGCCATACAAACACAGAAGTTGGATAAAAACATAAACTATACTTTCTGGAAGTTTGCAGCATAACATTACTTTATTTCTAAGAATTCAGAACAACACACAAGAATGGGAAAAAAAAACCAGAGAAAACCAAAGCAGGCTGCTCCCTTGAAGAGAAAAGCACAAGTCTTCCTTATTCTAGGTCAGGCAGTCTGCTAACTGACGTAGATATCCAAATCACATGGCTTTTCTCACAGCATTCTAGCCTGTAGGTAGAAGCAGGAAATCTTTCAAACTTAAAGTGAAAGCTTTTAAACACTTGCTTCCAATACACCAAAGTGACCACACAAGGAGACTTTCCTCAGCTAAACTCTGTTTTCTATTCAGATGTAAATGTGCAGCTTCATGGAAGTACACTGTGTTTGTATCTATGCATTTGAAAGCAAAACTAGGTCCATTAAAATACACATTAGCAGCATAAATATCCTATACTTCCAGTTCTGACATCATATATACAGGAATTACTATAATTTACTTCAATGGGAGTTACAAATATGAAGCCAAATAATGTTCTCTATTGCACACCTTCAACCAGGTGCAGCAAGGATCAGAGGTTGCATGGGAATTATAAACAACAAAATTGGACCATTATAATATGTATGTATAAAACATAACTAGTAATCAAAGATAATCTAAAACGTCCAAGTCTGTCCTTTTAATTTTAAGAGGGTGGACTGCAGAAGCATAAAGCTGCATAGAATTTGGAATGGTGCATTGGGGCTGAGTTTAGATTACTATGATAGTACAAATACTTTTGCATTTTCTGACTTTTGAGTGTTCAGAAATGTGGTCAGTGTTAAAACAGTCCAGGAACACAACATACTTACTCAACTTTTGCTATGATCATTGATAGCAATGAAACAACTAATAACATTTACCTCAGCTCAATAAAATGAGAACAAATCGCTCTTTGCGCAGGTGATTGGGCAGAATTTTGCAGTGCTGCATCAAGCTATGTACGTTTTGTTCTGTTATATTCTATTTAGGTGCTTATTCACAATCACCACAGTATCTGCGTACTCTCCAGTAACGCATTTAGTAATGTGACTACACAGCTGTCATGTTGTTGTTTTTTCTCTCATTCTCTCCCCAGAGGGAGAAGTGTGTGCAGTAGAATGTCTTGGTTTGCTAGTGTGAGATTTGTTTGTTTATGTTTAATATAACATACCTGATGTTATGTGTTTACACTAGAGAAGCAAAGGTCAAAATGTGCTTTGCAGTTGGAGTGGAAAATGCTGTCATTTGTGATTTCTCAGTCCTTAGTTCTTGTCCTTACATCTTGGGGGAGTTCATTCCACAAATGTGAAGCCAAATTACGTCCTCTAGTGCATCTGTGCAACAGGGTGCAGCAAGGAGCAGAGGTTGCATATGCAACAGAGAACATAAATCTTTAACTTGGAAGAGTGTTTAATTCCTGGCAATGTATTGCACTTGGGCAGGCATTGGGGTCCCTCTGTGCTCAAGAAGTTGCAAGATTCCAGCCTTAATTACCCATCTGAGTACTCTGGGTATTTCCACAGTAGCCTAAACACAAAAACAAAACACAATTCTCCTGATCCAAAATGCCAAAATTCCTGTTGATTTCAATTGGAGGAAGATGGGCTACTGTGGAACTCCACAGTGAAATTGCAGCTCCAATTCACAACAATGTAACTACCCAATGTTTTTATTACATAACTGTATTATCTATAGGCCTGAAATTAGTATCATAACTTTAATCACAAGGCCAGATGATTGATCATTTAAATTGGCATAGCTCCAATATTCTAGCAGCGACTCGGTCCCATATTGTCTACTTCATGCTATTAGTTTACAAATTATTTGTTCAGTCACTTATAAATTTATAACTCCACTGTTTTATAACAATTTTTTTTCCTCAAACAGATTTATAATTATCCTTCTTATAGAATTACCCAGCAGGATAGCCTCAATTTCTTAATTCAGTCATTTTTTAGTTATGTCAATTTCACAGTTTAGGTTTTATGGTGGAGTTTTTTACTCTCTTACCATCACATACTTAAACAATAAGTTTTGCTTGAAGTTAAAAAAACACTTTCAGAAGAAGAATAAACATAAAATAGTTCAGATAAAAGAGGGGGAATTTTTTCAGAAAATTAAAAGCACATGAAAATAGTGGACTACAAGGAAACTCTCAAAGTGAACCATAGCATTTGCTATAAGTGAAATAATACATATCACTGTCAACATTCCATTTGTGACAATAATCCCAAGATATTTGGAGTCACTCTATCTAGCAGAGTATTGAGATTCTAGTGTTTGTAAGTGGAAGATCTAATGAAAAGAAGAGATGGGTTTAAATCAGAACCTCATATCTGAACCCCTTCAGATTATGAATGGCATAAGGATTTAGATCACCACATAAAACCAGCTCTACACTTCTAGCTACAAGCATATTCCAGAAGGAGTCTGGAATTACCTGGTTCTGTTTTTGAAGTGACCAAGATCACATAAAATCAGCTAATATTGTGATATTTCCATAATGCAATCTATTTGTGAGAGATTCTGATGCCACTGAATTTACCGCAAATATCCTTACAAAGATTCAATTTCAGATAATGAATCTAAAGATTAAATTTAATCTCAATCCAGATTATGCCTCTTTGGACCATCTCAAGAGAAAAAGATGCCTGTGTAGAAGTCAATACATTAAAGTAAGAAATTGAATTTGTCCCTAAATTTTACCTATTCCAAAGACAAGATACTATTCTATTCAATTTGCAGTGTTGCAGCCATGTTGGTTCCAGGATATTAGAGACACAAGATGGGTGAGGTATTACCTTTTATTAGACTAATTTCTGCTGGCATAACAGACTAGCCTCTGTTTTTGACCTGAAGAACAATTGTGTTTGTTTGCAAGCTTGTCTCTATCATCAACATAAATTGGTCCAATAAAAAAAAATACCACCTCACCCACTTTGCATCTCTAATCCACTAAACAATAAACTGAATATCACAGGCAAATATACATCTTATAAAACTTTTGTAATAAGAGTTTATCTCAATATTAATATTGTCATTGTTTCTATATAATCATATAGGCTTGGATTCCAGGAACGGGATACTTGTCTGCTGAGCAGATAAGTTAGTTTACACATATATAGGATATTTTATCTGGTCCAACTGATTTACAATAGGCAAAGTACTACAGTACACTTATGAACAGAGATTCAATATTAGATGACAGAAGCATATGGATTTGCACCTGGTAAATTTTGCTGAGTTCCTAATCTGGAAAAACTAAACAAAAGGAGGTTTGTGTGTTTTCAGGTTTCATTGAAAATCTTTTATATAGCTCAAAGTTTTTCTCTCCATTTCATGGGGAGATAAGCATGACATCATGGACTAGATTGTAGATGGCCATTTTGGTCTCTGTGAAGCAAAGAGATAACGTATATAATACTAAAGCGAGATAGCAGTAGGGAAGTTGAGCTACAATTCGACTGGATAAGGCTATAAACCAACACAATAAATAGCACTGTAATTTTACATGGTCAGAATACTCTGATAATTATTGCAGGTGAATTTATTATTATTCATTTTACTTCAAAGCCTAATGTCAGTTCTCATGACCCAATAAATGGAGTGTAATTACTATGAGTACATAAAGACATAATTAGAAAAAAATCATATGCCGGTCGATGTTCAAGAAGTTTTTCATACATCTGGGTAATTTAAAAATTGAACTCCTGGACAGTGAGATCACTCAAATTACCTTCCAATCTCCTAAATTATGAAAGACAATATATACATTGAGGGGTCTTATTAAATAATCTATCTCTAAAGAGATTATTAGGTTCTAGAGAGCTAATAAGAATATAATAGAATCTTAGATGTCCTCTGTAACATAATCTGACAAGTTGAAACTCAAATTCAACTTCATCTGGATGGGCAAACTATGAACCATATGCTGGTATGAGACACAGTTGTGCAGCTCCCATCTGGAGCCAGTGGGACCCATGGGGGTTTAAAGAAAGCCAGAATATGACCCAGGCTTGCAAACCTGGTGTCATTCATGTCCTCTCTCTCCTTTTCACACACTCAGGCTGTCAACAAATCATTTTGCTTTTTTCTCTATAAGGGATGAAATATTCACCTCTTTAGGTAATAGCTTTGTATAAGAAGTCAGTTGCTATGCACAAGTTTTATTGGTCCTATAAAACCTTGAAATTATGCTATGTATTCTTGAGTGTCTTCTACTAGCACCTAATCTCTCTCTCTCTGTCTTTCTATGTGTATGTGTATATATATATATATATATATATATATATATATATATATATAATCGTGCGTGAGCGCAAACACACGAGTCCTTTAACACCTTCTTTAGCTAACTGTGACACTTTGAGGATCACCCAGAACAGTAAGGGGTTCTGTCACCACCTGCCCTGTAACCTTGGATGGGTGCCTGTACATTGTGTAGGTCTGGTTCAGATCATTGATACCGGTTAGCCTGCCCACAAGCATAAGGTCTCATCCTGACTTGCACCAGCATAGTTACTCCTTGAAGGGTGACACCAACAGCCCTTTCAGTGCTCAGTCACCCCAAATCATAGACTAATCGAAAATTAAAGTTGGAAGTGACCTCAAAAAGGTCATCTAGTCCAACCCCTACTCAAAGCAGGACTAACCTCAGCTAAATCATCCCAGCCAAGGCTTTGTCAAACCGCAGCTTAAAAACCTCTACAGGTGGAGATTCAACCACTTCCCTAGGTAACCCATTCCAGTGCTTCATCATCCTCCTAGTGAAAAACGTTTTCCTAATATCCAACCTAAACCTCCCCCACTGCAACTTGAGACCATTGCTCCTTGTTCTGTCATCTATTACCATTGAGAACAGCCTAGCTACATCCTCTCTGGAACCCACTTTCAGGTAGTTGAAAGCCACAATAAAATCCTCCCTCATTCTTCTCTTTGCAGATTAAACAAGCCTATTTCCCTCAGCCTCTCCTCATAAGTCTTATGCTCCAGCCCCCTAATCATTTTTGTGGCCCTTCACTGGACTCACTCCAACTTGTCCACATCCTTTTGGTAGCAGGGGGCCCAAAACTGGATACAGTACTCCAAATGTGGCCTCACTAACGCCGAATAGAGGGGAATAATTACTTCCCGTGATCTGCTGGCAATGCTCCTAATATGCTATTAGCCTTCTTGGTCACCAGGGCACACTGCTGACTCATAACCATCTTCTTATCCACTGTAACCAGCAGGTCTTTTTCTGAAGAACTGCTGCCTAGACCATCAGTCACCAGTCTGTAGCTGTACATGGGATTCTTCTGTCCTAGGTGCAGGACTCTGTACTTGTCCTTTTTGAACCCCAGCAGATTTCTTTTGGTCCAATCCTCCAATTTATCTATGTCATGCTGTATCCTATCCCTACCTTCCAGGGTATCTATCACTCCCCCTAGCTTAGTGTCATCTGCAAACTTGCTGAGGGTGCAAGCTACCCCATCCTCCAGATCATTAATGAAGATGTTGAACAAAACTGGCCACAGGACAGACCCCTGGGGCACTCCACTTGTGACCGGCTGCCAGCTAGACATGGAGCCATTGATCACTACTCATTGAGCCCTTTGCTCTAGCCAATTCTCTATCCATTTTATAGTCCATTCATCCAACCCATAATTCTTTAACTTGCTGATAAGAATACTGTGGGAGACTGTATCAAAAGCTTTGCTAAAGTCAAGGTAGATCAGGTCCGCTTTCCTCACATCCACAGAGCCAGTCACCTCTTCATAGAAGGCAATCAGGTTGCTCAGGCATGACTTGCTCTTGGTGAATCCATGTTTATTGTTCCTTATCACCTTCCTCTCTTCCAAGTGTCTGAAAATGGATTCCTGGAGGACTTGCTCTATGATTTTTTCAGTTTGTAGTTCCTTGGATCCTCTTTCTTCCCTTTCTTGAAGATAGGCACTATATTTGCCTTTTTCCAATCCTCAGGGACCTCCCCCCGGTTGCCACGAGCTTTCAAAGATAATAACCAATGGCTCTGAAATCACATCAGCCAACTCCCTCAGCACCTTCAGGTGCATTGCATCTGGCCCCATGGACTTGTGTATGTCCTAAATAGTTCTGAACCTGAGTGATGTTCACCTACTCCCCATTCTGTGCTGCTCATTGCAGTAGTCTGGGAGCTGACCTTATCCATGAAGACAGAGGCAAAAAAAGGCATTGAGTACCTCAGTTTTCTCCACATCCTCTGTCACTATGCTGCCTCCACATTTTGTAAGAGGTCCACACTTTCCTTAATCTTCATCTTGTTGGTAACATACCTGTAGAAACCCTTCTTTTTCAATTGCATGCCCCTTGCTAGCTGCAACTCCAATTGTGCTTTGGTCTTCCTGGTTTCATTCCTGCATGTTTGACCAGTATTTTTATAATCCTTCCTAGTCATCTGACCAAGCTTCCACTTCTTGTAAACTTCTTTTTTGTGTTTAAGGTCACCAAACACTTCTTTGTTAAGCCAAACTGGGCACCTACCATATTTGCTATTCTTTCTGCAGATTGGGATGGTTTGATCCTGAGTACTCATCAAGGTTTCTTTAAAATACAGCCAGTTCTCTTGGATTCCTTTCCCCCTCATTTTATCATCCACCCACGTTCTTAACTCTCAAGTGCTGAATTTTCTCCTCTGGTTTATCACTCCTGAAAGTGTGAAACCAGCCTCCCCAGACAAAAATCTTGCTTTGGAACACACACTCCACATAGTTTGCACTCAAGAGAACTGTATGGAGTACAAATAAACAAAAACGTTATTTATAAAAAAGCCATAAATTTGAAGAAGAAATAGTAAGGGAAACAAAAATATACAAATTACACAGAGTATGAACACAGTTTTCTATATACACAATACACAAATTCATAGCAACAGTCTGTGAACATATCTCACAATTGTTATTACATTTAAAACATCACAAGCTTTCATAAAAGATCTTACTCTATAGATTTTGATACACAATAACATTGAATGCAATCAGTTGAATCAATTGCTTAGTCTTTAGTGTTTAGACCCCCTGGTTCTGTCCTGGGATATCTGGACCCTGATTGTCACATTAACCATGCCTTGGTTATCTCCCTCTTTAAGAAGTGCAACATTATTCTTTCTGGCCTCTCTCTTTCCCATCTTATTCCCCTTGGGTCAATCTAGAACCCAACAGCCCTAATCCAACTCCTTAGATGTTATTAGGACTATAGCACTGCCCTAGTCAAAACCCATGTTTAGCTCCCCATCTTCTAATAAAACGAAGTTTGAAATTTTAGTTCTTACCTTCAAAGCACTGAATAACTTCAACACGCTCCCCCTCCCCTAACCTTCTTCCCCCATCACATTTCATTTTGCCTTTGGTCTGCCAAAATGACAGCCTTACTGCTCACTTTGTCCTTCTTCCCATGCTACTTGGCATGACCTCCAAGTCCTATTGCAATAGACACCAACCCTGTCTTAATTTAAACTCCTGCTAGAGCATCACTTAATCTGCAGTACTGCCAAGTAATACCCTATACTGCAATGATGCTGTCACAAGCACTCCTATAACAAAATAATAATAATAAAAACTAAATTACCGTCATCAGGGCCTTGTATTTTGCATTTTGTCTGATTGTTGTCCTTCAGATTGTAAATTCTTCAGAACATGGCTGTAATCCTTCCTCCTCATAATGCATCTTGTATTGGACACTTAGAGTTTGTCTCCACTTCATTGTTATCTTGAGTTATAACTTGAGTTTTATTTCCAACCCAACTACTGATCGCATACAAATCTCTAGATAAAGTCAGGTGGTGCATTAAACCTCCACTATTAACCCATGCCGGGGGTGGGGAGGAAAGAGAAGATGGTGTGCTAGAAGATGGTGCTGGATATAGTAACGCACTGGAGGTGCAACAACTCATCATATGCTAATCAAATCACTCTGTATAGCTTGAGTGTTGTTTTGCAGTCTGGTAACTCTCAAGCTGCTCTCACGCCAGCTAGGCAGGGCTAGCTCAAGTGGGAGTAACTTGAGTGTACTAACTCAAGCTTACTATTGCCGTGAAGACAAGCCCCAAAGAACCTAAGGTAACAAAAGTCTAGCTCAGCCTGTGACATAACATTGTTTATGAATGTGAGCAAAAATTAGAGAAAAAGAGGAAAACTGGATACTTCATATTAAGAGTAATCACTGAAAAGTGTTTTGATTTTAATGGGATGAGGTTGCTACTCCTTTTTTACACATGTTTATCCTGGAGGTCACTGAATGGAAGCAAATGGAACAGGTATGCTGGAAGGAACAAGCTTTACCATCACGGCTCACACCCCAACATCACATAACTGGGCCCTTCATCATCCTGAAAGACATCCTGACCAGATCAGGAGAGAGAGAGAATGGGAACTAGATGACATCACCACCTCCATCAACATCAGCAAACTCCTGCACAATACTTGGAATGTGAGGCTTGTGTTCTGGAGGTCACCTTTCTCCCCCATGTGTCATTTTCCTTCACCACCTTATTTCTCCTCTTTCCCATCTCTCTGCTTTTGCCTTCTGTCTAGTAAGAGGCTGCTGAGCTGGGCAAGACAACTCCACTGCCCATAACACCCCCGAGAGTCTTGCTTTATTCACGTGTGAAACGAAATGCAGTTTAAGTTAAATGAGTGACACTTTAACCTCTGTGGCCCACTTTGTCCATGTGGCTGAGTTGCATCCTGCCTTCTCTGAACGGTTGATGGCACCCCTGTGATGGAGTATTCCTGTGTCCGAAAAACACTAACGAGAGGCCTGAACCAAAAGAAACAGCCTTGTGTAAAAGCCCCCTTTAGCATTACTTTGTGGGTTTGCAGATGAGAAGGTGCAGTAGACAAACTCCCATTTTCATGCAGATTCCTTTACTTCTTCCAAGGCAAACTGGGGTCCGTTGCCAGTGAATACTGTCTCTGGAATGCCATACTTGTAAAATGGACTCTCAGTTTGCCTATTACTAATTTGCTTCTTGTATCAGGCAAGGCATCACCCTTCTAAACATTTTAATAATAGTCTCACTGTATCAAATTCTGCTTTTCTCTGAAGGTAAATATCTCCACTCCCACCTTTTCTCATGGCGAGGTGGGCAGCTCGTGTTGTCAGGGTCTCTTTCTGCTAGTGGTTATCACATGATTGGCAAACATCACACCCTTCTATCAAGGAGCAGAGCTGGGTATTCATTCCCAGCCATTTAAGCACATTCTGGAATCGGTCTAAGACAGTTGTCAATGCCCAGATGTGAGGCATGTATTTTTTATGACATCCTTACAAAATAAGGTGGGGAGAACAGCTCTCTGTCCTCAGAACATGATTCCTTCCTGCACACTCAGCTCATCTTCAATTTAAAAATATGGTTCTCCTCCTATGGGTATTTGGCTTCATCTTCTGGCCACCCTGCTAGTACCACACTCTTGACTACCTGTAGGTGGGTGTCCATTCTGTCTGGGAGATTGAATACATCAATGTGCTGCACTACGTCCTCATCTCCTTCACTTTCTGATGCTTAGGGTATCAGCTATCACCAGTAAGTGTCCTGGACAATATCTAATCTGTAGGCTGCCACCTCTTTGGCACTGAGTAGGGACTTTGCCATGATTTGTGGCTTAATTGAATTATCATGGGATGGCCATATGTGTACTCATGGAGTCACTTCACTCCCAAAACAACAGCCATAAACTCTTGCTCTATTAGACATGCTCCTGTTCAATCTGGGCTCTGCTGGCGTAAGTGACTGTCTGCCCCTGCAAAAGAGCAAAATATTCTTCATCTGAAACATCACACAGGAGCAGCAGTGGCTCTTTTGGCTGGTAGTACTGCTGGGCAGCTGCATCCATTATCATTTGTTTCAATGTGTCAAATGCTTACTGTTGGGGATCCACCCAGTCCCACTCGACTTCCTGCTTTGTGGATTGACATATGGCTTCCATTAGCGCAGCCAGGTTTGGACAGAATATTTATCATTCCTATGAAGTGCTATAACTCTTTCACATCAAGTGGAGCTGGCATGTCTCTGACTGCCTTGATCTTGTTGGGATCTGCTTTCAGTCTCTCTGCTGTGACCAAACGTCCATATATGTCCCCTAACAGTGTCCGAGTTGCGTTATTTCTGGATTGTGTGTTATGCTCTTGCCCTTGTATCACTGTAGAAAATCTTATAGTTTTCTGTCATTGTTTCTTTTCTGTCTCATTGCTTCCTTCACCTTCAATGAGGATATCAGCTGCAATTATTTTCACACCAGGCAATCCTTCCAGTGATTGTGAGAGTCTTCTCTCGAAGACTTCAGGTCTTAGGCCCATCAACATGAACAACCATCTGTAGCTACCAAATGGTGATGCAAAGGTTTTCAGCATGTTGGATTCTTATCTAGGCTTATGTGCCAAAACCTGTTCCTCATAGATGAAAAAGATTCTGGCTTTGGAAAGTCCTGGAAAGATGTCATCAATTGTGAGTAACAATATCTTTTCAATGATCAGTTCAATAGCTTTGGGTATATTCAAATGCATAATTTGCCTGATGGCTTCTTTCTCACAATCTCGCTGCTTACCTCGCTGCTCACTGTGGGGTTTTGATTGCCGCTTTGATAGGGAAGGGCTTAAGGGGGGAATCTGATAGCGGCCTTCAACTACCTGAAGGGGGATTCCAGGAAGGATGGAGCTGGGTTGTGCTCAATAGTGGCACATGAGAGGAGGAGGAGCAATGGTCTCAAGTTGCAATGGGGGAAGTCTAGATTGGATATTAGGAAAAGAAATTTCACTAGGAGGATGGTGTAGCACTGGAAAAGGTTACCTAGGGAGGTTGTGGAATCTCCATCTTTAGTGGTTTTTAAGGCATAGTTTGACAACATTTTTCCAGCCCATACGCATAACTTTAGGCACAACCTATACATATATAATGGAATGATATTACTGATAGTAAGTCATCTGTTTAAATATGATACCTTGCAAGATACCTTTTGGATCCATATTATGATGATGTTGCATTGTGGGTAGTAAGTGTGTCAGGCCTGATGTGTTACAGTATAGTGTATCCTCTGCCAGTGGCCAATGAGGGGCTTTTAGGATCACAGTCACATTTTCCTATAAGCTGCAACATGCTTTTATTGTACATTATTAGATTGTGTCTGCTCTCTGTAATGAGTGTGTTCAACTCTTATTCACCACGTTCCAGGAGTCCCCACTATGCAGCTGAAATTGCACTGAACATTTCCCTATTAACATTGTTCCACTCAAGTAGGTTGGTACCATCCCTTATTGCATTCCTGTCCTGGCAGCCTCCACTTGATATTGAGGAGTCAAAGAGAAAGTCAAGATGTCATCGTCATTTTCTTATGTGCCATCCTCCACACGTAGAAATCTGATGGAATCTTTCTGGGATGCTCTTGCACATACTGTTAAAATGGTTCAGCTTGCCCCATTCCTTGCAATGCTATCCTAGTGAGGGCATTTCTTTACCTGCTCACACTGTCTCCCCCTGTAGGTATGGAACCTGCTTTCCTTTGCTACTATATTACTGCAGGGCTTTCATTCTTTCTATTGATGTTTCTGTGACATGCCCCATGTTTAAGCATCAGTGTGATGTTAGATCACCTTCCTGGAACAGCACCTTCAGGTGCTGGTCCTAAGCACTCCCAGACTATTCTGTCCCAAAATTATGGAGTCTGTTAAGTACTCAAAATTGCACAAAGTAACCAATGTAGCACAGAGGTCTACCCTGCCCCCCCCCCCCGTGAAAAACCTGTGTCACTCCATTGTTTTATTCTGCTTTGGGGAGCAATAGATCCCCTAGGGCTCCTAGGGCTGCCGTGAGGCTTGTGACATTGGTGAGCTTCACAGTGGTGCAGACACCCTCTGCTTCGTTCCCCAATAAGGTAAAGCAACAGTTTTACTTTCATGTTGTCATCCTGCTGCATGGCCAGGTTTGTGTACAGCTTGACTTCCTTCTCCCATGAGGTCCATTGAAGAGTTATATGACAGTCTGCAAAAATCTAGGGCTCTGGAGGGCGTCAGGCCAAATTCCATGGCTCACACTGCCAGCTGCTGCACTTCAGAAACCACATAGCTCAAATCCTGCCACACTGTTTCATTCACAAAGGGCAATGCTTAATTCCAGTTAAGTTGAACACATGAATCTCCATTAAACCCTGTGTTCTTGCTCTGTCCAGTGACTGGGTTGTTTGCAGAATAACTCCCCTCATTCCCCCCCATAACAGCCCCTCCAAAGAACACTGGCCCTCTGACTCCAGTTCTACTGCTCATGATATAAGTCTGTGACCAGGAAGGTCAGCTAAAAGCAATCCCTTAAACAGCTGAATGTTGGTTAAAATTTACCAGATCTCAAAGCTCTAAACCTGTTTCTGCAGCAGCAAGGTTACAAATGAGAGTTAGGACCAAAGACAGAATCTGCATTTTCCATCTTTGCTACTCTTCATTCTTCCTTTTTGTGTATGCATTTGTCTTGTTTTGTCTAAAAGGAAATGGACTTATATTTCAACTATATGAAATATAGTCCGTCTAACCTGACTTCTCTATTCTCCCCAAAAAGGACATCTTGAATACCATCTAAGGCTGGGTCGACACTGACAACGGCAAATTCGCCGCCATCAGATCGATTGCTTTGGATCGACTGAGCGGTCTGTATACATGCACTCAGTCGATCTAGCAAGCGACACAGGAAAACCACCCCGGTAAGTGGCGTAGCGCTGCGTTGAAGAGAACAGCGCAGCGCAGTGTGGACGGCGTGCAGAGGAGACGCTGCAAAGTCGACAGGAGATACGCAAGTGATTTACTTCACTTGCCTATCTCCCGTCGACTGCCGCTGAATTGCAAAGGTAAGTGTAGACCAGGCCTAAGGTGATGTCTTCACTGCAGAATTAGCCCAGGTTACCAGCACCTCAATCTGAGAATATAGTTTAGCCTAGCTCAGGTGTGAGAAGTCACATTGCAAAACCGTACCTGAGTTATTGTGTCCTCACTGTTGCTGTGCTCACCCACTTGATCTTCTGGGGGCAAATACCAGGGTTCTTTATGCTGCAATAAACTGATCCATCCAATTCATTCCCAGTAGACTGTGGGAGAACCTATTTGTCCTTATGGGAACTGGGGTGAATTGCTGGAAGGCATAAAAGGATTATCAACATGAGTGATTTAGCTTGTGTCCTCGCATCAAAGTGGGAGGCGTGCCACGATGACTGCAATCAGAAACTGGGTACTAATCCACACACCCTGTCAGACAAGCTAACTTGTGTTGAAAGCACCACTTAATTCAGGTCCAAGGTTTTCGTATGTGGGTGGGAGGAGAGTTGGGGCAACACCAAAGACCCAGCCCTAGCTAATTCTGCAGTGAAGACTGCCAAACATGGGTTTCCGCTATAAAAAAACTCTTTGCACTTGAAAGAAAAGCGAACGAGATGTTACAATGAATGCCTCTCATTCTTTGAATTGCAGATGCTTTAACTGTTTTTTCTGTCTTTTTTAATAAAGGTTTAAAAGATTTTTAATGGTAGTTCTTACAATGGGAGTAAGGCAGGGATCATTTGACATGATACTTCAGATCACATGTAACAGTTAATACAGGGTTCATTAACATCTTCTTCATTGTTGGGCCCAATATCCCTCCTTTTCAACACCAGGGCAGTCATTTGCACTTGTGTAAAGTGGTTGCAAAAGGCTACCAACCACAGAATAATAACGTATTACTCAGTTTGTCCAGGTGTCAATTATTATGCAAGATGTAAGGCAGCAAGGAATCAGGCCTGGAGTTTATATTTACGTTTTATATCATCTAGCTTGTTGGCACTTCACAAATAAATAATTATTAATAAAGAAATACACTTAACTTGAAAAAAATGCCAACAAATGGAGAAAATGTCTAGGACACTTTTTTTAAGCTACTTGGAGCATGTTCCATTTCATTGGTATTGCTTTTACAAAATTACCATATGATGCTCCACATGTAACCATTCATTTTCATCAATGATTTAAACCAACATATGCTACTTTTGACTAAACTAATTTATTTCCATTCCATGTGCTCCTAGCAGAAAATGAAAGAATGCCCTGGACTCCTACCATTTGGTTGTCATCCAGCATAAAAATAGTAAGAATAGCTTCTGCTTTTGTTTGTTTTTTCTCTGAGTACTCAGTATGCTGTCATTGGTGGGTGGGGGAATTGGTTGTTGTCAACAGCTGTTCTTTCAATAAAAAAGTATCAGTCTACTCCTGGAACTATACATACAGAAGTACAGATATCTAATTTGCCATGCAATATCTTTACCTCCTAACGCAGTGCACCGTGCCCCTTTATGTCTGACTAAATGTCGTGAACAGTCTCATGTGATGTTACATGATGTACCGTATCAACCATGCTTTCTACAGCATCAAACGGTATATGATTTAGATGGCATAAAAACTAAAAACAAACAGAAAAACTGAAGGGCACAAACCAAAGTGTTTCTATTATCTTGTCATTAAATGCGCTGAAGTATATGATTATTCTGGAAAATCATACCATACCTTTTCTCCACTTAAAATGACGATCTACGGAGATTGACAAAGGCCATCATATTTCACTTGGATTGTTCACTGTGGAGTTCACTTCTTCACAGCCTGTAATTCCCAGGAAGCACAACCACACTTCTGCTCCCATAGAGGGTTAGCTGGTTGTCAATACAAAAGAGTGAAATTTCAGTTGAAACTTTTTTTCATAGAAAAATGCAGATTTAAGTCAATTGAAACATTTCATGAATTTCAGCCAATTTCAGCAAATTGTTTTGGGTCAAAAAAAAATTCTGCAATGTTCTGCTAGATTTTGAGATGAGCTTAATGCCTGTGTGTGGGAACAAAATTTCAAGGTTTTAGGTACCATTAAACAAAATCAAGGGCAAGGATTAAAAAAAAAATTCATCTCACTGTGTGGCAGTTGCTTGCACAATGTTTAGTATAATGGAGCCCTAATCCCTAATTGGTGCTTTCAAGTGCTACTATAATAGAATTTAATATTTAAAATAATAAGGGGAAGCAGAAATGCAAAAATACATCTACTCCTTGGAAGAAAAGGTGATTTCCAGTTGAATTTTAGAGATAAATTTTATTAATCTATTTAGAATCTATTTACAAAAGCTGGACATGCACAAATCCATGGAGCCAAATGAAATGCACCTGAGAATGATGCAAGAGGTCGCTGATCTGATTGCAGAGACACTGACCATTATATCTGAAAACTTGTGGCAATCCGCGGAGGTCCCAGACAATTAGTAAAAGGCAAATATAGTGCCCATGTTTTAAAAAAGGAAGGAGAAGGATCCAGGGAATTAAGACCAGTAACCTTCATCTCAGTCCCTGACAAACTCATGGAGAAAGTCCTCAAGGATCCATTTTGAAGCACTTAAAGGTGAGGAAGGTGATCAGGAACAGTCAGCATGGATTCGCCAAGGGCAAGTCATGCCTGACCAACCTAATTCTTTCTATGATGAGATGACTGGCTCTGTGGATGTGGGAAAAGTGGTGGACATGATATACCTTGACTTTAGCAAAGCTTTTGATATGGTATCCCACAGTATTCTTGCCAACAAGTTAAAGAAATATGGGTTGGATGAATAGGTGGCTAGAAAGCTGGCTAGAACACCAGGCTTTGGGGATAATGATCAGTGGCCCAATAACTAGCTGGCAACTGGTATCAAGCAGAGTACCCCAGGGGTCAGTGCTGGGGCTGGTTTTGTTCAACATCTTCCTTAAGGATCTGGAGGATAGAGTGGATTGCACTCTCAGCAAGTTTGCAGATAACACTAAACTGGAGGAAGTGGTAGATTCTCTGGAGGGTAGGGATAGGATACAGAGTGACCAAGACAAATTGGAGGATTGGACTAAAAGAAATCTGATGAGGTTCAACAAGGAGAAGTGCAGAGTCCTGCACCTAGGAAAGAAGAATCCTATGCACTGCTACAGACTGGGGACCAACTGGCTAGGCAGCAGTTCTGCAGAAAAGGATGTGGGGGTTTCAATGGAAAAAAAGCTGGATATAAGTCAACAGTGTGCACTTATTGCCAAAAAGACTAACAGCATATTGGGCTGCATTAGCAAGAGCATTGCCAGGAGATCACAGGAAGTGATTATTCCCCTCTATTCGGCACTGGTGAGACCACATATGGAATATTGTGTCCAGTTTTGGGATCCCCAATACAGAAAGGACATAGACAAATTGTAGAGAGTCCAGAGGAGGGCAACAAAAATTATGAGGGGGTTGGGGCACACGGTTTATGAGGAGAAGTTGAGGGAACTGGGCTTATTTAGTCTGCAGAAGAGAAGAGTGAGAGGGGATGTGATAGCAGCCTTCAACTACATGAAGGGGGATTCCGAGAAGGATGGAGTGGTGGTAGATGACAGAAGAAAGAGCAATGGTCTCAAGTTGCAGTGTGGGAGGTCTAGGTTGGATATTAGGTAAAACTTTTTCACTAGGAGGGTGCTGAAGCACTGGAATGGATTACTTAGGGAGACTGTGGACTCTCCATCCTTAGAGGTTTTTAAGGCTTGGCTTGACAAAGCCTTGACTGGGATAATTTAGTTGGGTTTGGTACTGCTTTGAGCAGGAGGTTTGATTAGACAACCTCCTGAGGTCTCTTCCAACAATAATCATCCATGATCTAACTTTATGAAAGCCCTATAATGTTTTTTATTATTAATTTCATTTATTTCTAATTATCTATTTTAAGGAGGTTGCAGAACTTAACTTGAATCAAAGTAAAATCTTTTCTAAAAACAAAGCCTGGGATTGTCAAAGGCATCTACAGGTGTTCGACACCCAAGACCCATTGAATTGCAATGGAATTTGGGTACTTTATTTCCTTAGATTCCTCACTTGAAAGCCTGAGTCTAAATATATGCTTTGTTTCAATTGACATTTTGGATGGTGTAGACACTCTACCACATCTCCATTACTGTGTATGATGGATGAGGCTGAAGTGAAATAGTATTATGCAGTGTTGTTATAGTTGTGTCCGTCCCAGGATACTAGAGAGAAAAGCTGAGTAAGGTAATAACTTCTGTTGGTGAAAGAGACAAGCTTTCAAGCTTACACAGGTCTTCTTCAGGTCTGGGAAACTAACTCAGAGTCTCTTGGGGTATATGGGTGAACTGTTCCATGATGTGATCTACTTCTCAAACGCATCACAAAAATTAATGATCTACCTGAGGTACATTGATATTTTCATCCTCTGAATAGATGACTTAAAATCCCTTATAGATTTCTACCACAATTTCAGCAACCATCACCCATCCATTAAACTCTCTCTGGAACACTCTCAAACTAGCATCAGCTTCCTGGACACCATGATCAGCTTTAATAATGGACTTCTACAGAACTATATTCAAGAAACCCACGGATCACCATACCTATCTTCATAGATCCAGTAGCCACCCTGAACACACCAAAAATCTGTTATCTACATCCTGCCACTCAGATACCACAGAATATGCTCTCAGAAGGAAATGCAGGATATACACCTTAAATGGACTCAATACTGCTTTCACCGGAGAAGGACACTCCATCAGAAAAATAGATCACATCATGGAACAGGCCACCCAAATACCCTGAGAGGATCTGTTTCAATACAGAAAAACCCTCCAACCATACATCCCTAGTTGTCACCTACTACTTTACACTGGAAACCATACAGGGCATCATCAAACAACTATAACTATACTCAGTGGGGACCCTATCTTTCCTCAACCCTGTCATCTTACTTTCAAACCATCTCCCAACTTCTCTAAGATAATCATCAGATGTAAGCTCTCTGCACACTAGAACACACCAGCTGAAAGTGGCACCAGACCCTGCCAGAAAAAGAGATGCAAAACTTGCAGACGTATCTCCACTGCTACAATGATCTCTACCACCACAACACATTTTTCAAAGCTCCATGAATCCTACACATGCCTATCACAACATGTGGTGTACCTTATCCATTGTACTAATGCCCCAGTAGCAACTATATGAGTGAAACCAGACCATCACAATTAGCTCAAATGAACTCACACAAGAAAATGATAAAAAACAAAACACCACATCATCTGCGGGTGAACACTTTCCACAAAGTGATAATTATATCTGACTTATCAGTCCTCATCCTCAAAGGAAACCTACAGAACACTTTCACAACAACCTGGGAGCTTAAATTCATAACTTTGCTAGAAACTACAAATCATGGATTGAATAGAGACACTGGATTTCTGGCTTATTACAACAATATGTACCCCACTAACAGCCCTCCTCCCAGCTTCTTTCCCCCCCTTTGTTTCCTTCCTATGACCAGAGGAGCATTAACAGACCACTACACCTTGAACGGTCCCTTGAAATGTGTTAACTACTTATGCTAAACAATCTGTTCTACCTTGTATTTAGCTGTGACACTCTGAGTTAGTTTCCCCTGAAGAAGAGCTCTGAGAAACTGTATTGTAATTCTATGTTCATTTGAACTTTTAATTTAACACCATCTAATTCATCCTTACAATCATTTGGCCCAAGATGGTCCATTGCTCTCACCACCCACAACTAATACATTTTAGCAAGTGGTGAATATTATAGCAGAAGTGGCTGGAAAATTGAATTTGCATATAGAATCAAAAGTTGAAATCTCAGAATTTCCTGCCAAATGAAATATTTCAAAAAATTTGATTTTGACTTTGTCAAAACAGTGTATTTCAATAAGATCATAATGGTTTGTTTTGAGAAGGTTGAAAGTTCCCTTCTAACTTTGTTTCAACTCTAGTTTTATACTACAAATTATATTCTAAAAACTAAATGTTAAAATGAAATGACATTGAAACATTTCATTTCTAGAATATTCCTGTGAAAATTCAATTAAATTAATACATTCCCGCAAAAGATTTTGCTTGACAAATCAGAATTTTCTTATGAAAAATTGTTCTGCCAGAAAATTTTCAACTGGGTCTAGTTAATAGCTACTGCCACTTAAAACATTTTGCCCTAATAGATTTGTTTTTATCTCTGGTTCATTTCAAGCTCTCTGTGTGTGGTGGATTTTCGCTGCTCCTGTTAGCTGTTGGAATTCAGCTACCTCCTTATATCTGGTTATCACTTATCTGTCAGCCACCAGGGAGTACAAAAGTTAGGATGGCCATAACAGCTTTTATCTTTGCTTATTGAATCTTCAAAAGGTAAATTTAGTGGTAGTGAAAAGGGACAGAACAACAACCTGAGACTGAAGTTCTTCCTTTATCCTGAACACAGTGCAGCATTCACCATGGAAGCATCCGCAAAATGCCCACCAATTTGATTCTACCCTCTCCTGGAGTGCCTGGCTGTTAAGGTGAAAGAGTAACTCATTCAAGTCCAGGGTACACATATTTCAATGGAATGCAGAAGACAGCATCATCAGCTATGATTACTGACGATGGCTATATCCCTCAGTCATGCATCAAGGCTAGAATTTGGTCATTGGCTAATGTTTAGTGAATATGGTAACTCTGCTACATTCCAATCAATTTTCTAACTCCTCCATTCTGCTTCCTGTCCTAGTTACAAGGCTGTCTTCCTTCCTCACTGGAAAGTTGACAATTTCTGCTTCTTCAAGGATGGGGTTTTCTGATATGCTAAATTGTCTCTAGGTAAGAGCAGCAATGAAGGATGTATAGAAGCAAAGGAGCATACAGTCTAAAGTAACCTGTGCAGTGATCTGCATAATATAGAAAACTCAGGAGGTATATTTTGAATAAACAATTTTATTTGTATTAAGTATAGGAGCTGCACCATTCCAATCATATATTACATTTAATCAGCCTGTCCCTTTTACAGTAAACAGCATATTAACATCAAATAAAGAATAGAAATAATTATCGTTCCAGTGAAATATAAAGTAAAAATAATTTCTGAAATCAGAATTCCTTGTTCAGCTGTAATAAGACAAGAGCATGTATACCCTTGTGCATTGGGAGGGGAGATGGGGTAGAGTAATGTCAATCAATTTTATTCATAAGTACATATTAGAGACAATCTATGCATAATTTAGATTCTCTCCTTGCTTGTTGAGACTACAGGCAACCATGCTTTGTGTTGCATTACCATTTTGATTGAATAATCAGGGTCAATGTCATCACTTTTTCTCATCTAGGGAAAGAAAATTATTCTGAAGCCAATCATCAATCAATGTATATAATCAGTCTTTATAAAGTATCTTAGGTTTTTCACATAACTGGCTCTTTGGCATAACAAAATCTAAACATCAACATTTTTATTTCACTTGGTAGTCCTGCCACATACAGTACAAAGTGTATAAAGACTAACCAGGACTCTAAATGTGTTTTCCTGTTAAAAAGATTGTTGCAATGGATTTATTCCAAAGGTTACACCATTCCCGCTCTATGACCTTTGGTATCTGAATTCATTTGCATATAATTGTTTATCCATTAGTGTAACACATCAGATAGCCTTGCTACTTCCATTTAATTTCTTGAGGTTAACGGTTTTTTTAAAAATAAATATAATAAAGTAAAAAGTGACAGTAAAATCAAGCAAGTATGCTTTTCAATATACTGTAATAGCAGCTATATTTCATAAAAATATAATGCAAATATTTTTTAGTAAATTGTTTTTCAATAAGCCAAAAAGCAGCAATCTTAAGACATTTCTCCACTTTGAGCTGAAGGTGTAAATTCCAGTATAAGATGACATGTTTGTGGTAGATCTGATTGATCTAGCATACTACAAATAGAATTGTAGATGCAGTGGGAGCGGCTAGCCATTCAAGTATGGGCTAGCACCTTGGGTGGGATTGTCGCCAGGGTGACTAGAACCTTCCACTGTGTTTGCCACCAAAGTTACACTTATTTTTCATCTTCAAACACCATCAGAACTAGAGTGAGGATGTCTTCTCAAGCCCAAAGTGGACACCTACCCTAAGACCATTGCTTCTCAGCTTAAGTCAATTCTTTTAATGCAATCTCATCCTCCCAAACTATCCCAGCTTGTTTATATGTTTTGTGCAACTCTCTGATATGTAGACTATACATTGCCGGGGCAGGGTCAGTTTTGCCTATCCCAAGGAACCCTGACACTTGATTGGGGAACCTACATATTAATGTAATACAAATAAACAATATTCTAAGCCTCCGAATGTCCAATTCAGTTGCGAATCCACTGGACCAGGCCACTGCCTCTCGGGTCACCTCCACCGAACCACATCATTGCTTCCCTAGGGTAATTATACTTCATCTCACATTTCATAGGTATAGAAAACCATTTTGCAAGCTAGATACACAAGGTGCAAAGTCAAGGTTTTAGTGTCAATTTACACAAATCTGAGTATCACCCACCTATAAGTTTCTGTAGAGTATAATCAGCCCACACCAGTAACATTAAGATCTTTGAGGCTCATTGGACAGACTGTATATTTTTTCTTTGAACTCTCTGTAAAAAATTGTTATAAAAACACACAGAGAACAAGCTGTTCTCAAGCATAAATCATGCAACTGCTGAATAGTGTTTACAATGAACATCTCCCTGGCTGTAACTGCAAACCAGTGAATTTGCTTTTTACCTAGTTGCTGAATGTCTTGGTCTTACTCCAGACCCAACATCACCAATTAGGCCCCTGGATGCTCCTTTGCAGATTTTGGACACAAAACTGATCTTTCACCCATTCATAGTTCAGAGATGCACCATGCACGTTTTAATTATCTAAAAACTTTTAAAATATTTAATAGCCAATGGTAAATATAGGACCCTAACCTATTATCTTTGTCAGGTGAATATCTACATCCTTGGAAAGTTGGCAGAATCGTTACTTGGTCATTCAGGGCAGCAATCAGATTTTCTTTGCATCAATCAGCAATCACGAATTTGGGCATATTTTATCATGAAGTCAGGAATACAGAGTGTTTCCATAAGCTAAGCAGCAGGCATTAAATAGACAATCAATCTAATTAGTGGCGCACATTTGCATGGCAATCACAGCTGCCAAACCTAAACGACAGACTTCATTACCAATGATATCTGAGAACTATGATTTGTGAAAACTGTCATCAGATTGGAACTGTGGTTGTTTAAAAAGAAGAAATCCTCATTTATCATAGTAGTTCTGGGTATTTTTGGAATTTAGACTGTACAAGGGTTTTATTTGTTAATATTTGTCTTTGTCCTCAAAGTATATTTACATATAGCACCAGAATTTCCAAAAGGCTCAGTGCTGACAATTGGGACCCGATTTTCAAAAGAGCGCAGCACCCAACATCTGGCCACTTGTTTTGCTGACTAAAATATGTTCTGGACTCTTATGGAAATCCGACCCTGAATTTGATTGCTGAGATCTCTTAGAAGTCTCAGCCAGAGCTAATAATGGCAATAGTAATTATCATGACAATGTAAAAATTTCTAGAACTGGAAATTTAAATATTGCTCACACACACACCCTTAAATGAAGGGAATAAAAGCAAGGTATGCCTTGAGAGGGAAAATAAACTTTCAGAGAATATGGCGTAATGCCCAATACCAAAGATAAGCATGATAAAAAACAATCACGGTAACTATCTTCCCTGAGGGGAGGGACAACTATTTACTGCTTTTCCCCATCAGGCACACAATAATCACTTTATGATGTCTCAACTTTTCTCCCCTTTCTTTTCTCCTTATGCTTTTCAAAGTACCTTGCATATCACAGCCCCACTTCTGCCTACCTAGACCCTTGCCTCTATGGCTATCTTACCTAGGGGTTCTGTGGGCTGAACCAAGCAGCTGAGAGTTGTCCACTCTGCCTCATTCGCTAGTGTCCTTGTAGCTGAGCCATTGGAAGCAAAAGCAAAGAATTTTCCCCTCATTGCTGACATGGCCTGTTGAGAAGATGCACCCAGAGTGAAGGGGTGACTGATAAGAAGGCAAACTGCCATAGATCCTGTGGTGCCACTTACACTATTTTATTTAGCTGAGAGTAAGTAGCACAATTCCATCACATGATTAGTTTATAACTAATGAATAATATATGTAATTTTAGGGTTTTGTTGCATGGGTACAGATTCTGATGCAGTAAAATGTAACTAAGTCAAAGTAAGTGCACTGGAATCTTGCTCATAGTACATGGATAAAAATATTCACATTAGGACCACTCTATCAAATGCAGTGAACAAAGTCACTATATACACTGAAGCTACTGTTCACTGAACACTGTTCAGCCATGCTGCTTCACTCCTTCACTTCTATTGTCTATAACAATTCTGAAATTCTAAAATACAACTGGGGCTGCTGCTGCAGAATATTATCCAGATAATTGTTATGAACACAATGACATCAGCCCCTCTACTACTTTAGGAGGTGTACAAAGGTTTATATTGTTTAATTTAATTAGATATATACTGTTAAAATTATAAATTTAATATAGCAGGTCAGATGTTCATATTAGCAGCATCTAAGCAATAAAATGAGACTTGTTTAAATCGGATTTAAATGGAGGGTGGTCACTGGGAGGCTCCAGGGATGTGACCTTATCCAAGCATTTCTAGGAAAAGTTCAGGATAAATCTTGAATAATTAACTTTACTTTTTTTGGGACTTCAGCTTGCAATCCTGCTTTTCATCATCCTTACCTAACCACTACACAATGTTAAGAAAATGGCAGAAATACAAAATATTAAGTAAAGAGATCTGTTAAATCTCTCTCTCTCAAACTAAGAATCATACTGTGAATTGAACTAAATGCCAACGATGAAGTTAACAGCTTAAAATGAACAGTTAAAATTAACAGGTGCTATAGCATATGTTCGATTTAACTGCCAAGTATTTCACACCTTCATTAAAACCTTTCGTGTCAATTTTAAGGCAATATTCAAATAAAGATTAACAAAAAAAAGCTTTTAAAATGGGTAATTAACCGTTTACATTCCAAAAATTATAGATTATAAATACAGTTTGGGCAGGATGGATGGACTGTTGGAGAGGATACTCGACTAGAATTTATGAGACCTGGGTTCAACACACAGCACAGCCACAGATTTCCTGTGTGATGTTTGGCAAGTCACTTAACCTACCTTCCTCTTTAGTTCCCCATCGAAGTCTCCTGATGATGTCACAAAGCCACCTGAAGGGGTACTCCCTGTCTCAAGAAGAAATGGTTTCTGCTAGTTTGTTTTAAAACATACTTCTATTGGCTTATTTAAGTTTCAGGTTGCAGGTCCTCAGTAGCAGGAAGTCCATTTTCAGAGGGACACAGCTGTAAATAGATTTGATACAAATTTTGGATGTCTAAAACCATCTCCATTCTTTCCACCATACTTATACATGAAATGCCCTTGCTGAGATGGTTCACAGAGCCCTCTCCACTCATCATGTACATCTCTCCTTCTTCATGCCACTTCTTTCATGAAGCCTGCAAGAAACCTGCTTATTTAATACTTTTACCTGTGACAAATGGCCAGCTTGTCCCTAGTGGGTCTCACACTTTTGCCTCTCTTAGTGGGCCAGCGTGCCGCCAGTTACCCCGTCTTCCCAGGGAGGGGGGTAGGGACCCGGGTCCACCCACTCCTATGGGTCCCAGCCCAGGGGCCCTCTGAGTAGCAAATATGTGCTGCTGGCACCTTACTTGCAGCTGCACACTTTTCCCCAGGGCTACTTTCCCCCCTCTGTCTTTCTGCCTTCTTGAGCCCAGTACCTTCCTCAGGACTCCACCTCTCTCCCACATACCACTGTATCCGTTCTGTTCTTCTTCACAAACTCCTCTGCTCACCACACACCTACTCCTTCAACTCCCACCCTGACTCTCAAGAGTAGAGGGTTTTTATCAGGCACCTGGGTGGGGCCTTCATTGGTTTCAGCTGACCCTAATTACCCTTTGGCTAGTCTACAGGGAATAAAGCATGGAGCATTCTAGCACTTACATAGCACCCTTCTAGAACTTTCCCAGTGCCCTCTGCCCCTGCTATACCACACATCCCCCCCATTCCTGCTCAACACCACAGGGTTGAGCTACTTGGGACGTGAGGTAGCGCTAGCGTGAAAGAGCATCAGCGTTGCCATGTTGGCTTCCGGCCCTATGCTGCACCCAGAAGTGAAAAGGCTGTAGGGAGAAGAACCATTGGGTCTCTCTAGCATCCTTCTTTTTCTTAGTGTGCATCCATTGGAGCAGGGCGTGGTCTGTCACCAGGGTAAACTTCCTTCCAAGTAAATAATATCGAAGCGTTTCCATAGCCCATTTAACCGCCAGGCACTCTTTCTCGACAACTGCGTACTTCTGCTCTCTGGGGAGGAGTTTCCTGCTGAGATACAAGATGGGGTGCTCCTCGCCATCTATTATCTGTGCCAGGACAGCGCCTAGCCCTGTCTCTGAGGCATCTGTTTGGAGGATGAACTCTTTCTCAAAATCTGGGGCTATAAGTATTGGGTGGCTACAAAGAGCTGTCCTTAGATCCACGAATGCTTTCTCAGCCGTCTCAGTCCACTTTACCATATCCGGGCCTCAAGCCTTTATCAAGTTGGTCAAGGGCCCTGCTCTAGTGGCAAAGTGGGGGATTAATCTCCTATAATAGCCCATGATCCCTAAGAATGCCCTGACCTGTTTCTTGTGGACTTGTCAGGGCCAGGCCTGGATGGCCTCTACCTTGTCCCACTGGGGCTTTACTAGACCTCTCCCTACCACATAGCTCAGGTATTTGGCCTCAGCCAGCTCTATTGCACATTTTGAAGGGTTTGTAGTGAGGCCAGATTTCCGGAGGGTGTCGAGTACCTCCTCTACTTTCCCCAGGTGCATTTCCCAATCGGGGCTATGGATGACCACATCATCCAGATAGGCGGCAGCATACTTGGCGAGGGGTCTCAATAATTTGTCCCTCAGTCATTGGAATGTTGCGGGGGCCCCATAGAGTCCAAGGGGAAGGACGGTGTACTGAAAGAGACCATCAGGTGTGGAGAAGGTGGTCTTCTCCTTGGCATCCTTGGCTAGGGGGATTTGCCAATAACCCTTGGTCAGGTCCCAGGTGGTCAGCTATCAGGCTTTGCCCAACTGGTCCACTAGCTCATCGGTATGTGGGAGTGGGTAGGCATCAAATTTAGATATTTCATTCAGCTTTCTGAAATCATTACTGAACCTGAGGGTGCCGTCGGGCTTGGGAACTAGGACGATCGGGCTGGACCACTGGCTGTGGGACTCCTCAATAACTCCGAGTTCCAAAATCCTCCTTACTTCTGTTCTAATCTCTTCCCTTTTGGTCTCTGGTATCCGATATGGTTTTATTGTCATGCGTGCTCCAGGTTGGTGTTGATGTGGTGCTGGACCACCGTCGTACTACCAGGCTGCTTTGAGAACACATCCTGGTTTCGCTGGATCATGTCAACTACTTCTGTCCTTTGCTCTAGGGTCAACTCGAGGGATATTCTGACCTCCCCTTGTGGGACGTCTGACTGTGGAGGAGCTTTTCGGGCAATCAGGTACACTTCTCGGTCTTGCCAGGGTTTCAACGGGTTCACGTGATATAGTTGCACCGGTTTTCGGCAGTCTGGTTGCCTCAGCGTGTAATTCACTTCTCTGACAGCTTCCAGAACTTCGTGTGGGCCTTGCCAACAGGCCAGGATCTTGCTTTCTGTTGTTGACACTAGCACCATTACCCGCTCTCCTGGCTGAAACCTCCGTGCCTTTGCCCGTTGGTTGTAGTAAGTCCGCTGGGCATCCTGGGCTTTCTCCAGGTGTTCTCGCACTATGAGAGTCATCCGGGCTATCCGTTCTCGCATATGGGCCACATGCTCAATAATGTTTCTCTCTGAATTGAGCTGTTCCTTCTAGTCCTCTTTAGCAATATCTAAAATATCCCGTGGATGGCGACCATACAATAATTCAAAGGGAGAGAATCCAATGGATGCCTGGGGACCTCCCGTATTGCGAACATCAAATATAGCAGTAAGGTGTCCCAATCCTTTCCGTCTTGCGCCACTACTTTCCATATCATACTCTTGAGGGTACGATTAAACCTCTCAACCAGGCCATCCGTTTGCGGATAACACACTGAGGTCCACAGGGCCTGGATGCATAGTACATAGATCCTTCATCAGTCTGGAAATAAAGGGGGTCCCTTGGTCTGTCAGGATTTCCTTAGGGATGCCCACTCTAGCGAAGACCTGGAGCAGTTCCTTCACAATTGCCTTGGATGTAGGGTTTCTTAGGGGGATGGCTTCAGGGTACCGGGTGGCACAGTCCACAATGACAAGCACACTTTGATGGCCGCGTGCTGATCGTTCTAGTGGCCTCACCAGATCCATGGCGATCCTTTCAAAGGGTACTTCAATAATGGGCAGGGGCACTAACGGGGTTTGCAAGTGAGGCTTGGGGCTGTGCAATTGGCACTCTGGGCAGGAGAAGCAGTATCACTGGACCTCCACCCGTATTCCTGGCCAGTAAAACCTTCTCAGAATTCGGTTCAGGGTTTTATCTGCTCCTAGGTGTCCCCCAAATAAATGACTATGGGCCAGTTCGAGAACTGCCTTTATGTGCTTCTGTGGCACCAAGAGTTGCTCTACTTCTTCCCCTCATATCGGGGTCACACGGTACAGTAGGTCCCGTTTCAGGATGTAGTAGGACCCCAGGCCCTTAGTCTTTCCCTCCACGGGAACCCCATCAATCTCTGCCACCACCTCTCTCACATTTGTGTATATCAGGTCCATGGCCTGGTCCTGCCCAAAATTTCCCCTTAGGGGACCTAGCTGGCCTACCTCCAGGGGCCCAACCTCATTTTCATCTCCAGGGTCATTCCTACTAGTGCTGGGTACTGCCCCTGGGTCTTCACTAGTTTGAGGGGTCTCCTGGCCTCCCAAACAGGTTCGCCTACCAACCAGGGCAGCTTTCTGGTTCCCTGTTAGTATCCGAGTGCCTAGCCTTTTATCTGCCCTCCTTTCCCACCGGGATTTCCGGGGAGTGAGAACAGTTCTTGGGTGAATTCAGCAAAAACAGGGGAAGGGCTGGTTGCCTGTGCCTTGGTCTTCACCTGGGGTTTGCTGCCCAGCCCGAGCTCCATGGGTGGGAGTAGGTTCTCGAACCCTGGAAAATCCCTACCAATCAATGCTGGGTAGGGGAGCTTTGGGACCACCCCTGCCATTACCCGGGTGGTATTCCTCTGGATCTCGATCTGTACTGGGATTGAAGGGTACAGATTTACAGTCCTGTGTACACAGGTCACCCCTGTGCATTTGGCCTGGGTCAACTGGTCTCGCTCTATCAGTTTCCCCGAGACCAGCGTCATTGCACTCCCCGAATCTACTAGGGCCATGGTGTTGATGCTGTTCATTTTTACTGGCCTTGTATATCCATGGGGAGTTGTTACAACCCCTACCAAACCGAGGAGACCACAGCACCCCCTGTGACCTCCCAGGTTGCACTGCATGGGCTCCTCCTGGTTGGGGCACTGGGCTGCTATGTGACCCAGTTCCCCACATTCATAACATCGATACTTTATGCTAGCTGCTTCCCTCTGTCTTGGGCTGCTTGATCAGGTCCCCCAGCCCTCACCCCCTGAGTTCCCAGGTCCCTTGCTGTCCTCGTGTTGTTCCTTAGCTACTCGGCACTCGGTTCCCATACTCTTGGGTCTCCCAGAAGTCCAGGACCTGAGACTGGGGGCTGGCTTCTGGGCCTGTCCTATCTTCTCCTGGGCGTCAGGGACAGGTTACGGGCTGCCAGCTGTCTCTCGACCAGGGCAACCAGCTCGTCATAGGTAGAGGGATCATTCTGGCCAACCCAGGCTCGGAGATCTGAAGGTAGCCCTCTCGTGTACCGGTCCATCACCAAGAGCTCCAACATCTTCTCCCTGCTGAGGACCTCAGGGCGCAGCCACTTCCAGGTCAGGTGGATTAGGTCAAACAACTGTGACTGTGGTGTTTTATCCTTACTGTATCACCATTCATGGAAGCTCTGGGCTCGTACTGCTACCGTCACTCCAGACCTGGCCAGGATTTCAGCCTTCAGCTGCGGGTAGTCTTCAGCAGATTCCACTGCCATATCATAATAGGCCTTCTGGGCCTCTCCTCTTAGGAAAGGGGCAAGGATGCTGGCCCACTGATCTTGGGGCCAGGCTTCCCGCATGGCTGTTCTTTCAAAGGCCAGGAGATATGCTTCTATATCGGCGCTGGTGAGACCCCACCTGGAATATTGTGTGCAGTTCTGGTG